>CM034701.1:192635439-192658405 GCA_020142125.1 Phrynosoma platyrhinos | reverse complement strand
CACAGAGTTTTGCACATATATGTGTATACACACAATAGACACACCTACATTAGTGAGACCTCTTGGATACAACTATTTTGATACTGAAACCTTCACAGAAGTAGAATTCCCAGAGAACAAAGTGCTAGGATAGCAACTAGCTAAAAAGTATTTTTAAAGACTAAATAAAGCTCCAAAGCATCACATATAAGTTCTAAGAATAGCTGTTGCATTACCTGTAACACCACAACCAAATCACCCTTGTATCCCAGTTACTGCATTTGTCATGACAGCCACATATGGTGCCTCCATATTCACAAGCACGTAATCTTGAATTTCCCAATGTTAGAGACAGAGATCACTGCTCACAATTATACCTTGCTTCTAAACTTTCACAGGCTTGCCATCTCTTGAGACTTGGTGGACATTACTGTCTTTGACCTTGTCTGAATGCCTTCTTTCTTTCTTTCCTTTCTTTTCTGAACAGAAAGCTAAAAAATGGGACCCTTCTTTCCCATGTGAAGGATCAACTTCTCCTGAAATAAGATGTGGAAAGGTACCTTAGAAATCATATTTACCCTGCACCCCCTAAGACAGGGGTAGGCAAACTGTTGCCTTTAAGGGCCGAGGGACTTCAGCTCCCAGAAGCCTCAGCCATGTTGGCCAATAGTCTGGGATTCTGGGTGCTGAAGTCCCTCGGCCCTTAAAGGCAACAGTTTGCCTACCCCTGCCCTAAGAAGATAAATGCACATTGCATGGTGAGGATCAGATACAACACCAATAGGTCTCTATATACCAATTACTGGGAAGGGTTGCTAATGCCCTCCATCTCCTGTTTCTAGGCTTCCCATGGACACCTTGTTGACCACTGTATGAATACAGACCATACACGTCTTTAATCTCATTGGACACATCTGTCAGACTCCCAGTGGAAGTGTCTCCTAGTAAGGATGAACCTGAACCTCAAGGCTAAAAAATGGCAAGGACTCATGATTTTTGGTGAGTTTTTTGGACAATGTGGTTGTGTTCTAGAAGAGTTTATTCCTAGCATTTCACCAGCATCTGTGGCTGGCATCTTCAGAGAATATTGGCATGGAAGTGAATGGGGTATATATATACTGTGTGACCCTTGGTTCAGAGGAGGTGATTTATATATTAATCTGTGTTGGTCTGTGGTTGAATCACAAGGCCTCAGGGTTTCTATTTTATTAGTGATCTTGCTTTTCAAAGGTAAGCCCTGGAAACAGCACCAAAAAAGCCCACAACATGGTTCCAATATGTGGATGACACTTTTATCATTTGGAGAAGAAGATCTGACCATATTTTTGAACCATCTAAACGACATTCACCCAAACATCCAATTCATAATGGAAAAAAAAAAAGGAAGGAACATTGTCATTCTTGGATGTCCTGATCATCCACAAACCAAACCAATGTTTAGGCCACTCAGTATACAGAAAACCTACACACACTGACATATACCTACACAAGAACTCCAGTCATCACTCAGGACAAAAAAGAAGCACAATAAAAATATTGTTAGACTGGGCAAAAAGGATCTGTGGACCCTATTTCCTGGAAGATGAATTGAAGCACCTAGACTGGGCTCTACAAGCTAATGATTACTCCAACTCAGACATCAGAAGGGCTGCCAGACCCAGGAAAACCCATAGGAGTGAAGACAAGCAACCACCCAAAGGGAAGGTATTTTTACTATACATCAAAGGAGTCACAGACAGAATAGGGAAACTGGTGAGGAAACACAATCTCCAAATCATCTACAAACTTATCAAGAAAATCCAGCAAATGCTGTGCTCAGCAAAGGCCAGGAGAGATCCTCTCACAAAAGCAGGAGTTTAACGCATACCATGCAGCTGTGGACAAGTCTACATAGGGACGACCAAATGCAGTGTTCAGATATGAATCAAAGAACATGAGAGACACTGCAGACTGGGTCAGCCAGAAAAATCAGCAGTAGCAGAACATGTTATAAATCAATCTAGGCATAAAATGCTATTTGAAAACACTGAAATTCTGGACTATGCCAACAACTATCGGGTCAGAATGCACAGGGAAGCCATTGAAATCCACAAACACATAGACAACTTCAACAGGAAAGAAGAAAGCCTTAAAATAAACAAAGTTTGGCTGTCAGTCCTGAAGAACACTAAAATCAAGACCTAGCATGTGCTAATGAAAACCACCCAGAGTCAGCGGATTTCCAGCAGACAACAGATCATTAATTAAATCAGGGGTAGGCAACCTGCGGCCCGGGGGCCGGATGCGGCCCAACGAGGCCTTTGGACCGGCCCCAGGCTGGTCCTGCCGCCGCCGCCCACAACCCCTGCTGCCCACAGCCGCCCGCCATGATGATATTGATTATTGTTGTTATTACTTGTTCTTGGGGGTTTTCTTGGCAAAATCTCCACAGGGGTTTTGCCATCATGGCTTTTCTGGGGCTGAGAGAGTGTGCATGCATATTTTTCTAAAATAAATAATTTTAAAAAATTATTTATTTTTGCTTCGGCCCCCCAATTGTCTGAGGGACAGCAACCCGGCCCCCAGCTCAAAAAGGTTGCCTATCCCTGAATTAAATAGACATCCTGAGGCCTTCTTGCCATTCAACCACAGACCAATACAGATTAACATGTAAATCACCTCCTCTCATCCAAGGGTCACACAGTATATATATACCCCACTCACTTCCATGCCAATATTCTCTGAAGATGCCAGCCACAGATGCTGGCAAAATGTCAGGATTAAACTCTTCTAGAACACAGCCACATAGCCTGAAAAATCCACACACAAAAGAAATATGGATGCCAGCAGTGAAAGCCTTCGACTTCACATTGGACTCAGCAATCCTTGCACACCCTGGATCCTCCAGAGTTCAGGATCTCTCCATTTCCAATATGCAAGAACAAAGAGAGATAAAGGTAACAGCTTTCCTCAAAACCATGAGAAGAAGCACCTGGCTGTAAGGAATATCATTTCAAGAGTAGTGGTTTTCTATGGACAAGGGGCCTGCTGCTGGAGAGCAGAGCTAAGGTTAAATAGTTTATACCTCAGCAGCATATAAGCTTTAGTTATGGCCAAGCTAAGTGCTGAGGACAGCCTTCTGACCTTTGCTTGGAGTTTCGGCAGTCAAACAGTGTAACCTTGATTCCTATTGACTGCTTTGCCCTGAATGACCCTGAACTGCATGTTATTTGTTCCTAGGGAATCCTTGTCTTGCTATTGCTTTGCCCTGATGTTTTACTGATTTCAAATTGTTTTGAGCTTGGTTGTGGAAATCCCTGCTTTGAACTGATGTGCTGACTGGTAGGACTTGGCTTTGGCCTTTACTGCATCCCAGGCTGTGCCTTTAGTTTGTCTTTTTCTGGACAGGGAACAAGAGGTCCACCAAGCCCTTTTGACATGAGGTTACACAGTCTGTAAGAACATGAGCTCCAGCCCTCTAAAACCAGTCTATGTCCCTTTTCAGAGAGGGCTCCCCTTTTGGGAAAATGTTTATCCAGCACTTAGAAAGAGAGATCCCTGCAAGAACAACTGTGCTCTGTAAAGCATCTGAGCATGTGATTCCTTGTTAATAGTATTCCTTGTTCTTAGAAGTCTCCCTATATACAAACCTGTTCAACCTATGTATAATTTAAGCCAGGGATGTAACACAGATCACAAAGCAAGAATTACAAGTTGAAAAATGTTTCAAAGTGTTCATTTCTGAGAAGTGTATTTGAAGTTATCAAAGTGCCCCCATAGATTATTGCCACTACAGACTTAATATTGGGGTGTTTGTTAGTGATCCCTGACTAATATAACAAATATGGCCAGATCTTTTGAAAGAAATAAAGTGCTTTTCGTAACACCTACGTCTAGCTTGTAAATTGTGCCAGTAAAGTTATACCACTCTGTAACTGAGAGAATCTTACATTGTTTCTATTCAACATAGGAGTAGGAGAAACTCAAGTGATGATAACTCCTGAGATCCCTTGGAGGAACATACTTTCATCAACTCACAGTGAAAGCAACGTGGAATTGGAAGAAACCAAACATATTGTGAAGGCATGTGTTTTCTTTATTCTATTATGATAGTGGTGAAAAATTTCACAGTCTATCAGTGTTACTGACTGGAATTTTGGATCATCAGCTATTCAGATTCTATCCAAGCATCTAAGAATCATGAAGCATCATCAGATAATGTGGCACATTCCAATGATACCTCACTGATGATCAACAACAGCCACAATAGTTTTAACACTGTTAGACATATGTTTGTATCACAGACACCCCCTGAGACTGCAAGTTAACCAACATAGATAATGAGAGTTTTTCTCCTAACCCCCCCCCCAAAAATATGGGCTGATTAGCCTCATACATCTTTGTGTACATCAGAGCCTTTACTTCTGTACATTGCAATGTATATAATCTACAAACATCTAAACACTTTTCTGAACAACCCATCACAGCAGTGCATAAGCCCTGCACAGTAAACTTTTGCGTGTGTTGGGGGGGGAACAAACAAAATGATTTAATGTTTAAATTAAATAGCTTTTAACAAGAAAAACAGGTTAGGGGGTTTAGAATTGAAGTGGTTAGGAAGAAGCGGATAAAAACCAGAGGCCTAAAGAGGCTACAAAGGTTTAAAAACATATTTTTAGACTATCCCTTTTTATGGCTCTCCATTGCACAGATGCCTTTTAATCTGGTGTTGCTAAAAATGGTGCCATATGGAATTCTTTTCAAGGAGATTTTACTACAGTTTTTTTTTCAATCTTTTTTCCACAGTGAAGTTAAAGTAGTAACACTTCTCAGTTACAGTGTGCTCTTTATGTTCAAAGCTGTTAATGGAATACAAAGCCCTTGGTTTCAGAACCAGAAGACAGCTATGATAATCGCACTTGAATTTCCTGCATAAAACAGACCACTTACTTTAGGACTAATGGATCATTTGTACTTCAAGTTTTATTATTCCTACTGCAGATCTTTTTTAGAATGATAAAGCTGAGACCACAGGTCTTCATATAGTACTGTGTAAAACTAGCATCAGAACAAATTTCTTCTAAGAAAACAATTTTATTATAATACATGTACTGAAATGCATAGATTCTCTGCCTCTTTGATATCTTATAAGAATTACTTATTCTTTTGTTCAATTAATACACCTTTTTCTACCCCTGAAGGTACTTATCCAATATATTTTAAAATTTTATGGTTATTTCAAAATGAAATGAACAATGAGCATTTGGGCATGAAATGATTTTCCCAAATACTATACAACATCAAAATCATTATGTTACAAATATATAAATATGCATAACAAATGGTTGTGTGATTCTTTCCTCTAACTTTTATGAACACAAAAAAAATCTTCATAAAGCTGTCACTGGGAGTGGAAAAGTGGCAAAAGGGCTTCTTAACCCTTTCTCTTCCAACCCTTTGCCCACTCATAGGTCCTTCTACCAATTTGCTCTTTCACTTATGTTGGAAAAGATACTGAGAACAATGTTGTTTAAAACAAGTCAGGAGAACAAAACTGTTCCTGTCCTGTATGTTGTAGTTTAGCCTTGAGAATGCCTACCATTTGTTTCTGTATTTTTGTTTAGAGAGGTTGGGAGGAACTTTGCAACGGGCCATCTGCCTCTGAACCAAAGAGGTCTTTCCTTTGCTTCTATAGCAGAGGGCAACTACAGCAGAGTTCTCTCTGAAAGGGAGGGAGGGAATGCTGTTGGTCCACCAGCAGATTTACAGAACAAAACTGATCTTTACTCATTTCTTCTGGGAGGAAGCTTCCAGAACCTCCCATCAACCATAAACCATTGGTCATCCAGTCAGTAATTCAGATTATAGCATTCTTCCTTTTACACACATCACAGTTGAAACATTTTTTAATACAATAAACTGCCAAGTGAATATGATGAACTGCCAAGTGTGAATGGACTGTTTGAAAAGAATATATCAACACATCAAGATACCAAAAAAATAGCAACTGACATACTATTTTCCCCTACATGGGGCAGAGTTCATTTTGTAGACCAAACAGCAACAGTAAAAAAAAAAAAAAAATTTTGAAAATGTTGCAATGTGCACAAAAACACTACAATTTTCCCCCCAGAAACTACTGAAATAAACATCTCATAACCTTGTCCAATAGGAAGAAAACCTTTAACATCCCATTCTCCTAAGCAAGAATAAATTAAGTGAAGATTTACATCCTTACTCCCAAAGAGTACCAAAGAGTTGCATTCTGGGAGAAAGGTGGTATAAAAATGAAATAAATAAATATAAGTAGTTTCTGATGGCTGTTCTCTGAAAACTCAGATATGATATGCCCCTCCATAAAACTACAGCAGTGTATACAATAGTTTGTCATATAGTTTGATACTATTGTGTAGATGCCTCCATACTCATGATTGCCCAGAACATGCCATGCTGATACAGAGACTTTACAACCAAATGACAATTTCACATACTATCTTCTGAAGCTATTACTACACCAGCATATTGACCTGTCTCTGTATTTCTCTGCAGAATTATGAACCCAACACATCAGAACTAAACTGTCTCCCATTCCTTATGTGAAGAAAAGAGGCAAATCAGGATCTCTCAGCCTTGCCAGATGTTGCTGACATTTTTGGGAACTAACTTCTGCCTCATCTCCTCAACATGAAAGCAGATTAAAAAGACAATGTCAAATAAATCCCACAGTCATATAACAAGACCCCATCTGACAGGCTATTCCTCAAGGAATACAATAATTCTGCCACCTCTTCTCTTTTCCAAGGTAGTTTCATTTCCTGCAGCTGAACATGGCTGTCCAGTGTCTTTATGTACCTGGCGCAAGCATAAAAAGCACAAAACTGAGGAAAAGTATCTTTCACTCTCTTGGATGCCATACAAGGCCAGAGAGAGAGGGAAAAAAACCTTGGCAAAAGTAAACACCATTGTATAGTTATGCAGGAATCTATTTGAGGATTAGCAGTCTGCTTCTATGTCTGGCCTTTCAACTGTCCTTTTAAACAATAGCTACTCTTGGTTCCAAATTAATCCTCACTGATGTATACTACAAAAACACATTGGGGAGTTAATTCCCAGGACTAATGAAAACAATACATTTTTCTGTCCAAATAACACGGAATGACACAGCCCTGCCAGCCCTCCCATGAGGTGATGTCCTATCTGTCACATTCCATGAAACCCAATTCAGAATGATCTTATCCACATGTTGTTCCAGCAAGACTTCCTCCCTATTTTTCATTCTACACTCCAGAAATGTAATGGTGCTACTGTGATTCAATGAATCTGTAAAGTCATCCCTCTAAAAGTAATACTGCAAAATAATCTTGATCCACTTATTATGAGAGAAAACTGTACATAGAACTGCTATTCTCTCAAAGGAGAGCCTAGCTATTTACTTTTGCCAGTGGCCAGTTTACTGAAGGGGATGGAAATTTTATTTTCCTAAAAGAGTTGGGCTCAAATAGATTTTGGCACTCCTGAAAATATTTTCTTCCCAACTTATTTGCTATACCAGAAAGCACATACACAACAGGGAGGAAAAACAGGAGCCAGTATTTATCTGAGCCTTCTTCCTTAACACATTACTTGCAGACGCATTTCCTCACAAGCAATTTTCCTGCTCCTTCTAAAACCGTCCACCCATCTAACCTCAGCCTCTAGAAATAACTCTCAGATCAAAAGACAGGCAAACATTCGGAAAGCCTAAATGATGATTACATGTTTCCTGGGCATTTTAATTCTTTTTATACATCACATCTAATTTTGGAGCACGTGAACATACCTTTCTAGCATATCATTCCTGAAGACAAGGTTTGGTTGGGCCAATTCACAGAACCATTTTCCCCTAGATTATTGCAGTTCCTACGCTACCTCATGCCTTCATAATGGAGCTTGGGGAAGAAAAGGTAGGATATACGTAAATGTAACCAACATTACTAACAATATCACAACTAGTAGTGATAGTAGCAACAATAATTATAGCACTATCTCCCAGAGTCCTGATCCAACACTCAGACCAATACACCACACTGCCACTCACCACCAAACATAGCATCCCAAGGGACATGAGAAACATTTCAAAATGCACAGTGTGAAAGGCAGGGAGGGAGAGTAGAAGAAGTACAATTTTCATCTAGCTTGGATAAACTTGTTTGAGGGGCAGAATAGACATTAGCTGCATCCACACTGCAGAAATAATCCAGTTTGACACCACCTTAACTGCCATGGCTCAGTGCTATGGAATTTGGGGAATTGTAGTTTGGTGAGACATTTAGCTTTCTCTGTCAGAGAGCTCTGGTGCCACAACAAACTACACTTCTCAGAATTCCCTTACATTGAGCCATGGTAGCTAAAGTGGTGTCAAACTGGATTACTTCTGCAGTGCAGACACAGCCACTGACTGCAAAAAAAAGTGCCACCTATATGTTCCAAAACATATAGGAACAGAAGAAGCTACCAATTACTGAGTCTGACTATTGATCAACCACCTAGCTCTTTATTCTTGACAATGATTGGAAATAGCGCTGCAGGGTTCTTATCCAGTCCTGTCCAAAGACTGAACCTTCTGCTTTTGGAGGCTTCTGTTTTTTGAGAAGCAACAGGTAGAGGGTCTTCTACTACAAGTATTGGCAGCTGGTGGCCCTCTAAAATGCATCGTCCTGCAGTCCTGCCTATGGTGGCTAAGACTGATACAAGTTGCAGTTCATTGTCAGAGAGTCCACATGTTCCCTAACTCTGCTCTACTGACTGATTTTTTATCATATATCCCTCCCCCCTATCCCATGCTTTTCACTTTGTGGGGCTCCAGGAGTATATTTCCCTTCACCAAAGTCAGTAGCAAGCCTATTTTCCTGGGACAGTTCCATGCCAGTGAAGTGCAGCAGCAAACAGCAATAACTTTTTTGGCCCCATCAGATTTTGCCACCGCCTGAACCAGGAGAGTCAACAAATTTTGGTAGTACGTTGTCAACTGGTCTAATCATGGGTTTTGTAGAACCCCTGGACCAGCAAGAAGGATTTGATCAGCTCTACTCAGTCTTGGCCAGATAGGCCAAGAAGACAAATATGGCACAAGAGGTAAAGGCAGGGAAGGTACAGCAGCCAGACTTTGGAAGCTGCATGACTTTACATGCCTTGGAAGATAAGACTCTTGAAAATGAACTGGTAGAGGTAAAACTGTGGAGGTGGCAGCAGATATTCTGCTATATGTACTATGCAGGAGTCTTAAGAATCAATTCAACCACCAAAATAATCAGAAATTGATTAAAAATGAGGCTTCCTCAAATCAGTGATTGAAGATACCTGGCATAATGAGCAGATATTGCTGGAATCAGAAAACAACTTTTACAGGAAAGAATGAAAGCATTCCAAATGTCCATCTTTGTGGACTTATGACATTCTTTTTTTAAAAAAAAAAAAGGAAAAGCATGCTTGAAAGCATGCCTTTGACCACCACCATGACCACCACCCCCGTTTCACCCATTGTTTTCATATATTCATTCTAAGAGCTCATTAGTTGCAAAACCTTACATAATGCACCCTCAGTACTAATTGGAATCTCTTGAAGTGCTATTACAATAATCTGAGCATTAATAAAATTCATAACTATTCATATAGTTCAAAAAAGAATAACAAAAATGACTCAATTACTAAAGTGACATCTTAATTAATATTTTTTCCAAGACTCTCATCCCACATAATGTTTTCTTCATGAGATAATGTTAACCTAGAGGGCAACTCATTTTACATCCTCCAAACTGATATGTTCATATGATAGTCAACTCGAAAGCACTGCAGCAAGCTATTAGTACATACTCTACTGTCAATAAGAGTTATCTCCCAAATAATTTTAAAAGCTGGGGATCTGCCACATCATCATGTCTACTATTTTAAAATAACTTGAATGTAATGAGTATAATGGAAAGGGTATTTAAAAAATCAAGATTAAAGAGATTTTAAAGAGAAATGGTGGGCTGTAAATAATATAAATATCTGAGAGTCCCAGGCCATACATATATATTTTGGCTATATAATCCTATATTCTATCTGTAACTAAAGTTTTAAGAGCCAGCATTGTGAAATGGTTAGAGTGTTGGATTATGATTTTAGAGACCAGAGTCCAAATCCTAGCTCAGCCATGGAAACCCTTGGGCAAATCACACTCTCTTAGCCTCAGATAATGGCAATGGCAAAAGCCCTGTGAAGAAACTTGCCAAGAAAAACCCATGATAGGTTCACACATGGTTGGTTTGTGTCGAAAACAAAATTTTCTGCATTGAAATCATATTTCAAAGGAGAAATATTAATTCCTGTGCAGAAAATGCTGTTTTCTGTGCAGAAAATGTGGTTTTGTATGCAAAACAACCATAAACACTTTTTATGCAGAATAAATCCCAATTACAGCATTTTCTTCATGAAAATAAAATTTCAGTGCAGATGTATTAACTGAAGTTTAGAAAATGCTGTTTTCTGTGTAATCAACAATGTGTTAAATTTATACAGAATAAATTCCTAGTAACAGGATTTTCTGCACAGGCATCATTTTTTGTGCAGAAATTAACATTTCTGCTTTAAAATATTATTTTCCATACAGAAATGCTGTTTCCAGTTCAGAAAATGCTGTTTTCTTTGCAAAACAACCACACACGAATTTTGTGCTGAATAAGGCCTGAACAGTGAAGATACTCATCAATTTAAGATTCTTCTGGTCAGGATTTCTCAACACTCAAAAAACATTTTTCAATCATTTCATGAATATTTTCAAATACTCCATCCATCTCCAAGGTTATTTAGGACCAAAGGCTGTAGAGTTCCTTTTAAAAAGCAACTGCTCAAAAAGTTACACCTTCATTTTCAAGCAACTTTGCTTACATTTTTCTCAAGAGTAACTAACACCTACTTTGATTTACTTTTTAAAAATACCTTAAAGTAATAAGATTCCAGCCTGTGGTATAACACACGCTTTCTGCCAATCCACTTCATCACTGCCTCAGCACTCACAACAGAGTATGAACCAGCAGCATAATCCACGTGATATTCCTCTCCCACCATGAATAAAATACTTATTATTATAATTTTATCTTTGTTTAACCTGGTTTTAATTCTATTGTAGTTTAATATAGTTTTAAGGGATGGGAGGGTTAGGGTATGGGATGGAGGAATGTTTTAACTGTTGTCTTTTTAACCTTACTGTACGCCGCCCCAATTGCTGAGCAGAGGGGCGGATTACAAATTAAAAAAAATTATTATTATCATCATCATCATTATTATTATTATTATTATTATGAAGTGAAGCCAGATTGCTCTAACTACAAATGTAACTAAGAAGTTACAGTTCCATTACAAAAGAAGGTAAAGTTATCCCTCATAAACTTACAGTAGCCTTGTGACTTAGAGAGGAAGCAGATGGGAAGCCCTGGGCCGCCCCGGGAAGCAGAGGATTGGGGCCACTGCTAGCACACACAGTGGCCCTGATTCTCCCGTTTGCCGCCTCTTAAAAAAGCATGCAAATGCCGCTCCTATCAGAGGCAGCAAAAGGCCACCCCAAGAGCTGCCACACAGCTCTTCTGCGCCACTTCCGGCATAGCGTGTGAGGATGCTATGTCAGGAGGACGTCCTGACTCCATGCACCATGTGTAAGGGTACGTGGCATCAGGATGTCTTCAGGGAAGGGTTGGGGCAGCCGGTATGTGACTGCCCCCCCTTTCTCTGCCTCCAAATCGCCACAAAGGGACTGTCTGCAGAGGCCCTTAGTTAATAGGAAATCGATCTAACTAAAAGTAAGTAGTTACTAGTAAATAACAACTTCCAAGTTCTGGGAGGAAGTAGACCTGTCTATTTCTGACCTCTGACATCTTGTAGAAAGCCAGAGAGATAGTATAATAAATAATATAAAAGAATCCAAGTCAAAGCAGGACATCTCGAGGAGGACAAGTGAAGTCAGCTACACACATAACATTACTTATTTGAGAGGTACAGCTTCCCTCTTGCTGCTTCCCACCCCTAGTGGCCCTACAAAAACTTCCCTTTGGATCAGAAGGGAAGGAAAGGCACCCTAGATCAGAGTATGTGGAGACGGGGTGCTTTTGTAACCAAAATTCTCCATTACCTTGTGAGAAATTATCCCAGGTCTGTGTGACCACAGTAGGAGATAGCTTGGAAAAGTTTTTTTTTTTCCAAATTACAATTCTCATGACTGGGCTGGCAGGAAATGTCTTGGAACAGTGGTCCAAAGTACCCCAAATTCTAACAGTGAGCAGAGCCAAAACAAAGCCACTGTACATGCATCACCTCTCTGTCTCTCTCTGTCTCTCTCTTAGAGCAGCTTTTTAAAGTCAAACTGGCTTGCATCTGATGAAGTGCATTCAGTCTATGAACACTTTACACTCCAAACTTCTTTCTCTCATTCTCAATGGTGCTACAATATCCCTTTGCATACTGATGCAGTCTAACACAACTATGGACCTTTACAGACTGCCAGAAATAATGCAGCGTGAGGCTACTTTAACTGTCCTGGCTCAGTGCTAAGGAATCATGGGAACTGTGGCACCAGAGCTCTCTGACAGAGAAGGCTCAATGTCCCAGAAAAAAAATACAATTCCCATGATTCCCTAGCACTGAACCAGAACAGTTAAAGTGGCTTGAAGCTGCATTATTTCTGGCAGTTTGGAAAGGCCCTATGTCTTTGAGTTCTGCTTTGCAAAGGGTGGAGGTCACAATGCCTTACTTTCCCATCACTAGCTGTAGATGTCAGAGATTGGACCTGGGAGTCATTAGAAAAGACAATAATGTTGGGAAAGGTAGAAGGTAGTAGAAAGAGAGGAAGACTGCACACCAGATGGATAGACTCAATCAGGGAGGCCATGAGCATGAACCTGCTGGATCTGAGCAGAGCAGTGAAAGATAGAGAAGCTTAGAGAGGTCTCATCTATGGGGTCACCATGAGTTGAGGTTAACTTGAAGGCAATCAACAAACAACAACAAGCCTTTGCATACAAGGTCTGTGGTCAAACATTGAGCTACAGAAATCCCTTCCCAACTGTAGTGAAGACTGTAACATTTTGTCCTAAGGAATACAGATATGTTCCTCTCACTGTTTCAGTTCCTACCCACTTAGGATGGATGCAGACAGGCAGCCGTGGGCTGTCCTGAGAAGTGGTGGACTGGGGCCGAGGCTGCCCCATGCCTCGGCCCCAATCCACTCTTCTGCCAGCCCAAGAAGGAGCACTAAAAGTGCACTCCTTCCTCAAGGCATGGAAAGGGCGCCGGAAGAGGCGGCGTGCGCCTCTTCTACATCTTTTCCATCGCAGTGTATCCGGACGCTGTGAGGGAAGGACGTCATCAGAACGCTTGCCATGTGCAATGGCGGGCACTCCGGTGACATCCTCAGGAAAAGGTTGGGGCGGCTGGCGGCCAGCTGCTCCTCCCCTTCCCTGCCTCCAAGATGGCACAAAACGCCGTCTGTAGAGGCCCTTAGGCCCTTTCCTGTTTCCCTCACACATTTTTGCTGTGTTGCTTTACATGAAGGATGGGAATTGTATTGGGGGGGCAGATGTTGTTGGATTTCAGTTCCCAGCATTCCTCAAGTGTTAGCCATGCTGGCCAATTGCAATACAACATCTGGAAAGCGGCACAATTCTTCCCCGTGCTTCACACACACACACCTACCCCTGATGTTATTCATGAGAGCATGTCTATTCAAACAACCAAACACCATGAGAAGTGGGACAGATAGGATAGGCAAGAAACAGCCTGTTAATGGTTATTAGGAGGCAGAGAAAAAATGTTCTGTACATGCTCTTGCCTTGCAGATTTTCAAGGCATGAGTCCTGATGTAGAAAGTCAGAGCCCAAGTTGTGCTGACCCTTGGCTCAGAAACTTACAAGGATGCCGATGGTAAAGATGTACAAATTTGCTAAAGAATGAGCCAGACTGCTGCTCGGTATCCTTGGTTAGTTATTAAAGCTGTTGTTTATTTTGCATTTTATTTTATGTGCATAACTTTATCTGTGTCTTTTGTACATTGCCCAAGAATCTATATGTATGAAGGATGGTTTAGAAACACATTAAAATGCAGAAAAAGAAAACACTTTAATATCCAAGGACAGCTCCTGTCAATGTAAAAGCAACATGTAAGAAACCTTTTTTCAAAACATACATGCTGTTGTAACTTTGCTTAATTTTTCTTTTTCTATGCTTTTGGGGGCAATTTTCTCCCTGTCTTTAGAAATCAAGGGGAGCAGGCTTCAGTGGACTATTTGTTGGGTACAGTGTTCCTTTAAGACAGTATAAAATAGTTTGTATGGCTGTTTCAACCCTTTGTCATCACCACTGTATGAAACCCTGGGCAGGTATGGGTTGATGAAGACAGTGGTTTGTAGAGTGAATTGATGTGTTTGTAGTGACTGCATTGGTGTATATCAGACAGTGAATGTTGGACAGAGTTACAGGAGAGTTTATATATAACTTGTACATATTGCAACAAGTGATAAAAACCTCCAAGGACTTTTGGAAGAATCCAACTATTCATCATTCAAGGTTGGTCAGTGCAATACTGCCAAACACTACTAACTGAGTTTGTGCTTCTTCACTCTGCTGTGTTAATGGCTACTGTTGAGGTCAAGCACCTCAGACAGTACTGATAGTCGGCTTCTCTAGTGGGCCTAGTTTTTGTTTTTGTTGCTGCACACCTGCAAGACAGAGCCAACACTATTTCCTGTTCCCTTCATGACTACTTTCTGTCTAAGAATATTTGTACCTATGTATGCCCCATACCTTTCACATAGCAGGAGCTGAAACTGAATTATTAATTTCTGCAAATATGTGGTGTTGGCATTTTTCTCAATGGCATCTCAGATGGTACATGGTTCCAGGATACCCTTTATGAGATGCAGTTTTCTGTTAGATTACAGAGCACAGGAGAAATGCCACCAGTAAAGAAATGCCTATTGACAGACATACAGGTTGACTAGATAGCAAGCATATAGGCACAGCGGCAAGCACAGCTAGTCATGGCTAGTCCTATCATTAGCCTGAGTGAGACAGACATCATGCAGCAGAGACTGACGGGCAGGAGGTAATGGTGTAGTGATGGAGCACAGAGCTGTGGGCCCCATATAGCTTGTTTTGCATGCCTAAGCTATCCTGTTGCTCTCCAGTACAGCAGAAGACACTCCTGTCCTTTCACCAGATCTGAAATAAGACTCAGTTTCCATGCTGGTTGACTTCAATTGGTGGAAATGGAAGGAGGGAAGCATCCTTTGCTTCTGGCAATAAAATGTTTTGAGCCAGCCCTGTCTCAGTACAACATCAGTTCCAATACAATAACAACAGCACCACTTCTTTTAGAGACACCCTTGTCTCCGTTGGTCTTTCTGTCTCTGTGTATGTGTGTCATATTGTCCCCCTGTCCAGGGAGAGTTCCTATATCCAGATGGCAACACTTTATCTTCTGGTACAACAAACTCTCTCACGCTTATCTCCAAAGCACCTGGAGGAGAATCTGTTCCCATGGCTATAAATTACACTTGTTGTCTGCTATGAAAACATAGACATCACTGACATGCAGACCAAACTTCTGTTGTGTTTCTATATTGTAAACACACACATGCAAGATATGTCCTGGATCTGGACAGTTTTCCATTCTGCCGGGTACTAGTCAGAAATGTTGAAATAGAAATTATCTTTTGTTCTCCCTTTATTCTTCATGTAAGAAGCAGTCTATCCAGCTCCAGCAGCTCCTGTGACTGCAAATATTTGGGAAACAAACCATATATGTAAAGTTGTCCTCTTGGGTGAACATATGGCATCCTTTGTGCTCCTCCATGCATCTGAAGAAGTAGATGAAGTCTACAAAAACTCATGCCACCAACTTCTTTCTTTCAGTTAGTCTCAAAGGTGCTACAAGATCCCTTGCATATTGCCTTAGGATTCCACAAAACTTACACAAAGAAAACTTTTAGTCTTTATGGCACCCCAAGACTCTTGCTTTTTCCTGCAAGTAACTAACATAGTTTCCCCTCTGGAAATTGTTGCTTGTAAATAAATCTGTTGAAATAAAAGAAATGTGCTCCAAAACTTAAATAGAGGCTTGTTGATTAATCAAAAGCATGAACACTTCTAATACTTTTAGTTATATCATCATTGTTTAGACAGTTTGAATTTGCCTAGACTCCCAAAGGAATAGGCAAGCATGTTCAGTGAGATGTCTGATTCGGCTCTAGATATTGGAAAGAGGCATTAATTACTCCCTTCATCAACATACCTGCTCAAAGCTGTGTATGGTTCACTGCAACCAAGTGAAATAGAAGTATCATAGCAACAGTCCCATGAGAGAAGAATCCCTCCAAGATTCAGTTTCAAAATAGGACCTGAGAGACATATATGTCTGAGTAGAAATACTATTTTTTCAATACCATTTCCTATATAGAAAATGCTGTTTTCAGCACACAAAAATTGTAAATGTTGTGCAGAATGAGCCCTGAATTAGGAAGAGATTCTCATCTGTCCAGAATTCTTCTCATCAGACTTTCTCAACATTAAAGGAACATGTTTTTGATGTTTTTCAAATATTTGTGAATATTCTTTTCACCCCTACTAAAAGGGAATGCTGGAGACGGAGAGTAGTAAGGAGATATTTATTGGAAATGTGTTTCCCCACCCCTTGAACTAAACTACTGTCCCATGTTCAGTTGAGGTACCATCCAGTTGCTAATGTGAAACTGCACACTGTGTGTGAGAGAGCGTGTGATTGCACATTTTCATGTATGTACCCCCACAACACTGGATGTGGCCCTCAGGGTCTAAAAAAGATGGCATATGGCTGTGCTAGTGTAATGATACCCTTGGACAAAGGAGTATAAACAAGGGAGAGCAGGCACCTTGAAGATGTCCATCAAGAATTGGCAGCTACACAGTCTTCCTGACTATGGGAAATGATCTGATTACTTTTATCCCATTAACATGTGGAAGTAAAAATGCTGTCAATATTGTTTTGTACTGCCCACTTTCCTGACAAGCAGGTGTTTCTTGGTGAGGAAAGAAGGCTGGAGACTTGTGGTACCTTCCATAAGAAATGTTATTTACAAATGCACAGGGAGAGCAGATAGGAATCAAGGAAGCGCTCATGCTGACAAGCCTAGTACCAAATGCGCATAAGTCCCCATAAAGTAATCACATACCTTCTAACCTCCATAGACTGATTCTCCTTTCCAACCAACAATCCCTTGGCACCATTCTCCAACAAGCTCTCAACTCTGATTGTTGCTTTCTCATCTGTCCAACTCAAATAGCCTCTAGGAAAATAGTAATTCAAGGTAAGCTAAGCTAAGATCTAAAAGAGGTCATAATAGCTGCAGAGGTTCTATAGGAAAAGCTATTCTGCTGCTACTACCCCTGCAGAATACAAAATAGTTTATCTTTTATTTCCAACATGTTTTAAATATATTTCAAAGCAATTGATAAACTGATGAACTGTCTTGACCAATAAGGCAATATACCTGATCTAATCTACTTCAAAACACGTTACTGAGACAGACTTCCTGACTTATTAATAAAGACAATTTCCTTCCAAAAAAAGCTTTTTTTTTTCAACACCATCTTTCCCTGTACAGCTGTTTCTCTATAAACCATGGCATGCCTTACCAGCTGACATCTGTAGGCTTTTTCATAACATTTAGGTAGTCCTCCCCCATTATATTTGATTAATATTATCCAGCTCCTGAATATTTTTAACCAATACTTGAACTGGAATAGCTTATGACAGAATTAAAAATCTTGATAAATACATTCCTTTAGAGGCACCTTCAAGTGCTTATTTAACTTAAACCAGTTCTCAGCTCTTTCTTAAATCTTTGTTTTCAGTAGCAGGTAATTTATTTTAAAAATGGTTCACAGTCAGTACATATTGGTTGATGAGTATCTTGCTAGAGCTTTTTTTAAATACAGCCTTCAAAAGGTCAGCCTTTTCTCCCTCTTTACTCAGTTCTGGTATTTGTTCCCAGAAACTCTGACTTCTTTATGCTAACCTTGTAAGGAGATTGTTCACCATCAATGAATTCCTATTACTGAATTCAGAACTTCACCCACTTCTACATACCAAAGAATGGCCAAATGTCTAGCTACATAATATGCTCTCTCCCTACTTAATTGAGCAAGATCTCGGATGATGAACCCCATAGCTTAGTAAAGTTATATTTTGGACTACAGCTCCCAGCATCTCCCAAGCATGGCTGGAAGATTCTGGGAGCCGCAGATCCCAAAAGCAACTTTTCCCAGCTCTACTTATAATATAGATGGCACTGTGGTCATTCATCACAGGACTGGGAGTGATGATTTACACTCCAAAAAGCAAGTTCACTCATTCTCAGAGAAGCAATATGAAAGATTATATGAATGAACCCTTTTTTTCTAATTAAATTTTTATTGAGTTTTTACAATAAAGCACATAAAGTCTGTAGAACAATGATGACAACAAAAATTAACTACAAGGGGCAAAGTATGTCTCTGATGAGTGGTTATTCTGTAGCAGAATCAAAAAATTAGTTCTCAGCAAGAGCCAGAGAGAGTGTGGCTTGTATTCCTTTCCACCAGCCTCTGTCAAAAGATCATCTTGTATTTTGCTACTAGGTTATATACATTCTTTGGTGGTTTGGGGGCTTTTAGATATTATAATTTAGTGATCAGTGTGTGTGTGTGGCCATCCCCCTTTTTTCCCCTTGGATGAACCAAGTGTGACAATTACATAGTACTTAAAGGACAACTTCAGATCTAATTCATTCATAGGCAGAACATAATTATACAGTATGTGCCAAATGTGACAAGCTCCAGTTTGATTTAGAGCAACTCTGCAGGATTCACCACACACTCCAAGTTATTAAGTTGGAATGAAATCCTAGGTACTCCCAAGTGACTGCTTAAGGATCAGGATGATAGTCAGTATGATGGGACAGACATTACATTTCAACATAATTAAATACAGAACAGAATCAACTAAATGGCTCTTGTCATCTTCTCTTGTTGCCAAGCTCAGAAAACAAATCAGCAATAACTCCGTTATTCTGTATGCACAGTGCTAGTAATCTTAAGATCAGACTGGCATCTGCTCAATGACAACATAAAATTAAAAAGTAAAGAAACCAAATATCAGGAAAGTGAACATAAATCAGGCCAAACTAGATTTGCATTTAACTAGTTATCACTATGTAAAAAGCAATTTCACAAACCCCAGACAGAATTACGGTAGGGCCATGAAAGATGGTTTAATACTTTTCCCCAGTATCAGCCTCTTCATAAAAACAGTGCCCAGTGGAGCTACTATTTGACTTAGATGGAAATTCCTTTTAATTCCAAAGTGAGCGATTGGGTCTTTTTAGCCCAAATTTTTATGACAGGTATGCATCTTCATGTTAATAGTCTCAACAGCCTTGATATTCCTTGAGCTCAAGACTACACATTTGGGGTGAGGAGCATCAGGCTCTGGGTGCAAATGCGATCCTCTTATTGGGATCCCACTCTGGCACTCTAAGGTTGCTTAGTGGCCATGTCCCTTTGCCAAGACACCACTTTTTCATAGTTTTGAGCTTCTGTATGGCTTTTTCTCATATTCTAATAGGTTGAAATGCCTCTCCTTAGACATTGACTATAAGAACATTAATGTACAATGTTCTGGCATTTCTAGTCCAAACTTTTGCCTTAGCTCTGACCACCACAGGAATGCAGGCTTCCAAGAACTTACCTGAAACTGAATTTGACCTTCACTAAAATAGGTTCTGCACCTTTGCTTCAGAACTTGGATACATCACATTATGTTCAACAATGTCCCCCAAAATATTTCATCCCATTCCCCAAACTTGTTAGGTAGAAGATTCAGGAAAATCCATTCATACCTTACAAGTAAACCCAAGGGAATTATAGGCACAGGTTATCTAGTCTCACCACCTGCCACCAATACACCACCTGCCACCAATACAGGGCCTTGTCCCCAAGTTCACTGTGCTCACTGTGTCCTGTCTACATGATGCAGGGCCAAAACCCCGAATCAGGTCTGGGTTTCTTCATAACGCCCATGCCCAGTTTGGAGCTTCCTCCCTCTAACCTGCATTCTAAAAAAAAAAAAAAAACTCACCTTTTGCTGTGGCTTTTTGGCTCTCTTCCAGCAATGGCAGATGTGGACTTTTAACTCTCAGTCCCCATTCATTGCCCAGTGCTGCCACTGTAGCTGCAAGTTACTCTGAGTTTAGAACAAGGCCCACAACATTGATAGCTTGGTTGGGCACCTCATCCTGATCTCAGCAGCAGCACCAGGCAATGAATAGGGACTGTATGGGAAACCAGCCGCCTGTTGTCGCACTGGGAGAAGAACTAAACCCACACGGTAAGGTGTGAATTCAGGGGAAATTCAGGTCCTGACTACTCCAGGGGCAGACTGGAGTAGTCTGGAAAATGTAGACAAGCACTAACTGGGCTAGAATCCACTGACAGAAAGAAGGGGCCCTGCTTTCATTGCAATGTATGTACATAGTGCATCTTCATGAAAGAGGGAACCCTGATTGACCCAGGATTCCTCTTCACATGAAGACACTGGGTGCATCCAAGGAAACTGAAAACACATAAAGCTGGGGGTGCAGCCAGCAAGACACTGCTGCTGGGACAAGGTTTTGTGGGCCCAGGCCTCATGAGTGAGTTTGACATCACATCACATTGTTGCATTTCTAGCAAGAAACAGAGAAGTTCTTTAGATGGCGACTGGTATTTCCTTGAAAAGCTGGGGAGCGTAAAAATGTATGTGTATCAAAGAGAGAGAAAAGAGAGAGAGAACACAAGCAGAACAGAACATATTTTATATAAAGTTGGCATATGATAACTGGGATGTATAAATGCATATTTAGAAATTACTATAATCTGAATACCAATGCAATCCATCCCTCCACAGTTAGAGCAGGTAGTGACAAGTTGAGGCATGTGCCTGCTGCTACATCTTCCTTCCAGGTATGTCAAGGTATGGATGGGCAACTTCAAGGCCCTTCTGCTTACTCTCCCCCTCATGGTTCCTGAACTTTATACTAGACTTTGGCCAGAAAGCTCCATAAAATAAAACTGCCTTAACTGATACCCAGGAGCAACCATTCATTTCTATGGAACAAATGACAGTTGCTTATGAGACAATCTTTAAGAAGTAAGAGGAAACTGGATGGAGAAGTGAGGTATGGGCTGGCACTCTCCATTCCTCCCCTTCCCTGCCCATCCAACTTGACAGCATTTTAGCTAGCAAAGAACTTTGTTGCTCCAAAGCAAAGCAAAGCAGCTTCATTTATACACCGCTTCATATTATAAGCAACTGCTGCTGTTGGTTTATCATAAATTCACCTCCTTTTAAATTAAATGGAGGCCAAATCTTAAAACTGTTCTCACATGAAGTAATACACATGCTGGGATGAAACTGTAGGGCTTCCCTCCCCCATGAATATATTTATATATGTTTATATAAACCCAGCTTGCAAGCTCTTTCTACTGTTTGTTTGGGGTTGTTTATTAATTGTTAAGACAGCCACTTGATGTGAGGTACTAAAAAATCGTGTTTATAAAACCAGTCAGCCAAATTTATACCACAGCAGTTATCCACCACCATCCTGTAAAAATGAGAGAGTGGTGAGAGGGAGAGAAAAGAAGATTGAGAGAAAGGAAGATTGCGTGAGACTAGAACTGCACTGCAAAAACATTTGCATTCTGCAAGCAGAGAGTTCCTGTGTCCCCAAAGTGAGGGATTGTTAAAACATTCAGCACACATATTCAATGTTTAGGTGTACATTGCTAACCATCACAGCAATTGTTTCCTGTCCAGGGGAGACACATACATATACACACATGAAGTGCATGGTTAAAAAGGTATCATCGTACCATAACTATACCATGTGAACAGATCCAGGAGTTAAATATTCACTCTCCCTCCCATTCTGATCAAGGTAATTATCAGCTCTTTCCTATTGACATGTTTTGAATTTAGAAAGAAAAACACTTGAATCTTAACAGCAAAGACTACTCTGCCCTGAGTAACACAGCATCAAGGGCAAACACTGACAAACACAGCATCAAGGGCAAAGGCATGTGGATTAATAAAAGATACAATGCCTGAGCCATGATGTCTAGAGTGTACAAGCTGCAGTTCTGACTAGAACAAAAACAGCCAAGGTTAGATAGCAATCACAAAAACAGAGGGCATGACAGAGAGTAAACATTGTTTTCATGTTGTCTGATCAAGAGGCTGTTTTTATTCTGAGGAAGTTTGTTCATATTAAGTTGTCAGAAGGAAGTGGAACACTCCCATCCTGTTGTCACTGCATCTCACAGGAGCATCCTGCTCTTGTGGAAACTCTTTCATTTTGAGGCTACGTTGGTAGGTCATTAAGGGATTTTCAGTACCAGTTTTTACCATTTACAGTATATACGGTAAGTTTACTCTTCATGATCACAAGGTAATCTGACTTTATACTAGACTTTGGCCAGAGTGGACACACATTGGCCAGACGCCTGTCAAGGTCTTACACTGGTGTAACCCCCATTTATGCCAGCAGACACAGTGCTTCTCTGCACTACACCTTTGATCTGGGTGCAAAAGAGCTGACGGACAAGCCCAAGGCACCCCTAGCTCCTGGCTGGCTGCAAAGGATCTGCCTTCACACAGCTGGGGGGAAAGGATAACTTTCTGTCCTCCTTTGGGAAGGTGAAGGCTGGCCCTTTTTCCCCAGGAAAGAAGCCAATCAGTGACCAGGAGCTTCTTTTGGGAGCTATTTGCCTAATAAATAAATAAATAAATAAATAAATAATACGGGGAAGGAGGAACAGATGTTATCCCCTGACCAACCAACATAATTACATCAGGAGAGACTTACACAGAGACAGCAATCCACTCCGGCAGTGGTCCAAACTGCAGGAAGTGAACCCAAGGCTCACAACTCTAACCTAGCAACAACTA
>CM034701.1:192592865-192613551 GCA_020142125.1 Phrynosoma platyrhinos | reverse complement strand
CCAGCACAGCATTTTTACACACTGCGCTGGAAGAGGTGCAAAAGAGCTGCATGGCGGCCTGGGAATGGAGCAGTGTTTTGGTGCTCCTTTCCCAGGCAGTGAAAGGGAGAATCGGGGCTGGCGCATCTGGTAGCCTCAGCCTCGATCCTCCATTTTCCGGGGTGGCCCAGGGCCGCCCGTCTGCATCCCCCCCCCCAGATATGCTGGAGAGGTTCTCCTCTGTGTCCCACAGGGCAGAAGGGGGTGTTAATATAATGGAGAAGGACATGAGACAGGGTCTTCTCTTGTGGAATGTCCTCCCCCTGGAAGCCAATGTAGTGCTATCACTGGTTTCTTTTCAGTACCTAGTCAAGATAATGGCTTTTTGTTAGAACTTTTGAATCCTGATCTATTTTTAAGCATGTACATGGTTTTAACTCATTTACCTTTTGAGATCATTTAACCTGTTTGAATTGGGTTTTTTTAATCTCGTTTAAATTATTAATGGATTTTAGTCTGGGATTGTTTAAATAATCTATGGTCCAAAACATGCTGCAGAAATAATCCCATTTGAGACAGTTTTAAATGCCCTGGTTCAGTGCTAGGGAATCCTGAGAATTATAGTTTATTATGGCACCAGAGTTCTCTGACAGAAAAGGTTAAGTGTCTCACAAAACTACAGTTCCCAGAATACCTGAGCATTGAGCCAAAGCAGTTTCAAACTGGATTATTTCTACACTGAGGTCTCATAAAAGGGTGGGATAAAATCTTTTCAAAAAATAAAATAAAGAATAAAAATTGCTTTAAAATACTTGGGCACAGTGCAATGACACAGAGGAGTGGGGCAAATTTTGCTCTCCATGCAATCCTTTCTGTGTAAAGAACAAATCCCTCCCCCAACTCTGCTTTACATGTGAACAAGTCCAACATTTGTTTAATACATGAAAGTTGTCCAAATCATCTAATCTGGTCTTAAAGTACATCAATTTCAGAGGGATTTAAGGAATCCCAATGGTGAGAATCAAAAGGCCATTAATACAGTAAAACTCTGTATAAATGTATTTATTGGGTTTATATTTCACCTCTCTAAAAAGTTAAGAAACATCTACTGGAAAGTCCAAGGGAGCTTACACAAAAAAGATAAACACATAAAGTACATACTAAAATAAACCACATAAAACCTAAACACATTGTAGCAGAAGGAAGAACCTCATTAAAAAGCTCCACAGAACTACAAAACAACAATAAAATACAAGCATATTTAATGCACTGGAAGCCTGGGAAAATAAACACATTTTTAGCTAGGACCAGAAAGACACAAGTAAAGACTCCAAGCACACAGAATATGGGAGGGAGGGAATTGCCCTCTACAAACAAATATTTGGGGGGGCAATTCATAAAGGGCTCCTGTGAGCTGTAGCTTCCAAGTTCTCAGTGACACAATGTAGTACACCACATATCTCCTCTGGATATCACTGAAGACAACACAGCCTGGACCATGTTGCATTTCAAACAAGCCAAAGCCTTTTTTAAAAAAAAAAATAGCAGTGTTCTTATAAAGTTTGTGGGGGTGTACACACAAAGCATAGCTGCCTGAGTCTGCCTTCCACATTTGCAAACAGAAGTACCTTTGCAGATGCACAACCTCTTTTATCCATTCTGTATGCCAGCCTGCTATTACACAATTTTTGGCCAAATGCTCAGCTGTTTTAAAATTGGATTGGCTCCCTAATGTTTTGAAACATAGCCAAAGAAACACCAGCTGACCATCTGGCCGAAAAAATGGATGTCAGGCTCATATGGTTAATGACTTGCTGGACATAAGCCTGACAATCAACAGCTGCTCCATAAACTGGCTTTTTTCTACACAGCACCATGCCAGAGGCAACTAATAGCTCCTGCCAGGTGAATAGCTTGCCAGAACCATCTTTCAAGCTCTCTTGTCACACACACACACACAGGTATGTGATGGCAAATCAAGCCAATCACTTTCTGTGCAACCCTTCTCATTTTCCCAAAGTTTTGACTGCCAACTAGTTGTCAGTAAAATATCTTTTAATTGTGATGCACAGTGTGTGTGTTTTTAACCATCATGATTATGTTGTCATTGCCTTTTGAATTGTTTTAAACTAATGTTTTAAATATGTTTATTTCATTGTTGTTGTTTTTAACTTTTGAATTGATTGCTTTAACTGTATTTGGTTTCAATCTTATATTGTGAGCAGGGCTGAGGAGTCTGAATCAGAAGTAATTTTGGGTGGTGTCAGAGTCAGGAGAAATATACTGTCTCCAACTCTGGCTTCAAAATATAAAGAGAGCTACAATATTATAACAATATATGGTAAATATATCATTTTATACTTAGATTTTATATAATCAGCCCTCCAGATCCAAGGATTCTGTATCCATAGATTCAACTATTCACAACTTGAAAATATATATTTTTAATTCCAAAAGGCAAACCTTGATTTTGCCATTTTATATGAGGGACACTATTTTATTACATATTTTATATAATGGGACTTGAGCATCCAGATTTTGGTATCCGTGGAGGGGTGTGTGTCCTGTAACCAAACAGCAGTGGATACTAAGGGTCCACTGTATTTAATCAAATAAATATATTTTACATTCCAGCAGTCTAAGTAGCATGATGATTCACATGGTGATGAAATGCCTTGTGCACCCATTTTACTACAGTAAATTGGTTATTACTAATTAATATAAACTTGCCATTTATGGAAAAAGCTGGAATCGGACAGTGTTAAAACAGAAGAGACATGATCAAAGTTGAAGATCTGGCATATTGACTCCACAGCCCTGATTGTAATCCACCTCAGGTCCCACACTAGGAGAAAGGCAAGATATAAATGAAACAAATAAAATTCACTCTTTTGTTAATTTAAAATCCTTGCTGTTTCCAAAGACAACTGATTCTGTGTTTGGTTTACCTTCAGTATGAAGCCAGAATGCCCTTTAGCATACAAACTGTACAGGGGGAGCAACACCTGGCCAGATGTTATTACATTTAAACTCCCATCATTCCTCCCCATTGGTTCTAGCTGCTGCATAAAGAGTGGCTGGGAACTTCAGCCCAAGAACATCAAGAGAGCTACATGTTGCCTACGTCTCCTGTCATGCCTCATGTTTCAGGTCCCTAAGCACATTAACCCCAAAACATGTTCCCTTGGAATTCATGGAAATCACTCCTAACTTTACATCCAATGTCAATGTTTCACTCTTTACGAAATCCTACACCTTTGAGAAGATCAAAATTACAACACAGATAAAGCCAAATGAATGTAAGCAGGCTTTACTTTTTCCACTTTCTCTGAAGCAGGGATGAGGATGCTGTGGCACTCCAGATGTTGCTGGACTGCAACTCCCAGCATTCCTCACCATTGATTGTGCTGGCTAAGGCTGCTAAGAGATGCAATTCAAGAAGATCTGGAGGGATTTTCATTTCCCATTCTAAAGGCTTATACAATCTCTGATTCAAGATTTGGAAGTTGTTTTTACCCAAAACTGTTTTTACTTGCTTTGAGAGATTTCCTGAACTTATGCTCCCAGAGGAGATCAAGGACTAGAGCACTACATGCACAGTAGTTTTGAGCTGCGCACCAAAGAGGTTTTAAGAGCTCTGCTCAAAAGTGTGAATGTGACAAACTTGTTATGCAAGCTAGTCTCCTCAAAAAGCATTAATGGGTGCAACTTTAGTGCTATTCAAGTGGCTCTCAAACACAGAGACAGGGCCAAATGACTGTAATAACATTATTGTCCTACAAGTGTTTGCTGGCCCTACTTTAGCATATGGGAACATTATCACTTTAGCATGTGGGAAGTTCCAGAGTGCCTCCAAGAAAGAACAAGGTGTATACAGAAGAGCGAGAGACTGTGTCTTGATTTGTCACAGATGTTAATGTCCTTTTGTAAGCCAACTAACCACAATGTGTTCAGGCAATCTTTTCTTGAGCCTTGCTCATGATACACACAAAAAAAAGAGAGTACCGTACAGGATCCATCCAGCAGCACAGATACATGTGGCTCTCTCTAGGAGAGATAGGTCAGAAGGAGAAAAGAAGCAGTCAAGGAAAGCATAATTTCTCTATTACAGGTTGAGTATCCCTTATCTGGAAATCTGAAATACTCCAAAATCCAAAATTGTCCACATAGGTGGCTGGGATAATGGTTTCAGAAGGCTCGATGTACACAAACTTTGGTTTCTGAAGGTTCGATGTACACAAACTTTGTTTCATACACAAAATTATTTATTGTATACAATAATTACTTTCAAGTTATATATATGAAGTGTATACGAAACATGAATGATATTATGTATAAAATTACCTTCAGGCTATGTGTGTAAGGTACAGTGGGGTGGGCCTTTGGTATCCGCTGGGGTTTGTTTCCAGAACTCACACACCCCGTGGATACCAAAATCCATGGATGCTCAAGTCCCATTAAATACAGTGGTATAGTAAAATGGTGTCCCTTATATAAAATGGCAAATCAAGGTTTGCTTTTGGAATTTATATATATATATATATATATATATATATATATATATATATATATATATCTTGAATATTTTCAAACCATGGATGGTTCCATGGTTAAAAAAAATATATCTGTGGATAAAAAAAATCTGTGGATACAGAGGGCTGACTGTATTTATAAAACATAAATGATGTTCATGTCTTAGACTTAGATCCCATCAAGTTATCTCATTGCATACATGCAAATATTCCAAAATCTCAAAAAGATCTGAAATCCAAATCACTTCTGGTCCCAATTACTTCAGATAAGAGATACTTAACCTGTAGTAACAATGAAGCCTACATTCTATGTGGGGAAGAGTTTTTGAAAGAGAAAGAGGAGGAGAAGGAAGAAAGAAGATAAAAATCATCTTAGGCAGAGCATCTCATAAACCAACTTAATTCTTGCAATTATGGGAGAGACATTATAGGTCAGAGCATCTTGTACCACTATCTGCCCCCCCAACCTACCTTCCTACCTACTAACCTACCTGTGCAAGCACTGAACTGCCTTCCAAACATGAATGTCAATATCTTGTTTGAATTTACAATGAAGGCTGTAGTGCCCAAAAAGAAACAATCTGAGTTCTCCCAAATCAAGTGGCGTATTTTAACCTAACTACTTAAGCCTTGAAATGTGCACCTTATATACCTCAAGGATTCCGCAGAGAGAGAGAGAAAATTCCCTGAAACAGTTGGCCAAATGCCCAATTGGTATCATCCAGTTAAGACCATATGCAAAAGGGGAAAAAATACATTTCATTCTGATTTCTAAAGCTCCTTATGATCCTCTTGTTCTGAAAACCTACTCCGTATATAATTAAGCTTTAGGATTTCACAGTTATACACTTAAGCATCTGAAAACAGGAGTGAGAAACGTGGTGCCTGCCACATGTTTGGGGCTATAATCCTTGAATGTCTGTCATGCTGGTTGAGGGGTATCAGGTTATCTATGCCAATCTTTAAAAAATTTACAATAAAATTTGCTATAATTTTAGACAATTTACAGCTACTTAGCTCAAAGCCAACTGAGAATTTTGTTTAAACATCACACACAACACTTCCTGAATGTATACCATACTACTCACTAATATTGAAAGTCTTTAGTTTGCCAAAAGCAAGTTTTTTTAAAATAATCTGTGCTTCAGTCCCCAATATATTTCGAATACTGTTGTTCTCTGAATATGTCAAAACACAAACTACATTACATAATAATTTCATTAGCTCCAAGTAATTCACTTGAGAATTAGGTATAACTTCTCATTTAGAAAAATAATATCAAACCAGCCAGTGCTGGAGTTTTGGTTGCGCCTCACCTTGAGAATAAGTGATATTTGGAATACTGGGATGACACAATTGAAGAATGGATTTGCATGATTTGTAATATAACCATGTGCATAAATACTGTAATATCAGAACTGTACCTGTGGTGAAACATGGATTCATTTATTCATTAATGTCATCGAGTAAAGTGGAGCAAATCTAGCAAGCAGATTATTTTGAGGTATCTCATTCAATATTAACCCCTGACATAACACTCTCTTTGAATCATATACTGCTCCTGGCAAATGAATTGAATCATGGTTTCCCAAAATATAACAGAACTCATCTCTCTCTCTCTCTCTCTCTCTCTCCCCTTTTCCTTTCCTTTCTTTTCCTTTTCTTCCTTTCTTATCTTTTTTTCCCACCCATGCCTGCAACTGAACCTGCTGCACAATTCTGTAAGTAGTTCTTCCAAACATCACATTTTCATTGTGGCAAAATAGTAATGTTGCCTCAAGTTGAATGACTTGGACTCAAGTCAGACTGAAGTCATTTCAATGACTGGCTTGGACTTGATTCTGCAATAAACGATGCACTGACCCGAATCAACTCATAACTTGTATATTTTTAGCAACCAATTTGCTGGCCTAACTCCATCCAGAAATAGCAAATGCATCAGGCAATAGGCTTGAGGTGGGACTTGGGATCTACTCAGCAGCGTCACTGGGGAGGTGTGCAGACCGCACTTGGAGCCACCCCAGAAGGGGAGTTGCCACCACTGAAGAGAGGGTGACACCTGATCGGTCCCCCACCCCCATGGGGCCTTCCTGGGGCCTTGGGCCCGCTCTCCCAGCCGCCATGGGGCTTTCTGGGCCACTGAGGGACTGTGTGCTACGATATTCCAGTGCATGCATATGCGCGTATGCTCCCATGTGGCACGCGCACCAGAAGTCCTGCCCCTAGAAGCCTCACATGCACATTGGGTGACACCAATTTGGAATAAACTACTGCTGTTCCCACTGCACATTGGAGGAAACTTCTAAAACTTTTGAAACACTTTAGAAGGAACCTTCCACTTCAAGCCCATCCCCAAGAAGTTTGAGGTTCACCTTCGAGAAACGTGCCCTGCCACCTGCTGCTGCTCCTGGGAAAAGCTTTAAAAGGCTCCTCCAATTTACAGCAGGACAAGCTGCTGAGTAGACCTCACTTTTCTAAAATACAGTGTTGATAAACTGCCTATGGTATTTAATTGTTTTACCTAACTTTGTGCACATCTTTTGATTTTCTACTTAGTGAAATTCCACCCGCACCCCCACATCATCACCACCTTTTTTCTGTTAAAATTAGCTCCCATATTTGAGATTTGACTTAAGATTTGAGTTGAAAGTATCTTGTAAGGACCTGAGACTCAATTTGAGACTTGAAGGGAGAGACTTGAGACTTGACCTGAGACTGGGAGTAAAAGACTCAAATGCATCACTGCAAAATACTGCTTAAAAACAATTTAAACCAATTTAATAATAATAATAATAATAATAATAATAATAATTTATTTATTTATTTATCCCACCTCTCCCTGCAGATCAATTTAATTATTGACGGTTACCATCTATGGTACCATCTATGGTACTATTGTCTTGGTTTAGCGCTTTGAGATTGTGGTTAGCAAATGGCAGATTTACAGCACAATCCTTTGCACTCTTCAGCACCACACTGAATCTGCCAGAAGGGACAGTATTATGTTATATTACTACATTTTAATTTTAACATGTCATATTTTTAACTTTTTAAAGTTGTTTAATTGTTTTTAATCTTTATAGCTACATTTTAATGCTTTTCTTTTGTTTTTAACTTGCACTGTTTTAAATTTCTTGTTAGGTGCTTTGAGTTCCTATATTAAGAGAAAGGTAGGTTACATCATCATTATCATCATGACAACATCAGCTGCAAGAGTTGGACAGAATGTCATCAGGATACTGTAGTCCAGCAGTTCCCAAAGCTTGTTCCTCCAAGTGCTTTAGACTTCAGCTCCCAGAATCCCTGAACTTCAACCAAGCTGGTTGGGACTTCTGGGTGCTGAAGGCCAAAACACCTGGAAGACCAAAATTTGAGAATTATTGCTGTGGTCAAATGTATTTACCACACATCATGCTAATGCAGATAATGATTTACTAATCAAGAAAGTAACATGAGTGTAACATGGAATTTAAGGGGTTTTTTATTTTAAAAAAATAACATATATGAGAGGTGGAAATTGTGCAGTCCTCCAAATGTTGTTGCACTGCAATTCCCAGCAGCCCTAGCCACCATTTTTATGGCAAGGAATTCTCAGAGTTACAGTCCAACAACCTCTGGAGGACTAATTTATTATAATCCCTGATATATACCACTGTCAAACCCACCAGACATTGGACATTTGCACTGAAAAAGTCTTCTCCTGAGCTTTTACCTATTGGTATATTTTCTTTGGTGGCCTTTTTTGAAACCAGATCAAGATTACTTCCAGATGAATGTCACCACTGAGATCTTACTGATACCCCATGCTTTTGATGCATAATGGGGGAACATATTTACAATAGAGACAGTAAAGGCCTTTTAACTAAAGAAAGGAATTGTGGGTAATGGCTACACAACCTATTTATGGTAATATTTCAGCTCTTCTAAATGCTTTTCTGACAGTATGAAATATGATCTAAAACAGCAACAAAATTATTTTAAGAATAAATAATACCATTTGAGGTGGATAAGCAAAAAAAATAGTTAAGTTTATTATGCAGACATGGGAAGATGAATAGTCATTTTCTAAAAACAAGATAAAATCTAAAACATAAACAGCTGAATAGCTTTTAAAAAAATGTCTCATTTGTGCAGCCCAGAGCAAGTTACTGTTCTCTTTTCAGTGGCTATATCCCATTTATCAGCATGTGCTAATGTTGGCAAAAAATGGTACTGTTAATGTCATGTACTTGAGTGTATTCCAGCACTAAAAGCCTTAAGTGACAATCACAATTAAACATATTAAACAAAAGTGAAGCAAACAGGGGGCAACTTTGCTCAATTCCTCACCCCTGCATATAGTACCCTAACTTCCAATCATTTTTCAAAAACCTGAAAAGGTATTGTGAAGGTAAGGCTCACCCACCCAACTACTTTTCTCTGATGGCAGCACAATGGGTCTTTTTGATCCCACTGCTGCCACCAGTATGTCATGGGTTGGCAACTATCCCACCAGTTTGCCATCTAATTTGTGATAGGACACTTGAACTCAGTTCTCACCTCTAGTGTCTCCCACACATAACTCTCTTCAGATGCCAGCCCTCTGGATTGTCAAAATCCCAACAGCTTGAGACCAATTGTTAATTGATAATTACACACCAGCTCTCTGATGTGTCCCAATTGATAAAAGTATTTTCTCTCTCTTGGTAGCATTTTTAATATGTTTCTTTAACCACTTCAGACAACTGCTTGTTGAACAAACAAAAGGACTTTATTTACTAATCAGGTTGAATATAGTACCTTTCTTAGCGGATGGCATTCAAGATGGATATGGCGTATAAATACTTTAGTAGTTATATGGTTTAACAGTTTCTTTTGCTTATTTTTGTAGCCTTATAAATGTTCCTTTACAGTCTACATTCTCACAGAACTTTCATCTACCTTCTGTATCTTTTAACCCTTCTGGTTATTTGTGACTCCGCTAGTCACCAAGCACTATATCTCCTGCAGGATAGTACAACAACACTTTAATTATGAACTTTCCTCATCCCTATCTCAGATACCTATAAACTCTTTCCATCTGTCCCTCACAGCAGCCTATTCTAGTCTCAGTAGCTCTTAATGCCTCAGGGTACAATCAACATTGTTCCCCTATCTTGGGTACATAAACCCCCTTCTAAATGAACCTCACAGCAGTTTCCCTCCGCCTCCTTGGCTGCTAAACCCCTTAGGGTAAAATAAAACTCTCTTAATTAACTCCAAACACTGCTCTGTCCCTCTATTTCTACTCACTCCTAGGAGCAGCCCCCACCTTCGCCTGGCTTAGCTCCCATTAGCTCTTGTCTGTGTTCTAATCTGTTTGTGTTCTCTCCACAGGTATAATAATACAAAAGCTCCAATAGGTTTAAAAGGTGTGCAAGAATCCTTCAAAGCTTTTTTTTTTAATTTTTAATGATTTATTACAATGTCATTTAAAAAATTAAATTTGCTATATTCATGATTCATTTACTGTTAACAGAATAGTTTTCAAACAAATGGGGAATCCAAAGGAGTAGACACACGGCAAGTAGATCCATTCCTTGAGCTCCATCAATGTTACCAATGCTGATCAGGAAAAAGGAGGGGACCCTATGAACCAAGAACAAGAAGTGCAGGAGGCACAAAGGTGTATTTTCCATTTCACTGAATGGGCCACTGTGTTACATCTCTGAACCATTGGAATAATTTCCTCTGTTAATACAGAGCTCACAAAGGATGCTGTATGAACAACAGGACTCTGAGCTATGGTCTCATGTTCATCCAGAGGGGTGGTCCTCCTCCCAAACAGAGGGACACCCCTTTCCACCATCACAAATAAAATTGGTGACTGAGATATTTGATGTCATGTGTGCAATTCTGCCACCCACATGGGAAGCGAGCATGTGAACTGACTGTGTGATAACCAAGACTTGGAAGGATGCAGCAGATTCCATAAAGGACGTCCAACACCATAAATCATGGTATGAGGAATCTTAAGTCTTTCTACTTATAATTTGGAAACAACAGAATGGGAAAGGGTGTCTTAATGACTTTGAGAACTTTCTAGTGACTGTAGCAAGCACAAGATTGCTTTTTAAGGCTTAACTGGAATTACCAAACCCTCTGAGAAGTCAGACAGTACCAAACTAACTTCAGCAACCTGGCTCCAGAGTTATAAGCTGTTGCAAAGCTACTTTAATATCTCTGGACATTGTTTATTTGCAGAGGCTTTGTTAGCAAGTGCGTCAGCTGCTAAAATTGATCCATGTAACACTATGAAATGTTCTTGGATTCTTTCACTTGAGATGATCTACATCCCTTGTAAGATCTTATAAAGTAAAACTGAGACCATATATTCGCTTAGGTAGTAGTATACACCACTAAAGTCATGGAAACATTCTTCTGAACAGATACGTACAGGATCATGCACATTGTTATTAATGTACCATAAGGGTTCTCCATTGATTTTCATAATACAAAAAACATTATATAAGTACATTCATTGAAGTTCACAGAATCATTTAATGGCAATCATTTAATTTCACCTATTCTACACCTATCTCTAAGCAGGCATCCACTTACCAAGCTTTTATATAAATGAGAGCATAGGCAAGAAAGAAGCAGGCCACAAAACAGTGCCCTTCCTGCTTGAACAATGAACCTTTCATGAAGGGTACAGCTACCAACTGGGCAACATTTCTTCTCTCACATCACAATGTGAACAAAAGAAAATTTACTGCATTCCTTTCCTTGCATTAAGCATGCTTGTTTGGAAGTGTGTCTTCTCTTTTGAGCTCATACCAGATAAATCTGGGCGTTACTCTGCTTCAAAAGCTTTCCTATTTTTGGTCCAGTAGAACAGCAAGAGAACCCACTGAGGTCTTTTCTAGGGAGGTATACAGAAGAATCAGCTCTGGTTAATATTTGGATGGGAGGCCACCAGTGAATACCAGGTGCTGTAAGCTATATTTCAGTTCAAGGAATTAGCATAAGCACCTCTGAGTATTCCTTGCCTAATGAAACTCTATGACAGACAACCTGAAGGCACATACACAGAAACCAAAACCCCACTTAGAGCTTGTTCTCACGGAAGGTGAATAGGGGGATGTGGACTCTGCCACTTCATACTGACAAGTAACAACTCACAAAACTGGATCACATACACAAGATTACCAGGACAGAACTGATATCAGAGAGAAGCATTCTAGAACCCTTATCTAAGCTCCTATATGCAGTGCCAGGTAGTTCAGTCTGGACACAGATTTACTTCAGTGGAAACTACCTTTTGGGGGCTGGCTCCTTGTTATCATTATCAGGTAAGAACAACTTCATCACCACAGCTCTGTCAAGAATTTTGAAGGTTCTCCAACAAAGAATCAGAAGGAGGAGGATCACTGTTTCAAATAAGTGACTAATTTTCCTTGCTCTTCCTCCAGCTTTCAGGTCTGTGTGCTACTGTCAGCCTTTTTTCAGTATCTCTGGGTATGGGGGGAGGGATAATATTATACTGCATTGAATGTAGTGTATAAGCAGGGTTTCTGGCGGTTAGAAACCCCTTCACATTTGCAAGAAAATGGGATACGTCAAAGTCTGCTTGTAAGACTTGGGGGATTTTACAATCTCAGTAATTCATGTTATTGGTTATATTTACATTCCATCTCCCTTCCAATAAACTCAAGGCAATATATATAGCCCTTGTCCTGCACGTACACACAGATACATAGGCACACAGGCACACACACCTCACTGTATCCTTATTATGTAGGTCAGGCTGAGAGAGAATGACTGGCCCAAAGTCACCTAGGACTCAGTCAGGAAGTGAACCTGAACCTCCCAAATCCCATTCCAACACTCCAACCATTACTTCACACAGGTGTTTAATCTCTGACAATTGAAACTGCTAGCTATTTTCAAAGCATTCACAAAGCAAAACATTTTCAAAGTATGAGCCGCCTTTTGTTTCAGTGGTGGGAAAAGGTATAATATCTTGGTAGATTTTCCTCAAGTATCCTTTGGTAAAAGGTTTTGCAACCTCTGTGCCTCCACATGAAGTATTCCAACTCAAATATATTTTCTATCACTTCAGTCTCTTCTTCAACCACTGTGAGTTTTTTCCCAGGCGTTCTCCTGGGAAAAGAAAAGATTCATCAGGTTATCTGGAGGTGGTGTTCAACCAACTGTTCACTGGATCTGTGACACACTTGGTTGCTCAAGGAAGTACTGAACGTTTGAAATAATGTAAGGGCTCAAATTATTAACCTATTCTTTGCAAGCTTTAAGCTGCTTCTACCTTCTGTGAGTTTGTTTTAGGCTATATTTATATCTCTGTTGTTTTTCTTATTATCATGAGATACATTTGAAACAAAGGACAAGACAAAGGAAAATTATACTACACAGTATCAAAAACAAATCTAATTATCAAATGAGTACTGAAGTAATAAAATGTTTATGGATACTGATGTTGATCCCACCAAGACCAGTTCCTTTCATCTACCAGAAAATTCTCCTGTGGATGAAGGCATGAAGTATTTGCTTGCACTCTGATAAAACCATAGCTTAAAAGTCTATATGCATCACATTCCATTTCACTTGAATTACAAGGTCAAAGTCTTTGCAGAAATGGCATTCTTTGAAAGCAACCTTCCATTACCATGGATGGTATAGAATTACACCTAGCAGGAAATAAGAAACCTTGCTCTGTATTTGGACACAGATCTCAAATCAGGAGTATAGCCATTCAGATTTGGAAAGCACAAGCCATGAGCTGTCCTTAAAACTTTGTTATAAAGCAAACTATAAAAACTGGGAGCAATTAGATCAGGCAAGTGGCAGATGGCCAACCACAGCAGAGGTTTAGCACCACAGGAGAGGAAAAGGAGTTTTGGGAGTACTTGTACAAAGCTAGGCTGTCCACTGAAGCAAAAGGTAGTGGCTCTGCTTGATCTCTTTCACACAACACAGGTAAAGGCCACTTCAGTTGCCATAACTATATTATATGGAATTCTGGGATTTATAGTTTAGGGAGGAACTAGAAGAACTCTTTGAGTGGGAATTCTAAGTGCCCTTGCCTAAACTGTCAATCCCAGGATTTCATAGCATGCACCCATGGAAGTTAAACAGGAACTTAGCACCATCACTGTGTAGTGTAAAAGAGACCTAAGTTTCAAATAGAAGCCATTTGGACTAGAAGCCAGTATATGCTTCCAGAAGCAGATGCAGCTCTCAGAGGCAAAGTGGGCAACCTTTCCTCTTCTTTTGTTTGCACTAAAAACCTATTTCAGAGGACTGGACAACCCTCTGGAGCAGCTCTCTGGAAGCTGGGAGTCCTCCCCCCTTGTCAGTAGTGTGGCAAACCTGCCCCAGCAATAATCCAAACTTTAGAGGGACTATCTGAGGTGCTGAGCCCAACCTCCTCAGTAAAAAGGTTCAGCATCCTGGATAGTGCCTTTCAAGTTTGGACTAAAGCCCAGAGTGAATTCACCCCACTGGCATCAGAGTCATCGGGTGTCCCCAGGGAGGGCAAGAAAGTCCTGATGTTATCATAATGCTTTGCTGTCTTAATATTTGTTTATTTTTGCTGAGTCGTGCAAAAAAGAATAACATAGCAAGCAAAAAAAAAATATTGTGATGCAACCTAAGGCTGGGCACTGGATGCTATGGACTTCTTTCCTTCCTCCCTCCAGCTGTTCATTGCTCAATGTGATCTCCCTGCTTCTAGCTGAGTCGGCTCCCAATGTCACTTACCTCCTGTTTATTGCTTTGGCTCCTCATCCATATATCCTCTAACTGCACCTTTACACCTTGTCAGCACAGGGAGTCCTTCCAAACATTGTCTGCAAGCACATCTGTGCATGAATACCTAAAGAAATAGGTTGCAGCTATGCCATTTGTATCAATGGAAACAGACAGTTTTGTGCATGAATATCTGTATCAGGGTGGGCAAAGCTGGGGCCTAAGGCTGCATGCACCCCCTTGCCATGCTGTTTTCATAGTCTTTGACTCCTCCAAACTCCCACAGACTGCCTTTTTTCTGTTCATACAAAGGACACCATGCCTCTCTTGAAAGTCTCTGTGTTCAACTTCTATATCAGTTCCACCCACATTCCCCATATGGTTCAACCTTTTTTTAAAGAAAACCCTTCTTGCTACTCTTGATTTTGGTCTTCCCCCTTTGGGAAATGCTTTAGACATTGGTATGGTCCCCAATGGGGGATGTTTGTGTGGTCCCCAATTTATATTACCCATTTTAAAACTAAGTTATTATAAAATCAAGTATTTGAAACCCAAAGGTAGGAGAGTGGTCCATTTTTGGGCCCACCTCTGCTGACCACCCCAATCTGTATCACAAAGTTTAAGAGCAGCTACCTTAACTTTGATATTGGCAATAAAAAGCAACTTCTCCTAAGCTGAGTAAAATATGCATACCTAATAAAAGGAAGGGGGAAGGCTTTCTGTTACAAAATAATGCTAAATGCCTATCAAGGGACAATGTGTTTAATGAGGCCATGTGGCTTTCACACAACTAGATCAAAAGCAGATTTTCTCCAAGGAATCACACTGAACCAGCAGCTGCTAGATAATGCTCCTAGGAGACAATGAATAGAACCATGCAGGATTTCCCAAAATATGAACTATTGATATGCATCTAGGATAATATCATGCAAAAATTATCCTCGTACTGGAATTGATTGGAAAAGGTTGTTTATACTGATTTTATTGTAGCAATAAATAACATCAGTACAAACTTGAAACAACCTGAAAAATAGGGAAGGTATCCCCAATCCTGCCATATACAAAGCAGGTTTGGTTATTTATATAAAATATTATTTATATTACCCATTTTAAAGCTAAATTGTTATAAAATGAAGTGTTTGAAACTCACTGTGACTTCATCATGAGAGGCAAATAACAGAAAAAGTTTTAAAAAATGGATACAAAAATAAAAGCAAGGCAGATGAAGATAGTTTGTTAGAAAACATATTAAAAGACAGAAGTCAGTGTATGTTTCCAAAAGTTAACATTTTTTAAAAAAATGCATTTTAACTGGGAATTTAATCCTTCTGTCTAAACTTTCAATTTTCGTACTCAATTTAGTTTCTTGGCAGAGCACAAAACTACAGCATAGAAACCTGAAACTTCAAAACATAGCACTGGGAGACTTGAAGACCGTGCATTTGTAAATCTATTCCTTGAAAGATATGAAATGGACAAAATTAAGAAAAGCCACTTTTTCATCAGTTACAATGCTGGTAACTGGTACGTATGTATTCCAGAACACATGTTTGCTAGACAATTTGAAAATGAAGCAATTTTGAGAAGCAGTAAAATCCACCGCATGCATTTTACATCCTAATGTAGACTTGCACTGTCTGTTATGCAGAGAGGAAGCTACTACATATGGGATGAAAGTACTGTATAATTTTTAAACACTTTATTAACCCTCCATTTCTTTAAGTAGACTTGGAGCAGGGAAGGTTTCTAGAAGTACTCAAGAATACCTATCCAGCCTTGCCTGTACATGATGCTACATTTGGTATATCTGTCAAAAAGTACTATTCAAGCAGAATTCAAAAACATCAGCTATTAAAAGACAAGTAACTACCTCCATCAAAAGAAAAAGAGGTTTTCTCTTTGAGAGAGTGTGGAGCTGCTACCTGCTGGCACTAGCACAAAACAAATTATTGTTACTTACGTGTGAATTCCTTACAAAGTGTCAGCAGCAGTTTTGCCGACTACTGAAAAGGATGGCTGGTCAAAATATTCAGTTCATTTATAGACAAGAAGCAAGCAGGAGCACACAAATTATAAAACTCATGTCATCTTAAACCTTAAACATTTCACAGCTTCTTATAACCCTGAATCTTCACCTTCTTTTTTTGTCCCTTCATCCATGACTCCAGCCTCTCTGGTATAACCAGTTTACAGTCATTTCTCTATTAATATGTACAAGAAAACTTTTTTTCACCTGTGTGAACAATTATGCCATGGATCATGTCTCAAATTAGCACACTGAACTCAAAGAGTCTTTTATTGCATTGATGTTGTTCCAATGACTGGAGATGAGTTCTCATTTTGCTTCCATCACTGATTCCTTGTTACTGTTTTACCGTTTTATCATTTTATTGTATTGTAATATTTTAATCTTTTCTTACTTTAATCTGTTTTAAGGGGATGGGAGGGTTACATTGTGGGATGAGGGGAAGTTTTAACTCTGTTTTTAAATGCTGTAACCCGCCCCGATTGCCGCACAGAGGGGCGGGCTATAACATTATTATTATTATTATTATTATTATTATTATTATTATTATTATTATTTAGACCACACTACTGAAGTACAGATATACCTCAGTTAATGAAGTATATATGTTCCTGGGCATTTCTTCTTTTACTGAAAATTTGATACCAGAGGTAAAAATAACATGAAAAAAATAGAAATAAGTTTCTGCACTACAAAAAGAAGAGGAGCTCAACATATTTCAACAAAAGATAAAGGTAAACATAGCTGGCTGTAGGGAGCGGTACTCATCTCTGTTACTAAGCCAAAGAGCCAGCATTGTCCAAAGACAACTCTGGTGGTCAAGTGGCCAGCATGACTGCACTGAACGCTGTTACCTTCCCACTGAGAAGTGGTACCTATCTATCTACTTGCATTTACATGCTTTTGAACTGCTAGGTTGGCAGAAGCTGGAACTAGTGAGAAGAGCTCACCCCATCATGCAGAACCTGGGCCCCAAACTGCCAACCTTCCAATCTTCTGATCATCAGAATTGGCGTCTTAACCACTAAGCCACGACATCACCACATTTCAACAAAAATATTTATCCAAAACTAAGATTTATCAAAACTAACATAGGAAATGAAACAATCAGGTCAGGTAAGCTTTGCATAAGTAAACAAAAACAATTTGAGCCTTCTAGAGACAACTTGAGAGCTTCTTCCAAAATATACTGAAGGATGACTATACTTATTAAGCTCCAGTTTTCTTATGCTTTCCATTTTGGTGTCTAAACTTATAGTTCTATGGAAGGGGTAGGCAACCTTTTTGAGCCGGGGGCCGGGTTGCTGTCCCTCAGACAATTGGGGAGGCCGAAACACCAAAAATTAATTAATTAATTAATTAAAATTAAAATTAAAAAATTAAAAAAATTTTTAAAAATATGCATGCACACTCTCTCAGCCCCAGAAAAGCCATGGCAAAACCCCTGTGGAGATTTTGCCAAGAAACCCCAAGAACAAGTAATAACAACAATAATCAATATCATCATGCCAGGCGGCAGGGGGCGGCGGCGGTGGCAGGACCGGCCTGGGGCCGGTCCAAAGGCCTCGGGGGGCTGCATCTGGCCCCCAGGCCTTAGATTGCCTACCCCTGTTCTATGGGATCTTTTTTTAGGTGCTAGGGGTAGGTAGTGAGGCAGGTTTATCTACTCTCTGCCTCTGTCTGTTTTGCTGTTCATGCATGCTCCGCAAGGGATTCTGGAGGCTACTGCTGTTCACTCTGCACATTGTAGGCAAGCACACACAGCTGCAGTAGGATCAGCAAGAGTAGAATCTCATTCTTTCCCAGTTCAAGCTTTATTGCAATGTTTACAGCAGACATGCTGCAGCAAATTAACACCAGAACTTGTGTTTTTCTAGCCCTTCTTCACCATCCTCAAAGGCTGATGCTGCTAAAAAAATATTAAAAATCTGCTAGACAGAAGGCTGAAAGGAAAAGCAGGGGGGGTGTAAAAAGACTTTGTTAAAAGGGGGCTTCTTTGCCAGAGGCTTCATTAGCAGAGATATGCCTGTAGTACCCAACTGACATAAAGAGCAATAAATACATTGCAATATTATATCCTGTTTTAATTTCAAGGAATCATAAATTATCTCTATCTTAAAAAGAAAATTTTTAGTGAATTCATAGTTCCAGTGATTTCTCAGATGAAAAGGAGCCTTGAAACTACTCTCAACCACAGGTTTCTCCCAGTGCCCTCACACCAGCACTGGGAATTTCTTGTCCTGAAGCTGTAAAAGTTAGTTTGAAGCTTCTTTTTTCACCCTTACATCTGCTGCCAATCATGGTAGGAAACAACTGCTATGTTAAAAGCATAACACAAAACAGTCCCTTCAAGTATCTCCAGAACTGCTGATTCCACGTCTTGGTGACAAAGCTGTAATGACACAACCATTCCTCAAAATGTACAAGTTCTGTCTAGCAGGAAGTAAAGAAAAACATTGCCTCGGCTTCATACCATTTTAGTGTTCCTTCCTGGAATCAATGAAAATGTGTTAATGGCAGATCTCTGTGCCTACAAGGTGGCACAGCAGGGTCCTAATGGATTGGAGAAGCTTTCCCCATTTGGTAATTGCCCATCTCACCCCAACAGCTTTCAGATTTGTCCAGTTCTGGCCATTACCCTTGCACTAGAAGCAAGAATGATTATTACAACACACCCTTGCTTCTCCTTATTACAGGGGTAGGCAACCTTTCCTCTTTAAGGGCCGAGGGACTTCAGCTCCCAGAAGCCTCAGCCATGTTGGCCAATCGTCCCATGTTGGCCAATAGCTCTTGGGATTCTGGGAGCTGAAGTCCCTCGGCCCTTAAAGGGGAAAGGTTGCCTACCCCTGCCTTATTATGTCACATAAATTTAAGATGTTATCAGGCTGCAAGTCTCATTAAAACCAGTAGCATCTGAATCCTAACTTGAGTTAGAACTAATTAATATTATTAGCCATTTCTGCTCAAGCACCACTAGATGCATATTAATGTAAGTGGCACAAAGATAAAGTGAAGCAAGACCATTTGAATTATTTTCTGGGACAACAGTTAGGGCCTGGCTAAGACACGCAGGTGCATACTGGGATAGGTGAAACCACTCTGGTCAAAAGCAATGTGAAAAATGCAGGACATTTTTGAAGAAGCACAATTTTTAAAATATTCAAGTGTGCAAGCAAACTCAAATGCTTCATATAAAACAAATGCAAGCAAAGCCAAAAACTTCATATAAAACAGGAAACAGGGCAAAGTGATAAAGACATAAAGTCAAGCCAAGCAATAGAGTTATCAGTGGCAGCATTTTACTTGTCATTGAAAGCAGTTGGAGAAACCCACAAGCTTCCTAAAAGAGAGCTGTCTTTTCCTGGCCACGAAAGGCCAGGAAAGAAGGAATGGAGAAGATGACCCTAAGAAGCAGATCCACAGCCTCTGTTTCATAGAGCCACCAACCACACTAAAACAGTGGAGATAGAGAGATTCTCTCAAGATATGTCCAACCAATAAAAGGGGGTCCTTACATATCCTTGATTCAGACCACAAGTCTTTGTATGGTCAGCACTTTCAAATGGGTTCAAAAACCAGTGGTTGTAAAAATGGCAGTGTTTTGAGAAGGCCTTCCCCATTAGTAGCAAGCTTGTAATTTTTGGACATTTTCCCATGATAGCCTAATAAAGAATTCACTGCAGGTGGGTGTGGCTAGCCATCGATCACAGTGGATGCATAAAACTTGAGCAGGACAAGATGTCAGCTTTTACCAATTAAATGAGTGAACATTCAAGATCAAAAATACCTATCTAATGCAAGGAACTAAAAGGTCAGTAGATTAAGCAATTTTGGATTTCTGCTCATCTCTTAAAGAGCCAAAAACTCAAATGGAGGACACAGAGATGACATGAGGCAAGGGAGGCAGAGGTGAGAGTCTTCTGACACTGGACCCATCATTTCTAGTCCTCTTGGAAAGGCTATGTGTTAATTTAGTGCAGGACTTACAAAAAGACTGGGCATTTGCCCTTGAGCCAGTGAACTCAAAGCTCACTGCTCTGACAGCCTGCATTGGGGATAATGAAAATACAGCTAATGCGGCTCTTGAACAGGGTCATTCTCACGAGGCCCGCACAGAGGAGTTAGAACAAAGGAATGACTATCTCACAAACAAAATACAGGATTTGGAGGACAGAAATAGATTCTTAACCATCAGAATTCATGGGATTCCTGAAAAGGAGGAGTGTCAGGCATGATTTCCTCCCTCCTTACCTGGCTGAATAACAAGTGCCCACGTCTTGATCGCCTTTCAGCCGACATAGAAAGAGCACATCGGATGTCGGCTCTTAATCAGAGACAATGTACTCCCCCCAGGGACATAATTATATGTTTTCCACATTATCTGAAAAAGGCAGATGTACTGAAGAAGCTTTCCAGTACC
>CM034701.1:192560771-192588579 GCA_020142125.1 Phrynosoma platyrhinos | reverse complement strand
ACATACTTAAAAATAACAGATTACAATAAATAACAAGTAAATTAAAATTTTCTAAACTAAAACCTTGGCATTCCAGTTAAATTGCCATGTTGGCACTTTGCAATAAATAAGTAGGCTTTGGGTTGCAGTTTGGGCACTTGGTCTCTAAAAAGGTTAGCTCAGTCAACTGGCAGCTAAACTAGGCTTGCAGGACCTTGGAGAGCACCAAGCCTGGAAGACTAACTCAAGGCAGACCTGTTGTCCCCCTTGGCTCAGCCTACTCTTCTGTGACTCCAACTCCTGGTTCAAGAGTGAAGAGCGTTAAAGTGGTAGTGCCCTCTAGCTTTGCTCTAGCATGCTACTACCTTTCAGCCAGTTCCCAACTTATTCATTCTACACCAACAGGGAATATGGATTAACTGGTGTAAAGGGAGACAGTTTGTCAACGAAATCTGGCTCAGTGAGGGTTGTTGTTGGGGGTCCTGGTTAAGACAGAAATCTATCTGACAGACTCCAGCTCAGACGCAAATTTGAGGCCCAGGTGGCTCAGCACTTCTGCTGCATGTACCACTGGTCCTCCTCCTCCTCTAGATCAGAGTCCTTGGCTGCTGGTAGAGCTGGATTCATGACAGAACATACAGGAAAACACTTACCCATGCATAGTTCTCCAGTGGCTTGATATTTCAATGCAATTGTCTGTAACCTGTGTGTTGGTTGCTTTGCTGCTCCATGGTGATCTATGGGGTGGGGGAAACAGCATCAGCATGTGAATAACTGGTATACAGCTCTGCATAATGGGCCAGCATACCAACTAAGGACTGCAAGCAAGATGCCAGTCCCCACATGGCATTATGTCTACCCTGCTTTTCCAAGAGGCGGGTGGGAAACAGAAAAAGAGGAATGAATTGTACCAGTTCCATGGATGGAAAGCATCATTAGCAGAAGTTTACATTATTCAAGGTCTATGTAATGCTGTTGTCTTTTCGAGTTGTTATTTTTTATGGAAGATAAACAGGCTTTTGACATTTAACGTACAAAGGACGTTTCAGCAGTGAATTATATATCATCCTAGAAGCCAAAGCACACATTTAGGATTAGGCTCTGTTCTTGGAAATATCATGCTTCACAGCTCCTAAATGCTCACTTTTGCTTCTTGCTCAGTTATCCAGCATGCAAAACGGCAGAACTCAGTGTCTCAAAAAATCTGCAGAAGGAATCCTAGAACCTGACAGTAAGTGCCTGTTAATATCAGAGCTTATAAAAAGTACTTTTTTGGACTGTAAGTCCTGCAACACCCCACTGCCACCCGCACCCCAGCTAACATGGTCATGGCATCTGATTTTAGTCCAAAAGAAGTCATTTTCCAAGCTCTAGCTAACATAAAAATGCATGTGTATCTAAAGCTTCCTATAAATGTGAATGATGCTAAGTGGAAATCATAGCAAGTGATACCTCTATTTCATGGGTTCGGTGAGTCATTAAAGCTACCTTCCTTTTCATTTATTTATTTCCCCCCCCCCTTTATTTTACACACTAAGATAAAACAAAAAGTAGATATGAAGGCCTGGAGGTGACAAGGGGAGACTATTTTCTTCTTTCCTCACCCTCAGAATCTTTTTTTTTTTCTCCTGGAAAATTGAAAAAATTGAAAAAATGGATAATGAATGCTTTATTTTACAGTAACGAATAAAAAGTTTAGGACAAGATGTTCATAAATTTACCCTGTTCCCAAATGGTTTCTAAAAATATGTAACAGAAAAACTTTGATGTAAGAAAATGTACAGTAAATGATTATTGCAACTCCTGGTCTTAGTTTCCTTTTCTCTTTTCTTTTAATGGGAACTGTGTGTTTTATGCCTGTTTGTCTCTACGGAGAACTGGAGGAAACAAAACAGTTTTCTCCATTTTACCAATGTTGATGGCTTCTTCTGTTTTTACTGCTGTTGTTTTGTTTTGTTGCCTCCTCTTAAACTAGCAAAACCAAAATCTTCTTATAGTTTAGAACCCTGTAGGTCCATTTGTGAGAAAGAAATTAAATATTTAAAAAGGATTAAATCATATAGAAACATGGAAGTGGAAGGGGTCCTGTGGGCCATCAGGTTCCCTGTTCAATGCAGGATCTCCAGCTAAAGTATCCCCAGCAGGTAGTTTTGTCCAGCCATTTTGTCAAGATGTCCAGAGAAGGAGACCCCACCAACTCTCTAGGCAGTTTATTCCATTGCCAAACTGCTCTTACTGTCAAGATGTTCTTTCTAATGTTCAATTGAATATAACCCCCCATTACTTAAAAACATCAGACCTAGTTCTACTCTCTACTGCACCAGAGAACAAGCCTGCACCCTCCTCTATATGGCAGCTTTTGAGATATTTAAAAAGTGCAATCAATTCTACTCTTCATCAAGCTGAGCATGCCCAGTTCCTTCAACCTTTCCTCATATGCTTTGCTCTTCATACTTCTTATTCTCATTGTCGCTCTCTGAGCTTGCTCTAACTTGTCTATTTCCTTAAAATTAGGTGCCCAGAACAGAACATTGTACTCCCAATGAGGACTGACCAGCGCAGAATATAGCAAGACTGTTACTTCTCTTCACTTGGGTACTATGGTTCTATTAAAGCAGGATAAGATATCATCTGCCTTTTTTGCTGCAGCATCACACTGCTGGCTTATGTTCAACTTATGATCAACAGTAATCCCAGAGTCCTTTTCACATACAGTATTGCTGATATTCAATTTGTAATTATTGACAGAATAAAGTGTACTTCAACAGTTATAAGAATATCTGTACTTATACTAAATATAACAAATTCCCAGCTGTTGGTTCCTATCATCCACTGCTATCACTAGTGCTGGTGGGAGCTGCTATCCAATAATATCTGTAACCACAACTTAAGTCTATCCAAGCTGTAATGAGAATCCCAGTAGAATCTGATGAATAGATAAGGGCCAGATCCAAAAAAGAAAAAAAGTGAAAGGATAAAAGACTCATGAAGATATCAAAAGTACAAAGAACAAAGAAGCAGGTAAAGAAAAGACTACTCAACGTTCTGATGTATATCGTACATGGAGGAGATTTCTCCTGATGCTGTTCAGGTATGAAAGAAAAGGTAAAAGAAGGGAAGGCTCTGGGGCACAACAAGGAAAGCATGGTGGGAGTTAGGGGTAGATCTTCCACCAAAACTCTGCTCAAATCTAAAACACTACAACCATGGCTCTCAGTAAGCCCAAGGCCATGTATGTGACTTAGAGATACCACAAAGAAGAAGTATAGAGTTATGTAAAGGTTATACATCAACTCTAGCACAAGCTTAGAATGGGTAAGCATTAGGTTTCAATCAGGAAAAAAGTCTTAAGGACAACCTTTTTCACTTTCTTGGTATAATAAAGCATTCATCTCACTTTAAAAAAAAAAGGCATACACACAGACTCTCACTTAAGAGATGTACACCTAATGCCAGATTTCACTCCATAAAAACTTATGATATTGCTCTAAAATAATTACTACATAGAAACAAATCTCTGAAGAGAAAATAGATACTACAGACACACTATTTTAACATCAGAAATTGACTTTGTTACCTCAGCAAATAATTCAGTATTGCTTATAAAAAAATGCACAGCAAATGCACAGCAAAGGAACACAGCCAGATGAAAAATCCCTATTATCTTTTACCAGTGTCATTAAGTGTTATATTATTTCAATATTCTGAATCCCTTGTCAGATATGAAATTAAGAAGCACTGGGGTGAATCCTCTGCATCAGCTATCATATTACTCTAAAGCTCAACCACAAGCTTTGCATGGGAGCAAATGAGGTAGGAATATATAGCTCTGTAAGAAAACCCATGCAATCAAGCTTGTTTTTTTCATCACCCCCAAGTCAAACCCAATTATTCATTTGCATTTAGACTGAGCAACCCATGGAAGAAAATATTTTTGAGCCTGTTCACTCCATGCAGATTCATATACTGCTGGGGAGGTAGGAACTGATCATTACGAAAATGTCACCATCATAATAAAATCCACAGATGGCTCTTTCTTAAAGTAACTACAAAGCTGATTGTCCTGAACAAAAGTTGAATTTTTTTGTGAGATACACAGCAAATAAAGTGTTTCAGTGGTTCATAAAGGCCCTAACTCTCAATAAAAAGGATCATATAGTCAGAAGGTACCCAAAGGCCCTCCAGTCCACCCGGCTAAATCAAACCCACTCCTGAGACATGGCCTTCCTTTGTTTAACTCTTATTTCTTCTTTGTGGTCTGCAGCCTCTGGGGCAGTCTATTCCACTATCAAACAGCGCTTACTGTCAGGAAGGTTGTCCTAAGTTAGGTGGAATCTTTTCTTGAAATTTACATCCATCCACAAGAAGTCTTCCTGCATCCACTTGCAGGTCTTGAACTTTGCTGTGCTCTGCACCCCATAAATGGGCAAGAAAGCAGTTCATGTGAAGAGGTTCACAGTGAAATAAGATGCTCAGCATACTCCTTCCTTTCCTCCATCACACTCACTCACTCACAGAGAGAGAGAGCTTTGAAAGTACTTTTTTTTCTCTTTAACAAGATTAATTATAGCTGAACATTGGAATCTGAAGAGAAAATAGATATATTTACTTGGTGAAAGAAAATATGGGATCTGGCTTTAAATGAAAATTTAACTGAAAGGAATTAGACATTAATGGAACAACAAGAGGAAATATTCATTGAAAAATTGATGCCATTCATTGAGTTTATGTGATCCGACTCTGGAATATTAAGCCCTTGTGATCCACATTGGTGGTTTTAGAGGAGACTATTGGATATGGATTGAATTTAGACAGAAGGGCAGTGAATATCATATTCAGACATTTAAATATTGAAGAAAAGATCTCAGTATCATTAACAGTGGGAAATTAGTTGATTTAGCAAATTGAAACTATAGAAGAAGAAGAAGAAGAAGAAGAAGAAGAAGAAGAAGAAGAAGAAGAAGAAGAAGAAGAAGAAGAAGAAGAAGAAGTCTTTTCCTATGTATGCTATGTAATGTTACGTTTAAAATAAAAATTAAAATTGATTTTTTGGACTTGAGCTCCCAGAATTTTTTAGGGAATTCTGCCCCAATAATCTGCTCAAAAGTTATCCATGCTTTTTTGATACCAATACCATGCCTAAAACAAAAGGTACAGCTTTTGAAATATACTGCTTCAAAAGTATACTCATCACTGCCTACAACTCACTCTGCCTGTTGACAGTTACCATATACCTCAAGCTCAATGATTAATGGATTAATTATACGTTGACATAACAAAACACTCTGCTTTGCTTAAAGTGTTGCTGATGCACTATAAGGTATTAGGAAGCTACACTAAAGCAGCTCTATATATTCCATTTAGCAATTCTGAACAGCTAATAAAATCAGGTCAAATCACATTTTCAAAAACTACAAAAGGGAGCAAATTTATGTATTTATATTTTAATTCCTATGCATTGGAACACACCACCACATGGCCAGATTTCCCCCATCTTACCTAGTGGCACCTGAATGCTTCCTTTTCATTGTTGTAGTAAATATGCTTTGGATTTTAGTCCAAACTTTAAAGGCGCTGTCCAGAGTGCTGACCCTATTTGGGGTTGCAGTTCAGCCCCTTCGACATGGAAGCCACCATCTCACTCTTTCCCTATGGCCAATGTGTAGCTCCTGAATTCAAGTCCATCTTCCATACTATTGTGACTTTTAAAAAGCTGGGGTGGTGGAAGAAAAATTGCCTCATTGCAGATGTGACTTTAGTTTGCAAACAAGCATAGTTAGCTTGCAATAGAAAGAAAGAAAAAGGAGTCAACCTGACAATTGAAATGATGAAGTCCTCCCCAAACTCTCTCTCCAGTTGGTGGTTGGAGAATCTTATTTGACTGGTGGGGAGGGGATCGAATGTGTTTGCCACATTTTCAGATAACAGAATTTGTGTGGTCTATTCGGTCTTTGGGATGGGGTCAGTCAGAAATGCACAAAATATATTTCAAATGTTGCTATACCATATATATAGATCTACAGATTAAGTATCCCTTATCCAGAAATCTGGATTACTCCAAAATTCAAAATTGTCCAAATGGGCTCCTGAGATTGACACCTTTGTGTTCTGATGATTCAATATAAACAAAGTTTGTTTCATGCACAAACGTATTTTAAAGATTGTGTATAAAATTATCTTAAATCTATGTGTATAAAGTATATATGAAACATAAATGAATGTTGTGTTTAGACTTGGGTCCCATCTCCAAGGTCTTTCATTAGGTGCATCCAAGTATCCAAAAATCCAAAAAAATCTGAAATCCAAAATATTCTGGTCTCAAGCATTTCGGATAAGAGTGAGTCAACCTGTACTGTATACATGGATATGCATGGATATATTAAATTCTGTTGTGTAAGAATGGAATGTGAGAAACATTCTTAACCACAATTCCTTAACAATTTCAGGAGCACATCAGCCCCAAAATGAGTGGTCTATAAAGAAATCTTCAATTATTATTCTTTAAAATTTTGGCATGAAAATTGTAATATTCCAAGTGGAATACAAACCGCCCCATGCACAAACTCAAGAACATTTCTGCATGTGATTAGGTTGCTGTTGCATGCCTTCAAGTAATTTCTGACTTATGGTGATCCTAAGGCAAACCTACCTATTACTTGGCAAGATTTGCTCAGAGTGGGTTTGCCTTTGCCTTTCTGTGAGGCTGAGAGACTGTATTTTGCCCAAGGTCACGAAGTGGGTTTCCATGGCCAAGCAGGGATTCCAAAACTGGTTTCCCAAAGTCCCAGTCCAACACTCAAACCACTACACCACGCTGGCTCTCATGTGATTGGGATTGTGCAGAATTTGGCTTCCAACTGCAGCTTTGAAGTCTGTCAGACACTAGGACAAGAAGCAATGGATTCAAACTACGTGAAAAGAGACTCTACCTAAATCTCAGGTTGAACTTCCTGATGGTCAGAAATATTCATCAATAGAATATTCTGCCTTGGAATGTGTTGGAGTCTCCTTCTTTGGAGATTTTTTAAAACAGAGACTGGATGGCTATCTGTGGGGGTGCTTTGATTGTGTATTCGTGCATGGCAGGGGGTTGAATTGGATGGCCCTTGAGGTCTCTTCCAGCTTTATGATACTATTATTTTAGGTGGTAACATCAGAAAGTTCCTTACTAAGTCAAACAAAGGATTCCTCTAGTTCAGCAGCACTGTCCACTGACTAGTGATTGCCTTCTGGGGCTTCATGCAATGGTCTTTCTTTCCCAACTCCATTCTGACATGTCAGAGACTCAGCCTAAGAAATTCAGCAAGCAGGGGAAGGGGATCTGTGACTGAACTATGCCCAGCTATACTGAGACCATTCGATGGTCTATGGGCACAGCTTTTCAGGCTGTGCAACGGGTTGCAGGGAACAGCAATAGGAAAATTCCTATTACATATGCAGGTGCAGCTACCCAGTTTGTTGGGCACCAGGCATAGTTATTTATATACAGCATCCTGTATGCATTATCTCATTCGTGCTCACAAACAAACCAAAGCTTTGAAACATTGGATGCTGACTCCTAGAATCCCCCAGCCAGCATGTCCACGCTGGATAGAGGATTCTAGGACTTAGGATTTTTTAAAAAGGCAACTCTTCTAAGCCCCACAACAAACCTGTAAAACAGTTTGGAATCATCATCACTATGGAGTTTAACAACGGGAGCAAACTGCAAAAATCCCCACGCAGAAATAGGATTTAAAAAACAGGAAAAAAAACACAAAAGCGGGTAGTTTTCCACACATGATGGGATTAATGTGACATTAACCTGAACAGAAAGTAGACGAAACCCGCCTCTTTTTACTTTCGGGATTTTCCAAAAGTAAAAAGGAGAGGGTTTTGTCTAGTTTCTGTTCTGGCTAATGTCGTGTGAATTCTTGTTAACGCTAACGTCGTCTGAAAAACAACCACTTTTGTGGGTTTTTTCTACTTTCTGTTCAGGTTAACCCCAAATGCCATCTGAAAAACTACCTGCTTTTGCATGGTTCCCCCCTCCCCCAGTTTAAATCCATTTTGTGCACAGGATCCATTCCATGTGATAAACTCCTATGTCAGAAAAGTGGGAGATAGGAACATCTTGGACAAGACAAAATAGTGAGTTCCTAGCTAAACTGAGATTTGAACCTGGGGCTTCCAGTCCACACAGCCCACATGCTTTTAATTGCCATCTCTCAATGATTGACAAATGTTGGAAAGAGGGAAAGGGAAAGGGAAAGAGAGAAAGAGAAAGAGAGGAGACCGTGGTAAAATGTCCACCGCTTGGTACAATGTTACTGGGAAAGGCCTTCGCAACTAGGCACAAGAGAATGAATATTATCAATCAGCGTTCCATGTCTGCATCTCTCCCCCAGTCCACCTGCAGGCAGAGATAAAAACAGTAGGAGGCAAAAGAGTTGTACATCTTCAAGGGCAGGCAGTGAACCAAGGAGCCCAGGCGCTGTTCTTCTCACGAATGCCTTTTCCACCAAAGCCCATTGAAGCCAGCTTATCTGCCTCCTGTTCCCACACACTGCAACCTTTATCAGGCTTTGCAGTCTGTGTTTAAACATTTCAAAGCAAATACTGACTGCTATCCTTAACACCTTGCTGTCACTAAGAGCAAGCCAGCTTGTTTATGGCTGACTTCAAGCAAGTCACTAACAAAGGTCCTTCGCTGGAAAATATATTTGAACATTTAAAAATAAATTGGAGTCAATGTGTAATTGTTGTCTTTGGGAACATAAATTCATCAAAAAAAGCAAGATGGATTTTGCTTTTTTACCTGAAGTATATTTGACAGGAAACAAGTTTCACTATAATTAAATCAGTATATACACATTTAGAATTGGGCTGTAGACATAACCTATAATAAACTTATAGCCATCCAACAAATTTCTAAGCTTACAGTTTTGAGAGCACATAGTCTTTTGGGGACAGTATTGGAGAGGTAGATTTCCCCCTCCTGGGTCTGATTCTATCTGCTAGTGGATGTCCAGTGTTGGATACTGCCCATTATTACTAATAAAATTGTTTATCCCCATTTTCAACAGCCATTACTAGCAGTAAAATGACTTGTAGTGCTTAATAGCAGTATTTGAATGAGACTGCAAATGAAGATAGGAACATCTTCAAAGCAAAAGACAGAGGGAGGATTGTGAGTTCAAAGTGTTCTTGTTGGCTGCCATTTTGTCAAGGGCATCTCCTCCCTTTTTATTCCTGATTAAACTCGTGCCAAAGACAGTGACTGACAACGACTGCAACCCTGAACATCAAGAAATTGGCATGTCTTTGTGTCAGCACTTTTACAGAGAATCAGCCCAAATTTCCTACTATCTTATCCCAGAGCCACTGATGACTCTAACTGTTATGTCTTTGCTTATTTCAACAGGACTTGTATTTCTTTTTTTCTCAGCATTGGAAAATGGTGTGTTGGACAACGGGCATCAGATATATTATTATTTAAGAAAACTGCTAATAATGCTGATCTGTAAAAGTTGTTAGTAACAAAATAAATTCAATGCCATTTACTTGAAAAGAAAGAATATCTTGCACAGAAGTGTGGAGAGGTTTTTCTTGTCATGCAATCATTTCCAGATTTAGGACTAGGACTACCCCATGTGGCAGAGCCTTCTATATGTTGGTACCCCAATTGTGGAACTCCCTTCTTTTTGACATCTGGCTGTTCCCCACATCTTTTTCTTTCAAGTGCCAGTTAAAAGTGCATTTGCACAAGTTTTAAGGAAATGGGCAAGTTTTCGAAAAAAATTTTACTGCTGCTTGTTTATTGTGTATTTTATTTTACTGTAATTAGTGGTTTATTGTTCAAGATATTTGTGACTTCTTATGTTACTAGTCCATAGAACATGCTTTTTATGTATATTATTAGCCATCCGAGCTCTTATGAATCAAACAAGCAGCTGCAGCAGCAAGAAGCACAGAACTACAAGATTTGTTTTGCTTCTTTTTTTCCCCAGTTTTTTTCTCCTATCCTTGTCAGCAATACCACATACTAATAACAGTGGCTGATGTGGCATCTGGATGATCTTGATATGGATGCGTCATTTTGCTGTTGGTATTGTTATTAATTTACATCCCTGTCTCAGTCTTGGGGACCCTGGCTTTTCCTGAAGAAAATAAAAATCCCACACCTGGTACATATGTGAATCTGCTCTAACGGTGCATGTATCCCCACTATGCTTTGCTTCAGTCTTCCAATCACTCTATTTACATTCAAATTATAAAATAATTGTCCTCTCTAAACCAGAGAATCCCAAGCAATCTGACAAGGCGGACCAGCATTTTTGTTTCCAGTGTGTCAGGGACAAGTACCATATTTGTGCCCATTGGCTACAACTATTCTTTATTTCCTAAAAACTTGCCAGGGCTCATCTGCCAATGGCTTATGTGCCCCTGGACCACTATGGTCTGTGCACCACCACGCTAAGTAGCACTACTCAGATCAGTGATCCATGGATTTATCATTGACTACTCCACAAACCTGCTGGTCCCTAGTGAGCTGCCAGGAAGGAAAGAAACAACTGCAGCCAATGGGAACAAATATGGTGCTACTCCTGGCACAATGGAAAATAATTACTGATTCCCTCCATCAGATTGCCAGAGAACCACTGCTCTAGACCATCCCAAGCTGGGTAGGACTGGATGTCAGTGTCTCTCCATCCTCCTCCTCAAAGCACAGTGTATTTTTTTTAAAAAAATCTAGTTGGCTTTTCATCACAAAACGTGATTAACTGCACTTGAATATGTGAGGAAACATCTAGAAGGATAAGGTTTGATACAAAATGAAAAATGTTTCTCCAATCTGTGACAGCTCATTCAAGCGTGTATATCATTGCTGAAAAGAGGTCATCAAGCCATGAACAAGTACAGACTTTGTAAAGTTACTTTTTTTGGATTACAACCGCCAGGGTCCCCTGAATCAGCATAACCACAAAAAGTCAAGCTCTGAATATGTATGTTAGAGCCAACCTCAAAGAAAGAAAGAAAGAAAGCCTCAATTTCTCATTTCAAATAATCAGACATCCTAAAAAACCTCCCAGATTAGAAATTAGCCATTTGGATTCTCAGACTGTATGCATGAGAGCTACTTGTTGCATTTATATGGCTTCAAAAAGTCTGACAATATTAATATATTCTTCCACACCTCTGTTGAATTAATGGTACAGGATTACCATTTGAATGCCTCATGCTGTTAACTTGAATAGAGTGTTGATGGCTCCCACATTTTTAATGGATGCATTATGTCATTTAACCACTCCACTCCTCCAAATTCACCTCCAGATTTGCTATTTTTATTTTTGTGCACACATGTGATACACTGAGAAGAAAGTGCTCTGAAAAATTAGGAACTTGAGAGAGAGAGAGAGTTAATCTTTGTTCAAGTAACTTGAAAATATGCTAAAAATTCAGAATTCAGAAACACAGCTTGATTCAAACTCATGCAGGCATTTTGTTTTCGAAACTGCAAATTCAGCTTACACTAGAAATCACAGAAGATACACAACTAGAGAAACTGAATGCCCTGAGTTACATAGAAATTTCAGAAATAATTACCAATGGCAACAAAAGAGAGAACAATTAAGCAAACATTTCAAGGCAATGATGAATGGAAAGTAACATATATATTAAATACACAGGGAACCATTCAGAAAAGAAGTAGTAGTACAGTAGTAGTAGATGGACCGGGGAGGGGGGGTTGTTGCTGTAGTAGTAACAAAAATAACAACCAGCCAACAACAACAACCAGGAGTTGCCATGGTGTGGTTTCAGTGTTGAACTAAGACTCCTGGTGACCAGGGCTGGAGTCCTCACTCAGCCGCAGAAGCCCACTGGTGGCTTTGGCAAGTCACACTCCCAGCAGAGGATGGCAAAAGCAAACCCTTCTGAACAAATCTTGCCAAGAACATTCAATGAGAAGTCTACTTTAGGATCACCAAACTCCAAAGTGACTAGAAAGCACACAACATACAATAAACACCTTGCTGTCTAGTAAAAGAAAGAAAGAAAATACACTTTTTTCATAATTATTAAAATATCCCCTTCTCAAACATTGGACACTTCTTGCCATCAAAAGAGAAGGCAGAGGAAGAAAACTAGATGCTGTGCCCACTCTTCAGCTCTCTATTAAACAGACCACTTTATGGGCCAGTTCTACAAGCAGGGCTTACCCAAGACATCTGGCTGCCTGAGGCAAAGAAGAAGACAGCACTCCTTCCTATTTCATGCACATAAGCCTAAAGGACCAGCAAATTATCTATGAGACACCTTCACTACATTTGAAAGCAGCAGTCCAGTTCAACAGGTACAGGACACGATTGTCTCTCTTTCATCCAAGAAGTCAATGCTACCTGCCACTACCCTCCACTTGGGGCAACCAACTCCTGCTGCCCAAGGGTAGTGCCAGCCCTGGCCATAGTTACTCCCCGGTACACCACATTTTCCTCCCTCATAATTACATGTAGAGAAGCAAGATATTTTGTTTAGCACACTCCAGTCAGAAATCAAGGTAAACTCACATTCACATCTCCAAAATCATCTCCTGCTTCAGCACTATTATTTTCCAAAATATTAGAAAGAATTGTTATGACAATGGTTATGTATTACGACAGCAACACCTACAGTATTTAATCATTCATTTCAGATTAGCACACCAGAAATTTGGCAGCTCTTTTAGTTCATAATTCCACTATGAATGTCTCACAGGAGGAAGGGGAACTCAGCCTCATACAGAATTGTACCATCACCCCCATGTATTACCAATGCTAACTGCAAAATGCATTAAGTGTCAAATTGTTATGCACAGCCATGTGGGATAAAGAATTCAAATTCTCGTTCATCATCAGTAATTTATTGAACCATCAAGAACAGAGAAGGAGTACAGTGTCTGATGCAAAATAAGAAGGCTGAAAACACACACACACCCTCCCAGGAGGTAGAATGGTGGTTAAAAGCAACCTATGTCTAATTTTTTAAATTTGTTTTTACAGTTTTTCTACTATTCCCCTCCCCTCCCCTATAGCATACTGTTATACAATCTTCCTGGTACAATCCATGTCCAAGAAGAACTTACTGTACCCAAAGGATTTTTGTACAGCCAGGGGTACCATTTAAAAGAAGGAGGAGGATCCATTTTTCAACCACAAAGTGTTTATGGTTTTATTTTGCATCCTGCATCTAGTCCCAGGTGTCTGCAAATATGCTGAAAACATCAGGGCAAAAAAAAAAAATGAACTGGTTGGACTGAAAATTAGATTATGTGACAGCATCGAGAGGAAGCTAGAATAGAGAGTAGAACAGGCAAAGGGAGATGGTTTGTAATAACAGAATGGGGTATAATCCACAAACAAAATGGTCAGTTCTTGGGTAGAACCAAGGCAGAATCATGTACAGGGGCCATAAGCCCAGTGTGAATGCAGGTTTACCCAAGGCAACAATATTCCATTTTCTTAGAAATCTTTGGCTGTCAGATATATCATTAAAATCACAAGGCCACCACACAGTCAGACCTCCATATCCATGGATTCTTCATCTACAGATTCAAGCATCCACAGTTAGAAAATCAAATCTTAGTTTTGCCACTTGATAGAAGGGACAACATTTTCTTACTCACTATGTGTAATAGGACTTGAACATCCACAAATTTTGGTATCCATGGAGGGGGGGGGTTTCCGTGAATAACAAGGGCCCACTGTACAACTACACATGTGTGTTAGACCCTTGTCCTTCATGGCTTGTCAAACGGACCAGAGAGGGACTGACAGAGTGGATGAAAGAAGTAGTCAATGCCCCCCTACAAAAATGCAGTATTTCATTTTGCCTAAAGGAAGCAGTTGTAAGGCCTTTGGTGAAAAAGCCATCCCTGAATTCTGCCATAATGGATCATTATTGGCCAGTGGTCCAAACTACCATTTTGGGCCAAGGTACTGGGATGTGTGGTGGCTTCCCTACTCCAGAGGTTTATGGATGAAACAGATTATCTATATCCATTTCAACCTGGTTTCAGGCTTGGCTACGGAATATAGTGAGCCTCGGTTGCTTTGGGGATGACCTATACAGGGGAATGTATCCCTGTTGGTTCTTCACGACTTTACAGCAGCTTTCAATACCATTGGCCTTTCTGGACCACCTTTATGGGATGGGACTTGGAGGTACCGTTTTATGTTGGCTCCATTCCTTCCTGGAGGGGCAAACCCACAGGATGGTACTGGGGGACTCTTGCTCTACTTCCTGGCCTCAGAATTCTGTTTGTTCTATGCTATTCACCATATACATGAAACCACTAGGAGAGATCATCTGGAATTTTGGAGTGTGGTGCCATAAATATGCAGACGACATTCAACTCTACTACTCCTTTCCACCTCAATCCAAGGAGGCTATCCTGGTCCAAAACCAATGTATGTCATCAGTAATGGACTGGATGAGGTCAAACAAATTGAAACTTAATCCAGACAAGATAGAGGTGTTCCAGGTCAGTCAGAAGGCAGATCAGAGAATAAGGATACAGCTGGTGTTGGATGTGGTTACACTTCCCCTGAAGAGTCAGGTTCATAGTTTGGGTGTCCTTCTGGAGATCCAGGTTTCTGCAGTGATCAGGAGTGCTTTTGCATATCTACAGCTTGCATGCCAACTGTGCCCATTACTTGAGATGCTGGATCTGGCCATGGTGGTACATGCATTATTAATCTCATTTGGACTACTGTAACAGGCTCTACGTGGGGCTGCCTTTGAAGAGTGTTCTGAGACTTTAGCTGATCCAAAAATCGGCAGCCAGACTGTTAACTGGAGCAGGTTACTGAGACTACACAGTGCCCCTGTTGAAACAGCTCCATTGGCTGCCTGTTTGTTTCTGAGCACAATTCAAAGTGCTGGTTATGACCTGTAAAGTCCTATATGGCTCAGGTCCAGGCTATTTAACAGACCATTTATCACCCTGTATGAACTTGCTTGGGCTCTGAGATCTTCAGGAGAGGCCCTTCTGTCAGTCCCACCCCCATCATAAGCATGGTTGGTGGGGGGCACGAGAGAGGGCTTTCTCGGTGGCTGTCCCTAGACTCTGGAACTCCCTGCCCAGGGAGACCAGAACGGACCCCTCCTTACTGTCTGTCCATTGGCAGGCTAAAATATTCTTATTCAGACAGGCTTTTAAATCAGAAAGTCTTTAAATAATAAGCTAGGGATGTCATATTGTTTTAAGTATATTGTTTTTAAGTGCTTTTATCTTTTTAAACTGCATTTTATTCTTTTAATGAGTGGTGTGTTTTAATACTGTAACACTTTAATCCCATTTTATTGCTCACTTTTGCATGTTTTTAATTGTATTGTTTTAAATTGTAAACCACTTTGAGTCCCAATTTTGGGGGACAAGGGGAATATAAATATAAATAAACAAATAAGTAAGTACTACTACTACTATTACACCCAAATCCATGATGAGGATCTAATTTTAATTGCCTACAGTGTACATAGCTCAAGAAAGTGGGCCAAGCAAAATCAGGTCAAGATGGCTTGAGGCCAAGGTATCTGAAATACCACCTCCTCACCACTCCCATGGGGGGAAGCAGACGGGAGCTTCCCGTGCGCCGCGGGTCGGAGCGCCGGCGGAGCTCGGCCTCCGCACCGCGGCGCACCTCCAGCGAATCTAAAAGGAGCTCCAAATTGGCGCTCCTTTTAGATTTCAGGGAAAGTGCGCCCTAAAAGCGGTGGGCGCACTTTCCCTGACTCAAACGGCGCGGCACGTGCGGTCGCTGCGGCGTGAGGTCATCCCCGGAGCGCCGGCCGTGCGAACGGCCGGCGACTCCGAGGGCGACCTCAGGAAGAGGAAGGGGCGCCGCTTGTGCGGCTGCCCCTCCTCTTCTGGGCCCGGAAGACGGCTCTATTAGCCGTCTGCCGAGGCCACATGTGAACCTGCCTGGAGCTTACTTGCTTCACCAGAGGCCCCTGTTAGGTGACCTGCTTTCTGCAGAAGGATGCCTGCTAGGGACCCAAGATAGGGCCTTTATTGTAACAGCACCTCAAGTGTAGAACTACCTTCTTAGGGAGATTAGACTTGTTTCCTCAGTATCAACCCTGAAAGCAAAATTTGGAAGTAGATAGTTACAGATGGCTAATTCAAGGATAAGCAACTTTTGGCCTTTAGTGCACATACCCATAAACCTCTTTCCAGACCTCAGAGGGCCAAATGCTCCCTTGTGCTTTGCTAACACCCACTGCAATTATTTTTTAAAATACAAAAAGGCCATTGTTTCCTTGTAGGGATCATGGGGAGGCACTGGATATTGCAGTATCTCCCCTTCCCAGTCTATTTTAGCCGCAACCTTTTTGAAATAAAACAAAGTACCCAAACACTGTATTGCAAAGAAGAAACAAGTCCAAGTCTCATCACCTCGCGAGCCAGTCAAAAGAAGAGATGAGGAAAGTTGATCCAACTCTGTGCAGTTTGGGAAAGGAAAAAACAAACACAAACAGCTTAGATAGGGCCTTTACAGACTGCCAGAAATAATGCAGCTTGAGGCCACTTTAACTGCCCTGGCTCAGTGCTAGGGAATCATGGGAATTGTAATTTATTGTGGCACCAGAGCTCTCTGACAGAGAAGGCTCAATGTCTCAGAAAAAAACTACCATTCCCATGATTCTCTAGCACTGAGCCAGGACAGTTAAAGTGGACTCAAGCTGCATTATTTCTGGCAGTCTGTAAAGGCCCATAGTTCCACTAGTTGCGCTTTTGTAGTCAGTCAGACAGAAACACACACTCACACTCACATACTTACATATGCATGGATATTCAAACACACATGCATAAAAATATTGTTTATTATCATATTTTAAAACAGAATGTGGGGGGGTTACAATAACTGCTGAGACAGAAGGCTATGCTTCTCTAGTTGAATAGAAAAAAGATCAGCAAGTAAAAAAGTTTAGTTTTTTAAGGTATAGTACACTTTATGGACAGCCCCTTTTCTTCTGTTTTCAAAGCATATTTGATCATTGTGAGAAACTGGTCAATGATTTTCCCTAGAGGATCTGTCTGGGACAGGAAAAGAAAAGAAGAAATGAAGATTTTCTATCTCTAGGAAGTAGAAGTTCAGAGTGTTAAATAGCAACTGATGTTAGCTCCCTGAAAGCAACCAATTTTGGAGTTCCACTTATTTAAATTACATTTTAGGAGACTCTGCATGCCTGTGGAAACTCTTGATAATCCTGGTACTATAGTTAAGCCACAAAAGCTCCTCCTATAAGTCTATGTTTGGTTTCTGTACAGTCTTAAGAAATGTTTAATATAAATTAAATTCCAACACAACAGCAGCCCAGTCCGGACAGCAAAAAATAAATTCAGCCTCCTGTCTCAGTACTGACACCATAATAAAAATGTCAGCAAGCCCTTTTCCAGCTGATCTATTAATCATCATCTCTTCATTGTTGTGTTTTTTTTCAAGTCGGGCTTAATATGAACAAATGAATGAACGTGGAGCTGCTGCAAAGAGAGAACAAGAGTTAGGGTTTAATTCTAACATTTCAACATATTGTTTATGAACTCTTTTTTTTTTAACTTATACAGAAAACAACTTCAGCAGAGGCCCACACTGAAATCTTTGCAGATGTGCATTTGCAAGAGTTGAAAACATTAAACACAAAGAAGAAAAGAGAAGATAATAGGTGAAAAATTAACTGTAACTGTAACAAAGGGGATATGAATTATTCACCCATCATGTTGGTGCTCCCTCATGTTGGTGTTTTACTCAATTTCTAATGGCCTAGTGGTATTATGAGGCAGGCTTACATCCCAGGTAATAATATGGGAAAGATGTATTAATGCCCCCTTTCATACATTTATAGTATTCATTGTGTCATGGACTATGTATTCATCAAGTGTATTGTGTACCTTCTTGTATGTTCCAGAAGCACCTTCATATATCTGCCCATGAGCAAGCCTGGGTATTGTTGTATAAATACTTAGAAATAATGCATCACAAACTAAATGTTCACATAAATTATCTCAGTAACCCTTATTATAGCTCTGTAAGTTAAGATAGCGCAATTCTCTCCCAGCACTTACGCTGCAGTGGCTAGCAATGGAAGAATTCAAAGGCATAGCCATATTTGTCTGGGGAAATCAATGTACAAAGGGCTCTTTTAGCACCTTTGAGACTAATTGCTAATGAAAGTTTATACTTGGCCCACCTGGACCAGTGCTCTCTCACTCAGCAACCTCACATGATTTTTTTTTCTTCCAATATCACAGGAAACTTTCTGCCATATCATTGTTGCTGAATGCTTTCAAGTCTTTTCTGAGTTATAGCAACCCTAAGGCAAACCTATCACGGGGTTTTCTTGCCAAGATTTGTTCAAAAAGGTTTTGCCTTTGCCTTCTACTAAGTCTTAGAGAGTTAAGACTTGCCCAAGGTAACCCAATGGATTTCCATGATCGAGCAGGAATTCATACCTTGGTCTCAAGAGTTCAACACTCAAAATATTACACCACACTGGCTCTTATTACTCTTGTTACAGTATGCAAAGATTTTCTTGAAAACTTACCACAATCTGGAAGCTAATGGCTCATGGACCAGTACCAGTCTATGACCACTACTTTGAGTGGCACTGACCTAAACAGTTTTTGGCCAAGATAAGTACTGAGCCAGTGAATTTCCTCTCTCACTATGCTGTGGTGCAGGTCCCCAAACTATGGCCCGCAGGCCGGACCCAGCCCGTCGAGGCCTTCTTACTGGCCCATGGCCGGTCCTGCCACTGCTGCTGTCTTCGCCGCTCACACAGGCCGCCAAACACCATGTTGTCTTCCAAAATGGTGTCCGGAGTCGTGCACATGCGGCCAGCATTGCGCGCACATGCGCACGACTCTGGGCACCAAATGGAGCACGGCGGCATACAAATGCGCACGCGATGGCAGGCAAATGCACATGACTCCGGGGGCCATTTTGGAAGACAAAACAGCGCCGGAGTAGTGCACATGCGCACGCGTGCGCGATGCAGGGCACCATTTTGTTTTCCAAAAAGGGGGCTGGAATCGTGCTCATGCACCCAGCGTTCGCACACATGCCGTGCACACTACTCTCGCGCCATTTTTGCTTTCCAAAATGGCACCCAGAGTCGTGCACATGCACGTGTGATGCCAGGCACAAGCGCGTGACTCTGGGCGCCATTTTGGAAAACAAAATGGCATCCAAGTCATGCGCATGCACGCAGGCGCAGGAGCGCGGGTGCCTCCGGCCCCCTGGAGATCTGGGGGCCAGCGAACCGGCCCCCAGATCAAAAAGTTTGGGGACCCCTGCTGTGGTGTGTGTGTACATGCCTTCAAGTCGCCTGTTAATTTGACCCCATGAATTTCATGGGGTTTTTTTGTGCAAGGAATATTCAGAGGAATTTTTGCCAGTTCCTTCTTCTGAAATATAGCCTACAGCACTTGGTATTCCCTGGTGTTCTCCCATCCAAGTAGTAACCAGAGCTGACCCTGCTTAACTTCCAAGAACAGATGGGCTGATGCCTGTAGGGTATTTAGGCCTTTTCAACACGCTATACCTGTTTTTGCATAAGAGTAACCCCCTTCCCCGCTCACATTCTAACAGCAGAGGAATATGCCTAAGGTAAAGGGGCTATTGCTAACTACAACCCCATATCTCAATTACTTTGTCTGCATTATCAACTGCATGAAGGAATTGATTCATGAATAGCAGGCTCATTACTCACTTGGAACAGCTCCCAAATAGGTATTGAGCCATCTGCTTAGAATTTCATGACATGGACCAGCTATTTCATGCAGATACCATTTCATGAACAAGATAAACAACAGGTTATTGCAAACGAAATTAGAGAGAAAAAGAGTGATACCTTACTCCCAACTTTGGGAGAATGTAACTCCCAGAACTCCCCCAGCCAGAATGGAAGCTGCAGTCCAAAAATAACATTTCATAGCTCTGTCCTAAACAAACATACACACACATTAGATCAAGCAACCCTATTTGATTACATGCAAATTTACATCACTAGTGTGTAAAATTAAATACATAGTTTTGCCTCCTTCCTGTCCTGCATTTTCTCAAGTCATACTGCATTTTTTCAAGTCAGGGTAGACCCACTTATTTTACTAATGTCTGCAACAGGAAGTAAGCAACTTCCAGACATTTTAGACTATAGCTCCCATTATTCTTGATTACTGGCCATTCTAGCTGAAGCTGATGAGTAGCAACCCAATTCATCCATCTAGAGCAGGGGTAGGCAATCTTTCCCCTTTAAGGGCCGAGGGACTTCAGCTCCCATAAGCCTCAGCCATGTTGGCCAATAGTCCCATGTTGGCCAATAGCTCCTGGGATTCTGGGAGCTGAAGTCCCTCAGCCCTTAAAGGGGAAAGGTTGCTTACCCCTGATCTAGAGGGTACTGGATTGTCTACCCTAAGTCTAATTGACTCTAGTCATATGTGGAAATGGTAATAACCCAAGCTAATCCTATGTTGTACCTGTACTACAGAGCTACTACCTTTCTCTAAAGGAACCCTGGCCTCTCGAGTGATGTGTTGGGTTCCACACATTCTTCTGCTGTACCTCCATTTTCCTGCCCCAATAGTATGTAATACCACAGTAGCCTCAGTAGGTAAACCACAGCAGCCCGTGGTTTAATATTTCAGTTAGGGGTGGGGAAGGGAAAAGGATGTTCATTACTATTGTGTTGCATTCTTGTCTTGCTTTGATGTAAAATCAATGCAATATAATTTTAAGAAAATGAAGCATCATGCATGAACCAGATTTTCTTAGGGGGGTTCCAGACTGCCAGAAATAGTGCAAATTGAGTCCACTTTTAGGGTTAGGGTTATGGCTAGGGAATCATGGGAACTGTATTTTATTGTGGCACCAGAGCTCTCTAACAGAGAAGGCTCAATGTCTCAGGGAAAAAAAAACATTTTCCATGATACCCTAGCACTAACCCTAACCCTAAAAGTGGAGTCAATTTGCACTATTTCTGGCAGTCTGCAATCCCCCTTAGTTAGTATAATCTTGCTTAATTAGCATAATCTTAGGAGTTTACTGCACAACCCTCATTCTCGCCATGATCACAATAATGAAATTAAGTGCATACATACAGGATTGGGAGCACTCCCTACTGCATGTTCCTTCATTAGCACAACCTATATGCTCTCTTCTGCCCTCATCCTTAATCCCATCTCCCTAGCCCAGGGGTAGGCAACCTTTTTGAGCCGGGGGCCAGGTTGCTGTCCCTCAGACAATTGGGGGGCAGAAGCACCAAAAATAAATAAATAAATAAATAAATAAATATTTTTAAAAAAATAAAATTTTAAAAATTAAAAAATATATATGCATGCACACTCTCTCAGCCCCAGAAAAGCCATGGCAAAACCCCTGTGGAGTTTTCAATATCATCATGGTGGGTGGTGGCGGCGGCGGCAGGATGGCAGGGGGTGGCGGCGGCAGCAGGACCTTAGGTCGCCTACCCCTGCCCTAGCCTATACCTACCCAGTGAGCCTTTCTCATGTGTGTGTGTGTGAGAGAGAGAGAGTGTGTGTTTAATGCAATCCCAGAGTTGTGCTAATGCAGTTTAACAACAAAATAAAAAAATAAAAAGCAGGTAAGCAGAGAAGATGAATCAAGTACATTCAGGCACCAATCCTTCATAATTGCCTAAATGTCTTCCAAACCAGTGTATAAGGTACAGTGGGTCCCTGGAATCCACTGGGGTTTGTAAGCATCCAAACATCCCCTAATATATTTATCAATCCAGCTATATTTTAATTGGTTATCAGTATGAGCAGATGTGGTTGCAATGGCATACAGAATAGTTAGTGTGAAAGACACATAGACCCAGCCATGTGGAAAGCTGTGAGGATGGAAGAGCAGCTGAAAAAGCACTGACATACACACAGACACCACTTTGCATTTCAGACAGAAACTGAAAGCCAAAATAGGAGTTCTGCCAGATCAAACAAGACTCCAGGTGTTGTCTAAGTGCTGTAAAGTCCATGAAGCATCCTCACTCAAAACCAAGCCCCTCTCACCTCCCAAGTATCAAAACAAACTCTCCACTTTGGAGAACCTTCTCAGGTTCCAATGAAGGGCAGTCAAGCTTTTTGTTTCTCACAGGACCTCTATGGATTGGGGTTGGTTTTAAGGGAATATATATCACCCCCAAAACATAATCTTCTGGCCGCAGTCCAATTATTTATTAGTAAGTGTGTAGACAGATCTTGTAGCACATTTGAGACTAACCCCCTTTGCGAGGCAAAGAAGGGGAGAGGCAGCCAGACGCTGGGCACCTCATCCCCTTCCTGAGGACGTCATCGGAGTGCCGGCCCTTCCACATGATGGGCGCCCCAATGACGTCCTTCCGGCTCAGCGTCCGGACACGCTGAGCCAGAAGAGCCGCTGAAGAGCCGCATGGCAGCTCTTGCAGTGCACCTTTCGCGGCTTGCAGCAGGAGCGCTATTTTAGCGCTCCTTTCCCAGGCGGATAAAAGGAGGATCAGGGTCGAGGCATAGGGCAGCCTCGGCCCCGATCCACCACTTCCCAGGGAGGCCCATGGCCGCCCGTCTGCATCCCCCCTAACTGAAAGAAAGCAGTTGGCAGCATGAGCTTTGGTCTAGCTCATGCTGCCAGCTTCTAGTCTCAAAGGTGCTACAAGTTCTCTCTACATACTGATTCTACAGACTAACACAGCTATGTCTTTGAATTCTACTCTTACTAGTAAGTGGTATCATATACATCAGAGAGAAACTAGGTTGCAATCCTCCTTGCTATCTGGCCTCCTAAGAGCAAGGTGATGTGTTCATTTTAATATGGAGAATAATTTGTATTGGCATTCTCTAGTTATAAAGTCATACATACTTTTGCTGAAGGTATGGCTTGGATTTGAAAGTACTATAAATTTAGCACAACATAAACATGGCAAATGGTGAGAAAAACTTGAGTGTAAGAGTCCCTGTGAGATTTTTAAAAATATATTCCATAAACAGAGAGCATTAAGAATAAATACTCTTGACATTCACATTAAATCTATAACAGCTTGAGTAGCTTTTTTCCCTTTAATATCAAAACTCATCAATACAAGATATTTTGCTGACACAAAGCTAAATGTAGAGACAACCTCTCCTCTCACTTCAAAGTCTCAAGAATAATTTACAGATCATATTCCAAATTTATTTTCCTTTATCCCTAATTCCTTGCTTACTTCTGTCTAAAGATGTCAGCAAAGAAGATATGCAGGGTTGTGTTTTTTTAAAGAGTTTAATTAATTCATAGAGTAAATTTTGTGGGGTTAAGTAAAGAACCTGTCTGCTTACCTAAAGGTACCAGCTATTCTGCCTGATCTTGGAAGCTAAGCAAGCTCATCCCTGGTTAGATAATGATAATAATAATAATAATAATAATAATAATAATAGTTTTTATTTATATCCCGCCCCTCTGCCAAGCAATCGGGGCGGTGCACAACAATCACAATAACAAATAGCATCAATACAGAGCCCATCCCTTCTTCCCAACCCCACCCATACCCACCCCTCAAAAACAAAACAAACAAAGCAAATTAAAACAATTTTTAAAAATATACAAAATACAATATAAAATGCAAATACAATTTAAATGCAATTTTTGAAGGGTCCCTCCTCGCTGCCCCAGGTGGAAAAGGCAGCCTTTTTAAAGGGTCCCTCCTCACTGCCCCAGGTGGAAAAGGCAGCCTTTTTGAAGGGTCCCTCCTCGTAGATACCACCAACAAATAGTTGTTGTAGGCTATACATTTCAGAGGAAAGAACTGCCAAAAAAACTTGCCTCAGAAAATGCTATGAGGTTTATAGGATCACCATAAACCTCGCCAAAGCGGCGACCCAGCCCATAGACCTAAGAGGCCTGGGTTAAAGGGACGGCGCACATCCCTTTAACCAAAACGTCCACTTTGGCGACCGAGCCCATAGAGAAGCGAGGCCTGGGTTAAAGGGACGTGCGCCGTCCCTTTAACCCAGGCCTCTTAGGTCTATGGGCCTGGTTCTCCTATGGGCCTGTTCGCCACTTCGGCGACCAGGCCCATAGAAAGCAAAGAGGCCTGGGCTAAAGGGACACGCCCATAGAGCAGCGAGGCCGGCCCCGGCCTCGCTGCGGAACGGATTAAGGCATTTCAATGTTAAATTTGCCTCTACTTACGAAATTTTCCACTTACGAAATGGCTGTTGGAACGGATTGATTTCGTAAGTAGAGGTTCCACTGTATAAGAGTTCTAGGTGTGAACAATTTTCAGTGTCCCATTCTATGCAATGCTAAACTTTTGGGGACTGAAGGAAATTTTCATGGGATATACTAGATAGGAAAAAAAATCTAGAAAATGATGCACTATTCCTTGTACCCCAGAAGTGATACTGACAGGTTGTATCATCCACATATGAGACCCGGTGGCTCATGACTACACAGAATGATGTTACCTTTCCATCAAATGGTACCTATATATCTGTTTGCACTTTTCCATACTTTCAAACTGCTAGGTTGGCAGAAGCTGAGACTAGTGGCAGGAGCTCATTCACAGTACTTGGGCCTTGAACTGCCGACCTTCTGATTTTGCAGTCATCAGAGTCAGCATCTTAACCACTGTGCCATCACGTCCAATATGTGGAAGATAGAACCAATCAATATCACTTCTGGGATATAAAGAATGGTGCATAATATTCTAGATTTTTTTCCTATCTAGTACTGTAAATCTAGTTCTGCTTGAGTCCAATCAGCAATTCCATTACTATGTCAGCTAAATGGAACAGCTCAGGAATTCATGGCTTGAAATATATTTCTATCATTCAGTTTGAGTCCTCCCACTACTAGGAAATTTTGTGTGTGTGTGTGTGAGAGAGAGAGAGAGAGAGATTAATACCTTTTACATGTTACTCTAAAAAGGGCACTTTGGCCATTTTGCTACTTTTAACTTTGCTACTTTAAAAATACTTTAATAAAGTACCAAAAAGTAACTTACATATCACCAATATGATATTTCACTCTCAAAGGAGTGAGTCACTGCCAATATGCATAATGACTCATGTGTTACTTTTTAAAAACAACTTTACAATCCCTGTTCCTGGGTCACCATGTATGTGTCCATTCTTAATTTACCCATTCTTTAAATAGGGAAAGAAAAGTACAGCTCACAGGCAGCACATCACCTCAACAATGTCATTTCTGCAAGAGCTCCCTGGGGGGAAAACTGAATTGGTTTTATTCAAAAGTCTTCTATACTTTCTGGGGAAAGGCCACATTTCTGACCTCTATCCCAGGGCTGCTTTAGGCCTACAAGAGGCCTTTTTTAAAGAAGGAAATAGACCAGAAGTGTATTAAGTCCTTCTTAAATTATAAACCCAGGCTGCATTCGCACTGCAGAAATAATCCAATTTAACACCACCTTAACGGCCATAGCTCAATGCTAAGGAATTCAGGGACCTGTAGTTTGTTGTGGCACCAGAGCTTTCTGGCAAAGAAAACTACACAAAACTACAATTTCCAGAATTCTATAGCATTGAGTCATGGCAGTTCAAGTGGTGTCAAACTGGATTATTTTTGCAGTGTGGATGCAGCCATATTGAAACTGCTCCCCATGAGCCCAGAGGGTGCAGCGGGTACTCTGAATAAACTATATATTTTTAAAAAATCATAGGTGAGGCATGCAGGCACGCGCATACCCAGGATTGTCCCCTATTCTGCTTCAAAGCAAAGTGGTAAATCTGCAGCCCAGAGCCTCCCTTCCTCAGTCTCAACCCAGGCCACATCTGAGTCAACCATTAGACTTTTTATTTAGACACTATACTGCTTTTAATCATTCTGCTTTTCACAGCTTTTTAATTATCTTTATGTTTCAAATTATTTTTAAATATTATTGACAGTTTAATTGCATTTTCAACATTAACCTTCTGTATGTTTAAGATATATTGTGTTTGCTTTAATTTGTGAGCTGCCTTGAGTCCCAGTTTTGGGAGGAAGTATATAAATAAAGTTTATATTATTATTATAAACCATATCATTGTTGTCATCATCACCTCCTCTTGTTTTTCCTAAGCCTATAAGGGAAATGTGTAGGTTCAGCAGAGAGATAAGTGGGGAGATGCAGAGGGTGGCAGAAGCAAAGAGAAGGAGAGAAGGAAGGAAGGGGTAAAATGGTTGCCTCACAGTTCTAGCCCTATCCACTTTTGTTTAAGGTAGCGATCCCCAAACTTTGGTCTTCCAGGTTTTTGAACTTCAACTCCCAGAAGCCCCAGTCAGCTTGGTCGACAGTCAGGAAGTCTGGCAGCCGAAGTCCAAAACATCTGGAGGACCAAAGTTTGAGAACCAATGGTTTAGGGCATATTCACTGTTTTTTTGCCCCCTGTCAGAGCTAGCACCAGCACCTTTGGACAATCAATCAGTCAGTTTGATTATAGAATCAACAGCACTTTATTGATAGATCCAAAAGTCAGACATGTGCCTCACTCAGCTTCTTAGCTGAGACTGACCACTCCCCCACCATCAACAAAGAAAAGGAATAGCCCAAAGCCAAGCTCCCCCCCATACAAAAGCCCACTTGCAAAACCCCTCCTGTTTCCCACAAAACTGGAACTACATTCCCTGCTCCAAGAGCCAGGCTCTCAAGGCCACTGATAAGACACCTGGCTGTATCATACACTATATCTAACTGTCTACATTCTCACTATGACTAAGATCCTCCATCATCCCCAACTATTAAACTCTACATTATAAATCTGGTAGAATACTAACAGGATTCTAACAGTTGGCCCCCCAGAAAACGGGGGGAAAAACCCACCAAACAGCGACAACAAAGGCAAAGAAGAAATCAAGTGACAGAAGGAAGGAAGGGCTTGTCTGGGTACTGCGCATGAAAACGTGCCACCAAATCAGGTGCATTAACATGAGCAACAGAAACCCATTCGTCATGGTCCATAGGAAAATGCTTCCAACTTATAAAATATTGGAGTTTGCCCTTGTGAAATCTAAAGTCCAGAATCTTTGACACTTCAAAATGCTGTTGTCCATCAATCATCAGAGGGAGAGGTGGTGGGTCAGTTGTCTTCCAACAACCCGTGCTGCAATCTGGTTTCAGCAACCTGAAATGAAAAACTGGATGAAGGTGACGATAGGACTTGGGAAGAAGGAGTTCAGCAGTGACATCATTAACAAGTCTCTTAACTTGGAAAGGTCCAATGAACTTAGGGCCTAACTTTTTGGAGGGAAGCCTGGATTTCAGATTTTTTGTAGAAAGATACACCATGTCCCCAGGCTTAATGTCCCAACCATCGGCCCGCTTCCTGTCAGCATATTTCTTGTATTGGCATTTGGCTTCCAACAAAGCCTTAGTGATCATGGGCCAGGCCCCCCCTAACCTTTTCAGCCCACTGAGTCACAGGGACGGGGTCAGTCTTATTGGCTGGCAAAGCAGGAAGTAGCTTGGGTTCAAACCCATAGTTAATCATAAAAGGAGACTGCCCCATACTGCGGTGTACAGCACTGTTAAAAGCAACCTCAGCATGGGGGAGCAAATCAAACCAATCATCTTGTAGGTAATTTGTATAAGAGCGCAAGTATCTTTCCAGAGCCATGTTAGTTTTCTCACATTGCCCATCCAATTCCGGATGATAAGCCGTGCTGAGAGCTAATTGGACCCCCAATTTTTCCTGTAACACCCTCCAAAATTTAGAGGTGAACGTGCTCCTCTGATCTGAGACAATTCTGTCTGGCAGCCCATGATATTTATAGACGTGGGAAATAAATAGATTAGCCAGTTTAGGGGCAGAGGGCATCCCTTTGCAAGCCACGTAATGAGC
>CM034701.1:192537009-192551224 GCA_020142125.1 Phrynosoma platyrhinos | reverse complement strand
GTTAAAGTGGTCTCAAGCTGCATTATTTCTGGCAGTCTGTTCAGGGCCTAAATATCTCACAAAACTACAAATTGAAGAATTCCGTGGCAGTGAGCAATGGCAGTTAAAGCAGTGTCAAACTACATTAATTCTGCAATGTAGATGCAGTCCAAAAGTATGAAAAATTTTGGGAATCTATTTTGACTGAGTACTAAATGCCACGAGGCAGAGTTGAGCAGCCACTTTAGAAAACTGATTCTGAGTGCCATGAAATGATGACAAAGTATTAGTTCTGTACTCTCTTATTTATGTATTTACTACTAGGAATGGAGAAATTGTAGGAGTTCCTGTTTTAGATACCAAAACGCAGATGCATACAGAACACTCTGAAAAGTGGAAGGTGAGTGCATGTACAAAAGACACCTATTTCTTCAAATAATTACAGATAATTTCAACTGTTGACTTCAAGATTGAAATATACATCAGTACTGGAGACAGTCAGTTTTAATAAAACAAGCCTTTTAAGATTGAAATAATAAAGGAAGATCCATTTTTATTAAATAAACAGTAACTATAATTTTCAGGCATCATGTATTGTTACTTCAAAACAATGTCGTTTCCAAGTGTAAAGCCACTAAAAAAAACCAATAACAACCAGGACAGAAAGTGCCTAAACATAACACAGTGATTGATAGGAATGTCAAAATAAATGAGCAACAAACAATAAATCCCTTTTCCCCCAGTTATTTTGCTCATGAGTTACAGTGACTAATGGGCTGCAGATGAAAGAAGAAACTGAATTTCTTGCTCCTCTGCTCAAGCAGCCATGGTCAGTTCTTGGCACACACATGTAGCTGTTTGAAGGGAAACAGAACATTTGCTGGCACACAGATACCCCCCTCTCCAAAAAAAACCCCTCAAACTCAGAGCATGTTGGGGTTTTTAAAAGTTTAAGCTACTCATTATCCTCAGTAAATCTGAACTGTTACTTCTCTGTAGGAAGCTGTGAATCCCCAACATAGAATTGCTAAGACCCTCACTCAGCTACAACTCCCAAAATTCTCTCTGCCAGAAGCCATGCCAGTTAAACTGACATTTTAGAAAAGATTTCCATCCATTAGTCTAGATATGCCGATAAAGAAATATAGCCAGTGGGAACTGGGGGCGGGGAGACATCTAAAGGACAGTAATATCAATGAGACAGTAAGCTTGCTTCGGGTTGTAACCCAGACTTTAAAAGAGCTATCCAAATTGCTGGATGCTATTTGGGTCAGCACCCTGGATAGTTCCTTTAAAGCTCATCCTATAACCCAGGGCAGAGTCACTTCCCATTTGACATGGCTACCACCAACTAAAGACATGTATACATTTTCTGCTTATCCAAACCACCTTCTATTGAACGTAAACCTTTGCAAGATGGAGTTACATATGCGGCCTGATGAAAAAGGCAACCACTCAGTTCAGTCAGACTTGTGGAGGTAGTACAGCTTTGTTGGAGAGGGAGAAACTGTCCTTTGAATAAGAAAGCAGCAGAAATCCTTACCAGAGAAGAAAAAGTAGAGGCATAACATTGTTGCTGCCAAGTCTCTCTATATCAGTACACATGTCTCCTGGGATGTTTCCATGAGAATCAGCACACTCTCCCATACATGCTCTCCCTGATTAAGGCTCCACTTCTACTGATTTGAACTAAGAGGAAATCTTAGAAAGAAGTGACAGCTTTCCTTCCAGTTCCATCACAATGTCTGAAGAGATGCCAAGAGTAATTTTAGCTTACTGTTTACTCTTAAGACATTTTGGAACTGGGGTGAATTTACTGCCTGGCCTCTTTCTTCTTTTAGTTAATCCATTAAGGTTCCCAGTTGACTTAAGGAATTGCATGTCCAGGAGAATGCTTTGCAGAAGAAATACAAACATGCAATAATATTGGGAGGCAAAGGCCACAACCACTTATTGATTACAGTTACAGATGGGTTGGCAACCTCATGGACCTAGGCATTGGATTTGGGCACTGACCAACCCACCTGTTGCCAATGAGCCATCCCACCGACAGAAGCTGGAAACTGAAGTAAGGTGGGGGGCCAACAGCACTGGAACCAGCCCCAGTGTTTTCCCCTGCCTCCCTGGCAAAGCACTGTCGGTTAGCAACTCATTCATGGGGTATGTCCCACAGCTCAATTATTCTGTGAAAAAGGAAGCCTTGCTGCAATTAAAAACAGTCTCATAGCCATATTTCCCAGTGGATTCTGTCCCCTGCCTAGTTATGGGAGGGAAAAGAATCCATTTCCATCTGTGCTGTGCTTTTATTTACATTGTTCAGTTTCAAAATTTTCTTAAAAGGCTATCTTATTTAATTGATTTTAAATTTTCTCTTTACTGTAATGATATTTTTTTTACCTCTGTTTTGTTTTCATCTGTTTTCTGAGCAGTCTTAAATCCCATGCCAGAAAACAGGCGGGTTTATAACTGGCCATAGCGGCTGGGGATCTGAGGGTCTGTTGTCCAAAATGTAACTTTTTCAAGCTCTTCCCCCCCCCCCCCCCACATCTAACTGTGTATAAATAAAATAGACGAAAACAAGCCAGGCAAGCAAAATGATCAGAGTAAAAGCAAAGTATGAGTTGGATCCATGAAACACCCAAACCATTCAACTTCATTTGCTATTGCACTGGACAATTACAACAGGTGTCCTAGCAGAGAAAAAGAGACTGCCTATCTGTTTTGTGGTGATTTTCAATCTCCATACAGCAGAGAGACTGCCTATCTGTTTTTTGGTGGTTTTCAATCTCCATACAGCAGTTTGCAAGGGTATAGCTGAGGGCAGATCATGGATTCAAAGGCATGCCTTTAAAAACCCATCATCTTGATTGTTCTGCATAATCCAAGGGAAAAGCATCTCATTTTTCTAGTGCACCTCATGGCATTCTGTAATAGGAAATATTAATCATTTATTTGCCTTACCTAAATTGTTCACGTGGGAAAAAACAGAAGGAATGAAGGACACAAAATAATAATGATCCCCAAATAATTATTTTATATAGCCTTGTATCTACAGATTAGCACAATTCGATGCTGACCACAATGCTTTTGTCCTGGTGATTTAAGGATGCATCTACACTGTAGACATAATGCAGCTTGACACCACTTTAAGTGCTTTAGCATCATCGTAAGGAATCCTGGCATTTGTAGTTTTATAAGGCCTTTAGCCTTTTCTGCCAAAGAGTGCTACTGCCTCAAAAAACTACATAGCCCATGATTCCATACCACTGAGCCATTTCAGTTAAAATGATGTCAAACGGCATTAATTCTGCAGTGTAGATGCACCCTAAAATGAAGCTAAGTCCAATAGCATTCTTGTTTCTGCAGAAGAGGAGGAAATGGCATTGAAAGAGTAAGTGATACCTGCTCCTCTTTGCAGACATGTGGTCTTTACTTTGTTGTTCTAAATACAAATTTCTTATCACCAGTCTTTACTAGAGTTATTTTCCAACATAGGATTTTTTCCCCATGAAACAGAAATGCAGTGTGTTATTTGTCACTCAACTAATAATAATAATAATAATAATAATAATAATAATAATAATAATAATAATAATAATAATAAATTATTTATTTATAGCCCACACAATCACAAGGAATCCATGCAAGTTACAGCAATAAAAGTGCATGGAATACAATAAAAAAAACAGAAAATGGACACAAAGGTGTCATCATATTCATAGGCAGCTCAGATGGTTTTATGCCATCTTCTGCACTGAGTTGCTGGGAACTGCTGTTCAACAACATCTGGAAGGCACCTTAATTCCCACCCCTGGCCTATCAGTTTAGAAGAGAAACAGGACTAGACAAAAATAAGGTAATGTGCTTTATGTTTTTTTTTCAGTGGAGACCTTTGCTATACAGAAGAAGAAGTCTGCACATTTTTAAGCTCATAACTTTCCCAGGCTCTGGGATATTGCTGTACTGAATAGAGAAGAGCGGGGGAAATTATTCTAAAATAAAGCAAATATGAGTATTCAAGCTGCAACATTTCAATTACACTTGCTGAATCAATTATATTTACTGCAACCCTTCATTTATTCTATTAACTGAAGCTTCCTTATTATGGTGGAACTAGACAGAGCTAACTGGGCACCAAACTGCATCTTTAGTGAGTTTTGGTGCCAACTCATAATAACTTCCTATAATAAAGTTTCTAACAATGGACATTTTTACATTGCACTAGTGCTTGTCTAATGCCAAAAACATAATCCCTTAAACCCATTCTATGATTTAACTCTGCTGAAACACATAATGACTTTTCAAAATATTTTCAGTCAACTGACCTGTCTTTTTAAATCAATACTTCAGGGCTGAAACGTTGGTTATCACAAAGTCCTTTTTGATACAAACAGGATCAAAGATTGAAATGCCTGAAATATCTTATTGTTTGTGTCAGATTGGCAAAGATTTTCCTCTTACACACATAGTAAAACTGTAGTGACAGGGCTAAAAGGCAGTGTGTTCTCTCAGTGAATTCTATATTCAGGGTCAGTAACAAGGGTTGGAATCAGTGGGCACCAGCTCAGGTCCACACATCTGCATGGGAGCTACTCTGGATTTCCTGGACCTGTTCCTCATTCTCCCTGCTGTTACTGCCTGTTCACCTGTCCTTTCCAAACATGGAAAAAGTAGCCAGAGAAAACAAGTGGAGAAAGGTGATCCGCTCTATTTGCACTCTCCTCCCTGGATGTGTTTTCTTTATTTGAGGATAGCACATTTTAGCCCTAACAACAGAATCCTAAAAAGGGAACCATGGGACTGAGACAGAGCTAACTGGGCACCAAACTGCATCTTTACTTTCTACCTCCAACAAATGTAAAACTTTCTTTTTGGGATTGCATTTGGCGTGATTTACCTAAACATTATCTAGAAGTCTTCCAAATGCAACAGCAGAGGCTTCTTGAGAAATGCAGTATTCTCTGTCTAATAAGGAGATAGATAGCCTCAAAAAGAGCAACCTGGATCTCAAAGGAAGCATTTATGTTGCTAATGGAGTTTAAATTTCACTTCCTGGACTTTAAGACTCTTTGTCTCCCAGAACCCACATAGCCAGAAGGATTTACCTCTACTTGCACGGACATCCTTCCATAACATCTTAACTGAGAACAACATGAACCTCTTGACAAAATATAGGGCAGTGACTCTAACTTTGTCATATTTTTCTTTCTCCTATATGATTTTTAACACTTTTGCCTGATGAAGAAGCCAGTGGAGCTTGAAAAGCTTGCATCATGTATTTGGGGCATTTTAGTTGGCCCAGTAAAAGATAAAGTGCAGCTGTTTTGTGAATTTTGGATGCTATTATACTCTCCTCTTCTTGGTAATAGTGGAAAAGTCAAAGACATAGCAAAGGAAGACATTAAGCAAAGGGGTAGCAGAGGAAGACTACAAACAGTTGGCAGTGACTATGGTGGGAAGAAGGTAAGGCAGCACAGAAATGAGGCCCCAGTAAAGGCACTGAGGTCAAAAGCCTGCTGTCTCCCCCATTCAAAATAATCCTTGACTCTGTGCAGTCTACACTGGCTTTACAGGCTATTTCAGAATCTGGACTCAAGATTCCAGGTGTGAAACAAAAATTTCAAACATTCACCATGTATGAAAAAAACTTCAGGCTCATCCATCTTCCTCCTCCAAGAATGTCTGGCATCTGTACTGTGAACCTATGGAGCAATTACTCTGGGTGACTGTAGTAAGTAGAAAAGAAAAACTTGTGCCTATTACTTTGAGGAATACATTAAAAGGCAAAACAAAAGTGAAGAACATGGAAATGGATTTCTACATAAAACGCTTTTACTGCTGTGCAACAAGAGACACAACTGGATGCTATCCACAGTCTTCAAAACAATCCCAACATTATCATAAAACAGGCTAACAAAAGAGGAGCCATGTCAGACTACATACTGGAGGCTGAAAGACAAGTGTTCAACACCATAGTTTACAGAATCTTATCTACATATCTCATTGATTAATATCAGAAGAAACTGCAGAAAATACTCAGAAAATTCCCCACTGATGTACAAAACCCAACTGAAATGGACACACCCCTAAGGCACATTCTATCTATTACCTAAAATACACAAACAGGAAACACAGAATGACACATTGTCTCGAGCACTGGAATCTTCACTTCTGAGACATCTGGATATATGGACTCACTTCTCAGCCCATATGCCATCAATGCTCCAAGGTAGACACTATACTCCTATTGATACAGCCTAGAATCACATTGGGTTTTTTAGTGTGCCGCATCACACTATTGACTCATGTTCAATTTGTGGTCTACTAGGACTCCTAGATCCCTTTCACATGTGGTCTTGTTAAGCCAAGTATGCCCCATCCTATATGTATGCATTTCATTTTTTTTCTGCCTAAGTACCTTACATTTCTCCCTGTTGAAATTCATTTTGTTAGTTTTGGCTCAGTGTATATATTAATACACAGGTCCTCACACCTACACATTTAATTGATAAAGTTTTAACTCCAATGAAACTGACTTTGACCCTAGACTGGGCTGCAGAAACACCTGCAGCTGGCTTCTATGCATGAAGTTATACTGACAGAGAGTATAGACCATCCATGTAGCTACCTTCTTCTAACAAAAGGGAAAATTACTAGCTAGCTGACATAAAGAAAGAAAAAGGAAATAGCAATTTGCATAACAAGTTCTTATCCAGAGAAAGTCAAGATATACAAATCTACCCAGCAATCTGCCTGCCTGCCTAGCTATCACTCCTCCTCTCCCATTTACTTGTTAAACACATTGATGCTTTTTTACCTCTAGCATGTGCATCGTGCACTGAATTTTTTTTCTAAGCCAGTATACATGATACATTAACTTATGTACAAGAAAACCTCCAAATATATATAATAATCCATTCACTCCTTTTTCCACCTGATAGACAGAGGGATATTCACAAATGCTTACAACCCAGGTTCATGCATATAAACCAGGGTTAGGCAACCTTTTTGAGCCGGGGGCCAGGTTGCTGTCCCTCAGACAATTGGGGGGCCGAAACACCAAAAATAAATAAATAAATAAATAAATAAAAATTAAAAAATTAAAAAATATATATGCATGCACACTCTCTCAGCCCCAGAAAAGCCATGGCAAAACCCCTGTGGAGCTTTTGCCAAGAAAACCCCAAGAACAAGTAATAGCAATAATCAATATCATCATGGTGGGCGGTGGAGGGCAGCGGTGGCAGGACCGGCCTGGGCCGGTCCAAAGGCCTCAGGGGGCCACATCCAGCCCCCGGGCCTTAGGTTGCCTACCCCTGATATAAACCTTACAGTTATATGCAAGTCTGAGTACTTATGCCAACAATATGACCACTGCCCCACAAATACAGGAAGGTGAAGATGTGCCATGTCCCACTGACAAATACATCCTTTGGGCTGATATATCCCAGTCTGCAGTATCATGATAGAGCTGGTATTGCAGGAATAAAACTATGTATTAACAGGCCATAAATGCTTTAACATACTAGCTCATTTAGCTGCAAAAGTCTTTTAAATGTTGTTGAGGTCAGGAGAGAGAGAAAGAACACAAAGAGTCAGCTTGGGCCTATTGGTTTCCGCTGGACTGAAAAGGCCAAGGTTATCAGCACTGAACAAACTCATGGGGAAGTCATCATATGCCATTAGCTCAACTGTTGTTTTAATCGAGGATGCAGGGCAGTGCAGATGGGTGAACCAAGTGCAGACTTTGCATTTGGAGCAGGCTGGGGAAACACCTTGAACACCACATGAGGATTAGCATTTAACAGCATGACATGGTTACAGCCATGCAATTATGATATGCAAAATGCTCCTCTCTCTAGGTTTTTGCCTTGCCTCCTCACCCACGGGTGAACAACAGGTGTTTCCTTCATACATACTAATGCACAGATGACGGCTGTGACACAAACCACATCCAGTTATCTAGATAACAGTTATGTACAAGATACCCAACCCACCTACCCCCTGCTCCTGTAATGCCATAGCATTGGGAAAAGGGACTGGAGGAAGCAGCCTTGGGGTTTGGGTGGGGGTTGATATAACAGGGTTGGAGAGCCTGTGGATCTCCAGATATAGGTGGATTCCATCAGCCTCAACCAGCCTGTCCAATGGTGAGAGATGATGGGAGTAGCATTATGGTAATCTGGTGGAGAAGAGGATCCCTGGCGCAGAAATACAGGTTACAAGGTATTGCTACTGCTCTTTAGATTTGCTTTGACTGTATTCTTGTTTATAGACACAAGCACAGCTGATCCAGTACAAGTTTGTAAAGAAACAGACCATGATGTAAATGAAGCCAGCTCTTGAGACAGCTGGCCCCCAGACCTACAGAACATGCCCACACATGATACAAACTGAATCACAGTACCTGAAATAGCATTCTTTCACTCTGGATTTTGGAAGATTAGATTGTTACACATCATCATAATAGTCTCTGTCATTATTATTACATTGTTGTTGTTGTTGTTGTTGTGAAACTCAATTTACAGAAGTTAAAAGAAATGCAATTAAAAACAGTTACACAAAAAGAGAAGTAAAATATATAGAAGTTATTATTAAATTCCAATTAAACAATACCTAGAATTAAAACCCTTTTATAAGAGATCCATTAAAAGACAAAAGGTAAAAAAAATCACCATAAAAAGCACAACATCAAAAACCACTACAGTAAATTCCTCAAAAGCCTATCAGAACAAAAAAAAAGTTTTCACTTGACAGCAGAAAGGAAGGGGCCCTCTTAACCTCCCTAGGAAGGAAGTTCCAAAGACTGGGAGAGGCCACCAAGAAGACCCTCTGCCACATTCCCACAAAAAGAACTGAGAAGATGGAGAGACTGAAGGAAGCACCTCCCCTGAAGATCTTAAAACCCAAGCAGGTTCTTGACCTCTCTCTCTCTCTCCCTCCCTCTTTTTGGACCATGTTATCTTCTCCCAATGTGCATCAGCTACTTTTAGGCCCACCTTCATTTCTGTACACATGGCATCCATCTGTGGGTCTACCAGTATCAAACAGTAAGTGATCTGGATAGCAGTTATAGGGGCTTCACTCACTATCCACTTCCTCCACAGGAATAAGAGGAGTAGTACTTGACCTTCTAAGAAGTCATGTTGCATAGAGCAGTCCAGAGCATTGCTCATTACTCTTTTTTTTTTTCCCCAGAGCTCTTCAGAGATGGCTGGGAGTACTTCAGAGGGACTCTTTTTGCTTTATGCTATTAATAAATTCCATGCTGATTTTTTGATGGAGAGAAAAGGACAAACTCATAACAGTTTAATGTTCACAGTAAATTAATTTGCTAGATATTGAAGAAGGAGGAAGAACAGACTTGCAACTTTTTTTAAATTAATTGTTGGGCATTAAAAGACAAAACAGCTAATGGCTGGAAAGCATTTTTTAAATATATATTATATTTATATATATATATATATAACTGATTACATTAGGCAAATGACAACAGTACAAATTGCTCCAGGAGGCTATCAGCACATATGAAAATACTGATAAACTACTAAACCCAAGAGTATTATTATAGCTCTTTCTTGACATGGTAACAAGCCACAATACAGTTCAGCTAATCAGAGATCCAAAGACTTCTCCAAATGAGGCTATTGCTATACAATTGCACTGGAAGTTTATGGGAGATCCAGAAAGATGCTGCCTTCAGTTTGGAGTCCTCCTAAATTTGCCTAAGTTTCTTCCATCTTGTTTCTTGCCAGGGGAAATCAATTAAGGGAAAACATATGGAACACAGTATTTTTTAAGCATAAGCAGTAGGACCCCTCTGTCTTGAAGCATCCTTGATGTCAGCTTGGACATTAAGGATGCTTCAAGACAGAGGGGTCTTAACTAGTAATCAATGATACCAGCAACAACAACAACAAAAGCCAGAAATTCTATGAGAGATAGGCTATTCTGCACCTCTAATAAGAGAAAATCTGTGGTTTTCTTCGCTAAGCCTCAATGTCTGTACCAAAATATACACTTCAACACAATGAGGTATTTGCTGTTACTGGCACAACGTAGGCTTCTTCACAGAGTCAGCATGGTGTAGTGATTTGAGCACTGGACTATGATTCTGGAGATCAGGGTTTGATTGCCCACTCGGTCATGGAAACCCACTGAATGATCTGGGGAAAGCCACATACTGTCAGCCCCAGAAAACCCTGTGACAGGTTCACTTTAGGGCTGTCATAAGTCAGAAATGACTTGAAGGCAGACAACACCAAACACTTCTTTACAGAGGCCAAATCTCACCAGCATTGTTAAACATACCATAGTTCGACATAGGATTAGAAACAATATTAATTATTATTTGTTCACAGGTGAGAAAACCCTATCAGGAACACTAATGGACCACCATGAATCTTGAGCAATTTTCTCCCCAGGTTCAATGTCCTAAAGTATTGTGGGGGATTTTTCTATATAGAAAAACACCCTTTTTGTTGAAGCTCCATGTTTTTCTGCATAAAATAATTCGCAACACTTCATAACTCCTCTCAGAGCCTTCTAGACTTTTCTATAATTCACAACACTTCAGAAATAACGTTCTGTGGAGAAATGTTCATTTTCTCCTGCAGCAAGGAAAAATACTATAATTCTTTGTCCCCGTGTGCCAGGATGAAGTACTGTATATACTCGACTATAAGTCAAAAAATTTATGCCCCAAAATTGATTCCAAAATCCTGGGTTGACTTATATACGGGGCAATACTACTTTGAAATCTCGTAAAAGAGGTGGTCACACTTCCTTTGTAGTCAGTGATCTCCAAAACAGCTGCTGGGACAGAGAGAGAGAGAGAATAAGACTGCTTCCTTGCCTCCTGTTTGCCTTCTCTTCCTCCCTGCTATGTGTGTGTGTGTTTGTTTGTGGGCCCACTCCCACTTATGGTTTGCAATTCGCATTGACATCAATTTTCAGATTTGATTCAGGACGATGCATAGTTCTCACTATGGAAGCAAATTATTTCTTTATTCCATGTCATTAGTGGGAATGACCCCCAAAGTTGCCTTTGCACCTTTGCACACCAGCCCCAGCAGCAAAGGCAGGAGGAATCCAGCAGACTGAGAAAGGCAGGCATCCTGCAGGAGCAAGGAGGACTGGGGCAACAGCAGCGGCAGCAAGAGGACAGGGCACCTGGGGTCCTCCTCCTTTGCCCAATTGCCTGGCAGAGAAGAAGGGGCGCGAAGGCAATGGAGGACTCCCGGCTCCTGTAAGCCTCCTCCTGTCAGTGGCCTGCCTTTCTTCCTTGCTCTGACTGGGCGCCCCCTAAGCCCCTCACTCAGCCCTGACCAGGCTGGGCAAGGGCACCCCAGGGCTCCTTTCTGCACCTCAAAGCCAGGCAGGCTGAGGTGCAGTCTCTTGGCCAAGGGGCGCCGAAGGAGGGTCCCCCTCGGCTATCCTCCGCCTCTGCCTCCTTCTTCCCCGCGACTGGCAGGGAGGCTAGTGCTGCATTCCCCGGGAGTCCGCTTTCCTCACCTTCCACTGAAAAGAGGCACCCCCAAAGTGGCCAAACCAGGAGGAGGACAGGACATCCAGGGCCCTCCTCCTTTGTCCAGCTGCCCAGCAGAGAGGAAGGGGTGCGCAGGCAATGGAGGCCGAGCAGCTGAGCGGCCCCAACTCCTCCCAAGTCCTCTTATTCACTCTCTCACTTTCACCTTCTGACTTTAGTCCCTTCCCTCCAGTGTGATGCAGATCAGATCCATCGTTCACACTTGCTGAACACTTGCAAATCAGTTCTTTCCAAAAGAACCGGCAAATGATCCGTCTTCGGAAAGAGCAATTTTTTTTGCATTCGCCTAACTTCACCAAGATTGAAACTGAGCACAGTTGGTTTGGAAACCGATTCCAGTGTGAACAGGGCACATATAATCCAATCAGCAAATCGCTTTAAATCAAACTGGAATGAGCCCTGTGTGTCTTGCCTCTGGGTGCCCCAGGCTCCTTCCAAAACAGTTGCTGGGGTACAGAGAGAAAGAGACTGGTTCCTTGCCTCCCATTTGCCTTTTCTTCCTCCCTGCCATGTGTGTGTGTATGTTTGTGTGTCTTGCTTGACTGGGGGTTGCTGCAGACACCTCAACCCTCCTTCGTAGCCAGTGACCTTTGAAACAGCTGCTGAGGCAGGGCAGAGAGTAACCTCAACTTATTCACGGGGCATGTCAAAATCTACAATTTTGGCCCCAAAACCTGCCCTCATACATGAGGTCAACTTATACTGTAGTATATTCGGTAGTCAAGGACTTGCATCCCTAGTTCAACTACAAAGGTTTCAGTTTTGATTCATTTTCTTACTTTGCATGACCATATTTGGGGTGGATGTGTGGACAGAAAATAAGTGTGATCATCTACTTCTGAAAGACTACTCTCTTCCATTGTCTGCAGACGGGATTTCACACTGTCAGAGCTAGAATGAGATAGCATGAACCTCATGCTAGGAACAAAATGCATTTCTGAATCATCTAGAAAGGGCCTTTTAACAAAAATGTATCTTTTTTACATGAGATATATCTCATATCTATCTAGAATACAACAGATACTAGAATCTTTTACATATCCTGAGAAAATACCCAGTTTTTTAATTTATTCATTTTTTTCCCCATTCAAGTTGGCTTTGGCTTGTGACAACTGTATAAATGGAAGACTTCCCAGAACCGAAATCATCATCAGCCCCGGCCAGGTCTTGCAACCTTAAGGCCATGGCTTCCTTGATTGACTCAATCCACCTATACTGCAGTCTCCTTCCTTTCCTAAAGCCACCCCCGATGGAAGTTATTCTGCTGCAAAAGCAAGAAGTTTGAATTGTTTGGCCTAAAAATGACACCATCTATCCCCAGAAACAGTTTATTTTTTAGTATTCTGCATTGTCCATAGTTGGAAGTAAAAAGGGGGGGGGGGGAATAGGAATGTAGCAGCACATTTAGGGTTAACTGATTTTTATTTTAGCATGAGCTTTCCATTAAAAAAAATCAGTCTTAAAATGCTTTTATATTCCTTCCCCCTCTCTTCCTTGTCCTCCTTTCCTCCTTTTTATGCAGCAAGAGACTACCATGGCTGCATCTGCACTGCATATGGCTCAATGCTATGGAATTCTGGGAATTGTAGCTTGTAGAGCCAGAGCTCTCTGACAGAGAAGGCTAAATGTCTCACTACGAAACTACAGTCAAAGTGGTGTCAAAGTGGATTATTTCTGCAGTGTGGCAGCAATAGCAATGGTAGCTTCAGTTATGTACCAATTACTACCACACTATGTGTCTCTAAAGGGCTTACAACTGTAAGCTAATTGCCTCCAACAAGCTGGGTACTAATTTTATCGACCTCAAAAGAATGCAAGCCTGAGCCCTGGCTGATATTGAACTCGCAACCTTGTGGTTTGTGAGTGAGTGGCTGCAGTATAGGCATTTAACCACTGTGCCACCAGGGCTCCAGGTGCAGCCCACAATTGCTTTTTTGCATTTATCATGTAACATTATACATCATGTAAGAAGCACTAACAAAATAGACTTTTTATTGAACAAATCATAAAAATGCAAAATGATATCAACTGCAGTGCAACAAAGACATTTACCAAATTCGGGAAGAAGACTTCATCAAAGGCACATCCTATGTACACATCCCTTGAGTAAACCCTACTGCATTCAATAGGCTTTTCTTTTTAATACAGTAGTTATATACAAAAATCTCTCATTATTTTTCCTACTGTAATTCATTATGCAGGACAGCAAACTCAAAATTATAAAGAAGACCCAATTAAACATCTCAGACTAACCTGGACCCAGAATCACCATGGTTTAGTCCCAGTTTTTAATAGAGTATCTCAGCCCTGAAATTGGGGAGGGAGAAAGTAAAGAAGATATTACATTAATTTCTGTGCAAATACAGTGTTTCTCAGTCATTCCACTAAGCAAAAGCCTCTCCAGAAGCTAATAACATCTACCTGGTGGGGAAATCCATGTGTCTCCCAAAAGGTATCAGACTACAACTCCCAGCATTCCTTGCCATTGTTTATTTTTGCTAAGACTGCTGGGAGTTGCAGTCCAGACAAATATATCTGCTAGAGCAGGGATAGGAATTGTGATGCCCTCCACAGTTGCTGGAATACAACTCTCAGTAGCCTGAACCAGCATAAGCAGTGATAAAGAATGCTGAGAGCTGCAACTCAATAACATCCGAAGGGTTGCAAGATCCCCATTCCTGACATCAA
>CM034701.1:192525287-192536909 GCA_020142125.1 Phrynosoma platyrhinos | reverse complement strand
CCCCCCACCCGCCGGAAGGGACCACCAGAAGGGACCAGCCCAAAGTAAAAAAAGGTTGCCGACCCCTGCCCTAAAGGCACAAGATGCCCCCTGGTTTTAGAAGCTAAGCAGGGTCATCTATAGTTAGTACTTGATGGGAACCTGCCAATGAATACCAGGTGCTGTAAGCTATATTTCCGAAGAAGGAACTGGCAAATCCACCTCTGGGAAAAATTTACACTGTAGAAATAATGCAATTTGACACCACTTTAAGTGCTGTAGCTCCATCCTATGGAATCCTGGCATTTGTACGTTTTACAAGGTCTTCAGCCTTCTCTGCCAAAGAGTGCTGGTGCCTCACAAAACTAAAATTGCAGGATTCTGTATGATGGAGCCGTGGCAGGTAAAGTGGTACCAAGTTACATTATTTCTACCGTATAGATGCACCCTGTACGTTCCTTGCCTAAGAAAACCTTATGAAATTCATGGGGTCACCATAAACCAACAGGCAACACAAAGACACATACACACAGAGAAGCCAAACAATACATGCCCCCCCCCACACACACACACACATGCATACAACAAAATCGAACTGGGTTAGCCTTTGTTTTGCAGGCTGCACATAACCTTGGAGAAATGGTCTAGTGGGGCAGGCAAGAAATGAAGACTCTTGCAAGGGATTTGATAGCTTTCTTTTATTGCCCTGCTGCTAAGTCCCACCACATTTGATAATAAGTTCAAGGGGAAAAAAGAAAGGGAGAGAGGAAGAATGAAAGAAAGAAGAGGGAGAAGCAGAAGGGGGGGGGAGTCTAAAAATAGCAAGGCCTTGTAAGATGAAAACAAAGGCTCTAGGAATTAGACTCATGAGGTGAAATTATTTGGACTATGGTAAAAAGGGAACATTATTCAAGTCCCTGATTTCACTGAAGCCCCAAGAAATTGGGAACATTTATTTCCAATCTCATAGCAAGAGAAAGTGAAAGCCACCATCAACCTCAGCACCACTACGACCAATTAATCCAGATTCCAGCACAAAGTACAGTACTGGTTCTTCTTAGCTTCCTTTTACTAAATGACAGGAAAGTCAGTGTTATCATTCACTCAGAAAAATGCAAAGCCACACATGCTGCAGCCTCAAAAGAAAAAGAAAATATTCTGAAATCAATTGTTGCAAGTGCCAGTCAGTATAGCTATATTTATCTCCCTAGTGATTAGTATACAAACACCCCATTAACTTTGCTAAATGGCATCCTGATTGGAAAGCCAAACTCTTCCAAACTCTAGAAAGATCTGCCAGCAGATGCTTCAAGCGCAGCTAGGAACAGCTGAGTTTTCAACAGAGTGTAGAAAAGTTAATTTTTTTGGATTACAACTTCCAGAAGCTCCCACCAGCAAAACCCATGTTGGCTGCTAAATTCTGGGAAGTGTAGTCCAAAAAGTAGCTTTTGTAGCACAGCTAGTGAACCATGAAACTCACTGAGAGCCTTCAGCAAGTTAAAGTCCCTCAACTTGGCCTGCTTCAGAGGGTTGTTGTGAGGACAAAATGGGGCAGGGAGACAGTCGCGTGCTGTATATTTCCTTGAGTTCACTGAAGGAAAGGCAGGATGTAAATGAGATTAGCAAGCAAAAATAAACAACTCTTGTACATCTTACAGCTTTGCAGTCTACCACTACTTAATGATCCGAAAACCTGAGATGGCAGACTTGGAACTACTGAACAAATGATTTCTTCACCCTCGGTTGAAATCTATCCAGGCTGAGGATGAAGTATGGAATAACTACTAAGAAATAAGCCCTACTTAACCTAGTGAGACTCATTTCCAAAGAGAGAACTATGGGGCTGGTGAATTGATTCACCTCATATCATACAAAGAATACTAAATATGTTTAGTAGTCAGTAAACAGTGGTACAGTAGCATCCTACTAGCAGGTTTTTATAAAGATAATCCTGACAGCAACACACCCAAAGCAGGATCCAAAATTACAAGCAACTGTGTTTGTCTATATCAACAAAGCAGTGCTAGTAGATTTCATCACCACCAGAAGCAGGTCTTTTGTAGAATTAGTGGATCTTAACTGTCTATTCAAGACCAAGCAACCCCTAAATACTTAGGATCATAAACAGTACATAGCAATACATTGTTGCTGGGAAAGTTCATTTTCTGCCATCAGTTCCTGTACAGATTGCAGCTAAACTCAGAGGGGAATTGGGCTGGGGGCAAAATCATCATCCTTGACATTTCAGCCCTGTCAGCTCATGCTCCACTATGCTGCTGTTTGTGAATGTTCATGGCAGCACACCTGATTCTGCTCTCTCCTCCAGGCATCTATTTATTTTCAACTGAAAAGTGTTTTTCTCACTGTCCTGAATCTCCGTTATGTCCATCATTTAAACAATAACATACAAAACATTTTATGCTTACCTGACAAACAATAAGCACGATATGCAGTCCAGAAACCTCTTAGTTACATAAAAACAGACGGTTGCATAAGAGTAGACAATTATGCATTATGCTGATTATAACTATTGGTTATGCACAAGCATATACTTGCATACGGCGGTATCCAATACCATTTTGATGGCTGATGCCAATGGTGAAATGGCAGGTCACCACAGCTCCATTCCCACTCCACAACTGGAACAGCAACCAGAACATTCCCCGAATGGCCTCCAGAATGACTGGTAAACTATAAGCTATACTATCTCCACTGCCACCATCACTGGTGCTGCTGACTATATATCCATATATGAAAATACGTTGGCAGATCATTACAATATCAACCACATATTTCTAGACACAGTAGTAGGTCCTCTGAGTTAAGAAGTCTGCCATGTGTAAATATAGCAATGGGATTCCAAAAAATGCAACCATGGCAGCTTAGGTAAAATCATATTGTTAAAATTGTGGAGTAAGAAGGGGCCTCTGGTCTGGAGGTAGAGACACCCGTTCAACCACTCCAGACCCTGCAGACTTTGCTAGAAATAAAACTAGCACATGGTGCTTTTCACAAATCTATTGCCCCACAGAATCCTTTCTCAAAGTTGTATATCAAAATGAGAAAAACACTGCTCTGCATTTTATCTTTAAAACTAACTTTAAAAATTAACTAGCTGGAGTGCTAAAACCAGCACCATAGAACAGCCAGTTCCTCTGCATGTTATTCTGGAACCTTTGCAATTATATATGCTGATCAGGGTTATTATCCAAAAATAGGAGACCTAGCCTTTAGCATTCTGGCTTGATCTGGGTGTAATCAAGCTGAAAAATAATATTAGAGCTCTCCTCTGTAGCAGGCAGGTAGGCAATATAGTGCCAAAACACTGCATCCCTAGCTTGTTAGACTCCTTAATATTCGCATTGTTCTGGTTGCAATTCACGGCCACCAGATTCTTATTCTGCCTCTTCATAGCAATTGTACAGATAAAAAAGTCAATAGCACTGGTCCCAGAGTAAACTATAAATGTCAAATTGCCAGAAAAAAATAACAGCACAGTGGCAAGGCTGCCTTTTTCTTCCCAAAGGACCATTTTAAATGTCCTGTAAATATACTTTTAAATGCACTGTAAGCCTAATTACCTCAAAGGAAATTCCAATAAACTCAAGGGAAGTGACTACTGATTGAGCAGGTTTAAGGTCTCATTCTTACACAAATTTTGAATTATATTGGTACCAATGCATACTGGCCAGAGGCAAAACTTGCTGTGCACACTCATCCAACTTCTAGTTCCTACTAGAATATGTTGAAAAGACCAGGCATCAACAGGACTTCCTAATGACTTCAGGTATGGCAGTTCTAACTTGGCCCTTTTCATCCCTTGAACCCAGTAGTCCCCAGGCTACATTATGGAATCACAGGGTGGGCCCTTCTCATCTTGCCTTTTTGATACTCACCCCAAGAAAGTACATATTAAAAAGCCATGGGTCATGTTGGCAGAAGTCCACACTGTACCTTTTTTCAAACCCCATGATGTTCCATTTCTCAGGACAGAGTTCTACACTGATAGATAGTATCAGAGGAGGAAATAAATACAGACAGATAGAAAGGATAGATAGCCCTACCAGCATGGCCAGTGGGATTCTGAGAACTATAGCCCATTAATACTGCTTTCTCAAGCCCTGTGGCAAGATTTAGTCCACACAAGATATAATCTTTGATAAGGTAACCCTGGCCATGTATTTCAGCCAACCCAAACATCCTGACTGGTGCCTAACTATTGCTCTCTTATAATGGCCCAAGAGAAGAAAAATTCAGCCCAGGTAACTTAATGGGATGTTGTCCAACAAGTTAACACATGAGATAATCTCAGACTTATTTTTTTCTAAACCTTGGTTTGCCAAGAGCCAAGGAAAACAAAAGTTTTAGATCACAGCTCCCCAAAACTGGGAACTGTAGTCCCCAACAAAACTCTTCCACAGTCTCAGTTCACAAACTAAGAAAAGTGAGAGAAATGACCACCTATTTTGTAGAGCAACAAGAAAACAACAATGACAACGACAAAAACCAGATGTGCAAAGAGCTAACTTAATAAATTCTTAGCAGTAACAACCTGGTGAAAGCTGCCATCGCCAGGAGGAATAATGATGTTTCATCCTCCTCTCCCTGCCTAAGGAATAACTATATTTGGCTGGTGGTACATGCTCAGATGGGAGACCGCCAACGAATACCAGGCACTGTAAGCTATATTTCAGAGGAAGGAACTGGCAAAACCACCTCTGAGTCTTCCTTGGCGAAGAAAACCCTATAAAATTAATGAGGTCACCATAAGTCAACAGGAGACATGAAAGCGCAAGCGCGCGCACACACACTTTTCCTTCTCTCTACAAACATAATAGATTCTATAGCCCTAGGTAAGGAAGGAATCTAGGCAGAAGCATAAAACAACAAGGCTATCCACCAAGTGAGGTATAAATCCTTTGCTTTATTTAATTGCCTAATTAGGCACTAAGCCATGACAAGCAGGGAGCACACTAAAAGGAGGGCAGGTTGAGATATGCTGCTAGCAAGATTAGATATAAAACCCATAGTCAGAGAGAGAGAGAGAGAGAGCGCACAGAGCCAAAAAACAAAGAGTCTTCGTCAGATCACAATCTGAAAAGCACCATCTACTAGGGTACCACAGAAAATAGGTTTCCACTATTGACCACTAAATCATACATGCATGTATCAGGAGAAGTCAGTGAAGCCATGTAGATAACTCTGAACTCCTTGATAAATGCATCTTTTAAAAAAAACAACCTTCATGTTTACACCGTCATTAGATATTTAGATATATCTGAGGGCCTGTTTCCAAATTTCAAGCCAGTAGTAGGTAAAGCACTGGAAAATACTGTAGGATGGGCATGAGGAACATGTAGTAACCTTCGAGACGTTCAAAGACATAGCCATGTTACTGTGGAAAATCAGTACACAAAAGGATCTTGTAGCACCTTTGAAACTAAGTGAAAAAGATCAATTGGCCAGCCTGGGGCTAGAGTTGGGGTGGGGCAGCCGCATGCCTGTTGCCCCAACCCCACCCCGACGCCATCCTGACACCGCACGCCCGTTTGCATGGCACGCAGCATGAGGATGCTCTCCCAGCGCAGCATGTAGACATGCTCTGCCAAAAGGGCATGGAAGAGCCATGGGCTGGCTCTTAGGGTGGCAAAAGGAAGGATCGGGGCCGCAGCGTGAGGTTGCCATGGCCCCGGTTAGTCTACTTCCTCAGATACATGGGGTGGAGTGGAAAGTTCAGGGACAGACCTATATAAGCAGGCTGTGTGAGAGAATGTCCACAGAAAGGTAAAACTTTGTGAGTGTGGAGATGAGGTGACATGTTCAGTTTTAACAATGGTTGTTGGGTGATAAGGCAGAAGGAAGGATGTTGCCTAAAGCCAAGTGCGGGAACCAAAAAGGAGTTCCCACATGTAGTACGGGAACCAGAAAGGAGATGGGATAGCTAAGAGGTCCCTCATGAGGCTGGGTGTTAACCAGTGCTATAATATGTGTAGTGTACCAGGAAGTTAAAATTGAACTTGTCAGCTCATCTCCACACCCGCAAAGGTTTACATTTCTGTGGAGATTGTCATACACACCTGGCTTATATATTTCCCTGGACTTTCCACTGCACCAAATGCATCTGAGGAAGTAGGCTCAAGTCTGCAAAAGCTCATGATACCAACTTCTCTCTTTCAGTTCACTTCAAAGGTGCCACAAAATCCCTTTGCATCCTTCTAGACATTGTTGGACTACAACTCTAGCTTTTCCCAGTGTTGTGATATCTGCTGTATATGTGTATCTACCAGAGCCACTAGGAGGGGCAAAGCACACCACACCATTGCAGAGGTCTGTGCAATGAGTGACAGTGCTTACCTCACCATCACAGAGAATACATGAAGTCTGCATGCTAGAGACTCTACAACTGGGATGGAATAACATGAAGCAAACATGGCTTTCAGAAGCATTATAGAAAATGATTACGGTAATCAATAAGTCATTTGTAATACCAAAATTCAAGGTATAATAACCATTGATGTTCAAGATATAATATCCACTAATAGTCACAATGGAACATGCCTGACAAATAAATCATGTGTAATATCTAATTGCAAGGTTTAATGCCTACTGACTGTAGACCAGAGTTTGAACAATGAAGCACATGACTAAAGGCCTGGACTCCAATCCTAATGAACACGGACAAGAATGAGAAACAGAAATGTCAAAACTTGGCATACCAAATCATCTTACATATAAACTGGCCAATTTGGTTCTTCAGATTTTGAGGATGATGTTATTTTCAATACGTGAGTTCTGGTCTAGAAAAATTAAGTTTTTGCACTGCATTCAGCTATTTTCTGCAACTCTGTGCTGACCTGTTAATTGTTCCACTCAAGCATAATACTTGCAGTGAAGTATGCAACATGTGCAACCACAGAACTGGAGGCTAAGCTAATACAATCTCTAATGAGGAGACGAACACCCATTAATTTTGCACAAACAATGTTGCAAATGACCCCTACTAAATTGCTCTAGATCTGGGAGCCACTGTTTAATGCAACACAAAAGAAAGGGATTTTAGATAAACTGGCACACACATTACATCTACTTCCAAAAAATAAAGGCATAACTTCAGTTTTTGGAAATCCACAGGAATGTATCTATTGTGTATGTTCTACAGCATAAGCCCAAAATTAGGTGTCACAGTTGCATAAAATTGTTATATTCTGTATCAGCCCTCACCATTTCAGAATATATGTGGGTCAAGACACATGGGCAGGGTGGGACTTTTTCTCCCCCGCACCTTTCCGGGCTTTCAGTTGCCTCTTTGTAGGCAACGGAAGGCCTGCGACAGCTGGGAGGAGGAGGAACAGGCGCATGCCTTTTCCTCCTCTTCCCCACTCCATATGCCAGGGGAAATGGCTTCACGAGCCATCTCTGGCACACATGCCATAGGTTCACCAACACAGCCTTAAGGGAATCCCCATAAAAGAAAGAGGAATAAAGAGCATGCAGAACTGCTCCCCTCCCCGTAAAAATCTGGACCCCATGCCCCTCCACTAAAGTTGTAAAAGAAAACATACAAGAAATAAACAAATAAAGAAGTGAAGTGCACCCAACAACACCAGTAGAAAGCCTTGGGATAGTGGGAAGGCAGAAGATCCTTGAATGTTAGAAAAGTATTGGATGTCTGAACTTAAAACCCTCCTTGGGACTGGAGTGAACCTTACTTCATGATGTGTGCCCAAAGGGAATCCCCTTCCCACTGAAGGCAACCAGTCTACTCATTAGCCAGGCTTCCTGAGGACTGCAAAAACATGAAACACAGAAAGAGATGGAGATGAGGGGAATTGGAAGGGGAGCTTGCTTCCCTGCAGTCTAACATGGGAAAATCCAAAACAAGGTCATGCAATGATTTTGATTTTGGTAAATTTCCACTATAATGAAGATAATGTCAGGGCAAGGTTTAAGAAATAGCTCATGAGAATTTCATAGATGAAGTAGAACATAACATGACAATGTGACAAGAGCAGATTATGATCTAAAGGTAGAAAAGTCCACACTACAGGAGATCAATTTTGAAGCCAAACCAGAAACCAACAATAGGAAAAAGCCAATCACACCAACTGAAACAGGAAGGTGAAGTAAGGAACAGATTGTATTTATATATTAATAAGGATACAGGGGAAAGTCACACTTCCTTAATTTCCTGATCAATACATCAACTTGCAATATAGTTCTTCAGTTAAAAAAAAGTGCATACATTAGGAAAAGCTGTGTACAAAAATGCACATATCAGCCTAGACCACTGTAACTCAAAGTGGTGGTCTGTAGACAGAAGATATTCTAGAAGTCATCAGCAACTGTCTGTAGTGAGTTTCCAGGAAAGAAGGAAAGAGAAATAGCCATGGAACAAATATTGCATCAGTCTATGGCATACTGGGGGGAAAACTTCTGGTCCATTATAGCAAATACTCTCAGAAGCACTGCTGTAATTGACATATAAACATACCACAAACATGCCTCATATCTACATTTCTTGGAAAAATATACATCTTAAGAGAAACGCACACACAAAATGCCTGAGTGCTTTTGCACAGACGTTTTCTGTTGTTTTTTAAAAAAGCACAAACTGAGGGAAAATGGACTTGAGGTTGGTAAAATGAGAAACTATAAGTGAAACCAAACTTTTGACAGATTCATCCATTCCTACATATGAATCAAGCCCACTAGTACAGTCCACATAGCTATACTCCAAATGAGATCAGCATGACCATTAGTCATAATGTGGTGTGGAGGGAAAGCATTGTTCTGGCATTGTTTTTCAATAGCTATGTATGCTATGAAGGAAACTAAACAAAATATAAGCCAGACAAGCACATTAGCAGAAAGACAAGATTTCCCTCTATTTGCTCTTCAGTGTAAAAACACAAGGGAAAAATTCCCTAAGCAAAAATATCTCCCTCAACATTTCGTTCAGCAGTGAAACAAATTATGCATTTCTAATAAACTTGTGGTCTACTATGCAGTGAATTAAGAAGAACACTCTGCCAACACTTCTCTTTCAAACAACTGAATAATTCTGAACAAGATCCCATGTGCATTTTTACAGTATCAAGTCTCTCTGAGGTTTGGACATCAGGAAGAAACTGGGCCCCTTTCCTTGGAATAAGGGCCTTAAGCTATGGAAAAAAACTTATATGAAAGCCCATTTGTTTTGGAAACTACACAGGTTCAGAAATGAGAGCATTTAACAACTTTGATTAAGGATGGCACTACAGGAATAGTTTGCTGCACTTTGGTCAATTAGTAACAAATGCTGAAGCCCTCAGAAGGCAATTTGCCATTTTTGTTTGCTTCTTTGTGAGACCTTGTTTTTTGATCTAGATTAAGTCATTGGGAGGACAGCAATGCCTAGGGCTGAACACAGACATGTATGGTCATATCCCAGATGATGCTGATCATGCTAATAATGATTTATGCCCCACAAAACAACTCAAGGGATTATATATTTCTCCATTTTATCCACACAGCAACAGTGTGAGGAAGGTTTTTTGGGGGGGTTTCAGGCTGTGTGGCCATGTTCTAGAAGAGTTTCTTTCTAACGTTTCGCCAGCATCTGTGGCTGGCATCTTCAGAAAAAGTCATTGGGAGGACAGAGTGTGAGGAAGGTTCAGTTGAAAAATAATCAGGGACCCATGGGTTAGCTATATGGCTGACTGGAGGGTTGAACACAGATCTCCCCTGACCAAGATTGATCCTCTAACCACTGCATCACAATTGCCAGAATTATACCTCATTTTAAAGAGTTGTAAATATATGAGACCCAGCATGGTGCAGAGGTTCAAGCATTGGATTAGGACTTTGGGAAACCTGGGTTTGAATTCCTACTCAGCTATGGAAATCCCTGGGTGACTTTGGGCACATTCCACACTCTCAGCCTCAGGGGAAGGCAATGGGAAACCTGAAAATCCTATGAATAGGGTTTCCATAGATCAAAGTTAACTCAAAGGCACACAACAACAACAAGTCTAGACAATCTTACTCTGTTTCTACAAAAATGGCTTAAGGAAAGAACCTCCTCTTCAACTTCCCATAATATAGTTTAATTTGAACCAGGAGTTAGCCTAAGAATCTCTCTTCATTTCTAGAACATGAGGAAAACCTTTCAAGGTGTGCCTATGAATCCCCCTCCGGATTTTTATATAAAGTTAGGATAAACTACAGTTGTTTCTGAACCAACTTGATGTCATCAGCACAGAGGTGGTACTGGCAATTTGGGGATTTGGCAAAATCACCCAAAAGAGGACAGAGAAGTACATCTATCCTGCTCCTGCAGCACCAGTTCCAACACTGCCTGTCAGTTCAAAGAAAGGCTTTAGAGAAAGGAAGCATGAGAATTATACAATAATTGAATTGGTGGTTGGAAGAGACCCTACTGTCCCTTGCCAGTTTAGGAATTTACAACTAAAGTGCCCCTGACAGGTGGCTATCTAAACCATCTCCCACATGACAGTGTTTCAGATATTTAAAAATGACCACTTTTCAGTCTTTGGATCTCCACACCAATCAAACATAACCTCCTGAACTGTTCTTCCCAGTGCTTTGTTTCCAGGCTTTTTTTCATATTCATCATCATCCTAATCTTCTCAGACCTATTCCAGTTGGTCAGTATTCTTCTTAAACTGTAGTGCCCACAGTACTCCAGAGAAGGTCTGAGCAAAGCAAAATAGACTAGTACTGTAGTATTGTTAATACACTTGGAACTCTGTAACACATCTTGCAATGTAATGTAGATAAGAATTCCAAATGCAATTCCTTGCCATTTAAGTTACATTCAAAAGACCCTCTAGCTGTGACTCGGACAAAACCTTCTGTCCTGACTCTTCCATTTCTACTCACCTTGCAAGGACAGAGTCCTTATTGGCTCCAGCTACAAAGCTGTTCCAGGGGAGCTGACGCGGGTGCCACCTGCGCAAAACCCACTACTTAACCCAACAACGGCCTGCTGTGATGCGTTTAACAACTTTTTTGCAGATAAAATCTGAGCCGACTTAGATGCCAGCGTTGTAACAGAATCAATTGATGAGGTGTCCAGCAACTCCGTTAATGAAATTATACTGGATCGATTTCAATCTGTGAGTACCGATGACTTGGACAAGCTCCTTGGTAGAGTGAGGAAGATGACTTGCCCTCTCGATCCTTGCCCGTCATGGCTGGCCATTGGGGGAATGCATTGAGACTGCTCCTTAGGGATACCATCAATGCATCCCTCAGGGAAAGTCACGTTCCACCTTGCTTGAAGGAAGCGACGGTTAAGCCGCTTCTGAAAATGCCTTCCCTGGACCCCTTGGATATGAACAACTATATGCCAGTCTCCTTACTACCTTTTTTAAGCAAAGTGATTGAGTGGGTGGTTGCTCTTCAACTCCAAGCTGCCTTGGAGGAAAGCGATTATCTAGGCCCATTTCAAACTAGCTTTAGGACAGGATTTGGAGTTGAGACTGCCATGGTTGCCTTGGTTGATGACCTTCATCTGAGCATCGACAGGGGTAGTGTGACCCTGCTGGTGCTCTTAGACCTCTCAGCGGCTTTTGACACAATTAGATTACAACATCCTATTGCAGGGGTAGGCAACCTTTCCCCTTTAAGGGCCAAGGGACT
>CM034701.1:192474057-192492646 GCA_020142125.1 Phrynosoma platyrhinos | reverse complement strand
GCAGTCCCCATTTCTATCAATGTTTGATCCCAGGTATGGGAGTTCTTTCACTATTGCTATTTCTTCATTGTCTAGTTTGAACTTGTGAAGGTTCTTGGTGGTCATTATGGGCCTCGGCAGACGGCTAATTGCGTCGTCTCCGAGGCAGGGAAGAGGCCAGCGCTCCGAGGGCAACCTCCTGCCACAGCGCCTGCACACGCTGCGGCGGATAAGTCAGTGAAAGTGCACCCCACGCTTTTGGGGCACACTTTCACTGATTTAGCGCTCCTTTCAGGGGCGCCGACGGTGCACCGTGGTGAGGATGCCTCGGTCCTGCGGGGCACCGTCCCACGGCGTCCCAGAGCCTCTCGTCTGCTTCCCCCCCATGTTTGTTTTCTTTATGTTCAGCATTAAGCCTTCCTTTGCATTTTCTTCTTTGTTCTTCCTTAGTAGGTGTTCCAGGTCTGTGAGGTTTTCTGCTAGTATTATGGTGTCATCTGCATATCTTAGATTGTTGATATTCCTTCCTCCTATTTTTACTCCTCCTTTTCCAGTGTCCAAGCCTGCTTTTCTTATATGTTCTGCATACAAGCCTTATCTGACCCCTTTGCCAATTGGGAACCATTCTGTTTCTCCGTATTCTGTCCTGACAGTAGACTCTTGTCCTGAGTACAGATTCCTCATTAGGACTATCAGATGTGTTGGCACTCCCATGTCTTTAAGGGCTTTCCATAGCCTTTCATGATCTATGCAGTCAAAGGCTTTGCTATAGTCTATAAAGCACATGCTGATATTCTTTTGGAATTCCCTGGTGAGTTCCATTGGCCATCGTATCTTTGCAGTGGGGCCCCACGTGCCTCTTCCCTTCTTGAACCCCACTTGGACCTCTGGGATTTCTCTCTCCATGTATGGTTGGAGTCTATGTTTCAGAATTTTGAACATGAATGCATTACACAGTGTGAAAGCTACAAATTTTATGGAGACCTTGCATATTCAGGCTTCCAGGGATTTTTGGTTCATATGTGAATATATAGCTATGGTTTATTTTCCTAGGATGCCATATGTCAGAGATATAAAGTGCAGCGAAAGAAATGTTAACCACATCAAAACACATGTATTTTATTTGCATATGAAATTGGATCCAGCCTATAAAGGAATTGTTAGATAATTATACATAATGACTAATTACTCACACACACACATGCACACACATGGATAAATAAAAAAAGGATTGCAAGACCTTTATAGGCTGCTAATTTCTGCACTGCAGAAATAATACGGTTTGACACCTCTTTGATTGCCATGGCTCAATGATATGGAATTCTGGGATTTGTAGTTTTGTGAGATATTGAGCCTTCTCAGAGTGCTCTGGTGCCACAACAAACTACAAATTCCAGGATTCCATAGCATTGAGTCTTGGCACTTAAAGTGATATCAGACTGCTTTATTTCTGCTGTGCAGATTAGACCTACAGTAATGAGAATTACTATTAACATGGAACAACTGTGAACAATCATTGAGGATATACATTATCACAAGTATGCATTTGATTGATTACAATGCATTTCTCAGAATATTGATGCTCTTTCAATATATATTCTCTTAATGCTATAAGATTTTACTATGTTTAATTAAGGGCCTTTACAGACTGCCAGAAATAATGCAGCTTGAGGCCACTTTAACTGACCTGGCTCAGTGCCAGGGAATCATGGGAACTGTATTTTTTTTTTCTGGGACATTGAGCCTTCTCTGTCAGAGAACTCTGGTGCCACAATAAACTCCAGTTCCCATGATTCCTTAGCACTGAACCAGGACAGTTAAAGTGACCTCAAGCTGCATTATTTCTGGCAGTCTGTAAAGGCCTAGTATCTTCTTTCACTGAATCATTGCCTAGAGCAGCGACAGGCAACCTTTTTCAGACCTGGGCCGGTCTTCCGTTGCCCAGATCCCGGCTGGACCAAGGGGGGGGGAGTGGAGGCGCGCGTGCTCATGCGCGCGCGCGCACCCTCCGCCACCATGCGCGAGCCCCCTGCGTGCGCGGCCGCCGTGGCCTCTACCGCGGCCGCCGCTGTAGCACATGCGGCTCCAGCCGCCACGGCGCATGTCGCAGCCGCCATTTTGTGAGTCAAAATGGCGGTCGCAATGTGTTTACGCATGCGCAAGAGTACTGCACATGCGCAAACGCATCGCGACTGCCATTTTGACTTACAAAATGGCGACCGCTGCGAGCGCGGGCGAAAACGCGCTTCGGCGGCGGCGGCAGCGTGCGGTTGCGCGCAGCGACGGCGGCAGCCTCTGGCCTGGGCCGGTAAGTACGGGGCCTGGGGCCTTAACCGGCCCCCGGGCCGTAGGTTGCCGGTCCCTGGCCTAGAGGCTCCTGAAAACACTTGCACCACACTTTCTTACTACTATTCTGATGAAGGGCTGTCTCTGGGGTTACCATACTTCACAGCTGGCCAGATATTATTAAGATTCCAGGCATGCCATCTCATGCCCATTTGGACCATAATCTGGGATGGATTCCAAGCTTGAAGCAAACAAATCTCAAGGGGGCACTTTGACGGTGCTTGTAAAGACAGATGATTTTGTATGATCTTCAGTCTCTAAACACTGGACTAACTGCATATTCTTCTAACAGTCAGCGCAGGTGAGTCTTCTATTTTTACTCTTCCCCTCCCCCTTGAGCCAAGATCAATTGGGACATACAGGAACTCCTCTCAGTCCTTATTTTGGTTCAACATTGCTGTCCCCAAAAAAGACCAGAGCAGTGATTCTGATAACCCAGCCATCAGAGGTAGAAGAGAGAAATAGGGCATCTGCACACTGGCCCAAAGGGCCGGCCCAGAGGCAGAGTTGGAGCGGGGCAGCTGCATGCTGGCTGCCTCAAACCCACGCTGATGCCATCCTGATGCCGTGCGCCATTACGCATGCCGCACTGCATCCGGACACCCTTTCAGCGCAGCGTTCAAAGACGCTGCACCGAAAGGGCGCTGAAGAGCCGCGGCACCACCTCTTAGGGCGGTCTTTCGCCACCCCTAAAAGGAGCAGCATTTTGCTGCTCTTTTTGAGGTGGCAAAAGGGAGGATTGGGGCCACTTCATGGGGTTGCTGCAGCCCCGATCTGCTGCTTCTCGGGCCGGCCCAGAGCCACCCGTCTGCAGTCCCCCGAACTCTTCCAATAAAGATTCTGGCCCTCTCTGTGCATGGGCATCACAAATCAAACAATTGCAAAAGATCTCAGTAACAATATTAATCCAGTCAAGGTGGAAGTTGATGGAATTGCTAACAAGATTGCCGATACCTTGAAGCAGCAAATCAAGCAATGGAGCTCAGAGTTGCTCATGAAAAGACCCTAGCACAGTGATGGCAAATCTTTTAGGGGCCTAGTGGCCAAACTAAAATGTGTCCCAGCACTGGGTATTACCCAGTGCCAGGGATAGGACTTCCAGCTGGGGTGGGGTGGGATTTCCAGGATGAGACTTCTTCCCTCTCCGGAGGCAGCTGAAGGCCCGGGATGGCCGATAACAGGAGGAACAAGTGTGTGCCTGTTCCTCCTCTTCCCTGCCCTCCGGATGCCTGGGAAAATAGCTTCACGTGCCATCTCTGGCATGTATGCCATAGGTTCACCACACAGCCCTAGCAACTAAAGTAGTCTGCACAAGAGTTCTTCAGGCCAGAGTTGAACAACTTGTAAACAAAGAGAAAAAGTCTGTCTAACCATCATATTAGAGGCCTGAGAGAGGATTTTGCAAGGGCAGATTCATGTGATATAGTGCTGGGTTTACTGCTAACTATATGTTTAGATATTGTTTTTACTAACTGCCTTGAAATCAACTTCAACTCATGGTGATCTCATAAATGAGACATCTCCTCAATTGTTTTGCTCAGTTTTTCAGGCTGAGAGTTATGGCCTCTTTGATTGAATCTGTCCATCTAATGTGTGTCCTTCCACTCTTTCTGCTACCCTCCACCTTTCCTAGCATTATTATCTTTTCCAGTGAGCCAAGTCTTCTCATGATGTGGCCAGGAAATCATATATCATGGGTGCCTCCAGGGCTTCTCCATTCAGAACAAAGGACGGCAGTCGACTGACATATGTTATAAAGTTTGCTAAGGAAGGCATGTGAGATAATATTGGCTGCTGTAAACAATAAAGGTTCTACAATATAGCAAGGTGATCCTGTGGCCTTCTTTCAGGATACCAGCCCTTGTTGTTGTTGTTGTGTGCCTTCAAGTTGTTTCCAACTAAGATGAACATATCACAGGGGCTTCTGGGGCTGAGAGTGTGTGACTCACCCAAGTGGGTTCCCATGGCCAAGGAGGGAATCAAAGCCTGGTCTCCAAGTTGTAGTCCAACTGTCAAACCACTACACCACACTGACTTTCTGTATCAGCCATATCATTCTTCAAAAGCATAAAGCTTTTCAAAACTACAAAAAGATTTTGGAGAAAAGGGGATCTCAAATGACTAGGGCTATCTTGCAAAGTTATTTTTTTCAGTATGAAGTACGAAGACAAATTTACTGCTTTAAATAATCCTGCCGAAACCAATGCCTTTCTTCTTAAAAATCACCTTGCCTCATCAGCTGACATGCCAAAAGATAATACAGTGACAAAATCTCTTAGAAATCTTAATGTGCCTGACCCACAAGACTTGCAAAACCCAAGCAGCAAGGAAGAAAATAATGTGATGTTGTAAAGTTGTTAAGACTACATAATCATTAAAGCAATGTATTTGCATGAGATGTTTGAAGCCCCCCCCCCCCCATGTGCTTTATTGACTACAAAGCCTTTGACTGCATAGATCACAATAAGCCAAGGCTTGCATTTAGAGGAATGGGACTACCATAACATCTGATTGTCCTGATACGCAACCTATACTTAGGACAACAGGCTGTCACAATACGAAGAAACCAAATGATTCCCAAACAGCAAAGGGGTCAGGCAAGGTTGCATACTTTCACCCTATTTATTTAACCAGTATGCAGAAAATATCATACACAGTGCTACCTAGCAGGATACAGTGGTGTTTATTTCATTTGTAAATAAGGAAAATAAAGAAAACTCTATGTGCCATTTGCCAAAACATAACTTAAAATTCTTGAAAGACAGGAGATCCTCTGGCTAAAAAGACATATGTAACCCCTAAAGCTTGTTATTTGTATCCTACAGTAATTATCTTTGATTCTGTTTCCTGGAGAGAAGTGACCAGTGGGGTGCCACAGGGCTCTGTCCTGGGCCCATTGCTATTCAACATCTTTTTCAATGACTTGGATGATGAAACAAAGGATATGCTTATCAAATTTGCAGATGACACAAAATAAGGAAGGGTTGCTAATACCCCAGAGGACAGGGTCAGAATTCAAAATTACCTTGACATTAACTTGACAAATTAGAAATTTGGGCCCAAACTAACAAAATGAATTTCAACAGGGAGAAAAGTAAGGTACCACATTTAGGAAGTTTAAAAAATGAAATTCACAGATATAGGATGGGGGACACCGGAGACTAGGGTATCAAGCTACAGGAAAAGAGATGGCACCTAAATATTAAGAACCTCCTGATAGCAAGAGAGTAATATGAGTGTGGTGGAATCTCCTTTGGAGGATTTTAAACAGAGGCTAGATGGCCATCTGTTGGGGGTGCTTTGATTTTGAGTTCCTGCATGGCATAAGATTAGACTGGGTGGCCCTGGAGGTCTCTTCCAACTTTATTATTCTTTCTCTCTTGCGCATCACATCTCTCTCTCTCTCTCTCTCAAATTTATACAGAGTGTGACACTATACTAACTATGAAATATGTTTTGTTTTTGTTATTGTGGATTTGGTTGTTTATATCTTGCATCTTTTTGTATGTTGATTTTAGGTATTATCTGTATTATAAAATAAAATTTACCATTAATAATAATAATAATAATAATAATAATAATAATAATAATAATAATAAAATTGTATAGTATTCAGATTAGATGTTTGGATTAGAGGGGTTGGAATATAGCATCCCTCACTGTCTGTCAATGAGATGCATGTATGGAGTCAGTGGTGTGTGTGCGTGTGTGTGCACATGGTAGAAAATTGTTGGCAAAATGATACCTGGAAAGGGGGAGGAAGAATGCCTGTGAGTGTCAGAAAGCAAGCAGGCACATCCAGGGAATGGAAATGCAGCCAACAGCCAGATGCTGCTCTTTCTTACTGCTCTGGGCTCTGGAATAAGACACTGTCCCTGCTACTGCCCTTGGCAGAACAGGATTTAATAACCCCTGCGTAGTGGAGGTGAGTGAGTGTGTTACTCTCTCTCTTGCCCTGTACTTTATTTTAGGGTATAGAAAGGTAGAGGGGAAAATCTATGCTCCAGAAAGTTGTGTGTGCCTTGCCGCCTGTCTCAGGGCAGCAAGTTTTTGTGTGAGTGACAGCAACAGCAGGACAACAAGGCTGCAGAGGTGAGAGAGTCTTCTTTCCCAAGTATGTCAAATAAACACATATTTCTTCTACCCAGCAGCACCATTGGGGCTGGAGGTCAAAGTTACATAATAAGCATTGCAAGGATACTATGGAACTGGCCTAGGCTGGAAAGAAGGAGATATGATGTTTTTGGTTTTTTTTAATAATGGATAGGAGAGGATCTAAGGGGGGTTGCAGACTGCCAGAAATAGTGCAAATTGAGCCCATTTTAAGGATTAGGTTTAGGGTTAGGGAATCATGGGAACTGTATTTTATTGTGGCACCAGAGCTCTCCGACAGAGAAGGCTCAATGTGTCAGGGAAAAAAACAATTCCCATGATTCCCTAGCACTAACCCTAACCCTAAAAGTGGACTCAATTTGCACTATTTCTGGCAGTCTGCTACCCTTTTAAGTTGTTGTTGATGATGTTGTTGCTGTGTGCCTCTGAGTCATTTTGACTTATGGAGACCTTATGGAGATAGAGGTTTGGGGCAGGTTTTTCAGGGGGGGGTTCATTGCCTTTCCCTGAGGCTGAGAGAGTGTGACTTGCCCAAGGTCACCCAGTGGTTTTTTATGATCAAAGTAAAGCTGGGTGTCATTAATTTCATGGGGCAGGGCATGCTTTTAGGAAAGAACAGAGTGTGTATAATTGAGGGCTGCCAGGTTGAGATATTGGCATGGCAGAAAGTGAAAAAAAAAGATTGAGAAAAAATAACAACAGAGATTAATATTAATAGTCTAAGCTGCATGATATAGGGGGGTTGCAGACTGCCAGAAATAGTGCAAATTCAGTCCACTTTTAGGGTTAGGCTTAGGCTTAGGGAATCATGGGAACTGTATTTTATTGTGGCACCAGAGCTCTCTGACAGGGAAGGCTCAATGTCTCAGAAAAAAAACAATTCCCATGATTCCCTAGCACTAACCCTAACCCTAAAAGTGGATTCAATTTGCACTATTTCTGGCAGTCTGCAACCCTCCATAGAGTATGAAAATACACCATTTTTGATTGCTCTCACACTAGCGATGAATATTGGCTTTTATCGCCTTCCTCTTGTTCTAATGTACATGTATGTGTGTCTCTTGCAAATATAAGATCGCTCCCTCTAGAAAAGTCCGTAATGAGTGAACATCTTCCAGTGAACTCAGGGTGGCTACTATAATCATTGAAGGTGAGGAAGAGAGACGTCACAGTTTTGTGGCTATAGCCATGCTAGCTCATTTACTGATTTCTGAAGATGGGTTGGCTGGACAAACCTGTAAACATCACATACAGCTGTTATCATGCCTGTTACCTTGCAGTCCAAGGTCTATGAAGAATAGGCAGGGGTGAGAATGAGGGATGAATGTGCGGTGTGTGCCTTCAAATTATTTTCGGCTGATGGTGACCCAAAAGTGAACCTATCATGGGGTTTTCTTAGCAAAGATTGTTCAGAGGAGATTTGTCATTGCCTTCCCCTGAGGCTGAGATGGTGCTCATGGTCATCCAGTGAGTTTTATGGCTGAACTGGGAATCGGACCCTGGGAACCCAAGCTGGTAATTGGACGCTCAAACCACTGGTTCTGCTAGTAAATCATATTATCGTATTATCATCTCCCATTATCGTATCGTATGCACATTTACCAATTGGCAAATAATTTTGCTTGTTCATATAGGAATTGTCTTTCTGAGCAACTGAAAAAAACAGAGGGATGTAACACCAGAAAACTATGGGGGGTTGCAGACTGCCAGAAATAGTGCAAATTGAGTCCACTTTTAGGGTAAGGGTTAGGGTTAGGGAATCATGGGAACTGTATTTTATTGTGGCACCAGAGCTCTCTGACAGAGAAGGCTCAATGTCTCAGAAAAAAAATGCAATTCCCATGATTCCCTAGCACTAACCCTAACCCTAAAAGTGGACTCAATTTGCACTATTTCTGGCAGTCTGCAACCCCCCTATGTCTCTTTTCACTCAGAATGTATGCACGTGTTTTCAGAAAGACTTTATTTTGTAAGGCAGGGATCATAATATTGTAAAGTACAAATGCTCGTGCCGCAATAAATTATTTATTTTTTTAATAATCAAAAGGATTGCTTTCCTTTTTTTGCTGCTACCAAATTAGCATAGCTTTTATCCTGTTTTGAACCAAGGTGAACCTTTACCTTTACCTCCTTCAAAGGGGAAAGCACTCTGAGTAAGCTTACAGACACAATGTCTTTAGGGAACCAGTAATTTTGAAAGTTAAAACTCCTCTATAGAATTGGTAAGAGCAGTTATGGAAGATAAGATGGGCCATTAAGTGAGAGCTCACAGTGGATAAAACAGTCTTACAGGTAAGAATGAGTGTCAGATGTTGGCTGTGTGGGACTATATATCTTCTTGTTGTGTGCCTTCAAGTCATTTCTGACTTATGGAGACCCAAGGGAAACGTATCATAGAGGTTTTCTTGGCAAGTTTCTTTAGAAGGGGTTTGCCATTGCCATCCTATGAGGCTGAGAGTGTGTGACTTGCTCAAAGTCACCCATGGCTGAGCTGAGATTCAAACCCTGGTCTCCAGAGTTATGGCCCAGTGCTCAAACCACTATACCTCACTGACATGAAACTATATGGAGGTAAAAGTGCGTATCTGTATTGTTCCAAAGCTTTTATGCTTTTGGAAATTCAGGTCCCTCACGCAGCCAGCCAGGGTCTAGCTATATTAGTTAACAGCATTTGTGATGCAGAGCACATATGTGCCTCCAAGATCCACAAAACAGCAATACCTTTATCAGGCCAAAATGGTCAGATGAAGATATCACAGCTTTGTGGATTTTAGATATTATTGTAGGCTACTCCTGGACACTTCTTAGTGCCTCACATGTACTTAGGAGTGTGAGCATTTACAGGTAGATGATTTGTTTCCTAGTTCTGAAGGTACAATCCTTAAGTGAACTAAAATAGTAGTAGTAGTAGTAGTAATAATAAAATTTATTTATATCCCACCCCTCTGCAAAGAAATCGGGGCAGCTTACAACATTAAAATTAAGCATAAGCATACAGTACAGTTCAATAAAATCACAATCTAAAAATCTCCAAACCCACCCCAACAATATCCAACAATAGTAGCGACTACAGCAGAGAGTAATAGAAGAGAGGATGGGCTAACTCCTGGCAACCTTAAGACGAATCTATCATGGGTTTTTCTTGGCAAGATTTGTTCAGAGGAGATTGCAATTGCCATCCTCTGAGGCTGAGAGAGTGTGACTTGCCCAAGGTCACCATGGCCTAGCTGGGAATCGAACTATGGAGACCCATTTCTTGGCAAGTTTCTTATTTTTAAATAATTGTCTTTATTTATTTATAACTGTAAATATCTATAAATACTCTTATACAGTCACATTTGAAAATAGTTAACTCCTTGTCTTACAATACAGTGCAATCTAATACTTTCAAAAGTTTCTTTGATAACAAATACCATTGTTTATTCATGTGTTACCTAAGTCTTATCTTTTCTCTGAGATTAGTTTACTGCTCTCATTCAGAGGGGTTTGTGGTTTATTTTGTTTTTTTGGCCTTTGTCTCCCTCTGAGGCTGAGAGAGTGTGACTAGCCCAGGGCCATCCAGTGGGTTTCATGGCCAAGCTGGGAACTGAACCCTGGTCTCCAGAGTCGTAGTCCAACATTCAAACCACTACACACCCTGGCTCAAAATAATTATCCAAAGTGTTAATTGTGAACTTTATTGAAAAGGTCTCTTCTTCTCATTATGGACCATAAGAGAAATCACCAGAAACAGAGGGAGGAGGTGAGTGGTTATAGTAAACCTGGCCGCCCGCTTCACTTTCAGGGGCCGGCCTGTGCCCCTAAACACAAGAACCTCGATTCCCCAGCCCGCTTCCTCGCTTCGCCAAGCGGGGGCCACATGCGCGGAGCATGTCAGGTTGTCGCGCCCGCCCGCCCGCGCAGCGTTCCCTCGCTTTGCCCCTTGAGGTCCGTGAGGAAGAGGGAGCTGCCTGAGGGAAACTCGGAGGCTGTGTGGAGAAAGATGGAGGCCGACTCCTCGGTTAGTACGAAGCCGCCTTCCCTCAGGGGGAAGGGAGCCTGAAGCTTCACTGAGGGGGTGCGGGAGGGGCGAAGTAATCAACGTGTGTGGTGGGGGGGAGAGAGGGAAAGGGGAATGTCTCCCGTTGGTGAGGAAGTGGCCGGAGGAGGGATTATTATGGGGGCGGTTTATTATTGAAATCTCTTCAGGTGAGGCCCAACGCGGCGGCCTCGCGACGGACGCTTTCCCGCCAAAACCAGTAGCGAGGGAGACCAGTAACGGATGTGACTCGCTGCTGCGCTCGCGCTCTGCCTTCCTGCCCTTCCCCCCATCCCTCTTTGCTCGCGCGCCTTCCTCCTGCTGCCTCGCGCTCTCTCTGCGCTCTCGCGCTCTTCCCCCTCCTCCCCCCGGCCAACCGACGCTCTTCTTAATCCTTCGCCTCCCCTTTCAAGTCTAGGTTTAAAAAGGCCCTTTCTTTGGTCCACAACCCCTTACGGCGAATAACTCTTTAAGACCCCACTTCTAAAGGTCCTAAACACACTGCAGAAATAAATAATCCATCTTGAGAACGTTTTAATTGCCCTAGCTAGGGTGATTCTGAGCACTGTGGTTTTGTGTGAGACATTTAAACTAGAGAGAGAGCTCTGGTGCTGCCACAATTAAAGTTCAGTTCCCAGAACTCCCTATTATTGATTCTATGGTCCAAGACACATACTGCTGAAATAATCCAGTTTGAGACTGCTTGAACTGCCCTAAGAAAACCTGGGAATTGCATTTTTTGTGGTACCAGAGCTCTTTCTGACAGAAGATTTGAGGGGGGTTGCAGACTGCCAGAAAGAGTGCAAATTGAGTCCACTTTTAGGGTTAGGGTTAGTGCTAGGGAATCATGGGAATTGTTTTTTTTTCCCTGAGACATTGAGCCTTCTCTGTCAGAGAGCTCTGGTGCCACAATAAAATACAGTTCCCATGATTCCCTAACTCTAACCCTAACCCTTAAAGTGGGTTCAATTTTCACTATTTCTGGCAGTCTGCATCTCACTCGAGTCCACTTTAACTGTTCAGACTCAGTGCTAGGGAATCATGGGAACTGTAGTTTCTTGTGGCACCAGAGCTCTCTGAAAAAGGAGGCTCAATGTCTCAGAAAAAAATACAATTCCCATGATTCCCTAGCACTGAGCCAGTGGACTCAGTTTACACTATTTCTGGCAGTCAGCAAAGGCCCTCAATCTCTCACAAAAGTACAGTTCCCAGAATTCCCTACCATTCAGCCTGGGCAGTTAAAGATGGATGGATGTCTCAAGATGGATAATTTCTGGAGTGTGTTTTATATCTCAGACCAGGGGTAGGCAACCTTTCCCCTTTAAGGTCCGAGGGACTTAAGCTCCCAGAATCCCAGGAGCTATTGGCCAACATGGGACTATTGGCCAATATGGCTGAGGCTTCTGGGAGCTGAAGTCCCTCGGCCCTTAAAGGGGAAAGGTTGCCTACCCCTGTCTCAGACTGTTTACAAAACTGAGAAGAAATGGGTGTGAAGGCCAGTGTGTTTCCACATCCAGTGCATAACATGTCTCCCTGCACCCCCAGTGTGACCAGGTATGTCCTAATAACTGCCAAGGCTGATCAGGCACATCAAAATGGAGAACATCCAAGCCGGAGGAGGAGGACATGACCAAATAAAATCTAAAAACACTCATATAAAAATGTGAATTCATGCTTCTTAGTCATGGTCAAAATGAAGAATCTTTTGGAATTCCTCCTCAACAGAAGGTTGAAATGGAGGACATGCCCTGGAAAAAGAGGACCTCTGATCACCTTGCTTCCACCACTTACACTCTTCTCCATCACCATTATCCCTTAGACAAATTTATACGGTTTGGAGTTGCTTAAACATCTTTTGAGAGCCAGCATGGCATAGTTTGAGCATAGGGACACTGGAGACCAGGGTTTGAATCCACACTCAGCCATGGAAACCCCCTTGGTGACCTTGGGCAAGTCATACTCTCTCAGCTTCAGAGGATGGCAGTGACAAATTATCTGAGGAAATCTGCCAAGAAAACCCTATGATAGGTTTGCCTTAGGGTTGCCATAAATCCAAAATGACTTGGAAGCACACAATAACAGCAACAAACACCTTTTGGTGTCCTGTAATCATTTTTTTTCCTCTTGCAGCTTTTGCCTTGATAAACCTCTACACCTCTTTTATAAAGAGCATAAAAACAGGATGGTATAGTGGTTTGAATATTGGACTCTGACTATGGAGACGAGAGTTTGAATCCCTGCTTGGCCATGGAAACTCACCTTGGGCAAGTCACGCTCTCTCAGTTTAAGAGGAAGGCAAGAGCAAAAACATCTCAGAACAAATATTGCCAATCCTGTGATAGGTTTGGCTTAGGATCACCATAAGTGAGAAATGACCTGAAGGCTCACAACAACAACAATCAGATATCCTAAAGCAGTGGTACATAACATTGTTTGAATTAGAACAATTTTATTTAAGTAAATTCAATGTTTAACTGAATGCATGTATAAAATTTATACATAAGTTTAGGAAGAGGAGGAGGGATCAGGGCCTTCAATTCTTCCAGCCCCCTTGAGCAAGTCTTCCCTCAGAGTCTTAAGGCACCAGATCCTGTCTGATCTTGGAGGCTAAGCAGGGTCAGCCCTGGCTAGTCCTTGGAGGGGAGACCACCAGTGAATACCAGGCATAGTAGGCTTTATGGTAGAGGAGGGAACTGGCAAAACCACTCTGAGGATTCCTTGCCGTATGAAATTCATGGGGTCAATATCAATGGATAGGAGACTTGAAGATACAAAAACACACAAGAGCAGAAACAAATCATAATGAGTTTCTGCATGTTAGTCTGTGTGGATGCATTTAAAAACCATTTGACAGTGCTGGTTTGGTAACTGTTGGTTACAGTACTTAGAAGATCCCTTGTTATCATTTATTTAGTGACTTTAATGGCATATAGGTCTGAATCTACCTCTAATTTGAATTTAGAAATCAGAGGAGATGAAGTTATTGTACACTTGTTGTGTGCCTTTAAGTCATTTCCAATTTATAGCGACCCCAAGGCTATCATTGTTTTATTGTGATACTGTTTTTTAGAATTTTATTTGTGAGCCGCCTTGGATCCCTCTGCGGAGAAAGGCGGAATAGAAATTAAATAAATCATGGGGATTGTACACTTGATTGATGCTATATAAAACATTTTTCTCTCTGGTATGCTAGAGAGAGTGACAAGGATATTGGAAGCCCCTCTGGCTTCTGTTATGCTACAATATGCATATTGTTAACATGTCATTGAAAAATGAGAGAGCCCTTTCAAAGCAAATAAAAGTAGCAACAAGTTTCATGTCCAAACTATGGATGCAGGAAATGGGAGGTACTTTTTCCTCAGCCTATGAAATGCACAGTGAGGAGGTAATACTGTAGTATATTATGTATTCAGTTGGAGAGCCAGTGAGGTGTAGTGGTTTGAGTATTGGTCTATGACACCAGGTTTCAAATCCCTGCTTGGCCATGGAAATCTGTTGGGTGACTTTGAACAAGTTGCACTCTCTCAGCCTCACAGGAAAGGAAAAGCAAAAACCCCTCAAAACAAATCATGCCAAGAAAACCCCATAAGTTGGAAACAACCCAGAGGCATGAAACAACAAAACCATAGTAATTTTTACTTTCCATTTACTTACTTATTTATTTATTATTTTTTAATTACTAGTACTGTATATAAATCAAGTGTTTTGGTTTTTAATAGAAATTATCAATCTGGTTTTAAAAATTATGAAATTATTGGGGGGAAACGTAATTACACACTTCTATAAGACATGACCCCCCAAAGTTAAGCACATTTTGGTCCTGTGATTAAATATATCTTTATGTCTGCCCCCCCCCCGGGGGGGAGGGGGGATTTAGAAGTGCCTATTTTGGGTAAACTTAAGTTTTATTAGTACTATAGATTCTCCCTCCCTCCTGCTTTAGAGGTTTGAGGAATCTTCCAGGTAAGATTTGGGGGGAGGCTGGGATTCTGAATAGCAGAAGAAAGGTCTGTTATGTGAATGGAAGTCTACTTGTTCAGCATTGGACATTGTCCTTTGACTGGTCAGATTATTTTGTACTTGGAGCCACATCTGCTATTCTTTTTTTCATAATATTAAGGATTAGGAACCATATTTTTTTGTTTTATTAATCTTCATAAACTAATTTTCAGGTACACAGCCTCTCAGTATGATTTTCAAAAATAGTTGAGGAGAATACATGAGATGTAGAATTTAATGAATATTTATACAGTATTGCAGAACAGTGAAATAAAATCTGAAAGATCTGGAGTGAATTTTTAAAATTGTCTGATGCAAAAAATGCAATGGAGATGGCACTCAGATTGTTTCTGCTTGGAAACTTGGGACAATAGAACAGGGGAAAAGCCTATGCTGGGTTACTTTTGCAAATGTGCACATTTGCAAGTCCCTCAGATGTTGCTGGGACTTGCAAATGTGCACATTTTAGTGAGAGTGGATTTCTGTGTGTATTCTGTGTGTATTCAGTTTCTAGTACAATGCCATAATATTATGTAGATCGTGGTCGGTGTAGTGATTGGAACATTGGACTGAGTGTTAGAAGATTGGGGTTGGAATCCTGTTGGTAATACATGCTGGTATAACCTCCCCTTACACAAGCATGTGACCTTTTTGGTGATAGTAGGAGATATTCAGTATCTTTCAGCATACTTGACCTTTTCAGTATCAGAACCCTTCCCCATGCACAGTACTGCTGCAGTACCACCTCTGAAAAAAAAAAAAAAAGAACAGATGTATTTTCTTTTCAGCTGAGACTCACTGGAGTTTCCGGAAGACATCTGTTCCTTTTTTTCCCTTGGCTGCAGGAATTCAGCCAGACATAGGGCCTTTGCAGACTGCTAGAAATAGTGCAAATTGAGTCCACTTTAAATGCCCTGGCTCAGTGCTAGGAACCATGGGAATTGTATTTTTTTCTGAGACATTGAACCTTCTCTACCAGAGAGTTCTGGTGCCACAATAAACTACAGTTCCCATGATTCCATAGCACTGAGTCAGGACAGTTAAAGTGGACTCAATTTGCACTATTTCTGGCAGTCTGCAAAGGCCCCTAGCCTGGCCATCCTCACCCTTCCTCAGTTACTATTTGCTGTGGGAGTTAACTTCAATGCTGAAAAGGTCTGTTGCATTGGGGGTAGAAGAGGAAGCCCAGAAGAATTACTATGGCAGGGCTTTACACTCCACCATCCTGATAGAGGGTTTTAGTTTCTAATTGCTACTAATGTATGAATCTCACTGGCTAACTTTGTGGTAGTCATACACTTGCAGCCTCAGCTACCCGACAGGATTGTTGTGCCTGAGGAACAATAGTTGTATATTGTCTAATTAGTATCCAGTGTTGCTTGGGAGAATTGTTAATCATCATTAATGATCATTCCATTTCAACTGCACTAGGGTGATCACCTCTTCACATCCTGCATACATTTCAGTTGGCCTTGAAATAGCGTGCCTCTTTGGATTGGCCATCCAATATGTGATTCTGCATGAATGCAAAAATAAGGGGGGCTTTCCCCAAAATCTCGTATCATTTATATGTTAATTCAGACCATGCCAAAATCCTCTCCGAATGTGAAAATGTATATATGATGCAGTAACAAATAGCTGTTTGCATGTGATGCAGTGGCAAATGATTTTATTTACATAATTAGAGCAAAACTTCAAGATTTTAAAATCACCTACTTGCTCAACTGGTATGCAGGAAACGTCATACACAGAGCAGGGTTAGAAACAGAGGAAGGTGGAGTGAAGATCAGAGGAAGGAATAGCAACAATCTAATAGGCAGATGGTACTACAAGCTGAAATCAAAAGTTGGAACAATTATTAAAGACAGTCAAAGAAGAAAGTATTAATGCAGGCTTAATGTTCAACATTAAGAAAACAAAAATAATGACTACGGAAAAACTACATAAATTCAATTTAGATGTAAATAGTAAAAAAGTTCCCCTACCCTGGATCTATCATTGATCTGAATGGAGATTGCAGTGAAGAAATCAAAAAGACTGGGACTGGGAAGGGCAGCTTTGAAAGAACTAGGCAAGATTCTAAAGTGCAAAGACATAAAACTAAACACTAAAGTTAGGATCATCCTAGCCATTGTATTTCCATCACCATGTATGGATGTGAGACCTGGACAAACAGTAAGGAAGGCTGACGGAGAATCTACTGATTTGAGATTTGGTGCTAGAGAAGAGTGCTGAGGATATTGTGGATGACTAAAATAAATAAATAAATGGATCCTAGAACAGATCAAGCCTTAACTCTCCCTAGAAACCAAGATGGTCAAATTGAGATGATCATATTTCAGGCACATCATGAGAAGGCATGGCTCATTAGAAAAGTCAATAGTGCTAAGAAAGGTGAAGAGAAAGAGAGGAAGACCACATATTAGATTGCTAGACTCAATCAAAAAAGCCACAGTTGTGGACTTGCAGGATCTGAGGAGAACAGTTTGAAGATAGATCTTGGAGATGTCTCACTTACAGGTTCACCATGCATTAAGATTGATTCAGGGGCAGTTAACAACAACAAAACTGGAATCATCCTTGTTTTGGTTTTCATAATGCATGTACATTGGTCCATTATATGCACAGAAAGCATCTGGTAAGAGGATATGGAAGCCTGATTAAAACCTTGAATAGGCATACAGCAGTTTTTGCTACTGGTATCACATGTACAGTTGGCCCTCCGTTTTCACTGGGGTCCGTTCTGGACCCCCCGTGAAAATGGAGATTAGTGAATATTTAAGCCCTATAGGCTTGAATGGATCATGCGCCCTTGGGGGCGTGCCCCATTTATTTAAACAGAGGTTGCCCCTCCGTAAATATATAAAACCACGGACATGAAGTCCACGAGAACGGAGGGGCAAATGTACTTATAATCTAATTAGGTAGATTATGAACTAGCAGGAGAGCCAGCGTGGTGTAGTAGTTTGAGTGTTGGACTGTGGCTCTGGGACTCAGGGTTTGATTCTCTGCTTAAGCATAAAACCCCACTGGGTGACCTTGGGCAAGTCACACACTCTCAGCCTCAGGATGACAAAGGCTCTGAAGAAACATGCCAAGAAAATCGTATGATATGTTCATGCCAAGAAAACCCTATAATATGTGTGACTTGGTGGCACACAACAATGTGAACTAGCACAGGGATGGACAAGCTTTGGCTGCCAAGTATTTTAGCCTACAACTTCTTGCTGAGCACAGCCTATAGTATTAATTAATAATGAGGAGAGATGTAGCAAAACAAAGGCTATAATGCAAAATCGGATCAAAAATTATATCATTAAGGGAAAACCCATAAATCTAACCATAATCCAAATTTATGCTACAACTACAAAGGCAGAAACAGAAATTGATCACACCACCACATAACTACACCACAAATTAAAACAGGAATTCTTGTTAATCACAGGGGATTCGAATGCAAAAGTAGGAAACAGATCAGAATGAAAGATTGTAGGAAAATTTGGCCTAGGACCAAGAAATGAAGCAGGAGAGCAATTGATTGAATTTTGTGAAGCCAACAGTTTGTTCATCATCAACACTTTTATCAGGCAACCAAAGAAGCAACTGTATACAAGGACATCACCTGATAGCCAATGTAGAAATCAAATAGACCACATAATTGGAAGCAGAAGATGGAAAAGCTCTATTACTTCTACAAAACAAGACCAAAAGCAGATTGTGCACAGACCATGGACTGCTACTATTAAAAATTAGAGTAAAACTAAAGTACACTAAACTAACCATGGTGCCAAAATATAACATGAAGAACCTTCTTGTAGAATTTAAAGATAATGTTAAAAACAGAATTGCACTATCAAGCCCAATTGCCTGGGAGCCAGAAGAACTCAGAACTGAAGTCAGAGACATTGTCAGGGAGGAATGCAAAAAGACAGTCTCTGTAACAAAAAAGAGAAGTCTCAATAGATGACAGATGAAACTCTTAAAGCAGTTAATGACAGACTAGAAGCAAAAGTAAAGGGTGACAGAAATAGAACGCTGAATGCAGTTGTTTACTTGTATGTAGGGATAAGTTGTTTACTTGTGTGTAGAACCCTCCCTCCATTACCATCCGATGCCATCTGGGGGAGAGACACT
>CM034701.1:192456299-192473957 GCA_020142125.1 Phrynosoma platyrhinos | reverse complement strand
ATTATTATTATTATTATTATTATTATTATTATTATTATTAAGAATACAATAATAGTCAATGCAGAGAAATAGAATGTGTCAACAAAAAAGGAAGAACAAGAGACCTCTTCTACAAGATAGAAATTAAAGTGAAATTTAAGCCAAGAGTGGGGATGCTCTACAACCGGCAGTGGAACACATTACATGACCAAGTAGAAGTAAAAATGATGGAAGCAGTACATGGAAGAACTATAAAAAAGAGATGAAAGAGTTACAGATTCATTTGATGAAGAACCATATGAAACCAAACCACCAATTTTAGAAAGTAAAGTAGAAGCTGTACTCAGAGCACTTGGGAGAAATAAATCACCAGCAATAGCTGGCATACTAATAGAGCTGCTTCGGTCTACAGAGACAGAATCTTCTCTAGTTCTAACTAAAATCTCTCAACAAATATAAAAGTCAAAACAATGGCCCATAGATTGGAAGCATTCAATGTATATTCCAGTCCCCAAGAAATGGGATTGCAGCAACCAAAGGACCATTGCACTAATTTCCCATGCAATCAAAATGTTCCTTAAAATTCTGCAACAAAAATCTTTACCAAAAATAGAAGTGAGAAATGCCAGATGTCCAAGCTGGATTCAGGAAAGGAAAAGGTATTAAGGATCATATTGCAAACATACATTGGATAATGAAATTGATAATTTAATCAGTTTATCATTTCCCCATAATTTCATGTTTCTGCAATGAGAATATATAATTTTGGACTTTCTGTCCATGTCCCTTGGTTTGTGCTTGGTTGTAATGGGCCTCAGAGATGACTTTGAGAATAATAGACATGAAGTTAATAAAAACTAGAGTGCACTTGTGAGGGGCTAGTTTGTTATGCATGACATTACACATCTCTTTAAATGTGTCTATTTTTAAGTTGCATGGATTTTTTAAAAATAGATATAGGTACTACAGGGAACCTGAAGAGGATCAGAACTTTGAAGGAAGGAAGCTTCTTCTGGTGTTTGTGGAAACTTTCTCTCCAAGCAAATAGCAGTGTCAGGAAGATTTTCTTTGGGGTCAGACTCATACTGTCTGTACTCTTGAGCCTGGTTGGACCCCTCAGGGACTGCTGTTAGCACTTCATGAGATCTTAAAATTGCAGGTCTGTGAAGAATTGTTATAAGAGGAGGTAGAAAGCAATAGCATATCAGTTCCAGTTGATAGAAAACATTTTGATGGGCTCATGAAATTTTGGCTGGCTGGACTTAATGGCCATTCATTACTCTTTCTAACCAAGTACAAAATCAATTCCTGCTGCAACACTATTGTATTCTCAACAATAAAATATGAAATTGGTTTAGAAATTAGTCCTCATATGCAGAGCTATGTAAATAAAAGGAAAAGTGTGTTAAAATGTTAATTTGTTGTAAAACTTGTGTACATTTTAGCATAGAGAGTCCTCTGCTTCTTCAAAAAGCAATTATGGCTTTTAAGCAAGAACAAAAATTTTCTGTCATTTGAAATTGTTTAGAGAGGAATTTGTGTTAAAATGTCTGTTTTAGTTTAGTTTTTAATGCGTTTTCAAAGTAGGTGTGTTTCTACAGTTAATAGCAGAATATTCTTTACCTACTCACAAATGTTTCCATTTCAGATGTTTCCTTTGTACCAGGTGTATTCATATTAAGTCACCCTTACAGTTTACACTTGTGTTCTGAGATTTTTCCTTTCTTTGCACAGCGAATAGGTAGGGATTGTTCTTGTCCTCTCTAATCAGTGCAGTTCTTTTCACACTGTGGTTGGCAGTGTAGCAATGGTACTTTATTGCCACCAGATGGAGTACCAGGTTGTCAGCCAATCTGCAGATGTTGGGGGGCATACAGATTGTCCTCCCTGACTGGGCTGGGTGCTGGAACATATAATGAAGTATAATGACTGCAAATTTGCCCTTCAGCCATTCTCTTTAAGATTTGCTTATAAAGACATTAATTTACATAATTTATATTTACATAATGTCTGACATTATGCAGTTCGGTGTTGACATTGCTTTTCCAGATCCCCAACAACTAGTACGTACTCAGTGGGGTCTGAGAAAGTGACATCTCTCCTCACTGCCTAGCTGCAAGAGTGCAGCCAAAGTGTGTGCTCCTTGGCTGGTGGTGTTGCCTTGATCAGGACCAGTGCAACTGTGCAGTCAGAGTATAATACATTCCACCCATGTAGCATTAGGATGTCAGGCGATTATGTTTGAATGCTTTGGAAAGAAATCTAGCACTCTGCTTCTCAGGCTCTCTGCTGGGACCTGGCAGTTTTTCTCCCCAAAAGTGTCAGGGGCCTGCATTATATTTATGCCTTCAAATGGATACAGTTATTTCTTTATTTCCTAGAAACATGCCAGGCACCAGCAGGTAGTAGCTCAGGGACAGGCACTGTTGAGGAACCACCAGTTTTAGTAACATTATTCTAATGCATATACAATGGGGCCCCCACATTTGTGGGGATAGGGGCACAGGGCCCCCATGAGAGTGGGGCGAAAACACAAATAAAAAACTGGGTTTTTTTAACCTGAGAGAACACCTCTAGGAATCTTTAGGTCCTCCAGCGCAACTCCATGGTCAACATCAGCCAAAAATTGACTGTAGAATCACGCTGGAGACCTAAAATGCCTAGAGAAGTGTTTTCTCTAGGAATCTCTAGATCCTCCAGTGTGACTATGGTCAACTTCCAGCAAAGCCAATCTGGATGACTTAGAGGTTCTTAGAGAGAACACATTAATTAAATCTGAGAATAATCATATCCACAAAAGTCAAAGCCGCAAATGTGGAGGGTTGACTATAGTAATGTATTGTACATTCTGCTCTGCCATATACCAGGACTGGTGTTTTAACCTAACATGGGACCAAAATACACAGACCACAAGTGCCAGCTTCAGGCCGATCTGGGGTGTGGTGTACTGATAACTCACACCCCCAGATCAGGTTGAAGCTGCACAGTAGTTGCCTACGGAGTGCAAAAAAAAGTGCTCCTTGCTAGCAGCTTGTTCAGGACCACAGTGTCTGGTTGCTGTAGTCCCGTGCCAAACAAGAAGCGACCAGGGCTGGAGTGGCCAGAGGCTTCTCCAATCTGTGGGCCCCATGGTCTAGGAGTGGCATCCACTGCAGCGTTTGCTGCAGTCCTTTTCAACAAGATGACAGGAAGTCATCTGACAGAAGTTGGGGGAGGGGCAGAGGGGAGGAAAGAGTTTTACAAATGAGCTGATACCCATACCACCATGACAAAAAAAAATGGTGGTCCCAAGAAAAACACACACATTCACACAGTGGTGATATATGTAAAAAATAAAGTATCTGTAGTCAAACTTAATTTTTGCCTTTATCATGAAAATGCTAAAGAATAGACAGGAATAGATACGAGCATCATATGAATTGAACATCCGAAGACAAAAGTAGCTGTGTACAGTCATAAAAGTAGTACGTGAGCCATCTGAATCTGCCCTCCATTCAGAGAAACTCATAATGATATAGACAAAAATTGCATTTAAATATTAGTGTATTTTAAACTATTCTAATAAAGCATTTATTTATTGTAATGCAAGTTATTAATTTTTAAATTTGGAATTGCTTTTGAATAGTAGTCAAGGAAGGAAAATTGTCAGCCTAATGGAAAATACAAAAAAAGTCTCAATTCTATCTAAGATAACTAGGCCCCACAAGTGATAGAGAAGGTGTATGAAACCTGTAGATGTACTGTGACACACACATGAATTGCTGAGGTAGGAACAACTGATCTGAAAGCAAGTTCTTTTAAAATAATTGAAGTTTACTTAAAAGCAAACATTTAGGATGGTGCTGTCCATTTTTGATTTAATATATGCAATTCCTGGAATGAATATAAGAAATGAGAAAGTATAGGTATTTCCATATCTCCAGTAAATAAATAAGGGCTACTATTTTTTGCTTTTTGTATTTCATATTACTTTTGTGAATCCATAATATATAAGCTGAAAATATATCTTATCAGCACTTTATTCTCTTAAACAGCAGACTGCAAGTCAGATGCAAACTGATTCTTTGTCTCCATCTCCTAACACTGTGTCGCCAGTGCCTTTAAATAACCCAAGTGCCCCAAGATTTGGAACAGTCATTCCTAATCGCATCTTTGTCGGAGGAATTGATTTTAAGGTATTTTTTCTAATCTTGGTAGATAAACAATAAGCATAAAAATGTTAATACTTGTACTGTAATATATTTACTTTTATCATCTTGTTTTGTCATATGTAGTTAATAAATAATTTTAATTGTATGAGGTTTATCCAGATAGAGAACAATTTGTATTGAATTGCCAGCAGAAAAGCATCCATCCAAAAAAGGTACAGTGCTCTGCACCCTGCCTATGTCTACTCTTGAGGATAGTTGGAATTTTAGTCCAAAACAGTCTGTAGGTTTACAGGTGCCGATGGACATGATTTAAGTAAAATACTAGACATTTTGAAAAGCTTAACCATCAGTCCTGATTCACATTTAAAGTGCTCTTAATCCATTTTCATGTAAATGTTGCACATGCATGAGTCAAAGCAAAGCTTCAATATCATTTTATATGACACTGACACAGCTTCCATCTGGTTAATCTCTGTATCCTTTTCCCAGTTTAAAATGCCCCTCTAAGGGCCTGAGCATGGGCAGTATGCTCACCTGGATTGGTCCCTGGGTCGGTGTGAGGATGGGCAAGGGTTCACACACCCGTCCCTGCACTGATACTGGGCCCAGGACTGGCACTCTGCTCCTTACCTTGCCAGCCATCAATCCAACTGAGAAGCCCCCCCAGTCACCCCATCTGATATGGAAACAGAGCAGCTGGCTGCACCCACGTGTGCAAGCACCCATTTTTGTGTCAGATGCAGCAACTGGGAGACTTCTCAGTTGGGTCAGCAGAAGCTCCATGCAAAACCAGGGGTATTTTACCCCTGAATACAGTTTGAGGAAAACTGGGCCTGTGTTCCCATGGGTTAATCATTTAGGGACATGCCTGTCTCAGCAGCTGTGGAATTTATCTCATTTCCCACATGATGGGGGGATACACAGAGTGAAATCCCACTTCTGTCATTCTCACTGGTTGTTTGATGTCTGGATACTTGCCTCATGTTAACACCACACATCTTTTGCTGTAAACAATAAAGTTTGGGCCTTTTGTATTCCAAAAGTGCTTGACTTGTGTTGTTTCATTGCCTGTGCTCTGTCCTTCAATCATCACAAGGGCTGCAGTTCACTAGAGGGCATACTAGTACCATATATAAGCAATACAGTGATGTTTTAAAAGATTACAGAAATAACATGTGGAAAATATTTTGGATACAGAAATGGTGCAATCCTATACCTTCTTATAGGTGAGACCGATTGTTTTCATTGGCATTTGCTATGGCAAATGTTATGTACTACATAGTAAATAATTTGTTTTACCAATTCATGAAGTAAGATTGAGCTGTCTTGCATTCTCTTTAACAAGTCTATATTGGCTACATCTTAATAGAAGAACATTTTTAATTAAGTTGCTTTTTTTATGTGTTCAGGCAACAACTTCCTCTCCTTCTTTATATCTCATCTTTCCCCCATAACTGAAACTGAAGGTATCTTTGTTGTTGTTAACTGCCTTCACGTCAATCTCAGCCCATGGCGACCCTATGGATGAGACATTTCCAGGGGCCCCCGTCCTCTACTGCTCTGCCCAGCTCCTGCAAACTCTTATTTGTGGTCTCTTTAATAGTCCATCCATCTAATAAGTGGCCTTCCTGTCTTTCTACTTCCCTCTACCTTTCCTAACATTATTGTCTTTTCCAATGATTCATGCCTTCTCATGATGTGTCCAAAGTACAACAGTCTAATAGGGGTTGCAGACTGCCAGAAATAGTGCAAATTGAGTCCACTTTTAGGGTTAGGGTTAGGATTAGGGAATTATGGGAGCTGTAGTTTATTGTGGCACCAGAGCTCTCTGACAGAGAAGGCTCAATGTCTCAGGGAAAAAACAATTCCAACGATTCCCTAGCACTAACCCTAACCCTAAAAGTGGACTCAATTTGCACTATTTCTGGCAGTCTGCAACCCCCCTAAGTCTTGCCATCTTGGCTTCTAGGGAGATCTCTGGCTTTATCTGCTCAGGGACCCATTTGTTTGTCCTTTTGGCTGTCCATAAGATCCTCAGCACTCTTCTCCAGCACCACATCTCAAAGGAGTTGATTTTCCTCCTATCTTCTTTCTTGACTGTCCAACTAATCCAAAATAGTTTAAAAATACAAAAAAAAATCACTATTAAAATATACTTAAATTATTAATAACACTGAAAACAATTTAAACATACAATTAAAATGTTGAAAAGCAGTTTAAAAAACAGTATAATTAAAAGAATACAGCACACTATTGAGAGCCTTTCCTTTAAAAAACCTTCCATTCTCAAAAGCCTATCAGAACTTTAAAAAAGTTTTTGCCTACTCACAGCAATGATGGAGACGTTCTGTTCTTCATCTCCTTAGGAAGAGAGATCCAGAACCTAGGGGCAGCTGCTGAAAGGCAAGGACAGACTAATTGATCTGTAGATTCTGCCTTTTTTTTTTTTTTTTGGAAGAAAAATGCTGTTAACCTGTTTGTTAGTACTGCAAATTATTCAATTATATGTCTCAATCTTGCTTATGTATTTAATAACTGTTGTAGGTTATATAACTAAGCAGTTTTGCAAACAAGTCCACAAAAATGTACTAGTTTACAAACTGGCCCATCTCCCTACACATTTGCTTTGCCTTAAATAATTTATTGCCTAAAAAACTAAAAAACCCTTTAGTAAACCTTCCCTGTTTTTGTGTGCAAATATTTCAATACCACATGTGACCAAATAATGGATTATTTACCTTCCTATCACCAAACATGTGTGAGAAATTGTCAAAGGAAGTCCAGGCTCAGAAATTGAAGCCATGCATCATACTTACATGTGTGCCATCTCTGTGCTTCAAGAATAAGAGTGTTGTGACTTTGGGCCTTTACAGACTGCCAGAAATAATGCAACTTGAGGACACTTTAATTGTCCTGGCTCAATGCTAGAGAATAATGGGAATTGCATTTTTTTCTGGGACATTGAGCCTTCTCTGTCAGAGAGCTCTGGTGCCACAATAAACTACAGTTCCCATTATTCCCTGGCACTGAACCAAGACAGTTAAAGTGGCCTCAAGCTGCATTATTTCTGGCAGTCTGTAAAGGCCCTTTGACTTTGAATCTGAATCTAGGAGACTGAGTTTTGTGCATGGCTCTGCTATGCTGTGTTATATTACTAGTGATCTACCAGAAAAAATAGTTAGTTGCAGGAGATCTACAGATGACAAGCACTTAAGCAAATGAAATTATCCATGTAGGTATGTGCATTTCTCCTGAAATTTTTAACATGTATGTGACCTCAGTGCTTAGTCTACATCCTTGCTGACTCACTCACTCACTTGGTCATGCTTCTCATAGTATGAAGGCTCACAGCTTATGCATGTAAATCTGCTATGAAAATGATAGCATCTTTTTTTTAAAATCAGGTATAATTCAATTGGAAAGTCCACTAAAGAATTGCAGCGATAATGCCTTGTAATTGAAAAAATATTAGTGGGTTGAAGCCAGTTGTTACTCTTCCATCCACAAATACAGTATGTGTGCCTAGTCATATTTGCCCATTTCACCTTCCTTGTCTGACCCCAAAAATCTGCTGCAGAACTATAGATGCTCTAGAACAGCATGGAAAGTGAGAGTCTGGGTTACAAAGAGAGACAGAAAGAGAGGTGATTGGTTAAAACAAAGCAATTTTCAGATTCCATGAACAAGTCCCCTTCTATTCATAGAAGGACACTATTGGATAAAACCCAATAAAGAAAATCCAAGTTCTTCATGCTCTCTGAGTTTTGAACCAGCTCAGAGATCTGTTTGGAATCTTCTATAACTGAGTAGTTTTGACTAGAACCCGATGCCTCCTCCAGGTGCACATGCCTTAGCACACCAAAGCTACTCTTCCATCAGTTTCTTTTCATCTGCCACTAGAACGGCATTATTTGGTCTGCTCTCTGTTGAGTACCCACCTTACTTATATACCTCTCCTTTTTTTATTTAATACTACTTCGAGTCTTGTTTTCTTTCCTTTATTATCCATGTTATCCAAACAACCCCTTCCCCACAACCCAGTTCTCTTGAGCTCAGTGCCTTGGTCCTACCCCTTACCCTTTTCAACTTTTCCTTTCAAATCCTTTATTATTTGTGGGAGAAAAGTCACCTTGTCTAACGGTCACTCCACATGCTTATTTTGCCTCGGAAAGGGCCACATTGTCCAGCAGTGTTGGATTTCATGAGGTTTTAGTGGCCCGGCTCTTAATAATAGAGCATCTCATCTTTAACTCCATTGCTGGAAAGAATCTTTAAAGGTGCCAGAACAGGCCACTTCTAATAAAACACTTAATCTGCTTCTATTGCAGTTGCCAAGTCATCCTTTAAGTAGCTCAAAAATCCGCTACTAAGGTCTCATTTACACTTTCATTTTTGAGCTGGGTAGATCCAGGCAGATTTGTTGATGCAGTACCAAATCTGACCCAAATAGAAGTTCACACTACATTTACCCCGATTAAATATCTCCGGAGCAATTTAACCCTGTCAAGTTTACGCTGACCAGAGTATCGATTAAAAATGGGGCCTCCTTATCGATTGCATTCGATCATTTTTTGATTCTGCCAATCAAATTATGCACATCTACGTCACACTGTTTGGGCAAACCCCCCTCATCCTTGGAGGATGGGGAGGGGAAGCCTCTCGGAGGACCCCTTGCTATGAAACCCCCATGAGAGCTTCTCCTTGGGTGGGATTCCCCCCTGCCAGCCTCAGAGGATGGGGAAGGGAAGCCTCTTGGAGGAACACTTGCCATGAAACCCCCATGAGAGCTTCTCCTTGGGAGGATTCCCCCCTGCCATCCTCAGAGGATGGGGAGGGGAACCCTCTCAGAGGACCCCTTGCCATGAAATCCCCATGGGAGCTTCTCCTTGGGGGGGATCCCCCCTGCCAGCCTCGGACTGGAAAATAAAATCACCATGTGTTGAAGCCACAGAAACGCAAAGGTTCGCACTTTCTATCAAATAAAAAATACACCCAAAAGACCCTCCGCTGGCTTGGGTGACATCTTATTTATTCTCATTTTTCTGGCTTCATTGTTGGAGTTATTCATTGCTCAGGTTTTTGCAAAGAGGAAGAGGAGGAAAAAGGGGTGTGTGTGTATTCTTTTTTATTTTTAAATAAGCAATTATTGCTCATTTCTTCTCTACCTCCTCCAAGTAAATGCCAGAGAGGCTGATGAATGGTAGGGCTGGTTTTTCATGGAGTCAGCAAGCACAAAAACGGCACTTGCCATGCACTCTGACCTGTGGGAGGGGATAGGCATGTTCCGCCCCTCTACCCACCCTCTGGCCATTTATCCCTCCCTTCAGGAAGCTCCGAATAGGATCAGGGGCAAGTTCACATTGGCAGCAACCTGACAAAACCCAAGTCTTTTTCAAAAGACATGGGGGGAAACTTGATATCACAAAACCCTCAAGGATTTGCCCTGGGTCCACCCTAATTTGGGTGTGCAAAACCTGGCACCCAGTGTGAACTACCCACTTTTAAACCAGTTTGCAAACTGAGTTATAATGTAGTGTGAACGGCCCCTAAGAAAGCTTCCATGACTTCCTCACATGCTGATTGCTGTGCTGATTCTGTTCCTGTCTCAGTGTTAGTCCTAAATTTCTGTACAGATCATCACTCACTCTACCACCTTGATACCAACAATGAAACTTCCCTAACATATCAACAATTCATGAACGATCAGTACTTAGCTGCCAGCTGTTGTTTGTGTGAGATATGCCACTGAATTGTTCATTCATCCTCCCATCAAATTTTTTGTCCTACCTCATCTTTCTGAGTCCTGAGACAAATTGAGCATCTCCAGATGCTTCACAGTACTGAAGAGAGATTATGATTTGACCCTAGTCCTGTATTCACAAGGGTCAATTGTAACGGCCACCCCCAGAAATTAAATATGGTCATGCTCAACTCTTATTCCACACTTCCTTTGTAGGAGAGAATTGTTTGCCTTGATAGACCTAAAGGATGACTATTTCTATTTTGAGATTTGTCCTCAACATTTGAATTTTCTCAAATTCCCTGTTAGCAAGGATCTTTTCCAATACAAGATCCTTCCCCTTCAGTTTATCCATGGCACTGAGAGTTTTTGCAAAGCACACAGCAGTGATGATCTGTTATTTCAGGACTCTAGGAATACAAGTCTTCTTTTACCTCAATGGTTGGTTGCTGGTAGCATCTTCCAGGGACAAGTTATATCAACACATATGTCATACATTGTTTCTACTTCGCCATTTAGTACTCAAAAGTCAAGTCTGCCAAGTTGGATATCATTTATTTGAGTGATAGTGGATTCCTCTCATACCAAAGACTTCCTGCCATTGAACAGGGTGGAGGCCTCAGACATCAAGTTTGTCAAGTGCTTTCTGCTGCTTGCCAGTCCGCTCTTATAATTCAGAGGTAGCTGGGCCTGATGACAGCCACAGCTGCCATGACATATCTCTTTCAGCTGAAATGTTGACCTCTGCAAGCATGGTTTTTCTGCCAATTCAATCTTCATCTCAGTTATCAAGGACTGTATCCCACCATGTTATCCCACCATGTAGGCAGATCTCTTCTGTGTTGGATAAGACAGATCAGTCATCTCTATGGATGCCATTAACATTTCCTAAACCATTGTGTCATTACTACAGACGAATATTTCCAGTTGAGCCCACAGCTACATCATGATGATTTTCATGGTCACAGTTCCTCTTAACAGACCATTCATTCTCCACATAAATACTCTAGAACGTTTTGCTATCATCAAGGCGTTTCACACTTTAAAAAAAAACTGGGTGGAAAAATTATCCAGCTGATGTCAGACAGTACTACCGCTGTTTCTAATGTTAACAAACAAGGTAGAACTCTTTGGTACTCCTAGATCCCACAGTTCACCTTTAGATGTGGTGTGCCAGAACACATCTTCATCCAATCTTTGTACACTCCCTTGATCTCTGATGAGCTTTTGCATTTACATACAGTGTACAGTTGGCCCTCTTCTTCCACGGATTCTTTATCCACAGATTCAACCATATACAGCTTGAAAATATTAAAAAGATACAAATTCCAAAAAGCAAACCTTGGCGTTGCTATTTGATATAAGGGACACCATTTACTGTGCCATTGTATTTAATGGGTATCCACAAAGGGGTCCTGGAAACAAACCCCAGCAGATATCAAGGGCCCACTGTACTTCTCTGTTGTGTTATTCTACCTGACATTTTGTTTGCTATAGTGACCCTAAGAAATGACAGCAAATTTATTCCCAAAGACTCTCTAAGTGGGTGGTAGAGACTACTAAGCTGCCCTGTGCTCTTGCTAAACAGCCTGTTTCACCTAGCATCAAAGGCAACTCAATAAGAGATGTTTCTGCTTCTGCAGCTTTACTCAGAGGCATCACTGTACCAGAATTTTGTAGGACAGCCACATTGTCACAGTGTGACATTCCACTTCCATTCAGCCCTAATGCTTGGGGACCTGTCCTTCCTCCAGTGGTGTAGGCTTATTTGTGTGAGACACAGACTACAGTGAAGAAGAAGAGATTGCTTACTTGTTACCATGGCTCTTTGAGTAGCCATCTGTGCCATCACACAACCTGCCCTACTTCCTCTTTATTTCAGGTCACTTTATTATTTTTTGTCAGTAAACTTTGAAACTAAGGGAGAGTAGCTAGGTCATGTGTGGTTGGAGAGGTGTTCCAGCTAAAGCTGCTTACCTCCAGAACATTCTGAACAGGTCTCTGCACAAGTGCAAAACTCATATGTATAAAGGCACAGATGACCACTTGAAGAAACACAATTTAGATAAGTAATCTGTTCTTACATACATTTAGTTATATTTACAGAATAATATGCTGATATTATCTTTGTTTTGTTTTTATTAGACTAACGAGAATGACCTAAGGAAGTTTTTTTCCCAGTATGGCTGCGTGAAAGAAGTAAAAATAGTAAATGACAGAGCTGGAGTTTCAAAGGGGTTAGTAAAATAAAGTATGAACAAAGTGGAATTTTTACTAATTTGTGTAAGACATGTAGAAATAATTTTTACCATACAGTAACTAAGAATGTTAGCACCTTAAGGCTACTATCCTATCAATCCAATAAATGCTAAGTCTCATTAAATATAATTGGTCTTACTTCTGAGTTGGCCTTTCAGGTTGTGCTTAGTTGAAAATCAACAGGATTCATACAGAAAGTTTTAAAATGTGCATTTGGATTAAATATAGTTTTAAATGTACTTACTTGGTTTATGCTTTATTCTACATGTACAGTTTATCCCAATGTATCATCCTTATTTTTTTAAGTGGGCTTTTAACTGTTTGCATTGTTTACAGATGGCTTATTTAAAATTTATGTATAGTTTTTCCATAACCAGTCATGGAAATGAGCCTCTTATTTCTTATGTCTCACAGCCTTCCCAATACATTTACAATAGTTGTTAGCTGGTAAACATTTTTGGCTTGAGACCGAGCCATCGAGTCCTTGACTCATGGGGACCGTGGTACCCTCAGTACTGAGGCTGACAGCACGGCTCAGGAAGAGGAGGAGGACCCTCTTCTTCAATCCTTCCTGGACCTGGTATTCATTCGGGAATCACAGCAGTACCTGATGCCTGTGGATCCCGAAGTCCTTTGATACCAGTTGGCCAGTCCACCTCTACATCAGACCACCACAGTTCAAGCTCAGGTCCATAGGTCCGCATCCCAGGACCCGCTGACACCTCTGGCCTGTGGACAATCACTTCAACAGAGACCCCTGCCTGTTACCTCTCAGGATTTACCTCTGAGGTTGTGGTCTGCTTCCCCATGGTCTCGGAGTTCTCCCTAGTCTCAGCATTCACGGTTATTCTGTTCTGTGTCTCCTGATTTTGATCAGCATTCTCCACTTTTGTTAGTCGACCACCTGCTGGTTTCCCCTACCGATGATATTAAGTCCTTTGCGGACCAGATTATCTGGATGGGCAATGCTCTCAATGTCAAGGTGGTTAGGACTGATGATGCAGCGCTCGACGCCATCGAATAAAGGGTCCATGGCAAGATTCCACCCCACCAGCCCTGGGATTCCTTCCTTCATTACGGAAGATTTCCCAGCACTCCTGCACCGGTCCGAGCACCATCTCGTCTACTTATCATAAAATGGAGAACCTATACAGGATTGCACCTTCTTCATCCTCTTGGCTCTTTGAGCACCCGAGACCGAATTCTGCCATTGTCAAGGGAGCTCAACTTTAGTCCACTCCGAAGACATCAACATCTCCAGTGGACAAGGAGAGCAAGAAGATTGATGGACTGCCAAATAAGTTCTACGCCTCTTCAGTCCTCGATGTGAAGGTTGCAGACTACTCCACCTGTATGGGAGCTTATCAACAACATCTTATGGAGCAGATGTTACCTCTCCTGGATGAGCTCCCAGATGATAAGAAGCCCCTGGCTCTGGCTCTGCAGGCTAAGGCCCATTCGATAGGGGTCAACAAATCATCTCGGCCTGGCACTCTGCGGACTGTTCAGCTAAGGTCATCTCAGGCTTGGTGGCATTGAGGCGGTATGCATGGCTCAGATCCTCAAACCTGACTTTGCTGGCCAAGAACATGATTGAGGACATGCCCTTTGATTACTCCATCCTCTTTAATAAAGAGATGGACAAGAAGCTCAACTTCCGTTACCGGATGAAGACTGCGGTTCGGAAGCATGGTATGTCCTCTTCCACCCACCCCCAGCGTTGTCGGTACAATGGCCCTGGTACCTGGCCCAACAACACAGGCCTTATTACCCCCAGGAGAGGCTGTTCCACCAGGACCAACCCAGGCAGTGTCACCCTTCCCAGTCTTCCTCTTCCTCTGGCCGCCACCAGTCTTTTCAACCACGAAACTGCCAGGGGTATCATAAGAAAGATGCTGACTGCCCCAAGAAGAGCTTATGAAGTGGGGGCACGCACTTCATCCTTAAACCCTTTGGGGATAGACTGAGACCACTCTTAAACACCTGGTCTCAGATAACCTCGGACTCATAGATCCTTAACATCATCTCTAGGGGCTATGCCAGAGGTAGGCAACCTTTTTGAGCTGGGGGCCGGGTTGCTGTCCCTCAGACAATTGGGCCGAAGCACAATAAATAAATAAATATTTTTTTAAAAAATTGAAAATATGCATGCACACTCTCTCAGCCCCAGAAAAGCCATGGCAAAACCCCTGTGGAGATTTTGCCAAGAAACCCTCCAAAACAAGTAATAACAACAATAATCAATATCATCATAGCGGACGGGGCAGCGGCAGCAGGACCGGCCTGGAGCTGGTCCAAAGGCCTCCGGGGGGCGCATCCGGTCCCCGGGCCTTAGGTTTCCTACTCCTGGGCTATGCCTTTGAGTTCACTGAGCTCCCTACCACTGGAGCCTTCATCCCCACCCCATCCCTCAAACACCCTACTTGACGAAGTGGCCAAGGGTGCTGTTGGGCCCATAGATCTTGCTAATTCTCATTTTTGTTTCTTCTCCCGCTACTTCACGGTACCAATGAGGGATTCTGGACTCAGGCCCATTTTTGGACTTATGACATCCAAATAAATTTGTGGTGTACTGCCGCTTCTGCATGGTAACTCTTACCTCCATTTTACCATTACTGCATTGGCTAGCAACTCTCGATCTTATTACGCTTATTTCCACATCGGGATCCAAGAGAATCATAGGAGGTTCCCTGCCTTCGCCGTGGGCCCTCAGATATTCCAGTACAGAGTGCTTCTCTTTGGACTCTCCACAGCACCGAGGGTGTTCACCAAGTACGTGGCCCCGGTAGTAGCCTACCTCCATCATGCAATTACAGTCTTCCCTTACCTGGACAACTGGCTTCTGGTGGCTCCATCCCAAGAAGACCTCTTGGAGAACATCGAGTTCATTCTATCCCTGTTGCAGTCACTCAGACTCATGGTCAACAAGGAGCAATCCAATCTCTCCCCCACCAAACAAATCAGGTTCATCGGGTCCATTCTCGACTCAGAGAGCTCCACGTCATACCTATTGGCCGACAGATTTCAGCTCCTGACGAGTGCAATCTGGGACTGCCTGTGCTGCAGGCGTGTCAAGGGCCACACGATCCAAATAGCACTGGGACATATGGCTTCAATGACAATCATCACTCCTTGGGCTCTTCTTCACCTCAGCCTCTTCAATCTTGGTTTCTGTCAGTGTTCGATCCTGTGCAAGACCCACCTTCGCGTTGGCTCACGGTACTGAGATCAGTGTCCCAATCCCTGCATTGGTGGCTCAATCCCAAGAACGTCTGCATGGGCATGCCTTTCCTGCCCCTCTCCAGCCACAGATCACTCTAACAACAGATGCATCCATGGAGGGATGAGGCGCTCACACCCTCGGCCTCACAATCAAGGACCGTTGGTTTCCTCCAGAACAACAACTCCACATCAACGTGCTCGAAATATTGGCTGTGGAGAAGGCCCTTTGTGCCTTCGAGCCCCTCCTTTTGACCAAGGTGATGCTTCTGTTAACAGACAATACCATGGTCCTGTATTACATAAACAAGCAAGGAAGGACAAGATCTCCTACCCTTTTCCTGAGAGGCATTCTCCTACTGGCCATCCACCTTCCCGGAGAGGAGAACGAGCTTGCGGACCAGCTTAGCAAGTTTTTGAGCTAGTGCCACGAATGGCACCTCCATCCCGAGACGGTGGCCAGCCTCTTCAATGTGTGGGGGAAGCCGTCGATCGACCTCTTCGCTTTCCATCTGAACAGCCATTGCACCCAGTTCTGCTCCAGGGTCAGGTCTCCGGGCTGTTGAGGAGGTGCTTTCCTGTTCACATGGTCAGGAAGGATGGCCTACATCTTCCCTCCCTTCCCTCTGATCACAAGAGTGATAGCCAAGATACGGACGGATTACTCTTGATGCCATCTTTATCACTCCATGGTGGCCAAAACAGCCATGGTTTGCCTCACTCTTACATCTGTCCTGGAGGGAATTCCCCCAGCTCGAGCCCCATCCTGATCTGCTCTCTCTCCACGAGGGCCAGGTTTATCACCCAGATATTAACAGTCTTCCACTGATAGCATGGAGAATCCATCCTTAGACACCCTTCCAGACCCGGTGAGGATAGTTATTCAGGCTGCCCTAAAACCACCTACACAGAAATCCTGCACACTTAAATAGAAGAGGTTCCTGGACTTCCTTAAAACCAAAAATCTCTCTCTCGTGTCTCAGTCCCAATAGTTCTGGAATTTCTCATGATCCTTGTGGACTCGGGACCCGGCTTCACATCTATCAGATGCTACCTGTCCACCATCTGCTCTCACTGCTAGCTTCAGGGCAAACCTTCCTTCTTCAAAGAGCCCTTGGTCAAGAGTTTTCTCAAGGGCCTCACTAACCTACATCCTCCTGCTTCGATACCAGTGCCAGCATGGAGCCTCGATCTGGTTTTCTTGGCCTTTCATCCAGACCCTTTGAGCCGATGGCCACTACGGACTTAAGATTGCTGTCCTGGAAAACGGCTTTCTTGGTGGCCATCACTTCAGCCCTTCATGCGAGCAAGCTTTGTGCTTTGAGGATGAACCAGCCCTACCTCCGCTTCCACAAAGATAAGGTGGTCCTCCAGCCCAACATTACTTTCCTACCAAAGATAGTGTCGGCCTTCCATATGAATCAGGACATCGTGCTGCCCACCCTGGCCCCGAACCCGACCACTGATACTGAGTGCCAGCTGCATACCCTTGATGTTCAAAGGGCGCTTGCTTTTTATTTGGACAGAATGTCAGGCTCGAGATGCTCTGAAAAGCTATTTGTCTGCTATTCAGAGACTAAGGGCCTTTGCAGACTGCCAGAAATAGTGCACATTAAATTGAGGCACTGCCCCGGCTCAGTGCTAGGGAGTCATGCGAATTGTATTTTTTTCTGAGACATTGAGCCTTCTCTGTCAGAGAGCTCTGGTGCCACAATAAATTACAGTTCCCATGATTCCCTAGCACTGAGCCAGGGCAGTGCCTCAATTTAATGTGCACTATTTCTGGCAGTCTGCAAAGGCCCTAAGAAAGAGCTTCCTGTGACTACTTAGAGGTTTTCCCGATGGGTAGCTAGTACCATCCACCTCTGTTATGAACTGTCACAAAAAGACCCTCCAGCCAGGGTGCAGGTGCACTCAAGTAGGGCGGTAGCTACATCCTCCGCTTTTTTGATTGGGATGCCCTGGAGGATGTATGCAAGGCTGCTGTCTGGCCTCAACCTCTGACCTTTATCAAACATTATAGACTGGACTCAAGATCCAGACAGGACACAGCCTTTGGGAGGGCAGTGTTGCTTGCTGGTTTACATTAAGGTGATTACATTCTCATTCTATACATTTGAACCAGAAATGACGAAGACAATGCACCTTGAAGTTAAAGTTTATTGTTGTTAATAAATACGACTTGTTTTAATTTAAATTGATGTCAGGACACTCCCTCCTCCACTGACCTAAGCTTGTCAATCTAACCCATTTGTATGATTTGCAGAGACCACGAAGAAGGACAGGTTACTTACCTGTAACAGTATTTCT
>CM034701.1:192402627-192424002 GCA_020142125.1 Phrynosoma platyrhinos | reverse complement strand
GCCACCAACTTTGCTAGCCACACTTCCTCTCTTTTGCAAGCTCAAACAAGGCTGCCTAGCTTGATTTCACTAGTAAACACTTCCTCTTTCGCTAGCCAATGCAGTGCTGCTTTGCTAGATTTTACTAACCAATAGCATGCCATGAAATTCAGAGAGCAACTTGTTCACACCAATTTCGTAAGTTGGAACACTTTCGTAAGTAGAAGCAAATTTTTTCTGGAGGGGAATTTCGTAAGTTGAATTTTTCGTTAGTAGAAGCATTCATAAGTAGAGGTACCACTGTACATTGCTACAACCAGAAAGCAAAAGTGTTTTTCTCCAGCCTTCTTTCACCATCCTCCCAATGCTAGTGCTGCTAAACGCATAATGCAGCTAGAGAAAAGATAAAGAAAAAGGAACAGGAACAAGGTGTTAAAAAGAACCTTCTTTGTCAAAGGCATTGTTAACTGAGGTATGCCTATAAATTGAAAAGAGTGTCCTGCTCAGATAGCAAATTATACTGTGTTTCTTTTGTAGGGGGGTTGCAGACTGGCAGAAATAGTGCAAATTGAATCCACTTTTAGGGTTAGGGTTAGGGTTAGGGTTAGGGAATCATGGGGACTGTAGTTTATTGTGGCACCAGAGCTCTCTAACAGAGAAGGCTCAATGTCTCAGAAAAAAAAATTCCCATTATTCCCTAGCACTAAACCTAACCCTAAAAGTCGACTCAATTTGCACTATTTCTGCCAGTCTGCAAACCCCCGTAGTTAACAAAAAAGGGGATTGGAGAAGCAGTGCATTGATACATAATGTTACAGCATTTTAATTATCACTTCACCAATGTGATGCATGCTATTTAAATAAATTGCTTACCAGTAATTGTTCCCAATATTTTTATGCCCCATACTCCTAAGATACGTTTGATTAATGTTTGCACTCCCTACAAAAGTAATATCACATTTGAAGATGAATAAGTCTAATTTTTGAACCACGAATTGAACCACATGCAATACTGCAGGCGAGCAAAGTGAAATTTAAAAAAATAAGCTTTTAACTCAGTGCATAAAATGGAAATCTAAATTGAACAATTAGATTCTAATTTATTCAGGAAAAAATTGAGTGATGACGCATGACTCTTCACTCGAGAACACAAGTTGCTCATTGTTGCAAACCCTGAAATTCCTGGTTGGGGGTTGGGGACCCCTGTTTTACACCATTACAAACAGTTAAAAAAATAGAGTCATCTCTATCTTTCACATTCATTTGGAATTTCAGCCATCTTCCAAGTGGTAATGATGAATCTTGCCACTAGTGCCAATGTAATCTTTGCTTAATTTCATATTACAGCAGGGGAGGGGAAGCTCAGTCCAACTTTCCCCCAATGCTAACCATATTACTATGAGGCTTTAAGATGAGGACTTTTTGAAAGCCTCACTGAATCGGGGGGGGGGGGGATTCCTTGTGTCTCAGAGCAAAGAAGAAAAGCTGGCAGGCCAGATGAAGACTTCCTGTATGGTAAAGGTGCCTCTTCCTTTACAAGCCCATTTTTTGGGTTCAGTTATTTTTTTTAATTGTGTTAAAATATGTAGCAGATTAGTTTAAAATATAATAAAACTACTATTTTGAAATTACAGTTTTTTCTTCTTATTTAGGAAGCAAGGATACATTCTGTGAGGAGGAATTTTTCTCATCTTTCATCAATGACTTTGAAGCCTCGCTATGCACGTAGTCCTCACTTTCATCCTAGAAAAGATTACAGATCAGATGACACAATGCTTGCTACTCCTTCATCCACAGACTCTGTTAAATAGAACCTTAGGTATTTACCAAATAATTAATACATTTTAGCACATAAAGGTATGTAATTTGGTAGCTCATCACATTTTTCAAGTACTGGTAAGTCAAAATGAGCTTACTTTTTGTAAGGAAATAAAAGACCTTGCTTGTAAACTTTCAGTTAATAAACATTAATCACAGCAAAATCATGGTTACCCTTATCGGTTGTTATACGTACATAGTGACACAGACTTGCAATTTGTAGGCCATGCATGTACTCTTTATTAATCCAGCATATTTCTGTTACAAAACAAAATTTTAATACTTATTCCTCTGATAGATTGCAAGAACAGCTAACTGTGATATTAAGAACCATTTTTAGACTGAAATTCATAATGTGTTGGACTCTCAATTTTTTTTAATATTTCTGTTTCAGTATCCTTTTGTTCAATTTGGTACAAATTCTGTTTTACATATTTCAGCTAAAATTAAATCAGTCTGTTTTTACTTTTAAGGGAGAATTTAAAATTGTTAAGGTCCTTTAAAAGATGAAAAATAGGACCACTTTCTTGTATCAGTATTTGGATTTTCTGGTCAGTGCTCCCAAACATGCTAAAATATATGGCATTCTTTTATGTGTAGAAAATACAAGCATTACATTAATACAGTACTAAACTATTTGAAAACCTACATTATCTATTGTCCTCTATGTGTGCAGGATCAGAATGAATCACTGCCTGTATCATGTCCTGAAGAAACACTCTTTTTTTCATCTTCACTATGGGGATTTAAATTAGCTGTTTGTTCCTTACTTTTCTTTATATTCTTCATTCTTTTTGTTGCATTGTCTCATTTCAGTTTATTCTGGCAGAATAAATATACCTGCTGTGTTTAATTGGAGTGAAAGCCCAATTCTGTCCCTTGCATTGTAGAATTTCATTATTTTATTCCATTATTTCAAACTCTTTATATTCATTTCAAGTGAATTTCTGACTCTTAAGGGCTTATTTTTTATGTCAGATAAGGATTTTGTAGTCATTATTACAACAGTAGTAGTTACATCAGTAAAATCACATTTAAATAATGTATTTAAGAATTACTGGTGTCTTTTAACATGGTACTAGAGAAATAAATATGTCTCTTGCAAACATTTTATTTATTTTTCTAGTAATGTTCACTTTAAAATCTTTATGTAGGTATGCACTTGTATTCAGCAGAAAAAAGATCACATACAAAAGTAATTTATTCCTTTTGTAAAAATGTTTATGATAACCCAGTGGTTACCAGATTTAAATGGTCTTCACGTCAAATGTAAATAACTTGAGTTGTTGAGATATTGCAGTTCAGTGTTTCTGTTTTTATAGTTGTATGAGTTTTAAAATATATTTGTATAAATGTGTTGACATCTCTTGAAACTGTGAAAGGACTTGCTCAGTTGTAAATACTGTATTGTAATATACAACAGAGAAAAAGTCAGCAAAAGGCCATGTGTTCTGTTATTGTGGATTTATTTTGCAGTTTATCATGCCACAATTGTACATAACCTATTTTATCCAAGCAATCAGGGTTGGTTTTAAATCTTTTGCTTGGTTCCTTTTTAATTTTTTTAAATTATTGTTTCCTATATTATATTAAAATGTGTAATACAAAAAAAGGGGGGGGTTGGATCCAGTGTTATCATTCTGCTGATGGAGCTGCTTCTGTCAGCAGAATGAGGAGTGCTGATCCCCGCTTCCCCACACACTGCCCCAGACATACCCTCAAGATGTGCTGGGAGAAGAGGGGGCTGGAAAATGGACATCCATATTTTTAAAAAATATTTTTAAAGCATCCAAGGAGCACATGGTATTTAAAACTGCAGTTTTGAAAACAACTTTATTCATAAATCTAATCCATTATTCTAGCTGCCTGTGATCTCTCACTAACATGTAAACAAATATCTCAAACTTTCCATTTTAATTAATTCTATTTAAAATAGCAATAGAAATCTCAAGGCTGGTTTACAGCTCTCTTAATTTGGCCATGTTGTAGTTCATATAGACATATTAAATAACAGAAATAAGTGTCTAATTAATATAGAGTTTCCATATAGTTAATTCTTGCAGTTATATTCCCAGAAGTAATACTCCCAGAAGTAAGAAAAGGGGCCTTGCACAGTCTAGTGATCTAACATAAACATAAACTGGACTCTCATTCCTTTTCAAGGTAAATGTTTTTCTTGTACATTTGTGATAAATTTTGGGATGTTCTGTGACTTTGATTGCTATCTGAATCTAGTAAATCTCCTTTCATCTTACTTCAGTTGAGAAATATAATGGTTCCCAAGGCTAGCATACTTTCTGATGTCATAATTTCTGTTTTGTCTGGAAAGCAAGAATTGACAATGCCTCTACTATAAGTTATAGAAAAAATTATATTAAAATCCTGGTCTTTCAGTTGGAATTCATAGAATCATATTTGCCATCTATTTAGAAATGAAGAAATTATTTAAGTATGTATGATCATAATTGCAAACATATTTTAAGAAATAGGTAGGAAATGTCATAATGTTGAAACAGAACTTTGCTATTATTGGAAAAATGTCCTGTTTTGAAATTTAGAAAAAGTATGAACATTAACTTTTGTTCACTTTTGCAAAGCAAAAAAGTCAGTTTAATCATAACATAGTCATTTGACCTTTTATTTGACATTTAGTTTATCCTTTAAATTACTCTAAAGTCCATTTAGCAAATGGTTATAATAGAGTGCATTCCAATAATTTACACAAAGGTAACAGAACACATGGCTTTGTGTGTATATTTTATACCTCTGTTAACAGTTTTCATGTACAATCTCGGTTCATTGTAATATGTATTAAGATGTAACAATAATTTCAAGGCAATTGTATTAATTATCACACTGTGGCAGCTTTTTAAAAAAAAACGACTGTGACAAGGAAGTTATTTTAATAATATGGACATACAAATCTACTGAGAAACTGGATTCATTTCTGTTTGCCAATTCTGTATTATTCTGGAGCTCCTTTTAGGCAGAATGTTACACAATATAAAACAGTAGAATAGTATTGTCTATTTTTGAGTTTCATTAGTAGACAGTGTTTCTCAGCTCTTTTGATATGATAACACTGTTCTAAAAATATGTTAAACTGGCAACTAAAACAGGCTGTATGGTGTATTTTTGTAACACAGGTGTTTACAGTACTTTTCATCATCATAATAAATGTTTGTTCACAAAAAATGCACACTCATAAAACTGTAAAAATTTTGTATTCCCATACAATAGTATTCCTAACAAAATTGGTAGGATGCCTGCATCACTCCATGTGCATTTACTGTGGTTAATGCATCCTTAAGTTCCTATTGATGTACAGACAAATGTTGAATGTATAGAAGAATGTTTTATTAACAGTTTAATAGTGCTTCAGAATTTTGAAAACGTGTTATTTACTCACTCTTTATTTAAACAATGTATACTGTCCAGTCAACCTGTAGGCATGGTAGTAGCTTACAGAGGGTTCCATTTAGTCAATAAAGCCCTATTCTCTCCCCCCACCCTGCAAATAATTGCTGGAAAGCAGTATGGAAGGTGTGACAGACTGCCTATTCATGGCCTCTTGCGCTATGCTGCACCCCTTGTGCACATGGAGGTGGGGTACAGGGAAACAGGTGTCTGTAATGTTAGTGAAGATCTTCTGTATAGGGGCACTACAACTGAGCCAAATTAGATTGTGCCATTGATGTATAATGTACAATAATAAAACAGGTGCCTACATTCTGTACCTTTTAAGAAAAATAAGTGGTTTTGTAATGATGTTTCATCTAAATAAAGCATTCTTTATCTACTAATTATGGTGCACATTAATTTTTAGGGGGCGGAAACAAGAGGTTCAGTCACATAAGTAAACCAATCTCCTGGAATTTGCAAACAGTAGGATTCAAGAAGCAAAATTCAGGATGGTGACACAAAGTTGGCAGCATCCAACTATGGGTTGGTTCCATTTTGAAAGGCCACTCCTGGATATCTTTATGATTGAACTGCAAAAAGCAATGTAATTCAACAGCATTTGTTGTGGTTATTTTTTTAATATTTCACAATAACTGTAGTAAAATAAACAAAGGTCATACCTGAATATAACTGTTTTTATTACAGTTGATACTCAGCATTTACAATTTACATTTGCATGTGCTGAAATATAGATGCTCCTAAGAAATAATAATAATAATAATAAATTTTATTTATATTGCGCCCCTCTGTCAGACAATCGAGGTGGCTTACATAATTAAAACTCAGCACAGTGTAAAATACAATCCCAAACCCGTAAACCTTCCCACCCCTTAAAACAGAATTAAACCATGATGGAATTAAAACATACTACTTAAAATCAATTTAAATTACAAAAAGCCTAGTTGGTGGTAAAAGACTGAACAAAGACAGCAAGTCAAATAAAGATACAGCAGGTCAATTAAAGAATAGGACTCTGGACTCTGGAGGCCGGGAGATCTAATCAGGAAAGTCCTGCCAGAAAAGATCTGTCTTCACAGCTATTTTAAAGCTGTTTAACTGCCTCGGCAGACGACTAATAGAGTTGTCTTCCAGGCAGGGAAGAGGCGGGGCAGCCGCACGTTCAGCGCCCCTTCCTTTTCCTGAGGTCGCCCCTGGAAGCGCCGGCCATCCGCACGGCCGGCGCTTCCGGGTTGACCTCACGCCGCGGCGACCGCACTCGCCGCAACATTTGAGTCAGGGAAAGTGCGTCCGCCGCTTTTGGGGCGCACTTTCCCTTAAATCTAAAAGGAGCGCCAATTTGGCGCTCCTTTTAGATTCAACGGAGAAGCACCGCGGTGAGGCTGCCTTGGCCCCGCGGCGCTGCGGACCAGGGCGTCTTGAACGCCCTCGTCTGCATCCCCCCAAAGTTGGTGATCTGACGGATCTCGTCCTGCAGGTTATTCCATAATCTGGGAGCGGTAGCCGAAAAAGTCCTCTGGGAGGTCATTGACAGCCTAGTTTGTATTGGCTGCAACAAATTCCTCCCAGAGGATCAGAGTGTGCAGGGAAGATTATATTGGAGGTGGTGGTTCTGGAGATTCACAATTCACAAATGACATTCACAAAGAAGGGGAAGAGATTATCCTTTCTTCCCTACCCTATATGTTATCCCTGGAAGGGAATCATTAAACCTTTCTGGTAAACTCCCCCTCTCTCCAATCATTTTACCAATTTTCTGACTTTCTCTTTCATTTGCATTTAATGGGCAAAGCAAATGAGTTTTAATATGAAATAAATTTATGAAAAGATATAACCCCCTGCCATGCGTTCTTGAGTGCTTCTTTTTTAGTTTAGGGCTGGTAGTGTGGTGTGTGTGGGTGCTCCAGCCGATGGACATCTACCCCATACAATTTGCTCTGCAGATTTTCAAAAATCTGTGCTCTGTGTTAATCTATGGGAGGTAAAGATGGTGAGCAAAGTGCTTCAAAGTCCTCCCAGATTGCTGGTGCTACTGGATACCACCTATGAGAGGATAAAGCAGGGAGATGGGAGATAAGGAGGAAACTAGGATGGGGTGGGTGGGGTGAGAAAGTGTACTATCTATATGGGTGTTATTCTGTTTACTGTAGTGATGTCTTCTGGATGCCTATAGTGTGTCTTAAGGGTGGCCTAGTGTGGGAAGGGTTGTATAATTCGCAAGCAGAAAGCCATAAAGTCACATTAGTAAGAATTTGGGGAATAAAAAGTGCCTAATGTGAAGACTTCATTTATCTATGGTACCTCTCAATATTAGAAAGTGACTTGAGGGGTCACTTACCATTTTACCAAATTGAAAGCAGCATGACTTGTTAAAGAGAATCACAACTCCTCTTGACTTACTTGAATTTCTAGTTGCATACTGAGTTTCAAAGGGAGACTGAGAAAGTATCTCACTTGAGCCCTCTCTATATATTTCTTGTAAAAAAACAAAAAAAAATTGATTTACGTTTGTGCAGATATTCATTAACTCGGGCATATTTGAGTGGAGATCCTAGACAGTCACATTAAGAGATGCAACCTTCAGTTTATCCAGAACAGAAGCAGAGCAACTGAACAGAATACCATTTGAGGAAGGTTTAAATTGTACAATGTAGTTGACATATAGTGTTTTCCCCAGCCTGAGATATCCTTCGTCTTGATTGAAAGGAGGAGAGAATTATGCTATCAAGTGTTAAAATAAATACAAGCAATCTTGGTAGAACAAATGTAACAACAGAGTTAAATCAAGAGGAAGAGTCTCATTCTAGCTGTATGCTGGCAATATCCTCCAGGGTTGGGGAGGGTTGAATAGCATGGGAATGCATTAAGGGAACAAGGATCTCCAAAGCAAAATTTATAATAGTGAAAGGTCCCAAAACACAGACCAAATAAGGCAGTTTCCAGACGTTTTGTGGGCGTAACATTCAAACAATGCATGGTCCCAAAGTGTCTGGAGGCCACTCCAGCACGCCCAGAAGCTGTCCGATGCCGCTGCAGAAAGGAGTCTGTTTAAACCAGGGGTAGGCAACCTTTCCCCTTTAAGGGCCGAGGGACTTCAACTCCCAGAATCCCAGGAGCTATTGGCCAACATGGCTGAGGCTTCTGGGAGCTGAAGTCCCTCGGCCCTTAAAGGGGAAAGGTTGCCTACCCCTGGTTTAAAATGAGTCCTAACCGGAGGCTTGGGACCACAGGTGGTGGCCCACTTCAGGAGTGAGCCATGCGGTCACTAATCCCAGCATGATCAGGGAGAGTGGCCAGAAGCTGCTCCTTTTGGGCCATGTGCTTTGGCCCAGAGATTAGAGGGTGTGTGTATAAGTGTTCATCAACAAGGTAAGTAGGTATGCTTAGTTAAGGGAGGGATAAGGGTGGCATATTATCTGGTCATGTGTGAGAATGGTATTTAACAGTTATTGGGAGGGAGGCAACTGCTCTCAAAAATGGCAGTTTCCTGACAAGTATCAGAGCAGGAAAGCAATCAAAGGAAAGTTGTCAATATAGTGGGGGGTCAAGTGTTTAGGACAGGTTAGGGAAGGATGAGAAGTTGAAGATAAACATATGTAATGATTAGTTTTGGAAACCTCACCTACATCTGAAATGATAAGTAATCCGTCAGATGCGTTGGCTTTCAGCTAAGCAAGTCCTCCATTTTGTTTGTGTCTGCCATGTTTGATCATTGTCCAGCCTGAAGTCCCTCAACAGGGCTTGTTCAGAGTTCAAGAGGCGATATCATCTTTCACCTCCATCTCAAGCTCCCAGGGTACTTTGATAGCTAAGGCTTTGCAGATGTAATCTGGATGTGGCAGCCAAGACAGTCATTGTAGAAGGCAATTTAAAGGGGAAGCACTATTGTTATAGAAGTGAAGTAAATGGGTTACAGTTGTGATATTTTTGTAGGATTTAAGAAGAGATTTAGGTACACATGTAAGGTGGTTTTTTGATAGGTGAGATTTGGAATGCCACTGAGTTTCTTTAATATTTGTGTTTTCTTTGGGTAATGAACAAAACATATAGTTATGGGAAATGTAAGTTGCTTGGGGTTGATGGTTGACATTTGATGAGCACTTTGTATATCAGCAGGTTAGAGTTCAAAATCCAGGCAAGTGCTCTGTCTTAACCATGTGAGGAAAAATGGGATCATGTGGCATTGTGCCCGATCAGGGATCCCAGGTATTCTAATACTTGAACATCTATTTCAGTTTTGTAAATTTTCCTTCTTTTTAATAATAATAATAATAATAATAATAATAATAAATGCTTAAAATAATATTTTAAAATATCTTATACATAATATTCTATATACAATATGTTATAAATCACATTAATTATCTATTCTTAATTGACTTATTTAAATCTTATTCATATTAAACCATTTAATATTAACTAAACCAATAATTTAAAAAAACACATACAATTATTGATATCTTCATTCTTATTTCTATCTTTTTTAACACATACTCGTCATAATTCTAATAAAATGTAATACTATTAATTTATCTCTAATTAACTTATCTTTAATTTTTAATTTAAAAGTTATTTTCTGTTGAACTTTCTGTTCTTTCAATTAGTTTAATTTTCCCCCCACACTCTCAATTTCTTTTTTAGTAATCTGAATAGATTTATTCATTTCATCCATAATTTTATTAGTTATTGTCTCTGATAGTGTTCCATTGTTTTTAATTATTATCTCTTTAAAAGCTTCATTGCTTTTGACTTGATTTCCTGTTAACATCTGCAGGAACCATGTTTATATTTCATCCCTTTTGGTCTCTCCATTGTCTGGCTGGATGCCTAGAGCAGGGGTAGGCAACCTTTTCGTGACCTGGGCCGGTCCCCCGAAGCCCAGGTCTCCGCTGGACTGAGGGAGGGGAATGACCCCCCATGCACGCCGCTGCTGCCGCCACAGCGTGCACTGCCACAGCCGCCGTGACGCATTTGCGCATGCGCAGGAGTACTGCGCATGCCCAAATGAGTCGCAGCCGCCGTTTTGGAGAACAAAATGGCGGCTACCACTGGTGGCCGCCATTTTGTTTTCCAAAATGGCGGCCACGACTCGTTTGCGGATGCGCAGTACTCCTGCGCATGTGCAAACGCGTTGCGGCCGCCATTTTTGATTTTTGAAATGGCGGCCACAGCGCGTGCGGCCACACGGAAGAGAAAATGCGCGGCAACGGTGGCGGCGACAGGGATCAGCCTGGGCCAGTAAGTCCAGCGACCTGGGCTTTAACCGGCCCAGGGGCCGTAGGTTACCAGTCCCTGGCCTATAGCTTTAGGCTTAGCTCTGGCTTTTTGCATTGTGCCAATGGAACCAGATTTGTTTTCGCATATTATGAGCCTCAAAATTCTCTTGTGAGTTTACTCTTCTTAAACGTGCATACGCTTTATCTGGTGGATATACAGATTGTCTCTTCCAACTTAAAACTGTTTCAATTCTCTTTTTTGATTTTTGGGTATCTGCCAGCTTCTAATCAATGTTATGTCTCAAATTGCCAATATGCAGTTTATTATATTTTTCTCTCTCAGTTTGTTCTTTAATATTTTGATGTTTCAATTTTTTAAATACCACACGATCCAATATGTTTATTTTCAACTGTTTTACTTTAATTTTGTTTTATAAATCTTGCCTTCCATTCAGCTTAGGAGACAACCAGCCGGCCATTGCAGAAAACAAAAATGTCATTTGTTTATCTTTCTTCTTGTTAAATCTTTTAATTAAGCAGTGCCATTCTATTCTCTTCATATTCCAATTTGTTTATTTATAATTACTCATTTTTCCATTTAGAAGAAGTTTCAGGAAAATACGATCTCAGCTCCTCACATCACCATTTGCAGGTCCTCCCCCTAAATTTTCCTTCTTGTTTGAGAGATATTAATTCATTTTTTCTAGGTTTTTGAATGCTAGATTGATGGGATATAACTTGTTCAAATACTGCATTAGCATGTCATCTATATCTCTTCTTGGGGTGATTAGTGCAATAAGTTTCAAATCTACCAGTTGAAGAGGCAGTGCCCAATCTTTTTGAAGATCTCTTGCCAGGTTCTCATCAGAGTTTTTGCAAGAGATCTGAAAAGGGTAGGTCCGGTGTCACGGGACTGTCACCTCTGCCTTCATTGCCACCTTTGTGTGAGCCTTGCGTCATCACAGCATCCCTTCAAGTCTCGTGAACTTGAGTTTTCAGTTCTTTAGCAAATAAATAGAAGCCCGATATTTGTTGGTCTGCTAACCTTTTTGTTCCTTGCATCAGTTGAGCCGTTTTGATCATAAAATCTGGGTGCAATTCACTCCAGTTGTTAAGAGATGAGATCTTGTCCCACTTGATTGTAATGCGGCGAGCCACACCCTCACAACATCAACTTTCTTGCTATACAGTGATAGTAGTAGAGATTGTAGGCTTTCATGGCCGGCATCCATAGTTTTTTGTGGGTTTTTCGGGCTGTGTGGCCATGTTCTAGAAGAGTTTCTTTCTGACGTTTTGCCAGCATCTGTGACTGGCATCTTTTTCTCTGAAGATACCAGCCACAGATGCTGGCGAAACATCAGAAAGAAACTCTTCTAGAACATGGCCACACAGCCCGAAAAACCCACAAAAAACTATAGTAGTAGAGATTGTTGTTGTAGTGTGCCATTTAGAAGAAGTTTCAGGAAAATACGATCTCAGCTCCTCACATCACCATTTGCAGGTCCTCCCTAAGGTGAACTTATCATATGGTTTTCTTGGCAGTTTTCATCTGAGGGGGTTTGCTATTTCCATCCTTTGAGCCTGAGAGAGTGTGACTTGCCCAGAGCCCCTCAATGAGTTTCATGGTCAAGCAGGGATTTGAACCCTGTTCTCCAAAATCATAGTCCAAAGCTCAAACCACTACACCAGAGATGGTGAACCTTTTAGAGACTGAGGGGCTATGCAGACAGGCGGCTCTGGGCCATCCCTGCTAGTGGCGGATTGGGGCCACAGCAATCACACACCGCAGCTCTGACCCTTTTGCTGCCCCTAAAAGAGCAGCAAAATGCCGCTCCTTTTAGGGGCGGGAAAAGGCCACGTCTCTTCCATGCCCTTTCGGCACAGCGTGTCTACTGCGGGGAGGGTGTCCTGACGCCGCACATCGTGCATACGGGTGCACGGCATCAGGACAGCATCGAGCTAGGGTTGGGATGGCCGGTGTACGGCTGCCCTGCCCCACCTCCACCCCCAGCCCAGCCTTTTAGGCAGGTCTGCAACGCCCCTGAGTGCCCAAACTGCAACCCAAAACCCACTTATTTATCACAAAATGCTGTGTCCCTCTGGCTTTCTAGTAACGAATTCTGTCAAACTCTGTGCTAGGGCAACAGTGTGCATGCCCACAGAGGGGGCTCTGAGTGCCACCTCTGGCATACATGCCATAGGTTCGCCACCACTGCACTACACCACACTGGCTCCATAAAGATTTTATTATTGCTATCCACTTGTAGAAAGCAAAATATAGAAATTACTCTGATGTCAGGTTGTTTTTTTTAAGTGCAGACATACTAAATCAGTAGTTGACATGTAGAGGGAATGGGGATTGGTTAATTTTTGTGCTTAAAAATATTAATTGCTGTTCCTCCTACATGACAACTATCAACTCAGTATCACTACACAATTTTTTTATATGCTCAAAATAATTTCTATGTTTTTACCAAATGGAACTTCATTTATAAGTCCTTTAGGTACATTCCAGAAACCTATGTTTACATGTCAAGTCCTGTTTTTCCATGGCCAGGCACCAAAGAACTGTATAATTAATTCCACATGCCTAAGCAAACTTTGGACGTGTGTTTCTCTAATAGCAGTCCAATACGCCACATAATAGCAAAAACTGAAGAAACTTTGAAATGCAGATTGGCACAAGGCATGGGGGCCTGCTGTTAATAGAAAATATTCAGATCCCACAGGGCATGCCTAAAATAGTTCCTTGCATCCCAACCTGTATATTGTATCAATGGAAATAATTACATTTTATTTTCCATAATATATATACTATTGCACTTTTCAATAAGTGGTGAAAGTCACATTATAATTTCGTCCTGTAGCTTAGTTAATTCCAGCCTTTGTGAGAAATCTGTTAAATCTATTTTAATAATTAGTTTCTATGGTGTAATCACAGCAATGTTTTAAATTGCAAATGCAAAAGAAAGAGGGGAAAAGAAAGGGAAAACAATTTTGAAAGGAGATGCACATTAGATAAAAGTGGTGTGCTAAGTGTATATACTCAGATATCCAGAATCTATTCAGAATTGCTGCCTATAAGATATGTGTTCATAAGTAAGATCCTCTAACCATTGAACAATGGGTGGTGAATATCTTTTCAAGCCTGCAGGATAACACCTTTGATTTAGCTATGCAGACCTTAAAGCATATTCCAAACAGATTTGATTATAAGTTTCTATGATGTTGTCACCCAAATGCAAGGATCCCAGGAGGGTACCCACAATTAATATTCAATGAAGGAATTTCATTAGCTCAGTTGAAAGCAGTGAAAGGGCTCAAGCAACTTAAAACAGGGATCTAGCCTGTGTATACTGGTTGCAAAAAATAGAACTCCAAAGTGCAAGGTTCAAATTAGTCTTATTTATTAATTGGAAGAAAGTCACCATCTACGCAAAGATGTTCTGTCGTGCACACATCCAAGAACTAGCTATATAGAAGGCGATAGCAGGCAGTGGACTGAGGGGTGCAGAGAGCCAATTTCAGAAGCAGAACTCCAATTAAGGGGACACCATGAAGTGGAAAGTGCCTGGGGATCATGGCGTGGCCAGCAACCTGAGGAGTCAAGTAAGATACAGACAAAAAAGGTTTGTCTGACCTCAAGACCAAATTGGTAGTGCCCAAGAAAGCATATTCATAGTGCAAAACTTATCTTGAGGCAGAATTTGGGATTAGAGTGGATTTTCCAGGAGAGAAGAATGGGAAGAAAAGTTGGAAATCAGTACAAATGTCCCTGGACAAAGGAATTTTGCTCCTAAAAATAAACAGAAACTCTTGCATTTCTGTTTATTTGCAAACACAAAGTTTATCACCCAAAATCCCATCAGTGAAGGGATTATGCAGATTCCAATCTTGATAGATCTCTCTTGCTGTTGGTCTTGTGCCTGCCTATGCTGAGCCTTCCGGATCCCCAAATATGGTCCCAGATCTCCTAATATGGTACGACTGTTTCCTTTTGCTGGGGGAGATTTCGCCACTATGAGCCTCAGACAGTCCCTTTTATATCAACTTAATATCAGAAAGAAGGGGGATGAAAGGAGGATGGTTCTTGGGACAACCATGTCATTATAGCTTTCTCGTTATCTCAGTCGTACTTAACATTCAGTAGTATGAACTTAAGAATTGCCAGTTTACAATTAAGTCTCTATGTGTATGTACACAAGTGCGTCTGTGAGTAAGAAAAAAGATGAAGAGTGTGACAGAATTTGTGTGTGAGAGAGAGGAGAGAAACAGAATTTGTGTGGGAAACTCTGTAAATGACAGTATCCAAGGGAGAGAGTCAGAAAAGGCGCATTAGTGAGTGTGTGTGAACATTAGTGTGTGACAGAAAGTCACATACACTGAGAGAGGTATTGAGAGAATGTGTTGAGGATGCAGCAATGTCTCATCTCCAGAATTGGGGCAGTGACAGGAAGGGTAGGGAAAGAAAAAGTGGTGGCTCGGGATCACCCCCCCCCCCAGCAAGTTTTCCCTCTCTCCTTCTCCTCCCTCAGGCAGAAGTGGCTGCTTCAAGCATCCTCCTACCTTTCTCTTCTCCTCTAGGACAGAAAATGTTTGGGAAGAGGAGAAGGATGGGAGAATCAGGGTCTTCAAATCTCGTGCCCCCCTTGAGCAACTCTTGCTACCCCCGCTACCCCTGGAGACGCCAACCCCACCATTTGAGAACCACCACATTAAGGGTTTAAAGGTGAGCACTATCCTCTTCATTAGGGTATGAAAACAAACTGAGCTGCCAGCTAAGCTCTTTCAAAATGCACGTTTCCACTAAGCTATAAATTCTGGCTTCTGCATTCTATGTTAACTTTATGTAGTATGTGTGTGTGACTTAAGGTATTTCTGTACTGCCTTTATGAAACTCAACAAGGTGGAATACAAAAGAATTCAAATATGAAACAACAATCCAATTTTTTTAAAAAATGCAATGTTAAAAACTAATTTATAATACATTATTTTCTAGGCCAACTTCCAAGGGCAGCCCCAATTGCAATGTATTCCATTAGTTTAATACAGTTGCCAGAGGGGTTTATTCAAATTCTGCCAAGTTTAGAAAATCAAAAAGTTGCCTTAAGCTTCTGTGTACCTACATGAACACCTCAACAGCCAACAGAATGCAACTAGCTCAAATCATTGGTGCTGTCAAGTTGAGAAACTAAAATGTACAAATATAGACTGTACCTAAAACCTCAAAGATCAGAATGCATAGGCTAGTTATGCAGACCTAATGAGAATTTATTTTATGTTTTTCTTCTTCAACAGCCTCCACCTTACTAAATGGCAAATGGCTTCTGAAACTGAAGTATCTTTCGAAAGGAGGGCACTGTTGATGGAAGGAATATAAATTTATACAGTCATCAGGCATGCCTAGAAGAAAAATATAGCAATAGAAGTGTGAACTAAACAAAAAACAAAGTGAGATGATACCACTTTTGGACCAAATTTGTGGTAGTAGCAGATTTTTTTAAAAAAAATATTATTTTTATTTTCTGGAGGTACTAGGATGTGTTCTATCTACCACCTCACTGGGGATTTGAAAGACCTTGAACCACACTGAAGCCTTTGAATAACAACTATTGATAACATTGTGGCTTAGCTTAACTTTATTGGGTCTACTGATGAAATGAAAACAAAAAAAGTAAACAGTTGGAAATCTGCAGCATCAATCATTGCTTAAAGGAGGTCTCTTAACTGAAGTTTATAGAATTGCTTTAACTTTTAGAGAATGTAAAGAAACAGGGAAATGGTTTCCAAGGACCTCTTTTTTGCATCATTTAAATTATATTCTCTCCCATGTTTACTGTTAATGCAAGTTTCATTTCTGTTTTCAAACAAGAGTTATAAAAATAATGGAAATACTTTATTATTTTTGATTAAATTAACTATTCCATATTTGGTTTTTTTTATACTGCTCTAGCCAAGAAAATGTTTTGCAACTCTAGCATTGTGTGGACTTTTCCAGCTGTTCTATGCAAAGGAAGTAAAGAACCAAGCTCTCACATTTAAAATGCAGCGTCTGAACTGCTTTTCATTTACTTTGCTCCCCTTTGAGATGCCAGAAGTGATTTCCTCTTGAAGTTGACTTCCTTTCTGGAAATGATTTTGTCTCAAACCATGCTGAGGCTCTCCATTCCTGTTCTTTGACTACCGTGCTCTTTTTTTTATTTCCTTGATTTGCTGCCCCCGCCAAGCAGACCTCCTGACTGTAAGTAATCACACTGAAGTTTTGCTGTAACTTTTTATTTGAGTTCTTTTCTCCACATCATTATCAATCCGCCAAGAGGGACAGACAAAGCACTCATTGGTGCCCTCTCTGCAACAGAACACTGCTAGGGGGTGGCTGTAAATTGACGTGGCATGGAAAATCTCTGCTAAGTTTGTAGCACTTTGTGTGTTCTTCTGAGAGCAGCAGTGCTCTGAGTTTGTCGCCTGATATCATTATAGGTTTGATGCCTTCACATGGATAGAAATATCCTCCTTTTTCTAACTTGGGAGCTGGATGTTCTTTTCACTTTGGATTTATGGCTAAAAGTAAACAGCATCTAAAACAAACTCCTTATTTTTTCTCTCTCTCCAGTCAGAGAAACAGATTTTTTGGCATATTCCCATTTCTACCACCACAGTCTCTTGCACCTTATTCCTCCACACCCGCACACCCCTGACAGCTCTTATTATGGGGTGCGGACTGAGAAAACTAGAAGATCCTGATGACAGCAGCCCTGGAAAAATATTTTCAACACTAAAGAGACCACAAGTGGAAACAAAGGCCGACTCTGCATATGAATACGTACTGCTAGATTTTACATTAGAAGGTATGTATAATCTGTCTCAAGCTTTTGTAAGTTTAAAGTGGGAAAGTGGTCCTTCTCTTATAGATATGAGAAAAGGTATGATACATTATGAGCACAAATTATTAGGTTAGCGCTTTAGAAATAATTGTTTATTGTGCTTGAGTGCCAGAATTGTGTATGTGTTCACATAAGCATGTATAATATGGTACACTGAAGTCTTTTCAGAAGTAGGCTCTTTTTTTCTGACTTCTATAGGCTGAAAGACACTACTAACAGTTCTGCTATACTTGATAGTAAAAACAGATCAGAAAAAGTCAGTGGAAACTTCCTTTCAGTATATTCTTTGTTTTAATAGAATAATGGAAATAACATTGAAGTAAATGCAGTTAGAGCCAGAGATGCCATGTGGGGGCTACTTCCTTCTCTTGTAGAGTGTCTTGTTTCTAACCAACTGACTCCTTGTCCCAGAAAGTTGAAAACATAAACAACCAACCCCAGATGGCTTCCCGCTAAGAACAGGCAGCTCTGTTCTGTAGCAGTTGCTTCAGGGGCCTGCATATTTTTGTATTGAAAAGTTTTTGTCAAGCTCAGAGTTTCTCAGCGGCTGTACACCAGCTCTTTGGGTAACATGATTGTGGTTGCAAAGGCCAGACTATTTATCGCATCATGCCTTCATATATGTTGCAGTAATATGCATTAAATGACTTATAGTATATATGAGGCACATGGTAATACATTTTAGTCCTGTAACTTCATTTTGCTCTGTATAGGCTTAATTCATTTTGGTTTTGGGAATGAAGATCTCATTGGGTAGAAAAGTAGAAGTTAGCAACAATTTATTCTTAGAGTCACGATGAATTGCCTAATGCAAACATAAAGCATATAATAGTCTGTAACTTTATATTTTGCACTTAATTTGAAATACTGTCTTGTGCTGTGCTGTGTAGTAGGTAGAATTTTATGCTGCATAGACAGAGGTTTCAGAAAGTACTTCAGCAGAGATAATTTCTTGTAGGAAAACATTATTAACCATTAAAGCAGATGTTGAGCAGCTGGGTGCTGGAGGGGAGAAGAGGCTTAATGTTGCAGTGTTTCATAACAGTGCGCCTGTCATATTAGTGGAACAGTCATCCACAGATTGGAGCTCCCATGGATCACCCCACCCCATATGAGCCAGTGGTGTCATGCACCCAAGGGCACACTGATACAAGCGCACCCATGTTGCCACCCATTGACAAATATGGGCTTGAGCTCCCGTGTTTTTTCCCATTTGCTGGAGCAGGAGAGGGCTGGAACCAAACCTCCATAGATGGGAAGGGCCTACTTAATTTTTTTAAAATGAAAGGTTGGATCCAGAGGATTCCTTCTCTTTGCGGAAGAGACTGCAGTGAAGTGGAAGCTCCTGCAGGAGGAAATAGAGAGGCCATCAGACCTGGTCTCTGCACCCAACATAGTGGGGCAAATATCAGGGTCTCAAAATGCCCCTTGGGGCTAATGCTGATTACAATTATTTTCTTTCTCGTTTTTACTAGGGTAGTGGTTGTGCTGTAAAGAAAAACAAAGCCTTGACTGAGTTTGTAGTTGTCCACTGTTCCCTCCCCACACAGCATTTCTGGACCATTCTCAGGCAATTATAATGAGATCAGAGAGCATTCTGCAAATCTAAGATGCAGATTCTAAAACTATTTTTTTTAAAACCCTCAGCTTTATTTTATTTATTTATTGCCTTTGCTTTCAATAAAAGAAAAGGTGAGCCTCAAATATAGGCTTTAAGATATTGGATTGTTGTTGTATGCCTTCAAGTCATTCCCAGCTTATGGTGACCCTAAGGTGAGCCTATCATGAGGTTTTCTTGGCAAGATTTGTTCAGAGGAGGTTCGCCATTGCTTTCCCCTGAGGCTGAGAGAGTGAAACTTGCTCAGGGGCACTCAGTGGATTTTATAGCCAAGCTGGGAACCGTACCCTGGTCTCTAGATTTGTAGTCCAATACTCAAAACCAGGGGTAGGCAACCTAAGGCCCGGGGACCGGATGCAGCCCCCCAAGGCCTTTGGACCAGCCCCAGGCTGGTCCTGCCGCCGCCATCCCCGCCGCTGCCACCCACCATGATGATATTGATTATTGTTGTTATTACTTGTTCTTGGGGTTTTCTTGGCAAAATCTTCACAGGGGTTTTGCCATGGCTTTTCTGGGGCTGAGAGAGTGTGCATGCATATTTATTTATTTATTTGTTTGTTTGTTTGTTTGTTTGTTTTTGGTGCTTTGGCTCCCCAATTGTCTGCGGCCCCTGGCTCAAAAAGGTTGCCTACCCCTGCTCAAAACACTATGCCATACTGGCTCTTAAGATATTGAGACAGTGCTGAAAAACCCAAAGAGTGAAGTATGACGTCTTGGGGCAGTGCCTTGGTTAAGTCTTTGACCCTCACCTTTGCAATTTGCGAAAATAAAATAAAACTCTTATGTGTAAACATGCATAGTATAGCCAGCATACCGAATGTACATTGATATAAAGTGATTTTTTTTTTACTGTAGGCTACACTTGCCCCCATTCAGCACTGAAATTATAACTTCTATTTTAACTTTTACAGTTTTCCTCTGCACCTGCTTTTAATGGCAATAATCAATATCTCTGTATAATTGTGTCAGTGGTGTAGCTGAGAGAAGGGCATGTGAAGTTGTTTTAAATAGTTTGTTAGTTGTCATACAGTGAATTTCTACAATGCAGCTTAAACATTAGGCAAACAGACAGTATAAGTGGAACATATTAGTAACCATCTGCATATAAAGTTACATTTTTCTGGAACTTAATCCCTCAGGTTCCTCAAATCCAGATGTTATCAAGATCAGCTCCATTTTGGATATTGCAAAAAAAGTGGAGGAGTATTACACTAAAGGCTATGTGGTGGGGGCTATTCACCCTGTTTTACTGTCAGTTGGACGAAGGAGGCATTTTCCAGCAAGTCATATGTATCGAGTCGTACTGTCGCGTCTCAAACTCAAGTATGTGCCCCTATGATAAAATCATTACTTACATTTGCAAACAGGTTGAGTATCACTTAATCACGTAAAATACTTACGCTATCTAGGATGCTTTTATTTTATTGTATTGTTGTGTTTTTAATTGGTCTCTAGTTTAATTCTGTTTTAAGGGGATGGGAGGGTGGGATTATGGGATGAGGGAATGTTTTTAACTTTGTTCTGTTTTAAAAATTATTGTACCCCGCTCCGATTGCCGCGCAGAGGGGCAGGCTATAAATAAAAAATTATTATTATTATTATTATTATTATTATTATTATTATTATTATTATTATTATTATCTGTAATGCTTGGGATCAGAAGCATTTTGGATGTCAGATTTTTTTTACAGATCTTGGAATACTTGCATATACATAATGAGATATCTTGGAGGTGGAAACCAAGTCTAAAAACAAAAAATAGATTTATATTTCATATATATTATATACACATAGCATGAAGGTAATTTCATTACAATCTTTTAAGAATTTTGTGCATGAAACAAAGTTTGTACATTGAAATGTTAGAAAGCAAAAGTGTCACTGTCTCAGCTACCAATATGGACAATCTTGGATTTTGGAGTATTTCAGATTTCTGGATAAAGTATATTCAACCTGTAATTATTTTTTATTGAATCAAATAGTTGAAAACATGCAAATAACATCTTATTCCATACAGCCCTTATAAAACCAGAAGACCTTGAAAAGCACAACATAGTCTTATGGCATCCTAAGGCCAAGTAAGTTATAATGTTGTATCACATGATTTGCCCATTAGCATCAGTGGAAGCCTATTCCCCATGTAAGCAGATAGAGCTGCTATGGGTCAGGAGAGCAGTGGAGATGTGATGGCAACTCTTTACTCTCAACAATACAGTCTTGATGTGGATTAAGAGGTGGTCACATTGGAAAATTTCACACCTGAGAAATTTGAACCTTAGGGACTAACATTTGCATTGTGGTATATATAGAAATGGGTGTAGAGTGAGGGGGAAATGGAAAGAGTGAGATGAGAAATAAAATGCAACCTACACCCCACCTCTAACCTAATTGTCAGATAGTAGTAGTAATAATAATAATAATAATAATAATAATAATAATA
>CM034701.1:192354255-192370202 GCA_020142125.1 Phrynosoma platyrhinos | reverse complement strand
ATAAGGTCCCAAGTCAGCTTTCTTCCTGTCCAGATCTCACAACCATACATAGAAATGGGAAATATGATGGCATGGTCAATCCTAACTTTAATATTTAATGATATTACAGTCAGGATTTGTCTAGTTCCTTCATAGCTGTCCTTCCAAGTCCTAGTCTTCTTCTGATTTCTTGATTGCAGTCTCTGCTGTGATTGATTACTGAACCTAAGTATGGAAAACCTTGAACTATTTCAATCGTTTCATTGTTTAGTTTAAAATTGTGTAGATTGTCTGTGGGCATTATTTTTGTTTGATGTTCAGCTGTAAACCTTCCTTTGTGCTTTCTGCCTTGACCTTCTTCAATAATCTTTCCCTATCTCTGATAATTTCTGCTAGTACAGTCAGTCGCCCCTCCATTCTTGTGGACTTGAGATTCGCAGATTCAAATATTCATGGAGGGGGTGACCTCCTTTAATTTCAATGGGACACACACCAGTGAGTGTGCACCCCATTCAAGCCTATGGGGCTTGAATATTGGCGAGTTTCCATTTCTGTGGGGGTGGCGGAACAGATCCCCCACAAAAATGGAGGGCCAACTGTATTATGGTGCCACCTGCATATTTTAGATCAGGGGTAGGCAACCTAAGGCCCAGGGGCCGGATGCAGCCCAGCAAGGCCTTTGGACCGGCCCCAAACCGGTCCTGCCGCCGCCCCCCCCCACCGCCACCGGAATATATACGGAGTATTTCCCGTCTGTGGACTATTGTCTCACTAAATAACATAACCATAAACTGCTACTATCAAAAATATGAATAGGTACAGCAAGGAAATAAATTCTAATGAGTAAAGAAAAGTTGGGTTTTAGTTCTTTTTGGTTGATTTGTGTGGTATTCATTTTACAGTCTATAGATTCCTAGAGTTGAAGTTCTCACATGCTGAATATAATGAAGTGAAGCATGTTCTTTTCACATCTGTACTGTCTTTGTCTTTGTCCAAAAACAATTGTTTCCCTTTGCAGCCTAGGCTTGTATAGCATATCCTGCTAGACTTCCTATCTTATTCCCTCTCCATCTCCCATATATCTGTTTGCTCTTATAAATCATTCAATTTTTTCTGGGTTATTGCACAGACCCATGTTCTTAATCAAATCTTTGAGGTTTTATTTTTGTTTGTTGATTCCTGCATTGAGACTTTCAAACAGGACTCTAGCTTTCTACCACAGTTACACACTTTTGTAGTCTTGTTTTCTAAAATCACCTTAAAAACAACAACAGTCTTTTCCACTGCAGGAAGTAAATTCCTGATTAAAGGAAGTGAAGCTGAATTTAAAAATAAATAGAAAGAAGAGAAGTGGGCTTCAATTAAACAAGTTAAGAACATGTACAAAACAACACAGTTGATAAAATTTGTTCAAAATGAGATAAATAAAATACCAATATCTCTCTTCAAGCTTGTCTTTTAAAAATAGTATCTGTGCTCACATTCTAGCATCATCTCTTTTTCGAGAGTCTCTTTTGTTCTCTGTCTGCAAAAATGGAGTGATCCATCAGTCTCCAGAACATAATTGGCTAACACACTGTAAACTGCTTAGAGTGCTCAGCACTGTAAAGCAGTATAGAAATGTAAGTGCTATTGCTATTGCTAATAAATTAGTTACAGGTTACATCTGGTTTAGTGGATCACAGATCATACCCATCCAACATACAGCAAGTCAGAGAATTCACAGATGCTGAAAGAAATTCAACATTGGTAGTTATGGACATATTCTTGACTTGCAGACATATTCAGCACAGAACTTCATATGAAATTGTTATATCTTTATATTCCAGGACCTATTAGCTGCGGTCTATTGCTTTCCATTGTAGAACCCACAGACGAATTGAAGCCTCAGTGGTGTGGCACAGAACTGAGAGAAGTGTTGCAGAACAGGGCCTCTGTACCAAGCCTACCTCCTCATACATGGGTCTCCTTAAAGGGTTTTGGGGTGCAGGCTAACAGCCCTGTTCATGGCTTGTTGGACCAACCTTACTCCAGGTTGCATGGAAACCACAGTTGCTCCATAATATCACACCAGGGTTGTCTCTTAGTAGGTGCACAAGAAATCGATTCATTGCAAAACAGGAAAGCTGTTTAAAATGCCATAAAATTTGGAAAATAGCGCTTTTGGCGATACCTATTGCCACTTTGTCCTAGAAGCATGGTTAGCCCACATCATGCTGTTGATGGAAAAACCCATCCATAAGATTCCAATAGTGTTGTTATTGCACTAGTCCTCAGGTGCAATAAGTCACTCTTGTGGCAGTTCCAGGATTGTGCAGACACGTAATATCAGTGTCTCCTCCTCTCCCCATCCCACCTCTCCTTTGCAATTCCAGAACAGCTTTTTGGGGGGTTTTACCTTTCTTTAAGGGGGGGTTAAAGCACATTTACATCACTCCAGAATGGTCCTGATGGGTAATCCGCTGTACTTGTACTCAGGACAAGAGGCTGCTGTTAGAACAAATACGAAAAAACAGAATGGTTTCCAATTGGGCAAAATGGGAAGGTTTCTTTTCTGCTCCGTGCCATTTCTGAACCCTCTGCTCTTCGGTCCTCCTGGAAAAACCAATCGAGACTGAGGACCTACTGAGATTTTGAAGAAGCACAAAACAGTTGCTTTAGTTCCCCAATAGGGATAGTCCATGTAACTCCCCCTTCCAGTGTTCTCAACAAAGTTGCTACCTTGCTCAACAAGGATGTCATGAAGGAGGAGGACAGATTGTGTACCTGAAACTGTAGTTATTCTAGTGGTGATCTATGAATTTACACAAACCCACCCATCCTCCTCTCTGATGAGTCCTGCATTTGTAATTCTTAGGATGCTGCTATGTGGCATCCTTGGGAAATGAGGTAAACAAGTGGGAACACTGAGAATAGGGTTGGAGTGGGTGGAGCTACCACCCAAAACCTTGCCTAGCTATTCTGTGCAGGTGCAAGAAACCCCCGTTGTGTGAATTCACAGATGACCCCTCAAAGAACTACAGTTACAGGTATACAACCTGTCCTTTCATTTTCATATCATTCTTCCTTAAATGAATCTGTCATCCTTTCATCTCTTTTATTCTTCCGTATATTGTTTCCATCACCTTTTTATTTCTACTTGGTCATGTAATGCGTTCACCCTCTGGTTGTAGAGCATCCTCACTCTTGGTTTAAATTTCCCTTTGATTCTCAGATCCTGTGGGAAAGATATCTTTTTCTTCCTTTTTTGTTGAAACATTCTATTTCTCTACATCAGGGGTAGGCAACCTTTCCCCTTTAAGGGCTGAGGGACTTCAGCTCCCAGAATCCCAGGAGCTATTGGCCAACATGGGACTATTGTTCAACATGGCTGAGGCTTCTGGGAGCTGAAGTCCCTCGGCCCTTAAAGGGGAAAGGTTGCCTACCCCTGCTGTACATCAACCATTATAGTAGTTTCTTTGTTCCTGTACACAAGTCACTGAACAGTTGCATTCAGGGTTCTGTTTCTACTTCTATCAACTTTTACTTTTATTCCTCATCTTCCCTTAACCGCTTGAAGAGTTTTTTCTGTCATCCATTGAGGCGTCTCTCTCTCTCTCTCTCTCTCTCTCTCTTGGCTACAGATACTGTCTTTTTTCATTCCTCCCTGACAGTGTTCCTTGCTTCAGTCTAGATTTCTTCTGACTCCTGATCAATTAAGTTTAGTTGTGCAAATCTATATTTCACATTATCATTAAATGATACAGGGAGGTTTTTCAGGTTGTATTTGAGCATGATGGTGGGTTCAGTGTTCTGTTTTAGCTTTAATTTTTGATATTAGCAATTCGTAGTTTGTGCCACAATCTGCCCATGGTCCCATTTTTGTAGATAGTATAAAACTTCGTCTGCTTCTCCTTCCAATTATGTAGTCTACCTGATTTCTCTGTTGGCCACCAGATCATGTCCACATGCATACAATCACTTGCTGGGTTGCTTGAAGAATGTGTTTGCGGTGAACAAATGGCTGACCTCATAAAATTCAGTGTCAATCTCCTGCTACATTTCTAGGCCAAAATTTACTACAGTCTTTGATTCTGCTCTGTTCCTATTTTTGCATTCCAAAAACCTATGATTAAAATGAAGTCTTTTTATAGTAAGTACGTGGTCACTGCTCTCCTGCACTCCAGCACTCCTTATTGATATTATTTGATCTGACTTTACATTATATCCTTTGACAGCTTTTGCTATATCATTCCTCACTAAAAATGACACTCCATTTCTTCTTAGATCAGGGGTAGGCAACCTGTCCCCTTTAAGGGCCGAGGGACTTCAGCTCCCAGAAGCCTCAGCCATGTTGGCCAATAGTCCCATGTTGGTCAATAGCTCCTGGGATTCTGGGAGCTGAAGTCCCTCAGCCCTTAAAGGGGAAAGGTTGCCTACCCCTGTCTTAGATTTTCATTTCCCAAGTAAGATACGGTATTATCTGATTTAAAATGTCCAGTTCCTGGGACATTTAGCTCACTCACCCCAGTGATTGCAATGTTTATATGTTACATTCCTTGTTTTACTATGCCTAGCTTCCCTCAATTCATGCTTCTCACATTCCATGTTTCTTTGTGATGCACAGCTTCAGACTTCCCATTCACCTGACTCATGCTTCATGCTTCTCACATTCCATGCTCCTATAATATGTATTGCACAGCTTCAGACTTTCCCTTCACCTCTGAGCAAATCAACAGCTGCTCTACCCTTCGGTCTAATCTAGTTGCATCATTAGCCACAGCACTACTCATAGCTGTCCTCTGCTGTACCCCAGTAGCTCACGGAGTGCCATCTGACCTGAGGGTCTCATCTTCTGGCACTATCTCTTGTTTCATTTTGTATTGTCTCATCTTAGGGCTTTTGTGGTAAAAGACCTTCAAATGGATGTTTACCATGCTTCTCTCTGCATTGTACTAACATGTGTTAGCTATGGTGCCACTACCATTGTCTCTGAGAGAACATCAGCCAGTGTCACCCACCCATGCCTTCACTACTGTTGTCCAGTAGCTGTTTGGCACATTTAGTTTGGCTCCTCAGCAAACGTGTTTCTGACATGGAAGACCCTGCCAGTAGCACTGCTGCCACCAGTGTAGCTTCACAGCAACACATAATCTTGCTTCACAGCAACACGTAATCTCACCACCGCAAAAAGGTAATGCCATCCAGGTCGAACTACATCCCCTCATAAATTCTACTGTTCATTAAAAGTCATTGTTTTTAGGAGAGATTTCCTTAATTTACTGTTATAAATGACTTATGTCATTAATTGTGCTAATAATAATAATGCTAATAATAATGTCTTATTAGTCAAGATGCACAGAATGTGCACAGAAAAAGAGGACAACCCCTGACATCCGGCTTCTAGGGCTCATATGCCAGTGCAAAACATTTGATCAACAGTAAGAATCTATATGCAGATATACCCAAGTCAATGACAGCTTTCTATTCCTGGCTGAGTATGCCCTGAGAGAATGGAATTATTCTGAATGTGTAGTATTTTTAGGTCAAACTCTCTAGCCCAAAAAAATATGCTTTCAAGCCCAGCCTCACACAGGGGATACTCAGTCTAATGCCCTCTGGATCTTTTGAGCTACAAATCTCATCACTCCCTCACCACTGGCCATGCTGTCTGGGTGTGATGGGAATTGTAGTCCAAAACATCTGGAGGTCATTAGATTGGCTGTTCTTGCATAAGACGTCATTAAAGACCCTTTAGCACAAAAGATGATGTACCCTTGTGCTGGAGTGCAGGGTTCAGTGCTTGTTGAATCAGTGGTTGATCTCTACTACAACGTAAGAGTGCTGTACAAAGTTGCTCCTTGGCAGAGTTCCCTCCAGCTCACTTACTCAGCATTGAAAGGCTTTTCAGTCTCCTGGGAATTTGGCTCTATTCTGTACTGGCCACACATACTTATGAAGGCAAGGAGGAACAACTGCATGTCAGAATTGGATCTGAATTTAGCTGCACACAATAGATGATTATGTTCTTATCAATGCAAGGAAACCAATGAATGTATAGGATCAGACTGTAAAGTCTACAAATCTTCAATAGTTGTTTATGCTTCCTTCTGAAATTCAACTCGTTTCTCATCAGATCCTTTTCCATGCAAATAAATTTCCTAATGTTTAACAACTGATTCAAACTACCATTTTTATTTCAGAAGAAAAGCACCAGACAAGTCAGAGGAGAAAAAGGCAAAGTTTCAAGCAGAAGTGTTGGATTAGACACTGCTACTTCCTCACCTGCACAAAACACACACCCCACAGATGACTTTCTTCTGTCATCACCTACACAGTGTTGGGCTAAGGATGAATCTGCCCAGTATGGAAGCCTCCATGGATTCAGCAGAAGTGATGGCATGCTAAGGGAACTGGATGATGGACAGTTTGACCAAGAAGATGGAGTCACTCAGGTCACTTGTATGTGATCAGAAACTGGATTCGAGAGACTTGTATATATTTCAAGAAATGTAAAAATAGAATTTACTTTTTTAATATACATTGGCAGTTTAGAAAAACTTTATATTTCTCCTTTGCCAACTCTAAATTTGTGCCCATAGCAAGACTCCATTTGCGTAGTATGTAGTGAAGGGTTCCATTTGAGTTAGTCTACTTTATTGTTCCTAGAACAGCGCTATAAACCACTGATGATTTCAGCAAGCATCCTTGACAATTGGACAAGAAATAACTGCAGATGGGGTGCTGGCTTCCACTCTCCTGAAAAACATAAACCTTTCTCCAGAGTGTGGAAATAAAATAATGTTTTCTTTAACAGGCTATTCTAAATTTCCTAAAGTTTAAAAACAAATAAAAGCTGTACCTAAAGACCTTGTGTCCTTTTAAAGTTTCTGGTTTAAACTCACACTGTGTTTGAGTCTGGCACTCAATAATGTAAAATTAATGTGTAAAAGTCATTGAAGTGGGGCCATGAGACTGTTAGGCAATACACTCTCTGGGTTTAAATATCATGACCACATCAGCCTGACACTTAATTCACTTTTCATGAATCATGTGAACTTGTTTTATACTTCAAGCTACTCAAGATGTCAACTATAAACTTGTATCTATGAGTGGGTACCATAAAGGAATAATTATCACCTGGAAGTTATTATGGTATATTGATGAAATTTTGTCAGTGTCATCATTGGTCCTTAAGTGCATGATATTCAGAAAATCAGCTCATTGTGTCCTTTATTTTTGTTACAGATGGTGCCAGAAGGGTAAGATGAAGAAGATTGAGGCTTGGAGCATGATAAAATTTCTGCATTTGAAGGATAATAGTGCCTGGCAAATTCATGAAGAGATGGTGATAGTTCATGGAAATTATTGCCCATGACACTATTGTGAGGTGGAAAAGGAATTTCCAACTGATCACATGTCCCTCACATACAAACCAAGACCTGGAAGACTATCATTGATAGACAGTGCAGCCACAGTGAAGAAAGTGGAGTTCTTAATCCTGGAAGACAGACAAGCAACCATCCAAATGATCATGAATGAAACTGGTCTCAGTTATGGTAGTGTGTGGAAAATTATTCATGACGAACTGCACATCTAAGGTGCCTGCACACTGCATTCCACATTTGCTAACCCCTTTCCAAAAACAAACATGTCATGACCTTTCAAGACAGATGTTGATGCTGTTGGAACAGGATGAAGATTTTTTTTGGTCGTCTGGTAACCATGGATGGATCTTGGATCTATCAGTGTGATCCAGAGACCAAAACCATGAACATGGAGTGGAAGCATGCCAATTCCCTCCCCCAAAAAAAGGCAAAAGTGTAAAAGTCAGTAAGGAAGGTCATGTTCTCAGTTTTTTGGGACTGTTGTGGAGTCATTCTCACAGATTACCTTGCAAAGGGACAAACCATCACTGGCACACACTACAGTAATCTTCTGGATAAGTTGTGAGATGCTCTGAAAAAGAAACGCTGCAGTATGCTCTCCAGAACATTCACCTCCTAACTGACAATGCAGCAGCTCACTCATCTCAAGGTGCAGTTAACAAAGCAAGGCCATGTGGCTTTCAGATCTTGCAGCATCCGCCTTATTCTCCCAACCTCACACCAAGTGACTTCTTCTTGTTCCCAGAAATGAAAAATCCATTGCAGGGTCACCGATTTGACAACACAAATGACATCATTCATGAAGTGGAAGAGTGGTTTAAGGCACAATTGGCAGACTTCTACAATAATGGCATTTGGAGGGTCAAGAAACACTGGGGAAAATGTGTAAATCTGGATGGTAACTACGGAGAAAAATGTTAACTACAAATTAAAACAAACTTTCTGTCAAAAAATTTTAAAGGTGATAATTAAAACTTTATGATACCCCTCGTATTGCACAGGTTTCTTTAAAAAATGAGAAAGACACCAGCTGATTAGGAGTGGAATCAAAGCAACCATGTGAGAAATTTAACCAATGTGATATCTTCTCAATGCGAATGGTACCTGCAGAGAGTACCTCAATACCACAGAAAACGCTCCATCTCCTCTCAGTGAGTGTTCCAGTTCATTCCCAGCCCTCCCTCCAATTTGAATTTTTAATAAAATCAACCTTGCATCTTAGCATGTAATATGCCAGGTCTATCCCAGGTCAGGCTATTTAGTCTCTTCAGCTTACCACCGTTTAGGTCAATAGTCCCCACCCTTGGTCCTAAATGTTTAAAAAAAACCTCCAGCTCCCACTATACCTGACCATTAAGAATGGTTGGAACCCCAGGCTCTGGCTTCTGCAGGTCTTTTGTAGCTCTGTCCTCTGTTTGGTATCAACAGCACCTTTGCTTACTTTGGGAAGAAAGTAAGATTGTGTGGCAGAGGGGCAGGATATAAATAAAAATTTTATTATTATTATTATTATTATTATTATTATTATTATTATTATTATTATTATTTAAGATCAGGACCTGCATTAGAACCACTCCTCATCAGCTTAAAACACAATATCCTCTATTCTGATCTACATACACTTAAGTAGGAAGAGATATTTACATGTATTTCTGAAGAGCAAATCCCACTGTGTTCAAGGGGAATTATTCCTAAGTAAGAATACATCTTAGTGCAGGCACTGGTGCTTGAAAACTTGTCACTAAAATGAAGGAAGCTAAGAGAATGGCAAAACTATATTGCATCCTAAGCCTGTATTAGTCAAGCCCCTTGGAAAACACCCAATAGATTAAACTGTTCTGCAACTTGCAGCAAAATAAGAAAAAAATAAAAAATAAGGATTAAAGTGAGAAGGTAAAACTTGACATACATGTTCCAGTACTGCTATTAACATCAAAAAGTGAGGTGTTTGGGGGTTTTTTGGTGGGGTTTTTTTTTCTTGGTGGGGGTGTGTTCCCCACCCAATTTGCAATACTTTACAGTCATCAGCTTAGCAACAGTTCAAACATGGGGGGGTATGTATATGCAATAAATCTTCATCACACTGTTTGAATACTATTTCAATTTAAGATGTACAGTTTTGTTAATATTGGTTAGAACAGATTCTAGTATGCTGTATCCAAATAAAAGGCCTTAGGTTTTTCATAGTTAGAATGCATTGTACAGATCATGTTCTTTGGTGGACTACTTTGACTTCAAATAAAAGTCTCATGAATTGAATTTGGGACAAACCAAATTTCATTTGAGTTCCACCCAGTTGCTTTTCACGTTTTGGGGGAAGAGTCCAGGGACCTGCTAAAAGCAAACATGGTGTAGTAGGAATTCAAATCCAGGAGAATTCAAACCCAGGATACTAGGATTTGAATTCCCACCCAGGCATGAAAGCCTACTGGTTGTCATCAGGCAAGTCACATTCTCTCATCCATACAGAGTAGTGGAAAAAATACTCTGAAAAAATCTTGTTGATAAAACCCTGTGATGGGCTTGACTTAAGCTTGTCTTAAGTCATAAACAACTTGAAAGCACACAACTAAAACAATAACATGGACCGGAAAAGTTAGGCTTTAATATTATAGTAACATCTGTTAAACATGTCTATTTTGCACATACGGGAAAGGGCAAATAATTTTCCTGTAAGGTTGCACTAGTAATAGTAACCAAGATTTCTTTGAAATCTACTAATTTATCTACTGTAAGTTTACTAGCATTTATTATATTCTTGGGACCTAAAAGGGGTCTTTACATTCTGGTGATTAAAAAAAAATATCTGTGTTTAGGCCTGGGCTAAATCAAGAAGAGCTCATCCCATTTCTCTTGCTCCTTCCGTCCTTAAGAACACTACACTAGATTATTTCAGTAGCATATGAAACATATTCTGAATTCAATAATCCCATTACATTCAAAAACTACCTATTACTCAAGCAGGATCTACTCCTTCATACAAAATCCTTCAAATTATTTGCTTCACTGGTATGTCCTATTTGTCTTTGAATAATTTTTATAAGCATGTATCAGTTTAACTAAATACACTACACTTTTTGATCCCATAACACAGATTCTGTTTCTCCTTTAAGAGCAGATGGTCAATTAATTGATGGATAGAATTAAGGTGTTCTCATAATGAGTGTTTCTTTTTATTGACACCTCTGTACTGCAGAGTGGAAACCATACTATCAATGCCACTGCCCATGTTTTCCTTTTTGCTACTTATAGTGCACTTCATATTGTCACACCAGTACATATTTCTTTGTATATACATAATGAAAACAATCCTGCACTTTTGGGACAGGTTGAGTTGAGGCTTCAGTTTCCTAAATCCACAATGTAAAAGCCTTCAGGTTCCCCAGCGGTAGTTCTGTCTCTTGTATTAGCAATGATTTAATTTTATTTGACTCAAAAGAAATTAAAATGTGACAGACTACAATAGGACACATATTTATTAGCCTAAGAAAGCTATTTATGAGTAAGAACAGGTGTGAAAAGAACCAAAATGAAGATGGGCTTGCTTTCATTCCTGAGAGAATGGTCACACAGCAAGGCTATAATCTTGTTTAAAAATACAGCTGCATGTAAAAGCTGACATCAATGTTTGGCATACAGGAAGAACATGATTATAGGATGGGAGGAGAGGAGTACTCCATATTATATGGAATATGGAAGCTAAACCAGAATGTAGAACAGAAAAATGGAAGTATGAAGTACCAGAAAACCATTTTTGTTTAATGACCATGCATAGCCTTAATGACAAATGATTTGGAAATAAAGGATATTTTTTCTTCTACAACAGCCCCCCTCCATTTTGCTTTGACAAAATTCTACTTCAATAAGGGACTTATGAGTATACAATTCAGATCTCCTACTTTTATAACTCATACTTCTTACCAGTATATCTTTTGTTTGTTTTGGCATCCACATCTCTAGATATTTAAATGCATCCTTTATACCAAGTAAAACAGCTTATCTTCAAGTCTAGAGGGAGAAGTGTCCTTTCTCTTTTGGTTAAAGAAGTTTAAGGGGGATTTGAGATATATAGCTTACATGGGGGGGCGGGGGGAGAACTACAATGAGAACAATTTAGCAAAATAGACTGGTATGGAAAAAGAAACAGATTTAATTGCAACCTCTACTTTTTACAATGTAATTCAAAGACAAACATAGCTCAGTTTCCCTATAATGCAGAATGCACATTAAAACCTTCAATATAGTTACCATACAAAGTCAATAGATCACTTACTTTCACTGAAGTTCTATAGTATCAGGCAGGCACATGTGCACACACATTTTCAGAGGTACTTGAATCAACAGCATTAAGGAAAGTTACAAGCAGTATCCTATTTAGGTTATTTACTTAACTTCCATTGTATGAAGTCAAGTTTACAGTGCAGCAGAAATGGATTTATTTGTTAAGAACAACTGTTTCAGAGGCATGTACTAGTACAAGGAGGCATGTTAAGATCTTCTTGCAGCCTCAACCACCACACAATTTCACAGAAATGTTATATGACACCATTAATATTCTGAGTGAGAGAAGCTATACTGAACGAATCAAATCTAATGTTGCCAACTATATCCTGGTACCTCTGAAATGAAATTCCTCATCGACAAGCTTTGAGATTTCAGTCAGATCTACACTGCCCAATGTAGGCCTCAATTACATGTGGGCACAATGACATAATTGCTGTTGCTAAAAACCTCTGATGTGATGACCCTGTTAACCTTCAAACCCATTTTAAAATACACGATAAGAAGCAGAACTGTGTTAACCCACTGAAGAACATCTAGCCTAGTCCAAAATTGTGCCACCAGCCTCTTTTAACTGCAGTGGGGCTTGTGCCACAACCCACTGAAGATCCTGCTTCTGTCTCCAGTCTCTAATTTTTGGATTCCCTTGATATCATGGGGACAATCCTGCAATGAGATGAGTCCAATTTGACATGAGTTATATGCAATTAAGGCAGGTCTAATGTGTACTCTGAAAGAAAATAATGAATATTAGGAAATAACAACTTTCATTTTTATTCCCAGTGAAATGAGTAATCTTCAGAAGGAAGCAGGTTAAATAAAGCTTGCTTGGCCACATAAAAGCCAAAGCATATATATTTCTGGCGGAAAAAGGGACACCAGTTTTTGTCTTCAATAGGAAAGGACCATACACCAACTTCAAAAAGTTAAAATCTCATCAAGTTTGACCTAACAACTAGCGCTTGTAGATAATCTGCATTCACATACATCCAGCATAACAAAGCCTTCCATAGTTGTATTTTTTAAAAAATATTTAGTTCTACAGCATTCAAAATAGTTCAAACTCCATTAAATAGTTCTCATGGAACCTTAGCTCTAATGCAACCTGAAAATTCTATTTAACAAGCATACATTTAAATTTGGAGAAATATGGGTTGTGTTCAATTACTGAAACATAAAAGCTGGTATTATTTGGATGGAAGAAACGTAGGAACTAGCTATACATGACGGTTAAGATTCAAAAATTCCTAGTACACGGAATCCCTTTGCTACAAGATTATTTTGGCACACTCTGCTGTAGTGTAACATTAATGTTTAATACGAGGTATAATCTGTAAGCAATTACTATAAATATGCACAGGTATAAGCCACAGAATACTTTACTGTAGGCAAGAGGAAATGCACAATGTTTTTATCCATTGGTGAGCAGTGCAGATATGGAAAATATGGAGGGGAATCTTTGCCTTGAAGTGACTGAATACATGACTTGTTGTGATGCACACAAGCCTCCAGTGATACAGAAAGGCAAGTCTAGAAAGAAACAGATAGCTCCAGAATACATTATGACCGCATAATAAAAATTATCCTTTTGGTATTAATACTGTAATAATGATTATTTGGATACACACATACTACAATAGTTTAGTACATTATATGCGCACACCCAAAAGCAAAACTTGGGAATCAAAATAATAGGGCTTTTTATAAAATAGAACAAGAGTTAGAATTAAATGGATTTGTAAGTTTGCAAACTTAAAGTTCCAACGTCATTAGTACAAGAAGCTTTAGGTTTAAACTGGGCAAAGTTTGAAGATTGTGATCCAATGATTGTTTAGCAGCAATTTTACAGAACTGTAAATTTTTTTATTAACAGGCAGCATAAACAGATAATTCTAATTGTATTTAAAAACCATGAGTGCCACATTGAAGAATATACAGCTCATGAATAACTTAAACCATATCCCATATTAAGAGACAATGCACACAGCATACAAAAAGTATTCTAAACAAAAGCTCTAAGGATACATGATTGAAGTTTCTAAAATGATATATACAGTACATAATGTTAATTACGTGTTCATTTCAGTCCACGATACTCATCATGCTTCACTTTCACCAGAAACTGAATTCTGTACCTCCTCTTCTAAAATTGGTACAATCAGGTTATCCTTGGACATCAAGTTGTATTTCATCACAAACTTGGTAAATCGGTGACACAAGAAGGTTTCATTCTAAAGGACAAAAAAGGGAATTGCACAGATTAACATATGCAAAAAAGGCAAAAATTATTCCGTTTTTCAGCATCATTTTAAGTTTTCATTTCTTATACAGAGCTCTCTATGTAATAAATAAATAAACTGTAGGACGCTGTACTTTATACTGTGGCCCACCAGGATGCCCATCAAACCACTCTTAAAAGACTTGACTTTGATATGTTGGTATGGACAAGTAGCCCAAAGAACTTAAGTGGATCAGTGCATGTCTAAAAACAAACACCAAAGCTACAGAATTACATATAGACAGTTGAAATGCATACAGGAGAGAACTTTGTCAGCTACTCATCTAAATGGTTTATGCCTAAATGTAGCTGCTGACCCTCAACTAGTTTGATGAATGGTTAAGTCACTTACTAAATCCCATTTACTCAAAAGATCAACTCTAAACTGAGACTGACAACTAGATTTAGGCTTTATACATTAAACACTGGATGACTTATATATAAACTAATGATCAGCCTAATGAACCTATACATGACTCCTAGATCAATGCACACTTGAGCAAGCGGAGTTAGCAGAGATATGCTTTAATATCTCGGGCACTTGAAAACCATCATTTAAGTCTCACTGCCTGTCTCAGACAAAACTTTTACATGCCAAGCATGTGATAGAAAACCTGCAACAGACTCTTCATACATTCTTGTTGGAATTAATGTGTAGGTATCATACCATACAAATTAAAATAACATGAGGTAGGCATATCTTTTACACTTCAAGTAGCAATTCCACTGTTTCATGGAAACTAAGAATGAGACTCAGCCATAAAAGCTCTTTACAAGTAGAAACAAAACTGCATTTAAAAAAAAAAAGGACTGCAGTTCAAGACACTCACAGTGCAAGCCTATCTCAGAAATAAGTCACACTGAATTCAGCAGGTCTTGGTTCCAGGTAAGAAGCCACAGGATTACAGCTACAGTATCAGAGTACTTACCTCATATTCATCAAATATTTGACGGTGATGAAAATATGCATGCGAAAATATTCTATAAATCCTACGACAGACTGATCCTAGTTTGGCTACAGATGATTCCTTTATGCTAACTCTGTAAAAAATAAAAGGCAATTATTACAGATAGGTCAGACTTATTGTTGTTGTACTAAATGTTTAAGCATGTACAATAAATAATATAAGTAATTAACATTATGTCAAGGCTAATTTTTATGAAATATGTTGGGTTATAGTAACCATCTCACATGTTATCTTACTGAGAGGTGTTTGTTATAGATTTAAACTTAAATATTTAAAAATACATATAAGGCCTAAGCAGACTGCCAGAAATAGTGCACATTAAATTGAGGCACTGCCCTGGCTCAGTGCTAGGGAATCATGGGAATTGTATTTTTTTCTGAGACATTGAGCCTTCTCTGTCAGAGAGCTCTGGTGCCACAATCAATTACAGTTCCCATGATTCCCTAGCACTGAGCCAGGGCAGTGCCTCAATTTAATGTGCACTATTTCTGGCAGTCTGCTTAGGCCCTTAGTTTACTATTAGTAGTATTAATCTCATCATCATAATTATTATAATCAACACTATTATTAGTATTATCATTATTATTGCTATGCTTATTTTAGTTAGACAATAGCAAACTATCATTTATAGAAAGGTGATTTGAGATTGCATTGGTATCCATTATAGATAAAAAATAAAAATATACACGTAGGAACAGTTTCCAGTGAGAATTTGTTCATCCAAATCTAATCATGCCTTGAGTACCAAATAAAAATCTGCAAGAAGATTCCATCAGGAGTTTACCTGCTTGGGAAATATTTATTGCTATTCAGAAGACATGCAGCTCCATCCAGTGTGTGTCTGGTATAGTCAATGGCAGGACACTAAAAAATAAAATGAAAATAGGATATTAGAATATCAACAATGGATTGTATATGAAAATAATTTTCCTTGCAGATTGACATGGAAGATTTAGACAAGTGAAATATGAACACTACATTTCAAATGGCACATCATTTTCAAGTTCTAAGACAAAACCTGTTTCACAAATATGCACACCTCACTCACACCCATTCCTAACCTACTTGGAAGCA
>CM034701.1:192313841-192326670 GCA_020142125.1 Phrynosoma platyrhinos | reverse complement strand
AGGCCATGGCAAATCTCCTTTCTTGCCAAGAAAACCCCATGTGCACTTTGTGCATTCTCTGGAGATGAAGGAGATGACTCTGGAGATGAAGGATTGAATCCCTGCTGAGCTATGAAACCCAGTGGGTGACCTTGGGCAAGTCACACTCTCTCAGCCTCAGGGGAAGGCAATGGCAAACCCCCTCCCCAATGCGGCTTGCCAAGAAAACTCTATGATCGGTTGATAGATGGGAACAACTTGAAGGCGCCCAACAACAACTGGAAGACCCCTCCCAATGGAACACGCTGCCTTTTAGCTGGTCTCCCCCCCCCCCCCCCCAGAAAGCATGAAATAGCTTAGAAAATGGAGGCCAACAGAGGCCAGCTAAACAGTGGCAGTGAGAAGGAGGCCCTGGGGCGCCTTGTGTCGAGAGCTCTTTCTCTGTGCTCCGGCCCTGAAGAAAAACTTCCTCGTGCCCTTGAAACGCCTTTGGCACCCCCCCCCAAGTGCTCTAGCACCATCCCAGGGAAGCCTGGGATGTGTAGTTTCACAAGGTCTAATTTAGCCTTCTCTGTCAAAGAGTGATGCTGCCTCGTCGTTTTCTTTGTGTGCCTCCGAGTCGTTTTTTGTTTTTACTTCTGAGGCAGCCTATCATGGGGTTTTCTCACACAAGGTTTGTCCAGAGAAGGCTTGGCCATAAGGCTGAGAGAGCGTGACTTGCCCCAAGGTCATCCAGTGGTTTTTACATCATCATCATAATAATAATAATAATAATAATTTTTATTTATATTTCCCGCCTCTCCCTACAGATCAAGGCGGGATTATGCAATAAAATGTATACAATGTATAAAATACAAACAATGAAATAGTAAAATCAGAACAATAATAATAAAGTATAAGAAATACATGGCCGAGCAAGGACTCTAACCCTGATCTCCAGAGTCAAAGAGCTACACCACGCTGCTGCCTCACCAAACTACAAATCGCAGGACTCTGTAGGATGGAGCCAGGGGAGTTAGAGCGGTGTTGAACTGCATTATCTCTGCGGTGTAGATGCACCCAGAGAGACAGCCCTACTGGGGACAAGGAGAAAAAGAAGCCAATACGGGACGAGGAGGAGGAGGAGGAAAGGAATCCCCCCGCCGCCAATCCTATGCTCTCTCTACACTTTGCTGGGTCCCTTCTCCTTTCCTTTTCCTTACCATGGCGCGCGGCCCTTCTTCCCGCTCTCCTCGCGCCGGCTCTCCTTCCAACCGAAGACAGGGGCTCGCGCTCAACTGACCCTCAGAGCAAGCGCACGTGAAAAAAGAGGGGCAGTCACTACCACGCATGCGCCCTCCACTCCCTCAGGGGTGGCGTGAAAGAACTAAGTTATTACTTCCTGCGGCTACGGAGGAGGGCGGGGGCCAAAAAGTCTTTAAGGTCCATTCTGGAACGGAACGCTTATTTTTGTGCTTTCCCAGCAACAACGGGTCAACTTCTACAACATATATTATGTAATCGCAATGAGCAGAGAATATTTATATAAATATAATATTTATATAATCCCAATGAACTGAGAATGTGGGGGGAGGGTGAAAGAGAGAGGATTTCTGGGGTCGCCTCCGGAAGTTGCGAAACGCCTCGACTAGCGTGGCCCTTTCCAGAAAATTCTGGAACCAGGGTGAACCCCGGAACCTGCATAGGCCATACTCAGGGAGGGCGAGGGGCTTCCCTTCCCCCCGCCCACTCAGCCGTCCTGCCCGCGCGAGGGGAGCGGGTAGGCGGATCTAGGTGACGTCACGGCGGGCTTCTGCAGCGTTAGGCTGGTTCCGGGGCTCGCTTTACGCGCCAGGCTCTCACGTGGGGCGGGGCTAAAGGAGGAGGCGGGGCAAGACCGCGCAGGAGGACTTGCGGCAGGCTGCGTGCGCACGAGGGCCGCGAGCCTCCTCGCTTACTCGTTCTTTTTGCACTTGGTGGAATACCGAGCCGCCTCCTCCTCCTCCTCAAGTAAGCGCATCTGTGTCTGTGGTGGGGTTGTTATGCCAGCCTTTCCCCCCCCCCCATTACGAGGGAGGTGGTTCAGTCCAGGCCGCTTCAATGGGGACGGGGCATTCGGGACCAGGGAACTTGGCGCCTGCGGGGGGGGGGGGAATGAATGGCAACCTTTCTATAGAATGGTCTATGGCAGAGGTAGGCAACCTTTCCCCTTTAAGGGCCGAGGGACTTCAGCTCCCAGAAGCCTCAGCCATGTTGGCCAATAGTCCCATGTTGGCCAATAGCTCCTGGGATTCTGGGAGCTGAAGTCCCTCGGCCCTTAAAGGGGAAAGGTTGCCTACCCCTGGTCTATGGAGGAGGGCCCCAAAAGATAGTCCTTGGGGGAACCGTGGCAGTCCTCTCCGTTTAGGGACAGGCCCATTGCCCCTCCGAAACCATGGCCGCCGGGTTTTGGGATTATTAATTGAGTATTTGGATTAGAGTATCCCAACGGGTGGCCTGGTGCTTTTGAGTGCTGGACTGCGGCTCTGGGAGAGCGGGGTTCGAATCCCACTGAGGTGACCTTGGGCAAGAAGTCACACTCTCTCAGCCTCTGAGGCAAAGACTGGGATCTTTGTGACCCAATCTTGCCACCCACCCACCCCAAAAAATTATAATAATAGGTTTGTCTCCTCAGAGTCGCCACAAGTCGGAAAACGACCTGAAGGCACCCCACACACGCACACAAAGGAATGGTTTAAAAGGTGACCAGTTAAAACGTGAGAGTCTGGGGTCTTATGGCGACCTTAAAGAGAACCTTTCATGGCTATTTCTGGGCAAGGTTTGTTCAGAGGAAGAGGTTTGCCATTGCTTCCCCTGAAGAAGCTGAGAGAGTGTGACTTCTTGTCCAGGGCCACCTAGTGGGTTTCATGGCTGAGGTAGGACTCGAACCCTGGTCTCCAGAATCACATTCCAACTCTCCCTTGGAGAAGGCCTCTTTCTCTGGGGTTTGGGGTAGCCGGAGTGAAGGAGGGGGAAACTACAATTCCCATGTACCAGGCCACAGTCGTCCTCGCCCCCTTACCATTGCTTGGGGCTGATGAGAGTTGTAGTCCAGAGAGAGGCCCCGGACGCAGTGATTCCCAGACTCTGGCCTTCCAGGGGTTTTGGACTTGGGCCGAGATGGCTGAGGCTTCTGGGAGCTGGAGTCTAAAACTCCTGGAGGCCCAGCGTTTGGGAGCCACTGCCCGGGGCCTGGAGTCCTCTATCTCCGCCTCCTTCCTCTCCCTCTGGACGCCTGAGGACGAGGCACGTGTTTTTCCATGGGGTGCCTCTGGTTCCCTCCCTCCTTCTCTCCTGGGCTCTATCCTGGGTCCAAAACACACATCAGAAATAATCCAGTTTGAGACCGCTTTCACTGCCCTGGCTCAGTGCTATTAAGGAATCATGGGAACTGCTGTTTATTGCGGCAGTGCCAGAGCTCTCTCTACCAGAGAAGGCTAAATGGCTCACAAAACTATAACTCCCATAATTCCACATCATCGTGGAGCCAAGGCAGTGAAAGCGGTCTCAACCTGGATCATTTCTGCGGTGTGTTTTGGACTTCAGAATCCTTACCTCCAGAAATAAGCTGCCCTGAGCCTTTCTGTCTCTTAAATCTCTTTTTTTCATTCTTGCTCTGCATACTCCAGATGCCTCAGGCCTCCAGCTTATGGGGAGGACATGGGACTATTGGCCAACATGGCTGAGGCTTCTGGGAGCTGAAGCCCCTCGGCCCTTAAAGGGGAGGACATGGTGCTTAAGGTTGGCAGGCTGTCCTTGCAGAGGGATCTTGTTGCAGCAGCACCTTTGAGGCTCACTGCAAGAAAGAGAGAAGCTGGGAGCATGAGCTTTCCTAGACCTGAGCTGCCTCCTTCAGATGCGTGGAGTGGAGTGGGGGGTCCAGGGATAGACTTGTATAAAGATATGTGTGAGAATGGCAGAAGACCCTCTAGTCTACTCCACGCATCTGAAGGAGCAAGCTCAAGTCTAGGAAAGCTCATGCTCCCAGATTCTTCTTTCTTTCTGTGAGTCTCAGAGGTGCTGCAAGATCCCTTTGGAAACTGATTTCCCAGACTAACATGACTATGGTCTTTCAATTCTATTCATTGCATGTAAAGGGATCTTGTTGTAGCACCTTTGAGACTCAAAGAAAGAAAGAAGAATATGAGAGCATGAGCTTTCCTAGACAGTCTATATTTCCTCAGAGGCATTTGGTGGAGTGGAGGGTCCAGGGATAGACTTATATAACCAGGGTGTGTGAGAGAAGGGCAAAAGAAATGCAAAACACCCTCCACTCCATGCCTCTGAGGAAGGAGGCTTAAGTCTGGGAAAGTTCGTGCCAGCAATTTATTTTCTTTCAAGGAGTCTCAAAGGTGCTGCAACAAGATCCCTTTGCACGCCGATTTTATTATTATTATATTAATTGATTTATATTCTGCCTTCCTCCCAGTATAGGAACTCAAGGCAGCTACCTTTTTTTCCCCCAAGCTTTTAACTTGCTTTGATTTCCCAGGTAACACAGCTAGAGGTCTTTGGTGCTTAACTTTGATTTAATGCTCTCTGGTTGACGACTTCCACTCCATGTGTCTGAGGAAAGTAGACCTAGACTACAAAAGGTTATGCTATAGCTTCTTTCACACAGGTCCAAAACACACTGCAGAAATAACCCAGTTTGAGAGCACTTTAACTGCCCTGGCTCCATGCTAGGGAATCTTAGGAGTTGTAGTTTATTGTGGCACGAGAGACAGAAGGCTAAATGTCTCACAAAACTATAGTTCCCAGGATTTCCTAGCACAGCCGGGGCAGGTGAAGCGGTCTCAAACTGGATTATTTCTGCAGTGTGTTTTGAACCATAGCCTCAAAGGTGCTGCAAGATCCCTTTACATCCTGATTTTCCAGACGACCACAGCCAAGTCTTTTATTAGTCAGTCTCAAGATCCCATAGCAGACTGAGGGCCTTTGCAGACTGCCAGAAATAGTGCAAATTGAGTCCACTTTTAGGGTTAGGGTTAGTGCTAGTGAATCATGGGAATTGTATTTTTTTTCCTGAGACATTGAGCCTTCTCTGCCAGAGAGCTCTGGTGCCACAATAAAATACAGTTCCCATGATTCCCTAACCCTAACCTTTAAAGTGGACTCAATTTGCATTGTTTCTAGCAGTCTGCAAAGGCCCTGACTTTCCGGCCCTGACTTTCCAGGCGAAACAAGGCCGGCTCTTTGGATTCCTGTGTCCTTGCAGTTCCACTGTGTGGCCTGCAGGGGGCAGCAAGGCTCTCCCTTCCTTTCCTGTTTGACCTTGTGGGCTGACCTGGCATTGCTTGGAGGAGGAGGCGCACGTGTGCCAGGGGCCCAAGGAGAGGAGACACGCTTGGCTTCTTCCTTGGACTTTATTCTCTGGCCTCCCCCTCCCTTTCTCTTCTCTTTCTGCAAGCCTTTTTAGTTGCTTTGTTCCGTCCTTGCCCACTTCTGCATTTTTATCTTTTATTTTTGACTTGCCTGAGTCCTTGCTCTGGTATCTGCTTATTTTGCTAGCTCCACTTAACACAGCATGAGACATAACCGGGTATAGCCTTGTTGGCCATACAATAAAGGGCAATAACGTCTAAAAATCCACAAATTTGGCCAACCAGAATGCACAAAATACATGATGTGTTTAATACACTGTGTTTGCAATCCTGGTTGAACCAAAGTAAATTCAACCAGGGTTGAGATGGGAGAAAGCAACTTAATAGCATTCAGTACTTCCAACAAAGTTAGTCTTGGTTAATAGAGCTGGTTTTGTGTGTTTATAAGCTAAGAATGCTCCCGTATATGTATTACTTATTTATGTATGTCATCCTTTGTTTTCTGGCACACACAAAAAACAGTGGGAATAAAACACAGATCAAAAACAAACTTGGGATAACATAAAGGTAACATAAAAATGAATACATTAAAAATAACACATCAACAGTGCAGTTTAAATTTCAAAGGCCTGGCAGAATTAAAATATATTTGCTTGCCAATGAAAGGATGACTTCTAAAGAACAGATTAAGCTTCCCTTGGCAAGGAGTTCCCTAATTTGGGACCTACCATACTGTTGAATTCCTGCTAGGAAGAAATGCTATTTCTTTTCTGAATACATATAAGTATGGAGTGAAGTACATTTGGGCCTCCACATTTGCAGATTTGCAGTTTTGTTTAAGATATTCTCTCAAGGAATCTCTAGGTTGTCCAGCACAACTCTGCCAGAGGCTGACCACAGTGTCACACTGGAGGATCCAGAGTTCCCTAGAGAAAACGCTACTTTAAGCATTTGTAGATCCTCCAGCGTGATTCTGTGATCAACTTCTGGCAGATGTTGACCACAGAGTTGCACTGGAGGGCCTGGAGATTCCTAGAGAGGTAAAAAGGATAATGGTGTTTGTTTGTTTTTTCAACTTGCGGTTTTCTACATTCATGGGGGTCCTTCACCCCTAACCCCAGCGAGTGTGGAGGGACCACTGTAACACTCACACTTTGATTGAGTTCCTGCATGGCAAGGGGTTGCACTGGATGGCCCTTCTGGTCTCTTCCAACTCTATGATTCTATGGTTAATTAGCATTCTTAAAGGCAGGGAACTTGTTTGGAGTTCTTCACTGCTACTCTTATGAATGCCAATTACCTACCATTAAACATTTTTTAAAAGTGGGAAAATGTTTATTGAATGATAATTTCGGTCACTTTGTATAACTTACTGAATGTTACATAAGCATTAACTTCACAGTTACATATGCTCCGGAGCATAGCATACATAGCCTGAGACAATAGATACATCAGTGACTCTGCTGGCACTGAAGCATGTGCGTTTTTAATCTTAATTTACAGAAATGCTGCGTTTACCGACAGTGCTGCGTCAAATGAGGCCAGTGTCCAGAGCACTTGCCCCTCACCTTACAAGAGCCTATGCAAAGGATGTTAAATTTGGAGCAGACGCTAGAGCTCTCATGCTACAAGGGGTGGACCTTCTTGCTGATGCTGTAGCTGTCACCATGGGGCCAAAGGTAAAGAAGCCAATTTTCTTGGTGGTGGTTCAAAATTTGCTCATAAAACATGGGATGAAGAAAATCAAAAAAGTATTCACCCAAGATTAAGAGTGCTTGAGTCCTGCTGATTTCCCCCCCAGTGGGAGGATTGAAATGTGGTTAAATAAGTGAGTGTGCTTAGGAACACTTAATTCATGCCCTTGGGTTTTTATTTTATTATGTTTTTCCAGTTAACATGCCTGGCTGAGGTGAGTTTGCTGGTAGGTAAGCCAGTGAAATATGGGGAACATGTGCTTTCATGCCTTTTCACTGCTGATGTTTTTTACCTAATGTTCTATAAGTTTTCAGAGTGACAAAAGTGGAAGCAAGCTACTGTTATATGGCATCCCTTGGAGTGCCAGGATTGCCATATAAGAGAGATAATGACTTTCTTGCTGGGACTGATGTTGGCTCTTCAGAAAGAACAAAAGCAGTGGAGAGAGTGTGTTGTCCTCTATGATGGCTTTAACCAGAATTTCTGGTGGTTTTTCCATTGGAGAGGAAGGGCTAGTGAGAATTCTTCTCTATACCTGTCCTCCCCTTTTGTTATGGAGGGAAGATAAATAGGGTGGTGGACTTGTTTCTTTAGCCCAGGCTTGAAGATATGCAGCAGTTTTGGGAGTGCACGCGGGTGGGGGGAGAGTTTGGGTATCAACCAGGGGTGGGTAAAGTGCTGCCCCAGCGGTAATTTCTCCCACCTTCATATATTTTTTCCATTGAGATGTCCAAAAATGATCTCTAGAGCTGGGGAAGGCATTTTGAGCACATCTAGAATCACATGGAGGTGAAAAGTTTAATTCCTGTACTGTGAAGGGGCAAGGTTCCAATTAATGCTTATGCTTAGCCTGAACAAAGGTTGACAAAGAGAATCCAGCTGTTGCATTCCATATCTAAAACCGTATTTAAGCCCCTCAGTAACCGTTGTTAATATTTTGTATTTTTTCTATATTACCCCAATCTCAAAGCTCTACTGCTTTTCATTACAAATACACTGTTCAGCCAGTTTCACCTCCTGCCTCACTATAGTTCAGTCAGCTTCCTGTTTATTTCATTTCTATTAGCATCCACGTTTTCTTGTGATTTCTTGGGCAGAGATCCACAGATTTGGTTGAGTATATTTGTGGCAGGTGCATAGACCTGTTTCTGAAATGTGGAGAAAGCTGCTGTTTTCCTGCCGCATATTCAGCAGAGGAGCTCAGGGAGCCAATGGGATGTGTTTTGCAAACTTCTCAGCTAAGTGCATGGTTGAAGAGATTCCTACCCATATCAGTACTGGGCCTTCAGTTGCCATATGGTGTCATATAAGAACCTACTCCTCAGAGGAGTGTAATTATCATTAGTGAGTGCAGGTTTTACTGTACTATCAAGCCTGGTCAAAATTTTGGACCTCAGTAAATTCTTAGTTATTGCTGTGGTGTCATAGCAGCTAGTTACTATTGTATTCTCTATTTCAGTGGGTCCATTGACATCCACATAATCGTAGCACTCGGTTTCTTTAATTCCAACTGCTCTTTATACTGGTCCACATTCATAGGTTGTTAATACATTTTGTCTACCTTACTATAAAAAGTATCAAGTGACAGAAGTTTATAATGATTTTTAAAATTACCAAAATATTATTTTTAATCTAAACCTGAAGTTCTGATTTGTTACAAGCAGAGTCACATTGATAAGTTGAAGATGTACATTTGGCCTCCTAATATGGATCTTATTTAGTGCTGTCATAACCTCTGAACTGAGATGTCAGCTGTTGGTGAAATTACTTGTAAACCTCAGTGGAGAAGGGGATTTGAATAAAAGCCACATTGTACACAAAAAATGCAAAACAATGTTTTTCCTTCATATGTTGCATTCATAGGGGAGAACAGTAATCATTGAACAGAGCTGGGGAAGTCCTAAGGTGACAAAAGATGGTGTGACAGTAGCCAAGGCCATTGACTTGAAGGACAAGTACAAAAACATTGGAGCCAGACTAGTTCAAGATGTTGCTAACAATACCAATGAAGAGGCTGGAGATGGTACTACAACTGCAACGGTATTGGCGCGGTCAATTGCAAAGGAAGGATTTGAAAAGATCAGTAAAGGAGCAAATCCAGTGGAAATCAGGAGAGGTAAAGGTCTTGATAAAGTTGATCAGATTTGCAGAACTCTTTTTTAAGGATTCACCATACTTACTGGAATTGATGAAAGATGCTCTACAAAATGTCTCAAAATCATCGCAATGGGAGAAGGATACTCTAGTACTTTCTATGTTTTTCTCAGATTTTTAAGAGACATAACAGCTGCCATTAGCACGGATGAGTTTTCCCAACAGGCAAAAAGCAGCTCTGTTATGTCATATGTTAGTCCCATTAAACTCTCTTCATGTTTAATGTAAGTATCGCTAATCCACAGTTATGTATTGTGTGGTAGCAAGTGATTTTTGTTATTTGGTTAGGAGCTCAATATGTCATTCTAAAGCTTTTTTTTACCATTATTGGATAGTTAATTGATGTAGTTATTCTGTGCTCCCACAGGAGTGATGCTAGCTGTAGATGCTGCAATTGCTGAATTAAAGAAATTATCCAAACCAGTCACAACCCCAGAAGAAATTGCTCAGGTAATGCCACTGTCCCATTTCTTTAAAATGTTATTAATTCTGGAAGATTTGCAGGGCGAGGGTAGATTTAACCTTTTTAATTTTTTAACAGGTTGCAACAATATCAGCAAATGGAGATAAGGAAATTGGTAATATAATTTCAGATGCCATGAAAAAAGTTGGACGAAAAGGTGTTATAACTGTTAAGGTAAGTGGTGTGAATGTCTATGAGGATGAGAAAAAGAGATTCTTGCCAAGTGTTCTGAATGATTTTAAGTTTTATATAATAGTATTTAAGTGGTTTTTTAAAAACCCAATAACTAGCCTGTGAGAAGGACTAATATATTCTATAATTTCTAGAATAGAACACACAGAAGCTTAACAAAACTTGGATGATTTCTTTGATCTTTTCTCTTGAATAGGATGGAAAAACTTTGAATGATGAGTTAGAGATCATTGAAGGTATGAAGTTTGACAGAGGCTACATCTCTCCTTATTTCATTAATACAGCGAAAGGTAAGTAAACGTGACTGGTCTCTCTTTGCTGGTCATAGTCATTTACTACAGTAAAATATGATTGAAGGTATTTTATTATCTTTTTCATTCAGGGCATTTGCAGACACAATCACTTTTTGATAGTATCTATAGAATATAATGGGCATGAATTTTGCTTTCTGTTGACTCAGACATGTCTGTGACATGCTAAGATTTAGTTCCATTAGAACAGGGGTCGGCAACATTTGTTGCCGGGGAGGGCGGGGGAAATGGCGCGAGGGCCAGGCGCGCACACGCATGACACCCACCGTCATGCGCGCGCTGGGCACCATTTTGGAAGGCGTCAGCGTGCCTGCACCGGGCGAATCTGCCCGGCACACACGCACTGATGCCTTGCCAAGGCCCAGGGAAGGACCCAGAGTGCCTGTGCCCAGCAAATTCTCCCGGCGCAGGCACGCTGATGCCTTGTCAGGGCCCAAGGGACGGCACCTGGTGCAGACATGCTGACGCCTTGCCAGGGCCCAGGGAAGGCCCCAGAGCGCCTGCGCTGGGCAAATTTGCCCGGCGCACGCGCGCTGACGCCTTGCCAAGGCCCAGGGAAGGCCTCAGAGTGCCTGCGCCGGGCAAATTTGCCTGGCGCACGCGCACTGACGCCTTGCCCACGGAAGGCCCCAAATTTGCCTGGGAAGACCCAGGGAAGGCCCCAAATTTGCCCAGCGCAACCAAGGCCCAGGGAAGGTCACATAGTGGCTGCACCATGCGAATTCGCATGGCGCAGCCACCGTGGGACCTTCCAAAATGTATGAATCTTTAAATATTTGTTTTTACACATACAGTTGGCCCGCTGTATCAACGAATTTTTGCATCCATGTATTCAACCATCTACAGGTTAAAAATATTTTTAAAAATTCCAAAAAGCAAACTTTTTTTTTCCATTTTACATAAGGGACACCATTTTACTACTCCACTGTCTATAATGGGATTTGAGCATCCACAGATTTTGGTATCCACAGGTGGTCCTGGAACCAACGAGCAAATACCAAGGGTCCACTATTAACTTTAGTAATCCAGGAATAAGTTAAACGACTGGTTCTCTACAGGAGGCTAATAATGTTTCTACTGGAGGGTAATCAAGTCAGGCATATATTTGACATTTGAAGCTGTTCAGATATGAGAAAAAATGTGGTGTGGCATGGCACTGATTAGCATTTGACGGATTTTTAAAAGTCTGACTTTTTATGTAATACTTGAAAAACAGTTCAAGAATCCTACTTTCCATTATAGGACAGAAATGTGAATTCCAAGATGCTTATGTGTTAATCAGTGAAAAGAAGATCTCTAATGTTCAGTCGATAGTACCAGCTCTTGAAATTGCCAATAATCACCGTAAGCCTTTAGTTATTATTGCCGAAGATGTTGATGGAGAAGCCCTCAGTACACTTGTATTAAACAGGTAGGCTTAAAACAAATACTTTAACATGTACGTGGTCTACTCTCACAAAGATTGGAAGATTGGGGGGGGGGGAATAACAAACTTTTTTTGGTTTGAACCAGTGTTTTTGGGTGTCCTGCTAATTATATTAATACTGTGAAACATTTTATGTATTAAGAAAGCTCAGTCACTCATGTTTTAATGCTTTCCAGCGTTAACAATCCAAAATTATAAGACTGATATTACATATTTCAATAAAATAGCAACTATTGATGCTTAGTAATAATATTAACAACAAACAGCAACAATAACCAGACTTTAAAAAAGAATATGAATAATTAATTTAGGATACCAGAAGAGGTTGTTTGGTTTGGTTTGGTTTTTGTTTAATTGGCCAATCCTGCCCAAGAATTATGCAACATATGATGGCCTGATCCCAAGGATTTGTCATGTTTAGGCTTAAAAGAGATGCAAAATTGCTCTTGATTATCCATGGGTCGTATGAATTGACAATAACACTATACATATGTGTTGGAATATATTTGCATTCTCCTGTCCATTCTTATATGGGGATTTCCCTCTCTCTGTCTCATTAGAAACAGTTTAACAGTTCTTTCTGAAGATTGTAAACTGTTAAATCTTATAGTTGTTATGTGTCTTTAGCCTGCCTGCTCTCTCATTCTTCCTGCTATATTAAAGATGGTGAGATTTATTCTCTTTACCCAAACCATCTCCAGTTAGATTAAGTTTTAGTTCTTTTATGTAAATATTAAAGCCAGGGGTAGGCAACCTTTCCCCTTTAAGGGCCGAGGGATTTCATCTCCCAGAATCCCAGGAGCTATTGGCCAACATGGGACTATTGGCCAACATGGCTGAGGCTTCTGGGAGCTGAAGTCCCTTGGCCCTTAAAGGGGAAAGGTTGCCTACCCCGATTAAAGCCATTATTGTTTGTTTTTAAACTACAAACTGCATGTTTGTTGTTTTCTGAGTTAGTCTTTAGGAAGACAGAATAGTCTGACCCACACTTCTGTTGTTCTGCTAATGAAAGCTGAACAAGTTTAACTTTTATGCTTGCATATTTTGTTTCCTTTTAAAAGGGTAAACACCCTAAGAAAGTAAACTTGCACCCCACAATATATGTCTATCATCCAGTTCACTGAGTGTGGTTGCTAACAGTGCATTCCTGTCAGCATACAAAAGGAGTTGAGCAGCTAGGAAAAGGTTAACTTTCCTTCCTCAGAAGCCCAGAGCCAGCTCAGAAATTATGCTCCTCTTCCTTGAGAAAAATAATAATAATAATAAT
>CM034701.1:192290463-192313831 GCA_020142125.1 Phrynosoma platyrhinos | reverse complement strand
GCTTCATTCTCCTGAGCTCTTTCTAATTGTGGTTCTGTCTTTGAGCAAAGAAGAGGGTCCACCTGAGTAATCCCAGAATTAGGCAGCCTTAATTTTACAAAATTCTAATCAAATTTTTGACACTCCTTGCCTGGGTAGACCTGAGTGTTTTTCAGCAAGGACAGTCTTTGGGGGCTTTCTGCTTTTCAGTTATAGTTATCACTTTGGAGAAGAGATTACTGCTGTGTAGCAAGCCAGTGTGGTGTAGTGAATAAAGTGTTGGACTGTGACTTGGGAAAACTAGGTTCACATCCCTACTGAGCCAGAAAACTCTTTAGGTGACATCACATTGTTGTGAGCTCAGTAAAGTGGAGAGAAGGAGAGCCATGTGACACAGAATGAAAAAGAAAATATTTAAAGTGGGTTTATTTTCAAACAATGAATGGTAGATGGCTTTTGTTAAATGTAAATATATTGAATTTCAGTCTTGTTAGTAATGGAGAGGGTTGTTTGTGAAATAAGATTATAACGTTCACATCAACAGAGCATGCAGTTTGTTATTCTGAGTAATGAAATTTTCTCTCCCGTTTCAGACTGAAGGTTGGCCTACAGGTTGTTGCAGTAAAAGCACCAGGTTTTGGTGACAATAGAAAAAACCAGCTTAAAGATATGGCAATTGCTACTGGTGGTGCTGTAAGTAAATGCTGAAATGTCTTCTAATTACTGACAGATCCTGCTAAAAACTAATTAATATTAAGAGAACATTGATCTGTAATGGATTGGCAGTACAGTGAGGCCTCCTTATCTGCGGGTTTGCCATCCCCGGACATAAGCATCTGCTGCTGGCAAGCCCCTGTTGTCTCCAATGGCAGTGTGTGCACGCAGCCATGCCACCATTAGGGACAACAGGAGTTCAGGTAAGCCTTTCAACAAGGGCTTACCTGAAGTCCCATTGTCCCTAATGGCGGCACAGTTGTGTGCACACAGCGCCATTGGGGACACCAGGATTTGGGGTCTGTAACAGATCCCTCATGGATACCAAGGTCCTACTGTATGAAAAATCTTGCAACGGTTGAACACTTTTTTTCCATACATCAAGGCGCACCCTTTTTCATCACTAATGAGAAAATTGGTGAGCATTCTTTGCATCCCTGGTCCTGTCATACCAGTTGAAGATCAGTGCTTTGGCTCAATATTGTCTCCTACTTAGAAGTAGGGGCCTTCAGGGTTTTGAGAAAGTGTTTTCCCCTGAAACTTTCACACAATGTATGCGGTCCTCCGTTGACTTCATGGGCTGGACTGGTAAATGAGAATCTTATTTGTCTGGCTCCTGTGGGCCTTGAACCCATGGACATAGACATGGTGTTAACAGCACCGTTTCCGTGCTAATTCAGCAGTGATTGAGCTTGATTCTGTAAAATTTTATCTGATTGGCAGCAATATCAAGTTTTCAGTGTCCAATCTGATTTGTTTCAGGTGTTTGGGGAAGAAGGTTTGACCATAAATCTGGAAGACATTCAGCCTCATGACTTTGGCAAAGTTGGAGAAGTCATTGTGACAAAAGATGACTGCTTACTACTTAAAGGGAAAGGGGATAAAGGTCAAATTGAGAAACGTGTTCAAGAAATAGTTGAACAACTAGAAGTTACAACCAGTGAATATGAGAAGGAGAAGCTGAATGAGCGCTTGGCTAAACTTTCTGATGGAGTAGCTGTACTGAAGGTGACTATAACATGACTTCTTTGTATGTGAGATGAGGGGTTGGTTATGCATCTTTCCACCAGGTCAAAGAGGGGGAGAGAATATTGAAGGTAATCCTGTAAAGTAGAAAGATCCTGTTTCTGTGGCCTCTGGTCTGAAGAGAATTTTCGGTGTTAGTTACTTTTTAAATTTTGTTATAATTCTTTCATGTTGGTGTGGAAAAGATTATTATGGTTTGGGCTGAAAATAACTTTTTGTATGGTCAATTATTGGGAGGAATTGTCCCCCAAAAGTGGAAGACAGTATACTTCAGATATCAAAATAGAGATAAATAATGTCCCCAATATTTTTTGAAAGAGCTGTTAAGTCTTAACACTGTTTCACAGTGTAAATGAGTAAGCTACATCTTTTCAGGCTGCTGTTATAACATTACATATATGCCAGATGTATTTTCCATAAAACAGTGTTAAAATGAAGACCATTTAATTCTTGGCTTGTTGAACTGAATTGCATCCTTTTTTTTTTTTTTTTTTTTTTTTTTTTTTTTTTTTTTTTGCCTGAGTCAGCTGTTAAGTGTATTAACACTTCTTCAGTGTTGCAAGTTATGTAAGATATAGCTTTGATTCCAAACCAAATATTAAGTTCTGCATATTAGAAAAGATAGTCTCTGATCCCCATCCATCATCTGGGCATGCCTGTAATAATAGTTTGAATTCAGACTAGTGTGTTCTCCAAAATATTCCTGATAAGTGCTGTCATCCTATATTTGATGGGTTATAGTTTATTTCATCATGGGTTATGTAAATTTTAGAAAGAAGGGTTTGAAAAGAATGGAAAGGAAACTTAAAAGACATCAGAAAGGAGAGCACATTTGGTTAGGAAGACAATAGGGAAGGTGTCTAAATCTCACCTTAACTGGAATATCTGTCCTTCCCATTTGCTGCAGGGTTATTATTAGCTTTTGAGTTTTATAAACTTATGATTTGTGAATGTATGGCCCACCAGATGTTTTTCCAACTCCAGCTCTCATCCTTTACCTTAGGCCATGTGGGATGATAATATTTGGAGTTGAACATCTTGATAGTCCCTAGGTTTTGCACCTTTGTTCTAAACGTGTAGTAGTCAAATATTTTGGCTTGATTATCTCTTTGAGTCTTAGTGAACCGTGAAGCAATATTAGCTCCATGCTCAGGAAGGTTAGCACTATTTTTCTTTGCCAAATGCCATTAGTTGCAAATACACTCATCCCTCCCCTTTCGCAGACTTGGAGTCTGCAGTCTCAGGGGGGTTGCAGACTGCCAGAAATAGTGCAAATTGAGTCCACTTTTAGGGTTAGGGAATCATGGGAACTGTATTTTATTGTGGCACCAGAGCTCTCTGACAGAGAAGGCTCAATGTCTCAGAGAAAAACCAATTCCCATGATTCCCTAGCACTAACCCTAACCCTAAAAGTGGACTCAATTTGCACTATTTCTGGCAGTCTGCAACCCCCCTTAGTCCTTTGTGGACGGCAAGTGGGGAGGAACAAAATGGTGCATGGGTGCACACCACCATTGAAATCAGTGGGGCTTGGATAGTTGCAGTTTTCCCGATTCGAGGGGGAGGGGTCCGAAACGGATCCCCCATGAATCGGGAGGGACGACTGTAGCAGCTAGGAAAAGACAAAGTTGAAAAATGGTTGCTTTCAGTATTGTTGGCCTGACCCTGCAGTGAAGTTAGGTGGGAGTTCTCTACCATATGAAATGAAGAGGAAGAATAGGGTTTCTTGGTGATACTCAGGTGTCTGGATTCTCTGTCAGTTAGGTACATTTTTGGTGGCAGATTGAAATCATGTTCATTAAGACCTTGCTATTTATTATTATTGCCATGGACAGAGAAAGAACAGATAAAATCAGAGGAAGGAATTAGCTTGTCCTGGGCTAACAGCTAGAAAACCAAATTGAAGGAGGGGCTCAGAAGGGTCTCTAGGAACCCCTGCAGATCTGTATGCGACCCCTGCCTAGTTTGTGTGGCACTGGAAGTTGACCCATGCCTAGGAGGTTCATTCCCCCAGAATAAAAATACTCAAACTGAAAACATTGTATTGTTATGGTAGACATACCTTGATAGAAGTCACATCATATCCTTCTAAGTAATCTGTTTGTACAGAAATTCAGAAGTGGCAGAGCTGCGTGTCTTTCCATTTTTAAGCTGCTAGTTAGATCTGCTATAGGCAGTCATGCAACTCTGGTGCAGTAATTCTACCTTCTCCTTGCCTCATAACTGCACAGAATCATAAAAGCCTTCCAAAGCAAACATATAGCTCTTAATGGTAAAAATAACTTGAAAAATAGTAAGAATATTACTCAAAGATTTAGGGAGGGGATGCCAAGGAAACACAGGTGGGATGAAGATTCAATACATTATCTAGTTTATTGTTCTAGTCTGTGGCATTCAGGGGATGATAAAGAGGCAGACTTGCATATTAGCATTTAATTTGTCGTAGAATGTAGGCTATTCTTAGAGCACTTTAGAGACATCCAAATGGTTGAATTGTTGCAAAGTGCTCTTCCCACCTCCCACCCGGCAAAGCAGGCATAATAGTAATCAAAACTGGCTTGTTCAGAACATTATGGACTGAGATTAATCTTAGTCTATTCTGCTGTTATGTATGATAGAGACTGGCTAATCCAGAAGAGAATAGTTGCTATAGAAATGTTTGTAAAATAACTTCCACATAAGAACATGACAGAATTGTCTAAACAATTGTCTTTTAGGTTGGGGGAACAAGTGATGTAGAAGTGAATGAAAAGAAAGACAGAGTCACTGATGCCCTCAATGCCACTCGTGCTGCTGTGGAGGAAGGCATAGTCCTGGGTGGTGGCTGTGCATTACTTCGGTGTATTCCAGCACTAGATGCTTTGATTCCAGCCAATGAAGATCAGAAAATTGGTAAGACAATCTTAATACCAGTGGATTTCCATAGAGCACTGTATTTTTAGTGGCATGGATCCAAAGATAACACTTGATTGTTGTCAGTTCTTGCAAACGTTACGTTAATGCAGAAACTTATGGCAATGAAACTCGTTTCTTTTTTAGGAATAGATATAATCAAGAGAACACTGAAAATTCCAGCAATGACTATTGCCAAGAATGCAGGTGTCGAAGGATCACTGATAGTGGAGAAAATCATGCAGAGTGCACCTGATGTTGGCTATGATGCCATGCTTGGTGACTTTGTAAATATGGTAGAACGAGGCATCATTGATCCAACAAAGGTAGGTTCTTCAGTTTTAAGCAGTGATCGCATTTGATGGAGAAAAGTGGTGTACAACTTCATTTAATGTCCTTAACTCTTTCAGGTTGTGAGAACAGCCTTGATGGATGCAGCAGGTGTTGCTTCCCTTCTGTCTACAGCTGAAGCAGTGGTAACTGAAATACCAAAAGAGGAAAAGGAAGCTCCTATGGGAGGAATGGGTGGTGGAATGGGCGGTGGTATGTTCTAATCCTGGGCTACCTAGATGCATATCATGAACTCTAATGAGGGCCTTGACAGTTTTAAGTAAACTTCAGGTCAATGAGAGGATGGATAACTGACTGCAGAAGGGCCGGTGTTCAAAGAATCACTGTAACATTAGTTACTGGATTTGAGTTGGCACATGTATAATTGTTTACAGTCATTGTCCATGCCTACAGATAATTTATTTTGTACTTTCAATAAAGACATTTCTACATTCCTGATACTGGGTGCAAGATCCATGTACCAGTGCTGTGCTCTAAACTTAAACCAGTGGAAGCACTTGCCATTCTGTTAAATCAGACTTTATTGGTGCTTGCTGTCACTAGGAAATGCAGAAGCCACTGTGTGCAAGACTAAATAAAAATTGTGTACAAAATAGACAAATATACAATTATGTGACAACTTTCTGTAATAAAAGATTGCTGAAACTTACAAAATGTATTAACTTATTCAGAAGGCATAGTCCTATTTTGTAGATGTTTTATCAATATGGCTTCAGAGATAAAACAATGATTTCAATAGCATTTAAGGCAGGGTTGGGAAAATTTCCCCCAGTGGGCCAAATTTAGTTTCTAAGTTGTGCAGTTGTTGAAAATTACTTTCATTTAACTCCCTCCAAATCATTTTCTCTTAGAAAATAGGTGATTATTGGGGAGGAAATTGGCCCTTGCATAGATTTAAGGCAGAAAAATTGTATTGACTTTCAGCATGGGGCACATGTATATTTTTTTTAAAAAAATGAAATTACTGTAAAGCAGTTTGAGTGCTTTGCTGTTCAGAAAATGTAGTACAGCTGAACTTACATCTGCATGCAGCTAACTTAAAGTGACCCCTGAGCATTATTCAATATTAAAACCTGGGGAGCTTCACTGGATATTGCTACAGCTGAAACCGCAAATAAGGTCAGTTTTGTAACTTTTCTGGATATCTCTTCAGATGGTCAGTAGATGTTCCTCCACCTTCACAACTCTGAATAAAGACTGTCCTATCCTTATTTTAGGTCTTTAAAAGGGTAATGTTGCATGCAACACAAACCTCAGTTCATGTGAGTTAAGAGTAGTAATATATAAAAACAGTTAAGTTCAAACATTTTAAACCCCCAATGCTTAAGGGCTCATCGAGCTTTCTTAAAGCTCAAGTTCATGATTATATATTTAAGACTTCAAGTACTTCAACCACCTATTGTAGTTTAACAATACATTGCTGTGCGTTATGAAATTATTTGTTGGTTGAGCCCTTTATCTAGGATTCATTCCTATTACAGACTAAAGTTGCTTATTCACTTAATCTATCACATTTTATACACTTGAGAAATAAGCTTTTGATTGCGGTTTTAAAGCTTTAACAGCAAAAATAACTTAAAATATGCATTTAAAAGAATAACTTAAACTTAGTTCCAATAACTATTACACACTGCAAAACAAAGCAGTGAAACAGCCATAAAGCTGAGTTCATACAAAGTGGCAAGATGAAGGCAAATCTGGTGCAAGTTACAGCTGCCACTCAGTTTTTAGCACCTTGGAATTGCACATGATGGAAGCTTCTGCGTTATGTACATCTGCATCTTTCCTGTTTTTGTACAGTAGTTATTATACATAATTGCCAAAATGTCCCCAAGTAACTGGAAGCCCACATAAGAAAAGCATCCTGTGTCGATGGGTGGTATCCAAGTAGACTACTTTCTCCACTTTTATGTGTGGTGCACTTCATGAAGCATTAGCTCTCGAGGTATGTTAGTTTCTGGGCCATACAACTTGGCTGCTCTTCTCTCAAACGCAGAGACCATCTGCTTAACAACTTCATCAAAGAACAGTGTAGCAAGGTGAGAATGTAGAAGGGAACGAAACTCAAAAGAAATCTGTAAATGAAAATAATTACATTCAGAATAAAGACTAAGTTATGTAACTGCAGCAGCACCTCTTTCAAATGTTTTAACTTTTCAATTATGACAATCCAAGTAGGCAAGAATTGTTAGCTGTGTTTTGTCTTTTGCCATACTGCTTTTCAGCAGCAAAGCAAGCAGGCCTTACAGTGTTGTATAAAGTTATCTTCAGGCTATGTGACTGACGTGTATATGAAACGTAAATGAATGTTTTGGTCACACTTGAGTCCTATGTCTAAAACATATGTACATATATGAAAGTACAGATATTTTAAAATGCAAAATACTTCTGGTCCCAAGTATTTCAGATAAGGGATACTCAACCTACAATACTCTTGCCCAGCCACTTTTCTATTCCTTTGCTAACCAGCATCCTGTGACTTTTGGACATGCTAAGTCCTCACTGGACTATTTTGGAGGGAGTTCTTCCCTTTGAATTTTCCATCTAATGTTTTAAACTTTTATAAACCTTGAGGTTTCTTTAACTTGCTGATTGTTCCACGAACACATATTAGCTACCTAAGTAACAAAACTCAGGCAGCATCAATAACAACAGGATAACGGTGTGTATTCAAGAAGACAGTCTACTCTCCCCTTCCTCTGAAATAGGAAATAAAGCAGCAGTCAGTTTCAACGAAGACCAACACTAGCTTGACTCTCAAGGGCAACATGTACAGAGGCCTAAGCTATTTGAGAAGACAGGTATAAAAAAAACCCAGCATGCATACATCACAACACCTTGACTTCTGGAACAACCTGGAATTAGAATGGACTTAATTGGCATTGTTACCATTTAATGTACAAAAAATACTCAGCACTGTAAAACTGAATCCAGTTGTAACATGGCAAAATAGAAAAGTAAAAATGAAGGAGGGTGAATACTATTTGGAGGCATGGTACATTGTCCACACTGTGGGGAAGGAATTAATATGTAATAGACACCATTCTTATGATCTCCTAACAAAACACTGGGACTTTATTTTGTGAATTGGTTATAAAGGTGCGGTGGTTTGTAAGTGTTCCTTGGAGAGCCTTAGACTGCTCACAATGAAACTACAGCCTTTCCTTCTGTTGCTGCTTTGAATTGTAGGGTGAGGTGGACAAAACTGGCCTGATGACTGTTGTTAAGGTTATTTTCACCAGCAGCAATGTTCCCTTCATATCACATGACATGCCACTTTTGAAACCAAGGGAACTTTCAGAAACAGATGGAAGAAGAACCTGCTGTTCAAAGGAAAAAAAGCTACCTTAAAAGACAACTAAACTGTTGATATACCTAAAAGAGCACTTTGGTTTGACAATTTGGGGGGAGATGTGGTCTTGCCGGTTCCTTCCTCTGAAGTGCTGCCTATAGCATCTGCTATTCATTTGTGGCTTCCTATCTAAGTACTAACTAGTGCTGACCCTGTTTAGCTTCCAAGATCAGATGGGATCCAGTGCCTTTACCATATTTAGGCCCTTGCCAATGTAATAATGAGAATTCACTTCTCTAAAAAACTGCCAGCAAAGAAAAAAGGGGGGCGAGGAAATTATGTTTGAATTGTAACATTTGAAACAGTTCTTAAAATGATCTGTTACACATTGTTAAAGGACAGATTAAATCTTCAGTTTTTACGTGTATAACCAAAGCTGTTTGGGAGTCAGCACTTTTTCAAAACCTGACAAGAACCATTGAAACGCATTTGAAACCAATAATGAAGATTCTTATGACCTTCAGTACAAAGAAAATTACACATGGTGAATGAACAATTTATCTATACACTATGGCCAGAATTCAAAGGGTTGGTTGTGTTGATTTGTTGTCTTCTACCAACAAAATGGGGAGAAAAAATGGTACTGGAGGTTTAGAAACCCTCCAGAGCTAGTTCTCAGGCTGCAAGCAAACATTCTTTGTCATATCGAGGAGGGAACAAGCTTGTTCTCTGCTGCTCCAGAGACTAGGACCCGAAACAATGGATGCAAGCTGCAAGAAAAGAGATTCCACCTCAACATTAGGAGGAACTTCCTGACAGTAAGGGCGGTTTGACAGTGGAACACACTCCCTCGGAGAGTAGTGGAGTCTCCTTCCTTGGAGGTCTTTAAGCAGAGGCTGGATGGCCATCTGTCGGGGGTGCTTTGATTGGGAGTTCCTGCATGGCAGGGGGTTGGACTGGAAGGGCCCTTGTGGTCTCTTCCAACTCTATGAGTCTATGATTGTTGTATTGATAAACATGAGGTCTGTGTTACATCAAGGTAACAGTCATTTGAAAAGGCAGTTTAAAACAAAGTATTGGGAACAACACACCACATCTTGTCCTGGCTTCAAAAGTATCACTGTTTCAAAGACCTTAGAAAGTCTCTAATACTTACTGAAAAATCCAAGGTGCATGTTCTTGGATAGCCAGGGATTCCTGGACTGAAACGCCACACAGTTTCTAGATGATTAAATAATTTCCCATCTGTGCACGATGCCTAGGAGAAAAGTTTGTTGTTGAAACACATCTACTTGGATTTTAGAATAATTGAGATCAACTTTAACATCTCAATTGTCACATTTCTATGTAGAAGAGCTATGGCGTTACTAGTGATGTTGCATCATTTATCAGTTATTTCCATCAAGGCTTCCATTTTCAAACCTAATTGCTTGTAACAGGAGGATTACTGTGCCCTTCTCATCTCAGCTCAAAACACCAGTAGCACAAAGGGGAGTCACCCTGAACTGGGAAGTTTATGGCTTGAGTAAACAGGAGAGGCCTCCCCAGAGACTACCTACACTGGGAGCTTGAAGCTCACGCTTCCCTGGCATAGAAGTTGATGGAGAAGAACGAGCCCACAGATTCACTTTGTCCTCTGTGGATACAAGGAAATGAGACATTATGCATCCTTTACAAAATTGGGAGATATTACAATTTGTATATATAACAGTTTATAATAATAATAATAAAATTTATTTATATCCCGCCCCTTTGAGATCAATCAGGGCAGCTAACAACAATAAAGTATTACATAATACAAAACATTATTAAATCAATCCAAGTTAAAATTACAACATACAATACAGCAATAATTTAATATTGCTCCCAAACATAGACAAGGATTTTTTTTTTTTGAAAAAGATTTTTGAAGAATGTTTTGGAGTGGACAGCAATACCAACTTATTCAGCACTTTTACATCTAGTTTCTTGACAGCTCATAAAGAAAAGAAAATATTACTGAAATGTTATTTCATATTCAGTTCTATACCGAGAATAATAAGACTAGAGTTCATGGTGGCAATTTTTTAAGTTCTTAGATACCTTAATGTAAAAGCATAAGCTTACGTCTAACAAAAGAGTGGTCAATTTGTATGTAACATTGAACATAGGAACAGAAGTATTACCTTAACCAAGTGAGGTCTTACTAGTGTTACAACTGAAGTGTACTTCTCCATCACAGGAGGAAATCCCACTTCTAAATGTGCTTTGCAGTATCCTGAACGCTTGGATAACACATCTGATTTTTTGCACCAAGGAACAAAGTCCTTGTATTCACCAACAACTGCTACCACTTCATACATTTCTTGCATAGAATACCTGATGAACAGGAAAAGGATAGTATTAGAAAGAAGAATCTGAGTTGCTAAACCATGTGGCATTTTCCTCCTTTGTTCACAAAGGAAGAATGTTGGTAATGTAAGCTTTGAAGGCTCAGAAGGCATTTCAGAATTTTCCAATATATCACACACACAAAAGCCCAGTAATAAGAACTGGTGTAATGGACTTGTCAGAGTGCCAAACTAAGACTGAAGAACTAGGTTCAGCTCTGCATCACCATGTAACACTCTGGACAGCCTTGATACACACACCAGGCAAAAGCCAGTCCCATCCAAGTGAACATCAGCTCATAGAATCAGACTTTTCCCTCCTTCCTGCCTGCGCCCCCCAAGTCTACTCTGTAGGTTCCACCCAAACCTTCTGGAAGAGATTAGTGGAATGCTTGGAAGTGCAGGGGGAGGAAAGAGAAATTATCCAATAAATGTCCCATTGACCCCAACATGATTTCATTGGATACCACCTTCTCATCCTAGCCAACATCACAGGATTACTGGGAGGACAACAAGTGTGAAAATTGAACCATTTATGTTACTGTCACCTTGGAGCAGGCCTGCGTAACTTGGCAGTAGGTAGGGGCCAAAATTAAAACAGACTAAACTCCTTAGGGCCACAAATAGGTCTTAATTAAATATTAATTACTAATAAAGGTTTTAATTAAATATTAATTACTAATAATTTTAACAATATTAATAAGAATTAATATTAATTCCGCTCTCCTCCTCCTCTGCCTGGCCCTCTTCTCAGGAGAAAGCCAAGCAGTGGAGGAGCCTTGTCTGTCCTTCTCCTTCTCTGCCCAGACTTCTCCTCAGGAGAAGCCTAAGTGATAGAGGAGCCTTGAGGGACAAGAGTTTGCCCCTCTTCCTCCTCCACCAGAGAAAACCGGGGGAAGGAGGAGCCTTGCAGGGCAAGTGTTTGCCTGTCCTCCTCCACCCGTCCTTCTCCTCTGAAGAAAGCAAAGCAGCAGAGGAAACTTGCAGGACAGTTTGCCCATCCTCACCCTCTGCTGCTGTCTAGCCTTCTCCTCAGGAGAAAGCAGGGTGGCGGGGAAGCCTTGCAGGGCAAGTGTTTGACTGTTCTCCTCCTCCTTTGGCTGCCCTCTTCCTCTGCTGCTTGGCCTTCTCCCCTGGAGAAAGCCAGGCAGTGGAGGACCCTTGAAGACATTTCATATCCTTGCGGCCCACCCAAAATCCTTTGGCAAGCCATGGGCAGCCCCTAGACTGTATGTTGTCCAGGCCTGCCTTGGAGGAAGTGCAAGGAAGAAAAGAAATAATAGTTAGCACTCTTTTGAGTTACTACATTTGTGTACTTTGTTGTGTGTCTTCAAGTCATTTCCAACTTATAAGCAAACCTGTTTCAGCAAGATTTGTTTGGAGAGTTGCCTTTTCCTTCCTCTGAGGATAGGAAAGTATGACTTGCCTGGGAACATACTATCTCTTCTAAGTAATTATGTGGAGTTTCTGTCACTTTCTCTCCTTGAAATTATATTTGTAGACTCAGCAGAGAACACTCCTGTCTAGCATTCTAATACAGTTCTTAAAACATCTCATTAACAGATGAGAGCCAGTGTAATTATGTGTACACAATGCTTGATTTAAACTTTCTAGACTGCCATAAATATTTTTGGGTAGCCTCAACGAAACTACTCTCAGCCTTCTCACTGGCTATAAACCAAGAATATTAATGACTTGTTACAGGAGATTATTGAGGCATGAATGCTACAAGGACTTGGCATAGTAAAAGGCATATGGAAATGAATAAATCTAGCCACATATTTTAACTGACATTAGGCTCTCTTTCAATAAATTCTAGAGCTCTGCCTTAGAAGTCTGGATTTGTGTAGAATAATAAAAAATAGTAAAATATATTGCCTGGAGTTGAACATAAGATAGAAGTAAAAATTCTGAGAAGTCTTAATTTGGCTTCTTAGAAAAAAATCAAAATCTCAGAGATACACAATAGTTAAGGTACATCTGCTCTTCTGCAGATGAAAGCATATAACAAAAATCTGATTTTAACTTTCAGAAGAGCTACTTACCCCTTACTCTGACCTTTCACAAAGAGAAGCAGTTTCAGTTTCAGCATTTGATAGTCTAAGCTAGAATACATCCACTGAATTAAATGGAATTGATTTACTCCAGTGAATCAGTCCACTGATTTAGTGGGGCAATGCTGCTCTGCTTTGGAATAATACTTGAAATTTAGATCACTGTCTTCACTAGTTTGTACCTTTTGAGAATCATCACTGTAATTTCTGTTTCCTGGACATCCTAAATAAAGACTCTGGGTATTTTAGAGATTATATATATATATATATATATATATATATATATATATATATATATATAATTACAATTATATAACAATATAATGGTGGTGTAGTGGTTTGAACAATGGACTCTGACTCTGGAGACCATGGTTCAAATCCGCGCTCGATCACGGAAACTTTGGACAAGTCGCACTCTCTGTCTCAGAGGAAGACAATGGCAAACATGCTTCTGAAAAAGTTTACCAAGAAAACTCCATATGATGGAAAACTCCTTGAAGGCATGCAAGAACTATCTTATAGATCAGGATGGGCACCTCAGCAGAGTCTGAGAGTCATTTTCACTTTTCCCCCCAGACCTTAGTGGGTCACATCTACACACCCAATACAGCCTAGAAAAAAATAACCAATAAAATGTTCAGTTTTGCTTCCAAAAGTCTCCCAAAGGCATGCCTGGTCATTTACACTGACATTTCAGGCCTCCCTTTCCTAGACCTTTTTTAGGTATGAAACAGACTCTTTTAGAAAGAAGGGCCAGGCCATTACATCTGTGGGTTTTTCTTTTTAAAAAATGAATGTCTACTTTAAAATTCTAAAAGCTGCCTCTTACAGCATTAAATGGCAAATGAGCTCCCTGAGGCTTCTAAGGGCATGACTGACCTTTTTACACCAGTTTTTAAAAATAGTAATTATAATGATTATCCCTTGACCCAAGAACAACATCTGAAAACAAAGTCAATTATATTCCACCATATCCCTGGGAGCAGACAAATGTCTTGACTTTGTGCTGAAAAGACAGTAATAATGGGATCTGGTGGGCCTTTTTGGGGAAAACATTCCATGAGCAAAAGGCTACAGCTGAAATGGTCCTCTCCCTTGTATCCCAAACCTCCTACAGTGGTGGTACTCAAAAAGGTCTTAGATTATCTGTTGGAAAATCTTCTTTCCCCCTCCTTAGATAGATATGTACTCCTATCTGCAAACTCCTCTCTTCTCTCTCTCTTATTCAAACTAACCTTGTGACTTAGGTCACTCCCTCTTTGGGAATAACAGTCTTTTCTTTCAAGATTCTCAACTGAGCTGTTCCATCTTCCTGCTCTCTTAAAGTTGGTGAGATATTTTCTCGTTACCTGAACCATCATTAGCTAGATAAGGATATAGCTTTTTTAATGTAAATATAGATTAAAGTTATTGTTTTTAAACTACGAGCTACGTGTTTGTTGCTTTTGAGTCAGTATCGGTTCTTAGGGAAGCACAGTTGGGCAAAGTCACTCTTCTGCTACTCTGCTGTTTTAAAGCCAGACTCTAACAGGCTTGGGTTTTATATTTTGATATTTAAATATTTTTGTTTCCCTAAAAAGGCTGAAGCCTTAGGAAACTTAAATTACTCCACATTATCATATTATAGAAAAGGTAGATCCATAGATCTGTCAAGTTTGTGAAATGGGCAAAACAAATATTTCATCAGCTAATGCAAATAGAGCCAGAATAGGTGTTATATGGTCAAACCTTCCGGTCCTTGTGATCAATCTGGCCATTGCACTCTACAGTAGCTATATTTTCTGAACTGTCTTTAAAAGCAAACCGTACACTGCAGTAATCTAACCAGAGCTTTGGCCACTGAAGTTATGCTATCCCTGTCCAGGTAAGGAAGTAGCTGCACCAACAGCCAAAACTGCTAGAAGGCACTTCTCTCCATTTAGGGAACCTAAGTTTCAAGTGACAAGAATAGATCCCAGAGGATCCCCCCCTCAAGTTATGCACTTGCTACAGGAGCAGGAGCACAACCCCTTCTCGAACAGACTGAACACAACTCATCCACTTTAGCAAGTTGCTAAACATGCTTTAGCAAGCAAAGGGATCTTATAGCATTGTTGAGACTTACTAAAAGAAAGAGGGAGAAAGAAACTGAAAGGTGTTAGAAGATCCCTTTGCATACTGATTTTCCAGACCAGGGGTAGGCAACCTTTTTGAGCCCGGGGCCGGGTTGCTGTCCTTCAGTCAATTGGGGGGCCGAGGCACCAAAAATAAATAAATAAATAAATAAATATATTTTTAAAAAATAAATAAATAATTTTAAAAAAATATGCATGCACATTCTTTAAGCCCCAGAAAAGCCATAGCAAAACCCCTGTGGAGATTTTGCCAAGAAAACCCCAAGAACAAGTAATAACAATAATATCATCATGGTGGGCGGAGGCGGCGGCGGCACCGGCCTTGGGCCAGTCCAAAGGCCTCGGGGGGCCGCATCCGGCCCCCGGGCCTTAGGTTGCCTATCCCTGGTCCAGACTAATATGGCTATGTCTCTGAATGCTTTAGCAAGTTAAGTGTAACTACCTATTTATATATAAAAAGATAAAGACATCCTGGTCTTTAATGGGGGGAATAAAACCCAGCTGTTGTACCCAGGAAGTCTGCAGTTCAGACTCACTCTCAAGATGAGGATTGATGACTTCATGATGTTCAGGTATCAGATTAGACCGAGTAATACATTCTAGGACTAAATTCAAGTAATTTACAAAAAAGAAAACTTAAGATTGATGTGGAGTAAACAAAATCTTGACAAAACCAATAGAAAGTGAGATGCTGATTAAAGTTACGCAAGCTGGCGTCACAGATTTTCATATATATAAACCACTTTATTACAAACCCTATAATCCTTCTTTCTGAATATTCTTTCTTTTTGTTCACTAGTGGTGCAGCAAAGCTGAAGAAATTTCTTCTTGAAAAGATACAGTATCTTCCTGGTACTTGCAGCAGGGGCGCTTTGCTCATCAAAATTTCCCAAGAAGTCAAATGTCTGCAATAAATTAAACATTTTAGTAAAATAAGCATCGAGTTGGCTGAATATTATATAAGCGATGTAAATGATATTAAATCAAATAGTTAACACAGGGACAATAATAGCCTACAAGCTGTTCTGGATTAGGATAACTTTTTATGCCCCTGGGAAACTAAATATATCTCAGTCATGAGAACGAACCTGGCAGTAGTATAATACAAAAGCCTTCCTCCTTAAGACTTGGCTCCAAGTCAATCTGAGGTCACACACTCCGCTCCGTTCATGTATTTGAAATGCAAACTTCCTGCCACAAAAGCAAGCATCCATAATACTTTGACCCTTTCTTCTTATAAAACCAGGAAAGTGATTTTGACTGAAGAATATACTGCTAAATACAATGTATACAATTATATACGTATTTAACAAACTAAATCATGAAGTATTCAAAATGTCCTTTTTCACCACTAAAGGGTCTTGCTTTTGCACTACTTCTGGGCTTTTTTTTAAAAGCCTAGGCTGTAGCAATAACAATCAGATGGGAGCATGTTCTTTTACTATCAGTACAGCCATCACACCATCTTGAGCACATGCAATCTTGTCTGATCCTGGGGAAGAGTTGGACCTAGTGAATACCTGGATGTTAGACCCATCTATGTGCCTTTACAGACTGGCAGAAATAATGCAGTTTGAGTCCACTTTAACTGTCCTGGCTCAGTGCTAGGGAATCATGAGAACTGTAGTTTTTTCTGGGACACTGAGCCTTCTCTGTAAGAGAACTCTGGTGCCACAATAAACTACAGTTCCCATGATTCCTTAGCACTGAGCCAGGACAGTTAAAAATCAGGGGTAGGCAACCTTTCCCCTTTAAGGGCCGAGGGACTTCAGCTCCCAGAAGCCTCAGCCATGTTGGCCAGTAGTCCCATGTTGGCCAATAGCTCCTGGGATTCTGGGAGCTGAAGTTCCTCGGCCCTTAAAGGGGAAAGATTGCCTACCCCTGGTTAAAGTGGACTCAAGCTGCATTATTTTTGGCAGTCTATAAAGGCCCAAGTTTATACCAGTACTACCCTAGGTTATCTAGTGAATTTCATGGCTCAATGGACACTAGAAAAAGAAACATCCAAGTACCTACCCAATACTTAATGGTCTAGCCACTATACCACATTTGATTTGATAGGTATGAATACAGCAGTTGTCTTGACTGATCCTGACATATAGGTCCAAAACACACTGCAGAAATAATCCAGTTTGAAGCCACTTTAACTGCCCTAACTCAGTGCTAGGGAATCCTGGGAATTGTAGTTTATTCTGGTTCCAGAGCTCTCTGACAGAGAAGGTTAAATGTCTCACAAAACTACAATTCTTAGGATTCTCTAGCACTGAGCCAGGGCAGTTAAAGCAGTCTCAAACTGGATCATTTCTGCAGTGTGTTTTGGACCGTAGTCTAAATCACTTCCCAGCAAAGGTTAGCCAGATACTCTTGGAAGCCTCCATAGCAGGTTGTAAAAGTAATGGTTTGCATAGCATTTTTGCAACAACCAGCAACTAATTTTTTTATTCTCTCCCTAAACACTGAGACTCCACTTAGTTATATCTGATAACTTGTCTCGATTGTTTAGTGGAATAGTAGAATTATGCACTCATGCTTGCAACCTTTTTGGGAAGAGATCAGAATCCAGAGAGGAAGACTGAATAACTTACCCTGAAGTTAAAATTCCCCAACATTTTGGCCAAATGAAGCCAAAACAAGCACTTAATATTTGTATCCAAGTATGTACCACAAACTTCAAACTGCCAGACTTTGGGACTGTGAGAAAGTACAGAGACATTATATTCAGATTTTAATCGAGGCAGCTCCTGATTAGCTTGTTGCCACAAAAAAAGAAGCTTGCTACCACTTTATCTTCTAGTAACACAAGCAATCCAATAGTGGTTATCATCTTAACACACAAACAAAGCTGTGAAATTAGCATAGCCCAGAGGTGACCAAGTTGTTGTTGTTACAGTTTTTGATCCAGCTAACAACCATGAGTGATCCAACATGGTTTTATGGTTTGAGTGCTGGGTTATGACTCTGGAGACCAGGGTTCAAATCCCCGCTCGGCCATGAAAACCCACTGGGTGACCTTGGGCAAGTCGCACTCTTTCAGCTTCAGGAGATGGCAACAGCAAACCTCCTCTGAACAAATCTTATCAAGATAACCCTATGATACGTTTGTCTTAGGGTTGCCATAAATCAGAAACAACTTGAAGGAAGCATTAGTATTTCCTTTATTTGCCACTAATTATTGTGAGCAACAGCAATGGCAAAACTGACCAGAAGATTAAGGGCCTTTACAGACTGCCATATAAATAATCCATCTTAAAACCAATTTAACTGCCCTGGCTCAGTGCTAGGGAATCATGGGAGCTGTAGTTTATTGTGGCATCAGAGCTCTCTGACAGAAAAGGCTCAATGTCTCAGAAAAACTACAGTTCCCATGATTCCCTTGCACTGAGCCAGGGCAGTTAAAGCAGTTTCAAGCTGGACTATTTCTGGCAGTCTGTTCAGGCCCTAAATCAAGTCATAACTTCACCTCTCAAAGGCAATGGTATTAATTTAAAAACTGAAAGCCTTCCATTAATACTGGGAATGTTGTGAAGCCTTCACCAAAAGAGAGAGAGAGAGAGGACTTCAGACGTATTTTCAGCTACAAAACTCTAGGTCAAACAGAACTGTAATGTTAGAGTCAAGCCATTATAAGGATGAGAAGTTAAAAATGGACTTGACCTTCCCTGATTAGCAGACATAGTTGTACACAGCATTCAAGGGGATGAATCAAAGGTAAGTGTCACAATCTCCAAATCGCATCTAGCTTAAATTATTAGTGTTTCTATATACAAACATTATATTTTTCTGCTTTGAACCATCATTTCATTTTTAAAAAGAAAAATTACTGTATCCTGTGCCATAAAAGCAAACATTTGCAGCAAATAGGGCACACTGTAGGAAAAGCTTATAGTACTACAGGAAAAGAGATTCCACCTCAACATTAGGAGGCACTTCCTGACAGTAAGGGCTGTTCGAGAGTGGAACACATTCCCTCGGAGAGTAGTGGAGTCTCCTTCCTTGGAGGTCTTTAAGCAGAGGCTGGATGGCCATCTGTCAGGGATGCTTTGATTGGGAGTTCCTGCATGGCAGAATGGGGTTGGACTGGATGGCCCTTGTGGTCTCTTCCAACTCTATGATTCTACTGTAGCTAGTTAATGTCAGAAATCCAGAGAATCTCATAACTGTAGGAAGAAGTACATTAATGCAAACTTTTCTCATAAAGCAAAACTTCATAAATAAGCTGCAGAATACTAACTTTTCTCCCAAAGAGTTATTCACATGATGTCAGGCAGTTATAGTGACAAACTTGTTCAGTTACAAGAAAATGGGCCACATAAACCAAGTAACATCTGAAGCAGGACAAGATGATCTAATACATGAAAGAGAAGACTCTGATTAGCACAAACCGATTGCCCTAACCTTCATGGTATCAAGTGTCAGTTATGGAAAATTAATGTCATCAGATTATGACTATGTGACGTTATATTTGTCTCATCCTGGTTTCTGGAAAACAGATGTAAATATTCTAAGGGAAGTCTCATTGGCAAAGGCAGGAACCGCATGCAGCGTCTGTATTCTAAGAAACTTTTGCTCTCGCATTCCCAATGACTGAAAGGTCAACCCAACATTCAATTCAATTCAGCCAGCAACTTTCATCTCCAGACAACAAGTGTGCCATAATGGAAACAAACCATAACTCTTACTTGTATACCTGAACATATTGTGTGTTGCAATCATTGTTAATTAAACTGCAGTTTTCAGAGAACATGGAAAACTGAGTTTCATTTCTCATTCTCTCTCACCCAAACCCCTGTTATCATCACAATTATAAATGCATTAATATGGAAGTAAATCCCTCCAATTTTCATTCCAGCGTGTTTTACAAAAAACATTTATAAGCAACTGTCCAAGAAAGCAAGTCACACGGGACACATGCAGGCAAAGACATTACATTGACTGTGCTGTATATATTTATTCCCATCCAGCCATCCCTTTCGGATTCATTAACTTCTAAACTCACATAACGTGATCAGCAATACAATCCCATATATGTTTTATTCAGAAGTCCCATTAAGACTCATGCCTGGTTTAAGCGTGTGTATAAGATTATTCTCCAAGTGTCAAGGGATAACAGAAAGAGGAAGACATTCATCCATTCCCCTTCCCTAGACTACATGAAATTCTGCCTATATAATATGTAACAGTGTGTGTGCTTTGGAGAGATGAAAAATAATTAGTGTTTAAATAGGTTCTAAACTGTTACAGACAGAACTTGTGAATGTGGTTTACTCCCAGACCAAAAACAAAATAACATTCCAAAAGTCACTGTTCTCTGATCTCATGGTATCTCATATATCATAAAATGTCTGAAACACTAGCATTAATTTTTTTCCTCAAGATAATGATTCTGAAACTGACTAATGACACAAAGAAAACCTAAAGCGGGAGCACGATACAACATATCAAGAAACAGAGGGAATTCTGACATAGATGGCCCTGCCATCCACTCACCACATTTATGGTGAGACTCATCATAAAATATCACACTGAATCTTTAAAAGATAAGCTTTCCCTCTGTTACACCCAATTCAATCTGTACTGCTTCTTTATTCTAATGGTGTTGCTGAATGTGTGGTATTAGGAGGTTATAGATTAGATACAGCAGTTGTGTTTCACTTCTAACATCCAAAAGCAAAAATGATGGATGAACAAGTCTAAGGACAGCTCCACCATACCTAGCACAAGAGGAAGATAAAAGGCCCTCCATCCATCCATCTTAACTGCTACCACCCTGGCCTTGGAGGGAGAGAAGTATCTGATGGACTTGGTCCCCTTTCCACTGCCATTCCCTTCTCCTTTTGTGTCATGTCTTTTTAGACTGTAAGCCTGAGGGCAGGGAATTGTCAAATTAACAATTTGTAAGCTGCTCTGAAAGCCTTTGCAGATGAAGAGGGGGATATAAATACTCTAAATAAATAAATAAAAATAAATAGGGAGAGAACAGTGTAGTTAAAGTTGTATATTCCACACACGTTTTAATTCTTCAGTTAGTTGAAGGAATTCACCACTCCTTGATCCACAAGAGAAGCCAGAGTCAAACTGGCATAATGAATTTCATATAATTAGTGATTTAAATGCAAAATACCATACAAAAGCATTTTCTCTGCCAGAGGGCACAGTATGTACCTTCAAGTGTTACACAGAAAACAAAGTGAAGTTTAACACAGTAAGATCAACTAGAGGTGAGAGGGGAGGCAGAACAAGAACAGGCTCAACCGCTGTTGCCACAGATAATACAGAGCCACTGGAATGCCAGTCATGCCACAAAGAGTCACTTGTAGAAGACCACAAACTTCCTGCTAAGAAGTCCTACTACATATCCCCTCCCTTCTCCTGCTCCCTCTGCTTCAACATGGAGTGGAGACACCTACAACAAAACTGTCTCAACATCAAGTTGATGTTTGGAGAGCATGTGTCCTCCTCCAGATTCCCCACCCCTCAAAGGATGTTTTCATAGGAAAGGCAGTCCCTTCATCAGTGGTCCAAAACACACTGCAGAAATAATCCAGTTTGAGACAGCTTTAATTGCCCTGGCTCAGTGCTAGGGAATCATGGGAATTATAGTTTGTTGTGGCACCAGAGCTCTATGGCAGAAAAGGCTAAATGTCTCAAAAAACTACAGTTCCCATAATCCCCTAGCAATGAGCCAGGGCAGTTAAAGTGATCTCAAACTGGATTATTTCTGCAGTGTGTTTTGGACTACTGACAATAAAACTCTATTAACATCAAGTCAATGTTTGCAGAGCATGTCTCCTCCTCCAGATTTCCCTCAGAGGATGTTTTCATCAGAGAAGCAGTCCCTTCATCAGTGAAAGACAAAAGGAAGAACTAGACTCCACTTTTCAATGTGCTGTGAAAACCAACAGTGCCAGATGTAGTATCATTCCTTCATGAAACTGGGATTTTATTACTGATTGTGTATATTAACAGGCAAGCAGAACAAATATCAAACTCTTTTTTTAAAAAAAGTACACAACACAAAACTAGACAACCTTTTCATACACTATTTTTCTGAACTCAACAAAGCTGTGGAAACAATGCCACAGAAACAAGATGAGGCAATTGGAAAGTGTTTTTTTTTTTTTTTTACAGTAAGAATGCCGCTATACATGGGTCTGGAGATGTTAATGAAGACCAGCTGTATTAATCTGTAAAGAAAAGAAAAGTTTTATACTCCCCCCCCCAGTATGTACAGTTACAATGCATATTAAGTTCCCTAAAACATGTATTACATACATTTCTGTTTTTAAGATTTTTGGCTCTTTTAAGTGACATTTTTGCCTTTTGTCCAAACTTACTCTTAAACACAAAGCGATCATTTAAAACAACTAAGGGCTCCAATCCAGGGATTTCTGGTTTTGTTAGCCAATATAAAGCTTTACTGAATGGGGGGAGGGGGGGAGGACAGAGAACAAATTCACTCTCTAATATTTAACCTTGGCTTTTGTCTGTTGTTGTTGTGTGCCTTGAAGTTGTTTTCGACTTATGGTAATTTATGGGGTTTTCTTGGCAAGATTCATTCAAAGGAGGTTTGTGATTGCCTTCCCCTGAGGCTGAGAGGGTGTAACTTACCCAAGGTCACCCAATAGGTTTTGTGGCTGAGCAGGGAATCCAACCCTGGTCTCCAGACCAATGCTCAAACCACTACACTGCACAGACTCTCATAAGTGCCTATTAGTAAGTTATCAAGGGGTGTTCGCATGATCTATTCAGACACTACCAAACACAGGTATGCACTAATATAGGTTATAAGAGTTATAATGCTAGGTAAGCAATGCACAAGGCTTGTCTATATTGAGGAACAAAATAATCTGACATATCATTAGAACCCAATATGAAACATATATACAAACAAACTTGTAAAATATAATTATACACATTTTCTATCTACCTGGGAAATCCAGCAAGCAGGAATTTGGAAGCTTTTTGGAATTTGGTGGCTAAAATTGTATATTGGTGACTAAATCTGGAAACATGCAACACTTAATTTTGAATTTTATTGTATTTTATGTATTATATATTGCTGTGACCCGGCTGGATTCCTTGTGATTGGGCGGGCTATAAATAAATAAATAATTTATTATTATTATCATTTATAACAAAGGGGAATTAATACCTTCTTAAGAACACATAGACTCCTCAGGACAGCTTCACAATTGGACTTTTCTGCTGGGCACTTCTTACTAACTTTTTGCAAGTTTGTTTCTATATATGTTTGATGTTGGTTTCTAACAATGTATCAAATTACTTTGTTCCTCAATACAGAGCCTTGTGCATTGCTTCCCTAGCATTACAACTCTTATAACCTGCCTTAGGGCATACCTGTGTTTGCTTGGTAGTGTCTAGGTCAGTAGAGGTATGGTGGTTTTTCTTCTGAACTACAATCTGTTCAGAACCACAGAACCATAGAGCTGGAAGAGACGAAAAAAGTGGTCTCTCTTGGAAGACTAATATCTAATCTAACCAGCTGCAAGAAAAGGTTTGCCACTGCCATCTCCTGAGGCTGAGAGAGTGTGACTTGCCCAAGGTCACCCAGTGGAT
>CM034701.1:192256435-192268153 GCA_020142125.1 Phrynosoma platyrhinos | reverse complement strand
TGCCCTCTTATGCCAGTGTTTTATGGGGGGAGCAATAAACTAGCTAAGTGTAATGCATTATTATCATGATGCTCTATCTTGCTTGATGGTGGAGAGCCAAATGTCGAAGTAGTAGCCATTGATTCTTAGCCCTTTGTACACAGATTAAAATGATGGTGCACCAGGTGAAAAACTGTGATATATAATTTTAGTTCTCTTTAATTCCAGTGATTTGGTTGGATAGATACAATAATAAAAGTTCTATAAACTCACTTGATTGATGAGCAGATAGAGTTGTTAACTGCCTTCCAGGTGGGTTTGACTTATGGTGACTCTATGAGAGAGACCTCCAAGTCGTCTTGTCATCAACAGCCCTGTTCAGGTCTTGTAAGCTCAAGGCTGTGGCTTCCTTGATTGAGTCTATCCATCTGGAATGTGGTCTGTCTTATTCCTACTTCTACTTTGCTAAGCATTATTGTCCTTTCTAGTGAATCTTGTCTTTGCAAGATATGCCCAAAGTATGACAGTTTAGTGATCTTGGCTTCTAGGGAGAGTTCAGACCTGGTTTGCTCTAGAACCCATTTATTTGTTGTCTTAGCAGTTCACAGTATCCACTTTCTTCACTGTTCAGCTTTCACAACCTACATAGAAGCTGGAAATAGGATGGCATGGGCAGTCCTAACTTTAGTCTTCATTGATGCATCTTGACATTTCAGGATCTTGTCTAGTTTCTTCATAGCTGACCTTCCAAGTTTTAACCTTCTTTTGATTTCTTGGCTGCAGTCTCCATTCTGATTAATGATTGAGCTAAGGTATGGAAATATTGAATTATTTTACTGTCTTTGTCTACATTACAATTATGCAAATCATCAGTGGGCATTACTTCTGTTTTTTATGTTCAGCTGTAAACCTGCCTTGTGCTTTGTTCAGTAATAGTTTTGAGTCTTTGCTGTTTTCTGCTATATAGTATGGTGTCATCTACATTGATGTTCCTTCCTCCAATTTTAATGCCTCCTTCCTCAGAGTCTAATCCTGCTTTTAGTATACACATTAAATCAGGGGCCAGCAACCTACAGCCCCTGGGCCGGTTCCAGCCCAGCGCCCCGCGCTTACCAGCCCAGGCGGACCTCTGCTGCCACCGCCGCCGCGCGTTTCGGTCGCTTGTTTTCCAAAATGGTGGCCGCGGCACATTTGCACATGTGCAGGAGTACTGCGCATGCACAAATTCGCCACCATTTTGGAGAACAAAATGGTGGCCGCGACGTGTGTGGAGGCGGCTGTGGCAGCACGTGCAGCGGTGGTGGCGGCAGCGCATGCGACGGCAGGGGTTGCACGTGAACGTGCACGCTGCCATTCCCTCCCCCTCGGGCCCACCGGAAGGGACGACTTTGGGGGATCGGCTCCCGGCTCAAAAAGGTTGCCTACCCCTGCATTAAACAGATGGGGTGTTAAAAAAACAGCCTTGCCTGACTCCTTTGCCAATTGTAACTATTCTTGTTCTCTGCATTCTGATAGTAGCCTGTGCATCAGGACAATCAAATGTTGTGGCATAACCATTTAAGAGCAATCCAGTTTTTCGTAATCTGCAAAATCAAAGGCTTCACTGTAATCTATAAAGCACAGGTTGATTTTCCTCTGAAATTCTTTGGTGCATATCATTATCCAATGTATGTTTGTAATATGATTCTTAATGCCTGTTCTTTTCCTGAACTCAGCTTGGAACCCTCTGTCCATGTGTGGTAAAATTTTGAGCATCACATTTTTTCAATGGCAGATCACTACAATGCTCCTATGGTTACTGCGAGCCCTAGGGGGCTCCCCTTTCTTTGGGATTCGATTGTATATTAAACATTTCCAGTCTGATAGCTATTTATTTGTTTTCCATATATGTTGACAGATTTTATTAGAAGTAGAAGAAGTCGAGTAGATTCTCTCTCTATAGACTGGAGCATCTCTTTTGGAATGCCATCTGTTCCTGCTGATTTATTTCTCTCAAGTGCCCTGAGTACAGCTTCCACTTCACTTCCTAAAATTGTTGGGTCATCTTCAAATTGTTCTTCCTTTAATGAATCTGTCATTCTTTTATCTTTTTTATGTAGTTCTTCCATGCATTGTTTCCATAGTCTTTTTATTTCTGTAAAACAAAAAGACATGTAATGTATTCCCCTGCTGGTTGTATAAGATCCCCACTCTTGGTTTAAATTTCTCTTTGATATCGCAGATCTTGTAGAAGAGTTCTTTTCTTCTTTTTTGCTGTCATCTTCTATTTCTTTGCATTGATTATTATAGTAGTTCTGTTGGTCCCTGTGCACAAATCACTGATTCAGGGTTCTGACCCTATTTCTGTCAACTTCTACTTCTGTTCTTTTTCTTTTTGGTTGCAGGTAGTGTCTTTTTGCATTTCTCCCTGAGAATGCCCTTGGCTACAGTCCAAGGTTTTTCAGTCAATTAGGCTTAATAGTGCAAATCTGTTTGTTTTTTCATTTAAATTCTACAGGGTGTTCTTTAGATTGTATTTTCGCACAATGTTGGTCTAGTGCTGTTATCCCAGGATCCAGCCCTCAGTCACTCCTCTACAACCCTTGACATCAAATTAATATCAAAAAGGGATGTTTTAGGCAGGAAGCCAAAAGGGGGCTCTCAAGCATAGGAAACTATCCAAACTGTATTAGGAATTCCATATGGTTCAGCATGAGAGAACCAAGGCTCTCGGCTGAGATGAGATCACTCAGGATCGAAATTAGCATAACCCTTTCACTAAGGAGTGTGATGATGAGAGCTGAATCTGGAAATTGAGGCAACTTTTACCTACCTCGGGATGGTCTGCTGGTCCAGAGCTCTTCCGCAGGCCGAAGGGGGGAGGGAAAATGGCACCGCGCGCGCTCGCTCGTGCATGCACAGTACGCTGGAAGTACTACTTCCGGCATACTGTGCATGCACAAATGAGTCGTGGCTGGCATTTTGGAAAACAAAATGGCGGCTGCGATTCACGCAGGGGCAGCAGGACTGGGCTGGGGCAGGTCTGGCCCGTGGGCCATAGGTTGCCGACCCCTGCTCTAGGTCCTCCAGGGAAATTCTGCTGGACGTTGACCAAAGAGTTGCACTGGAGGACCTAAAGATTCCTAGAGAAAACACTTCTCTGGGCATTTGTAGGTCCTGCAGCATGATTCTGTGGTCAAATTCTGGCAGATGTTGACTGCAGAATTTTGCTGGAAGGCCTAGAAATTCCCAGAGAGGTGTTCTCTCAGGTTAAAAAAGTACTGTTTATTTGCAGTTGTTCCACTTTCATGGGACCCCTGTGCTCCTAACTCCTGCCAACGTGGAGAGAGAAGTGTAATTCGGAACCTGCTTCTGGACTTCCGTTTGTTCGAACTTAATAGTGCAAATACTGGGCTTTCATCTCTGTTATACAAAGGCTTAAGATTTAGGCTTTCCATTACTGTAGCCCTCTCACTGCTTTCTATTGAACTAAATCAGTTTTCCCATTGAATAGAATTTGTGCCCTCTCAGGATCCCCTGCAATTTAGGTAACAGTATTTTTTAATTTTAATTTTTGATAGCAGCAGTTAATGGCCTGTGCCACAATCTGCTTTTGGTCTTGTTTTTCCAGAGACACTGGAGCTTCTCCATCTTCAGCTTCCAGTTATATACCGTATGTGCTCAACTATAAGTTGACCTCATGTTTATGTTGAGGGCAGATTTTGGGGGCCAAAACTATGGATTTTGATAAGAACCATGGATAAGTTGAGAGTAAAACTTAGGAGCATGTAACAAAGGATCTAAACTTCTAAAGGGTGAAAAAAAGGAAAACAGTACCAAAGAACTTAGAAAATTCTAAAGGCATAATTGCACATACTAAAAACTGGATGGATGAGAGAATGGAGGGGAGGGATCAGTGCTTCCATGATAGATTACACATTTGCCTTTCACCACAGGATGGTTCCTTTTTTAAACATAAAGAGTTACTTACACTGACCCATGGATAAGTTGACCCAGGTTTTTTGGGTGAGCTTTTCAACCAAAATTTCTAGATTTATACACGAGTATATATAGCAGTCTGTTTGATTAAAAGAGAGCCTCTGTGGCTGAAGAGCAGGGTATAAATACCCCTCCCCCAATAAATAAATAAATTGACCATCAGTTATTGTCAGCCTATACAGTTGCTTCTTTGGTTGCTTGAAAAATATGTTTGTGATGAACAAACTGTTGGCCTCGCAAAATTAAATCAGTCATTCTCCTGCTTCATTTCTTGTTTCTAGGCCAAATTTTCCTACAACCTTGGATTCTGCTCTGCTACTTACTTTTGCATTCCAATTGCCTATGATTAACAAGAAGTCCTGTTTGGTGTGTGATCACTTTCCTCCTGGACTCCAGCATAAAATATTTCAATGACTTCTTCTGCCTCTGTAGTTGGACTATAGTTAAATTGATGGGTTTTCCCTGAAGCCTTATTGACATTTTTCGGCCAGACCTTGCATTATATCCTTTGACTACTTTTGCTACATCTCTTCACACTATCAATGCCATTTCATTTCTTCTTAGGTTTTCATTTCCTGAGTAAAACACTGTGTAATTATCTGACTTAAAATGTCCCATTCTTGTCCAGTTTAGCTAACTCACCTCAATTATTGTAATATTTGTATGTTCCATTTTTTGTTTTAATATGTCTAGCTTCCTGGTCCATGCTTCTTACACTCCATGTTCCTATGACATGTGTTGAGCAGTTTTGGGCTTCCATCTCTATGCACTTCAACAATTTAATATCATTTTAGCTTGAATCCGGTTGCATCACTAGCCACAACATTATTTGTAGTTGTTCTCTGCTCTTCCCTGGTAGCTCTTTGAATGCCATCCAACTTGGGAGTCTCATCTTCTGGCGCTACTTCTTGTGTCATTTGTGATGGTCTCATCATTCAGTTTCATGGTAAAAAAAATACAGAAGAGTCTTACTGTGTCTCCCTCTAGTTTTCACTAACAAGCATTAGCTATTGTGTCACTGCCACGGTCTCTGAGAGATCCTTCACAGTGGCAGCCTCCAGTACTGTTGCTGTCTAGTAGCTGTTTGGCTCCTCAGCAAAAGCGTTTTTCACATGGGAGGCTGTATTAGCAGCACTGCTACCATTGGCATAACCTCTTGCAGCATAGGAGCAGAAAATCCCACCACAGCAGAAAGGTATGGTGCCATGGTGAGAGAGAAATAGGTACCAATCACAGTATAAAGGTGCCACAAACCTGATAAAATTTGAGCAGCCTGTGACTTCTACCAGTGTTTACTTCTGACAGCTTCATGTAGCTAGGCTGAGTACAATACTTTATAATACTGGTAACAGTGACAAAGATTGATGTGCGTCAGCCTTTCTGATATGTTTACATTGCTCAACAGCTGAAATATGAACAATGAGTTTGAGAATTTTGAAGGTTCTCTAACCTCTATAAGTAATAATAATAAATAATAATAACATTTTATTTATACCCCGCCTTTAGTCGAGGCTATCAAGGCAGATTACATTAAAAGTACAATCCCACAAATTGTAACATACATGAAACCCCCCCTTAAAATTACAATTAAATCACAACAGCATAAAATCTAATATTTAAAACAACAATAAAACAATAACATAGTAAATTAATAAAGCAGTGGAGCAATAAAGCACCCCCAGATTATAACGGGCAAGTTAACCCCTCGGAAAAACTGTCTTAGGGGGAAAAGGGGCATCATAAGAATGTGCTTAAAAATGAGATGTCTGTGTGATGCTATGATTCACCCTAAATAGGAGTGTATATATGTACTTTTTGTTGTTGTTAACTGAACTCAAGTCAATCTCGACTCCTGGTGACCCTACAGATGAGACATCTCCAAGACCCTCAGTCTTCCACTGCTCTGCTTAATTCCTGCAACCCCTTAATACCCATGACCTCCTTAATAGAGTCCATCCATCTAGCATGTGGCCTTCCTCTCTTCCTACTCCCTCCACATTTCCCAGCGTTATTGTCTTTTCCAGTGATTCCTCCCTTCTTATGATGTGTCCGAAGTAAGACAGCCTCAGTTTGGTCATCTTAGCTTCCAGGGAGGTTTTTGGTTTGATTTGCACTAGGACCTATTTGTCCTTTTGGTTGTCCATGGGATCTTCAGCACTCTTTTCCAGCATCACATCCCAGTTACATTGATTTTCTTCCTATCATCTTTCTTAACTGTCCAGCTTTCAGATATGGTAATGGGGAATATGATGGCTTGTATGATTCTAACTTTTGTGCTGAGTTGTATGTTTTGCATTTTAGAATCTTTTCTAGTTGTTTCATAGCCACTCTCCCCATTCTTAGGGGGGGTTGCAGACTGCCAGAAATAGTGCAAATTGAGTCCACTTTTAGGGTTAGGGTTAGTGCTAGGGAATCATGGGAATTGCTTTTTTTTTCTGAGACATTGAGCCTTCTCTGTCAGAGAGCTCTGGTGCCGCAATAAAATACAGTTCCCATGATTCCCTAGCACTAACCCTTAAAGTGGACTCAATTTGCACTATTTCTGGCAGTCTGCAACCCCCCTTAGTCTTCTTCTGATTTCCTGACTGCAGTTCCCATTTCTATCAATGTTTGATCCCAGGTATGGGAATTCTTTTACTATTTCTATTTCTTCATTGTCTAGGTTGAACTTGTGAAGGTCCTCAGTGGTCATTATTTTTGTTTTCTTTATGTTCAGCATTAACAATGTATAAAATGTAACATTAAATATGTATACTGTTTGCTTAATAAATAGCAAGAAATATTAGAAAGCTGCCTTCTTATTCTTCCCTTACAAAGTATTGTGAAGTTCCAGAAGCTTAAACTGTTCTTAAGGCCAGTGTTGAAGTTAACCTGCCTGCTAGACAGTACTACTGTTTTACAACCTTGAGAAGCTCAGGTGACCAAAACAGTAAGTTAAAGAACTCCAGCTAGATACAGGTTAACAGATAAAAGGCAATGAAGCTGCAATCTCTCCGCAGTTCTGTGCACTCGCACACTTTCTCTATGTTAACATAATAAAATAATAGTCCAAGAGTTACACTGTTTTCATCACATTGTCTGTTTGCAGCCTGTAGGAAGAAACCCACAAAGTAAGCCTACAATAATTTCATGCATTGAAGGGTACATGTTTGAGCAACACCAACACCATCGCTTGAAGTGGCATGATGAACTGTTCTTGAAACTGAGGGGGGATGCAGACGGGTGGCCGGGGGCCGCTCTGGGAAGGGGAGGATTGGGGCCGAGGCTGCCCCACACATCGGCCCCCTCCACCCTTTTGGCAACTGGGAAAGGAGTGCCAAAATAGCGCTCCTTTCCCAGGTGGCAAAAAGGGTGCCCGAAGAGCCGCCATGCAGCTCTTTTGCGCCTCTTCCAGCGCAGCATGTCCAGACGCTGCGCTGGGAGGAAGTCATCAGAGCGCTCATCGTGTGCAATAGCGTGTGCTCTGATGACGTCCTCGGGAAGGGTTTGGGGTGCCCGAAGTGTGGCTGCCTGTCCCCTTCTCTGGCTCCAAGATGGCACTTTGCGCTGTCTGCAGAGCCCCTAATACTACATATGTGTGTGAATGTGAGATACAGCACAGAATCTGTTTTATGTTATCAAAAAAGTGGTTTACACAGATCAAAAGCTTAAACCCAGTAGGATGTCTAAGCTGAACCTAGTGTTAGATCAGGTACTGGTTTGGAAAGATTCACCAGTTTCAAAAGTGGTTTATGTTGGCTTGTATTTGCAAGACAAATGCCAATAACTTGTCCCAGCCCCTGAAAGTAATCATAATTTTTGTACGTGTTTTAACAATTTACTTTGTCTATTGGTAGTATTTCCATATCACTGTATGGAATGAAGTTGCTCATGGTACATATAACAATACAGGTATAGCTTACTTTACAAAGCCTCTAAAAAGGCATTTTAAACTAAGTATTTTAATACTTGTCCAGCTCCCTTTTCTTCCTCATCCTCTGTCTAGCTGGAGGTTTTGGTAGCATCAGCATTGGAAGGATGGTGTAGAAGGGCTGGAAAAACACAGACTTTCAGTATTGGATTATCTGCAGTAAACAGTACAATACAGATTGACCTGGGAAGGAATTGGATTCTTCTGTAACCAGCCCTACTGTAGCTGTGTGTGCCTGCCTACAGCAGGCAAGGCAGACGGCAGTTGTGTCCAGAGTCCATTACTGAACATACAGAACAGTAAAATAGAAAAGGGGAGAGCAGGTGAGCCTGCCTCTCTAACTACACCCAATATGTTTTTTTTTAAAGTATAGTTCTGAAAGTTTGGCCACCAAAACAAAAATCATTAAAAAAGTGGAGGGTAGCAAAAGAAAAAGTAATTCCTGGATACATTTGGGGGAAGCCTTTAAATAATCTCTAGAATTTTCAAAATATTTTTGCTTACTTATGCAAGACTTGCCTGATGTAATTGTTTTGTTTCACATGTACACACTGTAACTTTTGAATAGAGCTTTTCTTTTTGGTGGTGTGGAAACCCCTCTCTATTCTTTCCATGTTATTTGTGCCTCTAATGCAAACATTTCTGTTAAAGATGTAATATCCAGGTATACATCTACTTTGTGAATTAAGTATACATTACTTGTAAATATAAAATTCAGTAATATAATTTATAAACAAGGCAGCATAAACTGAGTAGGTAAAACTTCTACATCGGGGATGGGGAAAGTAGGGTCCTTGAAATGGTGGACTGCAACTCCCATGCCCCCTCAACATAATCTATGCTGATTTGTACTGCAGCTGCCATCAGCCCAGCAGAATCTAGATGGTTATATTATCTCCAACTCCTGCTGTACATTCAAGACTTTAAATGCCAAGAATATAAGTCTTAGACCTTTTTCAAACCATGACTCTACTGAGTACGTGGCCTCCTTTGTTTGTTTTGGAAGATTGGAATTATTACTGCTACTTAATTAGCTCCAGATGTTCTTTGCTCATTGTGAGAATGTTCAGCAGAATATTATATGGAAATGAGCTTTCAGTCCTGTTTTCTGTGACATTTCAAGAATGGATGTATGTATGGGAAACAGCAAAAGAGTGGAGGATTCCTGTTCAGATTATCGCCTATCCAATGGTTTAAGGAGTGCCACTTCTGAGCACCAAAACACACTAGAAATAATTCCATTTGAGACCATTTTAACTGGCTCAATGCTAGGGAATTTTGGGAACTGTAGTTTTGTGAGATATTTAACCTTCTCTGCCAGAGCTCTGATGCCATTTGCTGTTCTGATATCTGGAAGAAAATTCTTTCTCTGTGTGTGCATGGTATGTCAGAAAAATATGTAACTGAAAATATAACTACTTCCTCCAAGCACTGGGTGGAATGAGTACTTGGATCATAGAAAATATCATACTTTTAAAATCCTTAACTCTGAGTCATGATTCAAATGGATAGTAAAGTTTGGGCACTGAGGAGATTATCGCACTACACTCTTAAAGTGTTGTTATTTCACTTGAACTGTTCTAGTTGCCTCCTGTTGCATACTGGGATTTGCAGTTTAGGGAGGGGTATTTAGAATATTCAGCCAGAGAGGCCTCACTGAACTACAAACTCCAGAATGCAACAGGAGGCAGCCTTAGCAGTGAAAGTGGAATAGCAACGCTTTAAGAGTGTAGTATGATAATCTCCCAATTAAAATTATTTGTGCAGGTGTAGTTACACACAGTTTAAAGCAGGGCTAGGAAGTAGTGGTGATTTGGGGGTTAACTCCTTGTCCTACTCTGGAATAAGATTTTGTTCTTAATGTTACTCCTCCTACTCCTATTATACTCTTCAATTAAAGCCCCAGTTGCTTTTCAAGGCTGGCGTGTGTGTGTGACAGTGCAATATAATATTGTTTTTTGGTGTTTGCATGTACAAAATAACAGGACTAAGGAGTAACAAATATATTCCTACTTTTCCTGTAAAATCTTCTTACTCCTTTACTTCTTACTCCTACTCCCCAGCCGTGGTTTAAAGCAGTGACTTTAGAACTTTAGCCCCTTAAATGTTTGGACATAAGTTCCCAGAAGCCTCACCCAGCATAGCCAACATTCAGGAAATCTGTGGCACGGCTGCCATTGTATAATCTTTAGTTGTAGTGTGCATTACAATTAGCTAGAATGTTCCTAATGCCATACCTGTATGTTCTTTTTTATTTTGTTACAGAGAAATGAGAAGTTACAAATGTTGCCTAACCCCCTCAAAATTCATCTACCCCATGCTGTTGTCCCATGGCCAGTTAGTTACTGGTGGAGAATCAGGGCAGAGAATCACTTGGCTATGTGCCTGTAATGCACAATAACAAAGGCATCCTTTGCAGTTTCCAGGGGATGCTGCTGTTGTGCATCTGGTTACGGGCACATAGCCCGATGCTTATCCAATGACTCGTGTTCTCCATTAAATGATTGCATATGGGGGCCTGAAGAAAGGAATTGAGTCCTGTGGGAGAGGAGGTGGAGGATAATTCTGACTGATTGGCTATATCTCTCGATCTAGGATCTCAGCCCTTGTGTATTAATAGTTCTCTGCATCTACTCTCTGTGTTAGCAGGTCAGTTTTTAGATTTCCATTAGAACAGGCTTTAGCGAAAGTGTTTTTAAAAAGCTTGATGTAATATGTCTAGCCATACTTTATAAGATGGAGTTTTGTTTTTTTTGACACATATAACCATATTTTATTTGTATCTTTGTGGCAGATATTGAAGCACAGATTCGAGAAATCCAAGGCAAAAAAGCTGCTCTTGATGAAGCTCAAGGGGTGGGCCTTGATTCTACAGGATACTATGATCAGGAGATCTATGGTGGAAGTGACAGTAGGTTTGCTGGATATGTAACTTCAATTGCAGCAACTGAACTAGAAGATGTAAGTGCCACATATATTACTGAAGTGTTATCAAAATTTATAAATTTAAATTATTCAAGCAATAATAAAATGGCATATTTTTGAAAATAAAAAGATTTCTTCTCAAAATCTAGTTCAGGCCACAACACAACTTTATAGTTCATAAAAAAGTTTTTGAATCTCAGCATATTGAATTATGGTTTCATTTATGACTCCTCAGTTAGGTGGGCTCCCTATAGTGGATTATTTCCACTGTCATCTGATTATTTTCCTGGTTATTTTACGTGATTGTTGTTCTGTTGAGTACCCTTGGGAATCAGAGGCACTGTGCTCCAGTGGTTCTGTTCCTTCCTCTCGGGCAGATCCCAGAGGGTGCTGCTCAGGGACAGTCGCTCCAGTAAAAAGGAGCTCACCTGCGGCGACCCTCAAGGCGCCATTCCATCCCCGATGCTGTTTAACATCTATATGAAGCTGCTGGGTGAGATCATTCGGAGTTATGGAACTGGGTATTATCAGTATGCTGATGACACCCAGATCTATTTCTCCATGTCTCGATCGTCAGCCTTGAATTCCGATGGCGTCTCCTCTTTCAATGAATGTCTTAAAGCAGTAATGGGCTGGATGAGGAAAAACAGACTGAGACTGAATCCAGAAAAAATGGAGGTGCTCATGGTAGCTGCCCCAAAACCAAGAATTGGGTTGCAACCTCCGTACCTGGATTGGGTCACACTCTCTGTAAAAGACTGTGTTTGCAGTCTGGGGGTGCTTCTTGATTCGTAGCTCCTGATGACAAATCAGGTAAATGCGACGGTCAGAAGTGCCTGTTACAGCTTCGGCTGATACGCCAGCTGCACCCTTTTCTAGAAGTAAAAGACTTGAGGCTGTTGTGCACGCGCTGGTAACCTCCCGTC
>CM034701.1:192238117-192256335 GCA_020142125.1 Phrynosoma platyrhinos | reverse complement strand
CCTAAATGGCTTGGGCCCAACTTATCTTCGGAACCGCCTCCTCCCATACAATCCTTCCCGCGCACTCCAGTCTTCTGGGAGGAATTTGCTTCAGCCACAGAAATCTAGGCTATAAATCAATTGCAGCAACTGAACTAGAAGATGTAAGTGCCACATATTTTACTGAAGTGTTATTAAAATTAATATAAATTATTCGAGTAATAATAAAATGGCATATTTTTTGAAAATGAAAAGATTTATTTCTTCTCAAAATCTAGTTCAGGCCACAGCACAACTTTATAGTTCATAAAAAAGTTTTTGAATCTCAGCATGTGGAATTATGGTTTCATTTATGACTCCTCAATTAGGTGGGCTCCCCATAGTGGATTATTTCCAGTGTCAACTGATTATTTTCCTGGTTATTTTATGTGATTGTTGTTCTGTTGAGTACCATTGGTTTTTAACAAATTGTTTTTGTATTTATTGATTCTCTTCTTCCTCCTCCTCCTCTGACTAAGTTTTCTTTCTATATTGTAATCACCTTAAAGGGTTTTTTTAAAATGAAAAAACCAGTACAAAATGTTCTTAAATAACATACATTTAAACAGAAATATGAATGATTAACTTTTTTTTCTGTTGTTCATGTAGGATGATGATGACTACTCTTCTACAAGCTTGCTTGGTCAGAAGAAGCCTGGGTACCATGCACCAGTGGCACTGCTTAATGACATACCACAGTCAACTGAACAGGTAAATTATTCACTGTAGCACAATAGGATGTAACAGCATTTTTCTGTCGGTTCTGAGAGAGCTGAGTACAAAATAGTATTTTAGAATTATGCTAGAAACATATTTTTTGGCATATAGAAAAGTGGTTAGGCAAAGAGAATTGTCAGTCGTATGGAATTCATCATAGTGTTGAGTTGATGTTAAAAATTTATAACAAAATTTGTGGAACAGGTCACTTTCATCCTGAGGTATTCACCATCCTTAACATTTAATTCCATTGCTTAATGTGGTTTATTAAATTAGTAATTGAAATACCTTCAAAATAAAAGGTCATCTCAAATTGTAATAGAGTAGTATGGCAAAAGAGGACAGCTATGAAATGTACTGATACCATGAGGCTCAATTGCTTGTGTGAAAAGATCCTGAATGCAAGTTGCTGTCTGTAATTGAATTGTTCCCACATACCAGGGTTGTGCTGATGGTGGTGGTTAGGCACATTGCTTCACCTGAATCTATGGGACATGCAATCTGCCACTTTTCCCTTTAAAGCAAGGCATCTCATTATGCACCTTTTTTACAGTAAAAACTGTTTTTTTTACTGCTACTGCAATATTAATTTGGGTGGGTTGTTTATGTACTGCATATTGCCTGTACCTGCCATATAGGAACATTGGATTATTAAATGGTGGTACAGAAAGCTTTGTGGGTCAATAGTCATGATTTTTCTTCTTTGGAGAGAGAATTCAATGCTCTTAAGTGAAATGTGGTATTTGAAAATCTTGCTGTGGTCTAGGGATGGTGTTAGAATGTCATGTGTGCTCACTTGAATTTTTTCTTTAACTGCTGTCTCATAGAGTGAATAATAGAATTGCAGAGTTGGAAAGGGCTTCATGGGCCATTAAATCTAAACCCCTGCTCAGTGCAGGGTCTCAAGCTAAAGCATCCCTAGCAGATAGCTGTCCAATCTTTTTGAAGACATCCAGAGAAGGAGACCCCACCACCTCTCTAGGCAGTTGGTTCGATTGCCAAACTTCTCTTACTTTCAAGAAGTTCCTTCTAATGTTAATCAGATCCTTCCTTCTTGTAAGTTCAAACCATTCAATCTGGTCCTACTCACTGGGCTAGCAGAATACAAGCCTGCCCCCTCCTCTCTGTGAGAGCCCTTGAGGTGTTTAAAAAGTCCAGTCATGTCACCCCTCACTCAGCCTTCTCTTCACCAAGCTTCTTGAACCTTTCTTCATATGTTTTGTTTTCCATATCTTTTACCCTTATTGCTCCTCTTGGAACCTGCTCCCAAGTTGTCTTATAGCTTACTTAAAATGAGGCACCCAGACCTGAACACAGTACTCCAGATGTGGCCTGACCAGCATGGAATATGTGGATAAATACAGTCGCCCCTCCTAACTCGCAGGGGATCCGTTCCGAACCCCCCTGCGAGTTAGGAGACTCGCATATATTTAAGCCCCATTGAAATTAATGGGGCATGCACTGTGGGGGCGCACCACATTCACTTCAGTCACCCTTCCACGGATTATCCGCAGATTTTAAGTCTGCTGACTTGGAGGAGCAACTGTAAAGAGTCTTTCAGATTTTATGGAATATTGAGGAGTTGTTGGAAAAGTAGTTGTTTAAAGGGAAAATGCATTAATTGTACTAGGGAAGGGTGTCAGATTCTTTGGGGAAAGGGGCGTGATGTAATGAGCATCATTATTTATTCAGTAGTGGTCCCAACAGATTACAGTTATCAGTGATTAAGGGACAAAGCAGATAGGCAAAAAACACCGGTTTCATGGGGGTGTGCCATTTGCACGCCCCACGCCCCGATGCTGCCCTGAAGCCGGTGTCACACTCCCCCACTGAACACACAGTGGGTGGCATCATGGCGTTTCTGCAGAGCGGTGTTTACACGTACAGCTCCACAGAAATGTAGAAAAACCGCCACCGTGAAGGAAAAGTAGGCTTTTTGCCAACTCAAAAAGGAGCAACTTTCTGCAGCTTCTTTTTGAGCCAGCAGATACCTGGATCAGGGCTGTGGCATGTGGTTGCCGCTGCCCCGATCCGGTGCTCAAAAAGGCCATAGCAAACCACTCCTCCGGGGCAGTCTGTTTCGTCTGGAAGAATTTTATTATATGGGAGAGGATTAGCTGAAAAATATACATGGAATTTGGCACAGAGTGTGCTTCCTAACTATTAAACAGGTTGGATATTGGGTACCATTCATTTGCCTCCAGAAGATCACACCATTTTCAATGTTTCATTATTGTTCAGGATAGTATTATCCAGTGCCAACAATTTACTGAGAAATATGTTACAGGATAATTTGCTCAGAAGTACAATAAAACTGCACATCAATAACAATAGAAGTTTCATATCATTTTTACTCAACAATATCTATGTCGTGGCACTGTTTTGAATTCGTGTAAGTTAGGGTTGGACAAAGTGCAGCCTGTGGGCCTCATGTTGCCCCCAAGGCTGCTTTTGTGGCCCCTTGGGTCAGTTTTTTGCCTCCACTCCTACATTTTCCTCCAAATTGTTTTGGCTCCAGAAATTCCCTAACACAACCTCTGTGTGTGTGGAGGGCATTTCCACCAAATTTGGAAGGCCCCTTGAGCCCTACAGGTCAAGAAACATGTTTGCAAAGATTTTCCAAAAAACACTTTTGCCCCCAAATGTCCTGTAGGGGTTGTGTGGTGCTTTCTTACCACGTTTCAGCGCTCCAGTAAGCCAATTTGGCACAGGAGAGGCCTTTTTCAAAAGGGGAAGTGAACAGGAAGTAACTTCCAATTACTTCTTGTTGCTAAAAAGGCCTAAAATGGCCCAGGAATGCCCCCAAAACATAGTGAAAATACTCTGTATCCCCTCAAGGGCACTTGGGAGAGGGCATGGGAGTAGTGGGGTTGCAAAACACAACAAAACAAACCCTCCCCTGGTTTAGTGGGTTAATGCGGCTCCCTGACCATTGACATCTGACATCTGCTAGGGCTTCTAACATCTAACACCATTTTATTTTATTTTTTAACTTAGAGATAAAGTTGTTAACTGACCATAGTAGAAAATAACTGCTTTAGCCTTCAGAGGGTAGATTAGCCATGTACTGGTATCTTTTAGCAATATAAATAGCTGTCTCTGTGCCAGATTATATGCTTTTGCTACAAAATACACAATATGTTGGCTAATCCACTCCACCTTAGATGCTGATGGGGTCATGCAAAGCAAAATAACTATTCATATTGCTGTCTGCTAATGAGAGAAACAATCTTTTTTGTCTCTGGTATTTAGTATGATCCATTTGCTGAACATCGTCCGCAAAAGATTGCCGATAGGGAAGATGAATACAAAAATAGAAGACGGATGATGATTATTTCCCCTGAGCGACTTGATCCTTTTGCAGATGGTAACTTATTTTCACCTTTTCACTGGACCCTACTGGTTTTGTTTCCTTAAATTGTCTTTAGCCCTTTGATTTCTGTTGGCATGCTTTGAATTCAGGACATTTTTTAGTTTATGTAGTTTAATAAGAGTTGGTTGAAATCATAGTTTGCCATTTTGTTCATCTTTTGTAATACAAATTTTCTTTCCAGGTAGAAGGACAAGAAAATAATGAGCCATTGCCATAGAAACACAAAGGGTTAAAGGTTTCTCTTTTCTTTTTGCTTTGGGTTATATATACTATACTTTGAGCATTTTGTATGTGTAGTGCTCAGGAATCTTCCAGCTTACTGGAAGCTTTAAATCCAAAATTACAACATAAAAAGAATTGCTGCATTTAAAATGCTGTCTTGCAAACCAGAACAGTTGATTCTCAAATTCTGATTATTTAGAAAGCTTAGCTAAGTAAAGCAAAAGTTAGCATTAAGAGGCTTTGATACTTTTTAGTAGTTCAAGTCTGTTCTGATGATTTTAGAATCTAGGTCAAGGGGCAGTAGTGGGCCTAGTGGAAGTTTTCCTCAGGTGAGTTAGCTTGACAGGTAACCTTAGGGGACCTGTTGCTTAAAACTATAATTGGTTGCAGGTTTTTTTTATAAAGTAGCATTTCAGCCTGCATGGATTAATAGGGATATGGATTTTACTTGCATAATTGTCATTGATATAAACATGTATTGTCAGAATTCACAGGCCCATACTAACTGTCCTTAATTTCTTTCCTACAGCAGTACTGCTATATGCCAGTCCTGTCTGCATTCTTAAGGGTGCAGTTCAACACATCCTGTGTAGATAATGGTGAAAAAGTATCCCAAAGGAAAGTCCTATCAAAGCTAGTGTCAGAATGACACTGCCAATTGGGCAATGATCTTCAGCATAGAAAATGTATTAAGAATTTTATTTTGTCCTCAGTATTAATGCTATACTATTTGTATAGCCGATCTGCACATTAAGAGTAGTGCTTCCTTGATAAGTTTGTTACATATAGTTGGGCTTCTGTAAAATATTTAAAGCTTAGAATAAATTCAAGGCACAGATTAGTATATCTTATGATGTTGAAAATCATTTTGCCTGTGAGTATACTTAATGATGATGAATATAGTTTACTGCAATCAGCTCACAATTGTAATTATACCTTCAGAATCAGTGGGGGGAGACATTGCTCTTTAAATGAAGCCCTTTAAGTGCCTCCACAAGAAGGGGATCTGGGAAATTTTGTCCAGATTCATCAAATATATATGCTGGTCTGTATGATAAAACCATTTGAGTCATTATTTAGGTTTACAGTAGTTTATAGTCAGATAGCATAGGCTTTATCAGGTTGAACAAGGTAATGTGTTGATTATAAATATCTTTCCAAAGTGTTACTAATGGTAAAGAGATAATTTTCTAGGCTTCTATTCTGCTGCTTGAAGTCAGAACTGCTGATGGAGACAAAGGCACGAAAGTGTACGTATTCCGGATTAGCAACCCAGGAACCCATCACTTCTGAAGACTCTTTAACTGTGCTGTCATTTTATCATTCTTATCTCCTTTAAAAATATTTGTTTTAAACTGTTGTAGTTATGTTTGTGTTCAAACAGGTTAAATTGATCAGCAAAAGTGAATAAACGTAAGATACATGTAATCTTTTATTTAAAAATTCAGTCAAAACAGTAAAATTAATTGATTTTGACATAATATAATTTTAGAATAGGGCAGTTATAAAAGCCAGGTCTTTTGCATTTCCTGTACTTATTATTCTTCTGTCCTGTTCCTGTTCTCTTCTGCAGGAGGGAAGACACCTGATCCTAAAATGAATGCCAGAACATATATGGATGTTATGCGTGAACAACATTTAACAAAAGAAGAGGTTGGTTAATTTCCCCCCTTCTAAATTTTAAACTCTACTTATCATAATCAAGGGCCACTGTCTGCTCCAGAAGGTGCACCAGTGCTGATGCCTGTCCACCTCACTCCTGTTTGTACCTTATAGTGAACAGCCATTTAAAAATTTCCCACAGTGTCCTAGGGCAGAGGTAAGCAGGCCAGAACTATAATCCTGTTGTTACACCCCAGATACATGATAGGCTATTTACATAAGTAATTGCACATTTTCTCAATTCACACAAGGAGGATATGGCAAAAGGAGAAGGCTACCAGGATACGTGATTGTCCAAACTCCCAGCCCCAGAGCACATTAGCTTCAAGGGTGCTCACCTCCCACAAGCCATGCATTGAAATTTTGGAAATGGCACCGTTCTGCAGCCCCTGCCAACTCTTCTGTCACTCCTCTCTTGCTTTTATACCGAGAGCCTCTCCCTGCTTACTGCTCCCTTTGCCTATACCAGTGACATAGTTGTGCCAGAAGTACTAACAGTATTCCAAACCACATGTTCCTCCTCTTCAGGCTATTTGGAGGAGATAGGTCACTTCTGTAGCTGAATTTGCCACTAGAAGAGTAATGAATCCCCATAGGTGCAAGGTACACATGAAGCATACTTCTTCTTTTCAAGTGAATTGGGTTTGGAGTGTGCCAGCCTGACCACTTCATCCTCAGAAATTGCATGCCTCTGATCTAGATGGATGCATCAGAACATAGTGGGAAAATTAACAGCAAGAGGCTTTCAGCTGCCAGGGGATAGTAAACATTGAGGACACATGGTATTTTACCAATGTGTCCTCAATGTTTACTATCCCCTGGCAGCTGAAAGCCTCTTGCTTGTATTTTACCAATGTGTCCTCAACCCAATTGCCATCCTTTATTGTAGTTGGGTTGTTTTTTTAACTAGAAAAGAGTATAGGATGTGGAATTCACTGAATACCTATAGTGAATTCATTTAGAATAGTAAAACATGGTACACAAGGAAAGTATGACTCCTTGAAATGACTTCTGACAAGTGATTTCACATGTAGTTTCCAGTCCTTCAAACCACGGTGCATTTCAAAAAGATTTTAAAATGTAGCATTATCTTAAGAGGTGCAGTTTATTTTTCTATTTTATAGAGGGAAATTAGGCAGCAGCTTGCAGAAAAGGCTAAGGCTGGTGAACTTAAAGTCGTCAATGGTGCTGCATCTCAGCCACCATCAAAACGCAAACGTCGTTGGGATCAGACTGCTGACCAAACTCCTGGTGCCACACCGAAGAAATTATCTAGTTGGGATCAAGCTGAGGTAAGGTGGTAGTAATAGTAGGTGTTTGTTTCAATCCGTTGTGTGATAGATTTCATAAGTTGTGCTGTAGGGCTTTTGCTTGTTGTTCAACACTCGTAATTATTTTCTTCTTGACTTCTGTTATATTGAATCCTACAATGTATTGTGCTTGTAATTCAGGCTCTAGACAAGGGTGAGGAAATTGTGGCCCTTATGCTCACAAATCTTTTTAAAAGTATTGATTTTCTGCAAAAATCAGCTCAAACCCATTTCAAAACATGGCAGTTTTCCTCCCCCCAGAACCACCATATTGATTTTTTAAAAAATTGGTCAAAAATGAAACCAGAAATGATATGACATCACTTCCAGTTCTGTCAGTCATTAGTGTGTCCCTTGGGAATAGGGTGAGGAGTTCACAAATTGCCCTTGCACCCTCCATAGTTGTCCACCCCCACTGTAACTTATAATTTGCCAGAAAAGACATTGATCTAAGTGAATTTTTATTTCTGCATAAATCAAATACATTCCTGCATGTATCTCAGCATAAAAAGTGTTCCTTGTTAGTTCTAAACTGTTAGAAAGGCAGCGTTTACAGTATGTCTCTTCATACATAGCTTTGTATATTTGAAGTCTTCAGATTTCCAGCTGACTCTGTTGCTAAACAAATTAAGATGGGCTCACTGAACTGCCTGCCTTGATAGGGACCAAACTACACTGCATATTACAGGATAGACTTGTATGTTCTGTTCATATATCTTCTATACAGATATACTTCAGTAAAAGCACATGTATTCCTTGACATTACTTCTTAACAGAAAATTGGTTTCAAGGCAGAAACAACATAGAAAGAATAGGGATAGGTTCCTGCAGCAGGAACCATTTAACATATTTTAGCCAATTCGTTCCCCAGAACTGACTTGCACATGCGAATGAAACAACCAGGTTAGATTACCCTCGCATGAATAAACAAAAACATTTTGAACCTTTAGAGACCACCTGAAGGTTTCTTCTAGAATGCATTTTGAGATTACTTCCCCCCCTCCCTCCCACCTCTGGGTTTCAAAGAGCTTCTTTGTCAGAAGCTTTGTTAATAGAGGTATGTCTATATTCACAAAGATAGGATGGGATGGATCTCTTTACATTAAAAAGGAGTTGTAGTGAATGTAAACCTATACTTCCTTCAGTTATTTTGCATTGTCTTATGCCTACAAAAAAATCTACTTTCCCAGCTTTCAATATAAGAAATGAGCTAGGAACAAAAGAAAAACACTTAAAGTGACAGCTCAGTGAGATCAGGTAGAGGAAAGGGTTTGCTCTTACTCCCCACAATTACACATGTAAGAAGTCAACCATATGCTTAAAATGTGTAGCTTTCCTCTTTGTATGTAGCATTTAGCTTTGCTTTGAATACATGCTGCCATCTAAATTGCAGAATAGTTTTTAGAAAGTCATCCACTGCTGCCTCCCATGACTATTAGCTGAAAAATCCTGATAGTCATTTTAAGAACAACGATGCAGCCAAGTGCTTTGCTTTGAATACAAATCACATTAGTTTCTGTCTTCTTCAGACCCCTGGACACACTCCATCTCTGCGATGGGATGAAACACCTGGCCGGGCAAAGGGTAGTGAGACACCTGGAGCAACCCCTGGATCTAAAATATGGGATCCCACCCCCAGTCATACACCAGCAGGTGCTGCAACACCTGGACGCGGTGATACACCTGGTCATGCAACACCAGGCCATGGAGGCGCAACTTCCAGTGCAAGGAAGAATCGATGGGATGAGACTCCCAAAACAGAAAGAGGTATTTGATAGAATACAAGATGCTCCAAAAGTTTATGGGTATCAGTAATTTCTGTACTACAAACAAGTGGACTTGTTTGTCATCTGTTTCTTAACTGACATGCTCATTGATCCAGAGACCTTGAGTTTCCATTGCATTAACCTGATGGTTGTCACAGAGCTCATACATTGTAGTTATATCTCCCCAACATGTTGATACTTGCTTTTGGACTTATATTAAAAGCCTTTGTCGAAATCCAAAGAACCTCAAATAGTTCTGCCCACTCAAGTGAGTTCTGGATGTGTGTGTCTCAAATATCAATCCTCTGTGCCACTTAAACATAATACTTTTACAGAGTGAATGATAGGTGCCAGGGGGTCTTTTCATCAAAGGAACAAAATTATTATAACCTCTGCTGAGCTCATTTGTCTCTTAAGGCACAGTCCTTAAATTAAAACTTATAAGACAATTGCAATAATCCAGAGAAGACATGCATAACTAATAAAGCTTATTTTTGCTTTCTGTGTAAACAACAGTGATAGTGACTGTGTTTTAACTAAGTAGATATGGATTAGACATAAATCTTTTAAAAGGTTTTGAAAACTGCAATTTTTGCTTTTAGAAACTTGCGTCTCTGCAGAAACTGAATTCAGTTTGAAACTGTTTTATTTTCTAGATACTCCTGGCCATGGGAGTGGATGGGCTGAAACTCCTCGTACTGATCGAGGTGGCGATTCCATTGGTGAAACACCAACCCCTGGAGCAAGTAAAAGGAAGTCACGTTGGGATGAAACACCTGCAAGTCAGATGGGTGGGAGCACTCCTGTCTTAACTCCAGGCAAAACACCAATTGGTACACCTGCTATGAACATGGCAACCCCTACACCAGGTATGCTTGATAGCTTCAAAGTTCAAGCCTAACCAGGTTTACATGGATGTAAGTTTTGCAAATTGCAACGAGCCAACTTGCATGTTTGCATGTTTAGGATTTTAGCCTGTGTCTTTTCTCTTGTTGAATTATCAAGCCTTTTTATTTGTTAACAAGTTATCTCTTTATACAACTATCCTGACTGAAACTTAGCAGTAACCAGATGAAATTGAAAAACATGAAATGCGTTCAAGAATACTCTGCTTATTACTGAACACATGATTTGCTAGAAAGAATCCCAGTGATTTTTCTGTCTACTTCATTCATTAAGATTTGAAAGTTAGCTGTGTCTGGAATTGAAATAGCCACCTAATTTCAGAAGTTTATAGAAGTATGTTCATTAATACAGAAACAAGTATATTTTCTTGGTTCCATTGTAGGTCATATAATGAGCATGACTCCTGAACAGCTGCAAGCATGGCGATGGGAGAGAGAGATAGATGAGAGAAATAGACCCCTTTCAGATGAAGAGCTGGATGCCATGTTTCCTGAGGGTTACAGGGTAAGTAACAAACCAAACCTTCACATATAGTCTTGGCATCAACATGCAGAATGTTTTCCCTAACTTTTAGCATGTACATACTCTGGGTAATCAAACTTTACTTAGTGAGGATGAAGTAGTCATTTATCTCCTAATGTAAATCACCTTATGCTGGAGGTCTTTTTCCCTAGCTACATCCTTATGGCCAATCAGTGGTCATTTGGGTCAGTGTGGAATGGCACCTGACAGCTGTTGTGTAGCCTTGCATTGTGGAAGGAGGCACCTTTATACATCCTTCTACACTTTCAGCAAAAGTATTTATGTTGGCATTTCATCCAAGAGCACCCAACACCCAAGTCTTCAAGATGACTCCTTCCTCAAAACCCACATAATGCTGTTGCCTTGAGAGCACTTAAGTCAGGGAGGTAATTAAAAAGTGTCCTGATGGCAGTCTATCAGAAAGATGTTAGGCCAATGATAAAATGATGACACAGAAGCCTCTATTCTGGGCAGGGCAAAATGTAACCTGTGGGCTGTTTCCAAGGGTGGTTTCTGTAGGCCATCAAAGTTCCTTGTGACAACAATCACCTCCATCCCAATTTAAGTCACTTCTTGATTTTGGGGGATTGTGTTGGAGCATCTTGCATTGTATCAGCCATTTTTAAAATGCTGTAGGCCCAGGAAAAATGGCCTCTGTTGGCCATTTGGGGGCATATTGTTTTGGTCTCCTAGTTCTGGGGAATTCAAAAGTGTGGGTTGTAGATCTCTCAGATCCCAGAGGAGATTGATGTGCCCATACCTCACCTCTGCAGCTAACCACCCACACTCGGCACTGACACAGAGGCTTCAGCGGGAATCTCCAAAAAACACTTTGGGGATGAAATTACACCATCTGGTTTAGGAGCACCACATCAATGGCTTTAACAAAGCTGTTTCCCAAACAAGGCCTGAAGAAGCAGCACCATTCAGGCAAGCAGTCTCCAGTGGGCCACTTCTGAGTCAACGAATGCTGCAACTAGCAGCTCCTGATTTGCAGTAATACATTTTTCTGATAACGTTGAAATTATCCATCCTCAAACATAACTATACTTTGTTTTCAACACTGAAATGTTTTGATCTATAGCCAGTTTATTTTTCCATTTAGGTTCTCCCTCCTCCAGCTGGTTATGTCCCTATTCGTACTCCAGCTCGAAAACTTACAGCAACTCCCACACCTCTGGGTGGTATGACTGGGTTCCATATGCAAACTGAAGATAGGACCATGAAGAGTGTGAATGACCAGCCTTCAGGAAATTTACCTTTCCTAAAGCCTGATGACATACAATACTTTGATAAACTACTGGTAAGATATTGATTTGAGACTTTTCTTGTCTTATTCTGTATGGAGGTTGAGGCAGACTTGATAATTGTTATGGTTGAAACTAATTGCAGGTTGATGTTGATGAGTCAACTCTTAGTCCAGAGGAACAGAAAGAGAGAAAAATAATGAAACTACTTTTGAAGATCAAGAATGGCACCCCTCCAATGAGGAAGGTAAGATAGGCCACTGTGACATCTGTGGTTTCTCTCATTTGCTCAGTTGGATTTCTGCTTGTCTTGCTCCTGTGTGTCATTCTGCTATCACTTACATGCTTATTTTATAACAAGTTTTCTTACCAGCACTGTTTTCAGTGCCTTGGGCTTATTTTATACCTATATGTCAAAAACAGTTGCTCTGAAATACTGTGTTGCTGAGTTAAATAATAGAAATTATCTTGTTTTGTGAAGATTATTTTGACTTTCTGTGCTTTTAGAAGAGACTATATTTAATGCTTTTTTCTCTGCATTGGCAGGCTGCTTTACGACAGATTACTGATAAAGCTCGTGAATTTGGAGCAGGTCCACTGTTCAACCAGATTTTGCCACTGCTGATGTCACCAACTCTTGAAGATCAAGAACGCCATTTGCTTGTCAAAGTTATTGACAGAATTTTATATAAATTAGACGACTTAGTGCGACCATATGTGCACAAGGTTTGTGTAATTGAAATCAGTTATGTGTTTTTATAACAGATTTTACTAGAAACCCATAGCATGCATATTCAGAACAAAAGATATTTCTGTGTTGAAGGCTTTACAACAGTCTTAAGTAATTATCTTGTATACACAATGGTAGAACACTGTGTTGCGTTCACACATAATGCTAAGTCAAGTTGCATGGGTACACATTTGCAGACTTAAACATAGTTTGGGGCTCAGAGCCACCGGGACAGGTGCACACAGCACTAAATCCTAGGCTATTATATGTGAACTAGACTTCTGCATCACTCAGTAGTCAGTGTTTGAACAATCTTCTGTTCATTTTGGAGCTCAGGAATATTAGCTAAATCCCTCATGTGCCAGCTGACACAGATATAAGATTAATAGGTAGCATTTCTACTTCCAGATTTAGTGTCTGTTGGGGGTAATACTGTTTTAAAGTTTTGTTTACATACAAAAAAGTAAAAGGTATACCAGCTGATTTTTAAAAAAACAACTTGTCAATCCCTTTGTAGATCCTTGTAGTCATTGAACCGTTGCTGATTGATGAAGACTACTATGCCAGAGTAGAAGGAAGAGAAATTATTTCCAACTTGGCTAAGGTAATTTCATGATGTCTTTCTCATAAATTGTGCTATTATTAGTAGAGATTTGACTAGGGGGTGGTGTGTTAGCTATCTGTGTACACCTTTTGAAACACAGAGACCATTTCTTTATATTTTGGGGTATAGCGGGGTAATTAACCTTATTGCTTTAGTTTTTATACTGATTTCCCATCTATTTAGTAGATAAATAAAATAAATGTTGAAAATCTTAATCATTCGTTATTACCTATATTCCAGCTTTTTTCCCCAAAATTATGAAAGTAGTTTAAAAGTAAAAAAGATGATCAGAAAAGAAGAAATATACAACATAAAATACAGTCGGCCCTCCACTTTCGTGGGGGTTAGGGGGCAGAAGATCCCCGCAAAAGTGAAAAAAAACCACAAATAACTGAGGGCCACCACAGATGCCACCCACCTTCCCTCCCTGGCTTCTAAAAGCCTAAGGAAGCAAGATGGGTTGGGGAGGGGGAAGCCCTGCCCACCTTCCCTTCTGGCAACAAACTTGAGAATAATCAAATTCACAAAAGTCAAAGCTGAGAAAGAAGAGGGCTGACTGTAAAAATAATCTTAAATAACAGAATGGTACAGTGAAAGAAAGGAAACCTTATATTATAATTCGGCCAATAAACTATATGCATAATTTGTTTTGGTGATTTTATCATCCTAGTAATTTTTTAAAAAATGACTCTATAAATCTGTTCTGCTGCTGCAATTGTTGTCTTTTTTTTAACAAAATAAAAAATAGTAATCTGTGTACAGTTTTAGTCAGTTTATATGTGTGTGGATTTCTAATTGAAGAGTAACTTGTTTTGTTAGAACACAATGCACACTTCTTAGACTCTATAGGAAGCCTATAATGATAGGGGCCATTCCTTTCATCCTTCAGGCAGCTGGTCTGGCAACAATGATCTCCACCATGCGACCTGATATTGATAACATGGATGAGTATGTCCGTAATACAACAGCTCGGGCCTTTGCTGTGGTTGCCTCTGCTCTGGGCATTCCATCTCTTTTGCCCTTTTTGAAAGCTGTCTGTAAAAGCAAGAAGTCTTGGCAGGCCAGACACACTGGTATCAAGATTGTGCAGCAAATTGCTATCCTGATGGGCTGTGCGATTTTACCTCATCTCAGAAGTTTGGTTGAAATTATTGAGCATGGTAAGTATCACATATAAATTCAACTTCACCTTATGGAAATTCTGGAGCAGGACTTCTTGAACATTAATGACCTTTATCTTAATTACATGCATATTGTTGTTGTAGCAAGACATTTTCAATTTTTTGTTATTTTGAGAAGTAGTTAATTTTCTGTGCTGTGTTTGAAACAAAATGTGGAAGGCCAAATTCTTCAGTTTTTAATGTTGGGTTGTAAAATCTTTAGTGAAAAATCTTTATTCTTGTACATCAGAGTACACAGGCAGTTGCACTGGGGGCACATTACCAGTGATTCAGAAGTGATGTCACATCATTTGCAGTTTCTTTCTGGGCTGATTTTGAGCCGTTGTTATGGGTGCTTAAAGGATGAGAGGAGGAAACAAGGCAAACCACCTCATTTTTGGGCCAGTTTTAAGGTGTGTTGGTGATTTGGGGCATTATTTTTTAAATGTATTGAGGTCCAGGGGCTGTGCGGAGGACTGCAGAAGGGTTGTGGACTGCATGCAGCCCTTACACTTATTTAACGCACCTCTGCTCTACATAAATGAAGCACAGGCAGTGGGTAGACTAGCTGCAGCATGGGTAGAACATGTCATAAGTTTGTGTTGCTCTAAGATAAGAGGATGTTATAGTTTCAAGCTTCTATACTTCCACATTTCCTTCTTATGCTCTTATAGTTGTTGATTCATTCCTGTGGTATCTCTGAAAGGAATATATAATCTGTTTATTTTTCAGGTTTGGTGGATGAGCAGCAGAAAGTACGCACCATCAGTGCTTTGGCTATTGCTGCTCTAGCTGAGGCAGCAACTCCCTATGGCATAGAATCCTTTGACTCTGTCCTCAAGCCCCTGTGGAAGGGTATACGTCAGCACAGGGGAAAGGTAAGTCTGACTTCCCTCAATCAGTTTATTTTTAAGAGAGGATGTTTGAATGTTCTTTATTGCAATAATATATTAATGCATACAATTTTTATATATCATTAGGGTCTTGCTGCCTTCTTGAAAGCTATTGGGTACCTTATTCCACTTATGGATGCTGAGTATGCCAACTACTACACCAGAGAAGTAATGCTAATTCTTATCAGAGAGTTCCAGTCTCCTGATGAAGAAATGAAAAAGATTGTGTTGAAGGTATGGAATAAAAACATGGGTTATAAAAGCAGTGTAATTGCAGTTTTAAAACTGATGCTTTAAAAAGTTAGATAAACACAAGTGAGGGAAAAGCATACACATGGGTACTAGGGAGAAAGCTACATTTTGGAGGAGGGAGCTGATAAAAGACATACAAAGCAGCTTCTTAATTAAAAACAAGCATAGTATTCAACATCTGTGTAGTACTTTACTGTGAGCGTGCAATTGCTGTATAATGTATCTTTTACTGAAGGGTAAGTCACTGTCTTTCCCTCCTTAGCAAAAGTGGGTGCAAGATCAGGGTGCAGTAATGGTTGAGCTGAGCTTTGAATCAGTAATGTCCTGGGTCCTGTTTTCAATGAGCTGTAATGTACTGCTTTTTAAGATGATTTTGTCTGTTTGAAATATGTACACATTGCATTTTGTGGCTTAATGTCCTAGAGAACCAGAAAATTCATACTAGTTTTTTGTGGGTTTTTCGGGCTGTGTGGCCATGTTCTAGAAGAGTTTCTTTCTGACGTTTTGCCAGCATCTGTGGCTGGCATCTTCAGAGAAAACTGGAATAGAAGAGAATGGGTCTATATATACTGTGAGACCTGGGGTGTATATATACTATATCACAGTATATATATACCCATTCTATTCTATTCCAGTTTTCTCTGAAGATGCCAGCCACAGATGCTGGCGAAATGTCAGAAAGAAACTCTTCTAGAACATGGCCACACAACCCGAAAAACCCACAAAAAACTATGGATGTCGGCCATGAAAGCCTACGACTTCACATTCATACTAGTTGTTTCTCTTTCCTAGGTAGTAAAGCAGTGCTGTGGAACAGATGGTGTTGAAGCAAACTACATTAAGACAGAAATTTTGCCCCCATTTTTCAAGCACTTCTGGCAACACAGAATGGCACTGGACAGAAGAAATTACCGACAGGTATTGTAGGCTTTTAGATTTAAAAAATGGTTTGAAATCCTGAGCCCTCGATTGGTAATTCTGAAGCAGTAGCATGAGAGATCCTCAGTGCTAAATCAGGGTGGATTATTGGAAGATGTACAAAGCTAACATATTTACAGCCATGAAGATTTATTTAATATAAATGTTAACTGCTTGGAAGCAGATAGCTTTTCTTCAGTATTTGTCCATCTGTGACTCAGTTGTTTGTGGCCATTAAGAAGCTAGTACCAGAAAGATTTTCATCAAACTTAAACAGTTGCAGAATTGTAAGCAAATAAGGCAAAACAACTTATATATAGTTTCAAAATGAGCTACATGGCATATTTCATGTAGATAGTAGTCCTTAAGTTTCTAGCAGTGTAGAGGGATTTTTTTTAAGTATTTTAGTTTAAATGGTGGGTTTCAGTTTAAACTAGCATGTTTTGTGTTATATTAATGTTTTAATGAAAAAATTGAATCTTGATTTTATGTATTAAAAAGCTTAATCAACCATATTTTAATGCTTTCTAATCTTTACAATTCAAAGTTATTAGGCTTGAAACAGAATCATAGAGTTGAAAGAGACTACAAGGCTATCCAGTCCAACTCCCTGCCTTGCAGGAATTTACATCTTCAATAAAACTTTGGGAATTGTATTGACAACTTGATAGCCTGTATATAGGAGAATAAGACTATACCAATATAGAACTAAATTAAAAAATTAAGTAGCAAAATTAAGTTCAGATGCTATGGCCACTAGCTTAAATAGTAATTGTCCTTTTAAAAGTGCTCTTTTAAAGCTTTGGTTGAACTTCTGTTAATTGAAGAATTTGTTTCTGAATGGCATTTCTTGCATTATAAAATGAAGTGATTAAAAAGAAGCAACTGACACTGGATACTGGTCTAACAATGGACAACTCCCAATAAACTCTTAAAATTAAAATGTTTAAATTCAAACATTTTATTTAAATCATTTAAAATGAAATTATTTAAACAATTTAAATTCATTTAAATTATTGTTCCAGTAAGGGTTGGAAAATAGTAATAATAGACAGACTTTTAAAATAATAATAATAATGAATAATCAGTTTTTAAAACCCAGGAGTGGATTTGTTGTTGTTGTTGTTGTTGTTGTTGTTGTTGTTTGGTTTAAACCAACCAATCCTGGTTTCTAGGTAGGCTGCTTAACAGCAAGGTATAAAACTTGTTTTTAATGCTCACCCAAAGGCTGCTTATAAGTGTGGTTCTTTTGGGGAACATAATGGGGTGGTGTTTATCTTGCTAATTACAGAGTTCTGAACTGATCATTGCTTCCATTGCAGTTGGTTGATACAACTGTGGAGCTTGCAAACAAAGTTGGAGCAGCAGAAATTATTTCCAGGATTGTGGATGATCTGAAAGATGAGGCTGAGCAGTACAGAAAAATGGTTATGGAGACCATTGAGAAGATCATGGGGAACCTGGGTGCAGCCGATATTGACCACAAACTGGAGGAACAACTTATTGATGGCATCCTGTATGCTTTCCAAGAACAGACCACAGAGGTATATTAATATATTTGTAATTTCCATTCTTGTTCCAGGTTTAGAATAATGAGCAGTTAAATATACTGGTCAGAGTAATTCCTCTGTGTGTAACTGGACAGAGGAGGCTCCTATTTCTTCTTCTGTTTGTAGCTGTGCTTGGACCGAGTCCAGGGCCAGGCTTTGTCCCAACCCAACAAAAGATCAGTACCAGTCCTTGGCTGAAGAGAGAAAGCCCTCAGGTTTATTCTGTGTGGTCTTTTCTGCCTTTAGGACAATCCTGTCCTTCCTTTAGAATGAGGTGATACTGCTGTTCCCATCTTCTAAAAAACACTTTTAGTTACTCCCATTTCAGTATATGTCCCTGCTAAGTACCGTATTTTTCGGCATATAAG
>CM034701.1:192222686-192238017 GCA_020142125.1 Phrynosoma platyrhinos | reverse complement strand
CGTCTTATATGCCGGAGCGTCTTATATGCCGAAAAATACGGTAACTTAACAATGGATAGTTATATATTTGTCTTGAGGGCTGAAACTAGCCTTGTAATGTTTTCCCTCGTTTTGTAGTTACAGTGCTGGAGTGTAGTCCTTGTAGTGCTGCTTCTTCATGGTCTCTGTGAATCACACAAATTGGTTATTCCTGCACAGTAAGCTCAGAAACTTCTGGAATCACTAGGGAAAACTTGCCTTGCAACTTTTTGGCGGTAGCCCCACCCACCCTTATAAAGCCCCTAGTGTTTCCGCTCTTTCCCCAGTTCCTTTCGTCTACCACGCTAGCAGCTTAGAAGGAACTTTGCTCTGTGAATCGCTTGCACTTTTGATTTTGATAACGGACTGTTTTTGATTACTCTTATGGATATTGGACTGGACTCTGCCAATCGATGGGCCTTTGGCCGATTTGATTATGATTTGCCTTTCGATTTTGGTACTTTCAATCCAAATTGAAAATGGATTCTTTCACATGCTGCGATTAATGCAGTGCAAAGATCCTGGGCCAGGACTGGCACAATTCCTGCCTTCTGTGTTTGGGCGAGAGCCATAATGTTCAGTCCTCCTCTCTCTGCAGGTCTACGGCCTTGCAGACCCATGACCTCGCAGGCCCATAAAAACTGGGGTCTGAGGCTTAAGGCAGCCCTGTACAAGCAGGCCTTAAAGCCCTCTTCTGCTCTAGCCCTTGAGGGCTCATCTACTGTCTAACCGTCGATCTCTGAAAAAGAGAAGGAGAAATCTAAGTCCTTTAAGGACAAAAAGACCAGTAAGTCAGAGAAGGACTGTGTTGCTGATACATCTCAGTCTAAAAAGACCTCCAGATGGAAGCGCTCTGGTCAGGGAAGACCCTTGGACCATTTGGCCTCTGAAAGAGGCTGTGTCTCTTCTCTTCATGAAAAATCTGACTCCCTTGAAGGCGAAGGGGTCCCACCTAACCCCAAAACACCATCTGCAGCCTCGGGGTCAGATCCAGCATTGTCTGCTCCAAGACCTGCCCTTGGAGGAGCTGAGTTGCTTTCCATTCGACCGACTGCCTCCTGTGACCCTTCTCAGGTTATCCATGTCGATGTGGATACTGAATCCGAAGGAGAGACCAGGACTTGCCTATGCTGACTCCTAACCCATGCGTCCATGTCGACACCAAGAGTTCACAACACGCTATTTTTGAGTCTCCACGCCATTGGGACTGAGCTATCCTTGGGACCGAGGTAGATGAGGTCGTCCATGAAGACATTGAAGACGTCCAAGACGATCCTCTATTGCACCTTTATCCAGACCTTGTCTGTGATTATGGCAGGGACTGCTATTTCTTGCCTGTCAATCCTGAACTACTCTGACATCATCTCCAGCACCGGAGAGCCCTTTTACCATGTTCAGTTCCCCGGATAGTGACCCAGGCTCAGGTCATCGGAGCCTGTATTCCGAACCAACCGCTGGTTCCCCTGCAACGTGGGCCGCTGAAACAGGAGTCACCACGGCGTAAATCACCACAATGTGAGCTACCAAGGAACAGGCCTCTACCCAGAACTCCTGAGTACTCACCTAGGACCTTGTGGTCTGCTTCCCTTTGTTTAGATGTTGAGAGGCCTCAGCCACCCATTCTTTTATTGTCCATGACCCGGCTTCTCCTACCAATGACATCTAGTCCTTTGCAGACCAAGTAGTTCAGATTGCCAGTGTCTTCGAAGTTCAGGTCACCAGGTCTGATGAGGACACGCTGGACTCCAGTGAGCGGAGGGTTCACAGAAAGGTCCCAACACCACCTTCTATTGGCTTTCTCCCTTCTTTAGAGGTGATTGCCAAGCGCTCTTGGACCACCCCGGCCATAATTGCTTTGACCTTGAGGAAAATCGAAAATCTTTATAGAATATCTCCTTCATCTTCCTTGTGGCTGTTTGAACGCCCCAAACCAGTCGGCCATCTCCAAGGGTTCTCAGCTGGCTTTCAGCTCCAAGACCTCTACCTGTCCAACTGATAAGGAGAGCAAGAAGGTCAATGGCCTTGCTAAAAAGTTCTGCACCTGTGCGGTGTTGAATCTCAAGGTGGCTAGTTACTTGGCTTGCATGAGGGCCTATGTCCATCATCTGATGGAAAGCATGCAGCCGCTGTTGGACAACTTGCCCTACAATAAGAAGGCTCTGGCTGTAGCCATCCACTCTGAGACCCATTCTATTGGGGCCCACCATTCCACCGATTGTGCCTTTAAAGTCCTTGCCGGCTCCGTGATCGTCCAATGGCATGCTTGGCTCCGGGCCTCTGATCTCACACCTTCGGTCCATGCCCTTAGATGTCTCTGGCCTGTTTAACAAAGAGACAGATGAGAAGCTGAACTTCTACTATTGGATGAAGGCAGCAGCAAGAGAGGACAGTATGTCTTCGTCTTCCTTCCAGTCACTTGCTTGCTGCCACTATGGAAACCAGCGCCCTTGGTACCACCACCACCCCCGTACCAACAAAGGCGTACCAACTCAGGAGCATCAGTACCAGCCCCAAGACCAGCCTCAGCAACACTACTCCTCAATCTTCTTCCTCTTCACGCCGTCGGCAGCCTACTTAGTCTCTTTACCAACAAGGTTACTGTAGAAAGGACACTGGATAGGGCAAGAAGAGGCTCAGATGGGGTGGTGCACTTTTTACTGACACCCTTTGGAGATAGACTAAGGCCTTTCTTTAACACCTGGGCCCTAATCAATATGACTCATGGGTCTTTGACATTGTTTGGAGTGGTCATGCCCTTGAGTTCAAAGAGCTCCCAACCAATGGGGCTGTTATCTCTATTACCCCCTCAGACACCTTACTCGATGAAGCAGAGAAATAAAGAAGGCTCAAGTCTCTGTTTGTTCAGGTAATCTGCTGCAGAAGTGCGCTCCTTCCTTCAAAAAGGCGCGATCAAGCCCGTACATCCCACTCAGGCATACATGATGGAACTGAGGAAAGAGCAAAAGCACTAGGGGCTTTATAAGGGTGGGCAGTTGCAAGGAAAGTTTTCCCTAGTGATTCCAGAAGTTTCCGAGCTTATTGTGCAGGCGCAGGAATAACCCATTTGTGTGAATTTGCAGATGACCACTCAAAGAACTACAGTTACAGGTAAGCAACCTGTCCTTCCCTGGCATGTCATACCAGTGACAGGGTAGGATTTGGCCTTACTAGAAAGATGCAGTAGGAACTACTGAAGTCAGACCAATTTACAGTGTTGGTAATGGTAATACTAAAATATTGTTGTTGTTTTTTGTTTTTTTGATAAATAGGATTCTGTGATGTTGAATGGTTTTGGTACAGTGGTTAATGCTCTGGGCAAGCGAGTGAAACCATACTTGCCACAGATCTGTGGTACAGTTTTGTGGCGTTTGAACAACAAATCAGCCAAAGTAAGACAGCAAGCTGCTGATCTGATATCTCGTACTGCAGTTGTCATGAAGACCTGTCAAGAGGTATGTAATGTTCTCATATAAGGGGGTGATTGATTCTTTTATTCTGGAAGGATTCACTTATATATTTTTTCTTGGTTCTAGGAAAAATTGATGGGACACTTGGGTGTGGTGCTCTATGAGTACCTGGGTGAAGAATACCCTGAAGTACTGGGCAGTATTTTAGGAGCACTAAAAGCCATTGTGAATGTCATAGGTAAGTGTGTGTCTTGAATGTTTTCTCAAAAATTCATTTTTAATTTGGATGGCAGAATCTAAGGTATACTTCCTACACTAAATAGGTATGCACAAAATGACTCCTCCAATTAAAGACCTGCTGCCAAGACTCACACCTATTTTGAAGAACAGGCATGAAAAAGTTCAGGAGAATTGCATTGACCTGGTTGGACGTATTGCAGACAGGTAAATTGATTTGTCATTCTTTGTATAAAATGCTAGAACATATCTTATGAATCATTAGCAAAGATAGCACTTGTTTGTTTTTTAAATGATAATTATAACAGTGCATAATTAATGAATTATATGAGGCAATAATATATAAGTGCAATCATAAACACAATTATGCTATTACATTCAATATTTTTTCTTAATACAGTAAATAGCATATTTCTCTGTTTTAATAAATCTGTGTGTTTGCATTAAAAATATTCTGATTTGGCTCAACAAAAGCCTTTTCCTCTTTTTACCAGAGGGGCAGAATATGTTTCTGCAAGGGAGTGGATGAGGATCTGCTTTGAACTGCTAGAGTTGTTAAAAGCTCATAAGAAAGCTATTCGAAGAGCAACTGTGAACACTTTTGGTTATATTGCAAAAGCTATTGGGTAAGTATATACTTCCAAAACTCTGTGCCTACCTAGGGTTGCTTCACTTAGAATGAAAAGTTAACAATAATGAAATGAGCTATTAAGTCTGCTGGTTCTTACTTTGTTTACTGATAAGACATAGTCAGGATTTTTAGGCTTTTCATATTGCTCAGGTTTGTTTCTGTTTTTCTTTTTTATCTTGGGATTGGTCATACAAAGAGATTCTGTATAAATGTCTGCTGTACATGATCAGAACCAAAGGAGGATTTTGGTTTCCCCTGTGTGATCTGAAAGCAGAATTAGAGAGAACCAAACACTGGGAAAAAATAGGATGAACTACAGTTTTGTAGACAGGGAAACTGCAGAGGTTTTTTGTTGTTGATTTTTTTTTAAAAAAAACTTGCTATTGGTATATTTTAGCATTTAAACCTTTCCCATTAATATGAAGGTTCCTTAATTTTCTTTCATGTTTCTTGCGCTTCCAGACCCCATGATGTGCTGGCAACACTGCTAAATAATTTGAAAGTACAAGAAAGGCAAAACAGAGTGTGTACTACAGTAGCAATAGCTATTGTAGCTGAAACCTGCTCTCCTTTCACAGTACTACCTGCACTCATGAATGAATACAGAGTTCCAGAATTGAATGTCCAGAATGGTGTATTAAAATCTCTTTCCTTCCTCTTTGAATATATTGGAGAAATGGGAAAAGACTACATTTATGCTGTTACTCCATTGCTTGAAGATGCTTTAATGGACAGGTGAGGAACCTTTCCCTTCTATAGTAAACTGTGCTTCTGCTTTCTTTGTTCATCCTTCATTTGCCAGATAATTGTAAATTTCCCCTCAGAAATGAAAACTACTGTGAATGGAAAAAGCAAGACCTACTCTGCTTGCAGTCTGTAAAAGAAATAAATGTAAAATTCTTTCTAAAAGGAGAATTCATTGTAATTACTACTAACAGTCCAAGTAGATGTCTTGTGCTAAGAAAGTGAAAAGGCATGGTGATATAACTGGCTCTCGTACATCCCAAGTGCTTTTCCCTTCAACAGGACAAGGATATGTGGGTTTTGCTCCATGTCTTCTCTTGTATACTCAGACTAATCATGAACAATTATTGCATTGCTCAGTTGTATTAAATATGTATACTCCGTCTGGAAAAGGTTGTGCTTGCCATTTGTCTGATGTTGTCATTTGACTAATACCTGTTTAGGGATGATAGACCACTCCCAAGAAAATCATCCTTGGATCAAGCCTTTTTTCCTCAGGCATGGACCTGTCCCTAATCTTTCCTCTTTAAACAAGATCTACACTGTTTACTATTTAGTGCATGTGCATAATTCAAGGTGGGGATGTTGATTTATAAGGCATGCAACAAGAATATTTAAAGAGTTCCTTCTCCCACAAGAACCTGCTTACATTTTTTTGTAGGTGCATCAGCCCTCAAAATATGAAGCAGATGGTATTTGAGGGGACAGTATCAGAATATTGGTTATTCACATTTTGCTGTTGTCCAGGGCTTGTAATAGTTAGATGATGATGATGATGATTTATTATATCCCGCCTTTTGCCTAAGCAATCAAGGCGGCTTACACATGTAAAATAAATACAATATTAAAATAAACATAATAAGATAAAGACAGCACACATTCTGCCTTCTCTCCCTCCAGATGATGGTGGATGGAGGGGGGGAGGGCCTTCTTCTTTTCAGGCTAGGCCCAATGGAACCGGCCTCTCCTTCTTTCCCTCCAGATGATGGTGGATGGCTCTGTGTTCTTAAACCTCTTTTTGACTCACCAGCTTACACAAAAAAGTAACCAAAGCAGATACATTTATGTGAACACACATACATCAAACAGCACTGAAAAGAAATCAAGTTGACCCTGCATTAATTTGCTTCCCAGCCTGGGATTAATGTGGTGGAAATGACCTTATATTTCCTTAGGAAGCAATCATGTGCTAATCAATTGCCCCTCCAGTTATCTCAAGGGAGGGAGGAATAATGAGGGCAGGATGGCTCTTAATTGTGGTAATAGCAACTTGCAAGTGGGAAGGATATGTTCTGCATGACATCTGGACGTAAGGATTCATTTTGCTTAATTGTAGGTGTAGATAAGACATATTATAATTGTCTCTCAGCCCTAGTTGGTTGGATCCTTGGAGGAATAGTCAGGAGGAAATGAGGATGGAACAGTAGCATTATGAGAAGACTATTTCACCAAAATAGATTCAACTTCTAACATTCCTGTTACACAAGGGCATGTTCTGTCAACCTGGCAAAATCAAAATGTACCAGAAAAATCAGTGGGGAGCAAGCTCTTAAACAAGCTATTGTATCCGCCACCAGATAGTTTCTTCCGAGATGTCTACAGTTGCCACTGTCTGTCCTTGTTAGATGTTTATTGTTTTGCTGTAATTGAGATTTTAATCTGTATAACGATTTAATACATTTTTAAGGGGGGTTATTTTGTTATTGATTGTATGGGTGTATTCTTTTTAACTTGTAAGCCGCCTTGACAGCCTCGGCTGAAGGCAGGGTATAAATAAGTTTTATTATTTATTTATTATTACTATTCATGTGGTGCCTATCCAATTTCCTTTCTAGGGACCTTGTTCACAGACAGACAGCGAGTGCTGTGGTCCAGCATATGTCCCTTGGAGTATATGGCTTTGGCTGTGAAGACTCATTGAATCATTTGTTAAATTATGTGTGGCCCAATGTGTTTGAGACATCACCTCATGTCATTCAAGCAGTCATGGGAGCCCTGGAAGGTCTGAGAGTGGCTATTGGACCTTGCCGAATGTTGCAGTATTGTTTACAGGTAAGTGTTTCAGTGTAAAGTATGTATGTGCTTGCATGTGAGGAAAAAAGATCATTAGTCAGTGGGTAGAGAATAATAGTTTAATTGAAACCTGTCCTTATACTGCAATTCTGTTTCATAGTAATCCATTTGTGTTTTAGCCCTACAAAGAAGAAATAATAGTATAGGAAAGACTTATAACCATATATGGAATGTGAATAGACTTTCTGTGTCACTGTTTTATCAGTACAGTTTCTCTCATTCATTCACGTGAATAAAAATCATATGCTTGCCTGATTAACAACAAAATAGGCAAAAAAGTATACTAGTTACATAAACATAAAAATGAGAAACACAAGGGAGTCCTCAAAAATTCAATTTTAGTGGTGGAATAGCTGTCTTGATCTTATGAAATCTTACATTGCTTGTAACATGACTTGCTACAGAGTCTTGATACATTTGTGAGTAATTTTACTCAAATTGATTTGTGGTTTATAACCAAGCTGAAAAAGCAGTATCTACAAATGTAGAGCTTTCCAGGTTCATGTGAGAGCTCATACAGCTGCACTGGAGCTTGGGTTCCCTTCTTGCTTGTGTCCCAATACACAGACTGTTTCAAACATTGTGTTTTAGTGACTTGTGGTGCTGTTGAGAAGAGTGTGTGTAGAAAAGTTCCCTAGTATCTAGCTGTGTTCTAGCTGGGAACATTTATGTGACTAGCCAGAGTTCTAATTTATTAATGAATTGCCACTTTGAAAACAAACTGTGGATGTTATTACTTGGGGCATAGCTTAAGTTTTAATTTTACTTTGTTTTGTTTTAGGGTTTGTTTCACCCTGCCAGAAAAGTCAGAGATGTGTATTGGAAGATCTATAACTCCATTTACATTGGTTCACAAGATGCGCTAATAGCACATTATCCACGAATCTACAATGATGAAAAGAACACCTACATTCGTTATGAACTTGATTATGTCTTGTAAATTTATTTCTCATTCATTTTGTGTTCAGTACACAGCTATTTTACACTTGGTTCAGATCTGGTGATGTACAATTTTTAAGACACTGCAGATCACCATAGAGAGGATCAGAGGCAGAGCTTAGAAATCCAGTAGCATGTTTTTTTAAATAACATGTATTTGTTGATTTTTGATGTTAAAGCCAGTAGTGACCAAGAACACAGTGATTACGCAGCATACTGGAATGATTTCATTTTGAATTCATCTTGATGAAGATTTAGATTCCATTCCTTGTGTTTAAAGGGGCTGCATTTGAGAAATAAACATTTGTGTATAAAATATTAATGGTATTTGTGTGTGAGCATTTTTGAACAGGGAGACATGTTAAGCAGTCTCTGATAGATTGTCAAGCAGTTCATGTAAAAAGGTGGCATATTACATTTTAACCCTCTTTGTCATACCTAGCTTTTGAATAAATAAGAAAAATGTTCTCTCTGATTGTGGTTTATTTATCTTAGTAATACACATTTGTTGGGTAGCCGGTATAATTAGGTGGTGTTGAGAAACGGACTGTTGCTGAAATACATGTTTTTGGCATTTTCTGTCTTTTACACAACTCACAGCAGATCTCCCATTTCCTGGCAACTTTTTTTCTCATAGTGTGGTACTCTATGTTTTCTTCTTAAATCCTTAAAAAAGCAAAGTTGTGAGATGTCTTAGGAATGTAAGATCCAAGCCAGGTGAAACCAAATGCCATCTATTTCAGTGTTCCATTTCCACAGAGGCCAAGATGCGCTTGGGAATGCCATAGTAGGACATGATCATAAGAGCATGCTCCTTCTTATGTTCCCTAACAACTGGTGTTGCTTCTGCTGCAAGTGATTAAGTCAGCATGACAAGCAGACAGCGATAGCCTTATTCTTCATGAATTAGTATAATCCCCCTCTAAACATGTCTGAATTAGTTATTGCTACATCTAGTGGTAGAAAATTCCATAAAACAATTCCTTTTAACTGTCACCATTAGCTTCATTGCATGGCCTGCCATTCTAGCTTAAGCATGGTTGAAGAACTTCCCTTGCCACTTTCTCCACACATTCCATAATGTTATAATCATGTTCCATGTTGATTTTTTTTTACTATGCTGAAGGTGTGAAAAAGCCAGAACCATTTGTCATAGGGGAATTCTTCTGCCATCTTAAATTATTTTGAATTGAAGTGACTAGAACTATGCATGATTCTCAAAGTGTAATCATCATAAATTTGTAAAAGGCATTATATTGGTATTCTTATTTTTGGTTCCTTTTCAAATTATTTCCAATATGGAATTTGCTTTTTTCTCAGTTGTTGCAAATTGGATAATTTTCAGTAAGTAATCACCTCCTGCTCAGAGTCCATCAACATATACATACATTTGGGATCTTTTTTTGTCCCATTGTGTATTTACACTCAAGTGCTTTCTGTTTGCTTACAGTGAAGGCATTTGCCATCGTGATTCCTGTTCCTCCAATTTGGAAACAGCTCTTTGTTATCTCTTCTTACGTTAACCATCCAAAGTAATTTGGTATTGACCAGCTTTATTGTTGTGTATTAAGTCCCAAAACATCTCTTGTGGGATCTCACTGTTTTACATCCTTCCATTTCAATTCTTTATAGTTAGTTGCCAGCCTTTAAGAGGACATTTACTACAGGACTGCTAAATTCATACAGGAGTCTCATTGAGAGATTTTTTTGTCCAAAGACATTTGAAAAGCCAAATTCTTAGATTATATCTACTCACACACTTGGTGGCGCTTAAAAGGTTAGTGAAGCAGGGTGCTCTAGATAGGGCAAATATGACAGGAGAGGGCAATATTTCTTGCCATTTGTTGTTGTTAACTGCCTTCAAGTCTGGCAACTCTGTGGAGGAGACCCCTCTGTCCTCCACTGTTTTGCTTAGGTCTTGCATATTCAGGCCTGTGACCTCCCTGATAGAGTCTGTCCATCCGTTGTGCAGTCTTCCTCTCTTTCTGCTGCCTTCTACCTTTTCTATCATTATTGTCTCTTCCAATGATTTGTGCCTTTTCGTGATGTGGCCAAAGCATTAATTTAATCATCTTGGCTTCCAGGGAGGCTTCTGGCTTTATCTGCTCAAGGACTCACTTGTTTGCATTCTTCTTTAATTGTGTCCTTGCTTCTGTCCATAGTTCCCTTGGTTCTCAGTTGATTATGCTTAATAGCGCAAATCTACTTCTTGCGTTGTCAGTAAATTCTGTTGGAATACTGTTCAGATCATAATTTGGTATGATGATTTCCCCCCAGTAGTTCATGATCTGTTTCACACTCAGCTCTTGGTCTAGTTTTGGCCACAAGTATAGAGCTCCATCTTCTTCCAATTATATTATCTAATTTTTGTATTGACCATCTAATAATGTCCATGTGTATAATCTACTCTCTGGTTGTATGAAGATGTTTGCGGTGAACAGGTTATTGGTCTAACAAAGTTCAACAACAACAACAACAAAGGGGTATATATACCTAATGTGACTCAAAGCAAAGAAAAAAAAGACAGGTATTATTGAAAGCTGACACAATCATCTGTATGGATATTGTCTAAAGTATTTATCTACTATTTAAAATTAATAAAACAAATCAAATGGCATAACAATTATAGCATCCATAAAAAATTGAATGCATAAAGTGAGGACTAAGGTCCTATGTTCTTTAGGTAATAATAAGCAGTCTCTATAGTCATAAAAGTCCTTGAGGAACCAAGATTTTGTTCAGACACTTTACTGTTCTGTGGTTACACTTCAATACAGTTTCCAGGCAGAATGTTCTGTTATTCCACTCCAGTATAGTCACCAGCCAAATGCGTTTTGACTTTTATGTCTTCATCAATGTCTGTATAGATATCATGTCCACAATATAAGAAAATAACAACCCCATGATCAACAAATTATAACAATAAATAATGAAAATTGTGAAACAATATATAACTTACCACTAGTATCAAAACAATGTGTGAAATAATCCAAATACAGTAAAAGGAAATCACCAACTTCTCACCTGTATTTTACAGACTGATACTTGCCTGATAAATTTAAGGACTTAAATGGACCTATGTAACACCTGCTATAGCAAAAGTTATTAGCTAAAACAAAAAGGTCCTAGTTCTGACAAAGCCTTTTGAGACAGATGTACATAACAACTATAGATTCTTGTAAAAGGAACCATAACAAAAATAACTTATTACAAATGTCCATACAGAGCAGATATCCTGCCATAATAAATTGTATATTACAACAATGGCAACAAACAGGTAATTTTAAACAATCAATTCATATAATTAAAATGAGACAAAAATTTGTTTCCATATTTGTAAGGGCTATGTGCACGTGCAAAATAAAACATAGTAAACTATTCCCAAAGACCCTAAATGTAGGATACAATGCCCCTGGCCTATACCACTGTCATCCAGTCAATTTCATCATTGAGACCTGAGGGAGTTAAACTACCCAATTGATGTATCCAACAAGTTTCTCTCTTGCTCACAAAATTCTATCAGACACTCTCCTGCTTCATTTCTTATACCTAGTGTGAATTTTCCTATTGTGTTTATTCTTTTTTGCTCTTTACTGTAGCATTCCAGTCGCCTATGATTAGTTTGAAATCCTGTGTTGGTGTGTTATGTTTCTTCCTGTACTCCATCATAGAATCTCAATTTCTTCTTCCTCTGCCCCAATAGTTGGTGGATATACTTAGATTATGGTAATGTTTATAGGTTTTCCTTGGGACCTTATTGACATGTTCTAGTCTGACTTTGCATTGTATCCTTTGCTTTTGCTGTATCTCTTCTTAGTATGAAAATCATCCTATTGCTTCGTATTTTTCATTTTCTGAGTAGAACACTCTGCAATTATCTGAGTCAAAGTGACCCATTCTCTTGCCATATGTCCTCATTTTTCTTTTTTTTTAACGAAATAAATAAATAAATCCAAATGACATTTTTGGCAGTCTCACGTTTCAGTTGTTTCCCTTTCTTTTCCACAGTATTCTCAATTATTTTGTTTGTAGCTAAAAGACAAGGCTTTTTAAAAAAATGAACAATACATTCAGTTGTCAGATGAATTGTGGTAATTGAAGTAGAAATGTGCAAAGCCCTCCCAATTTTCAGGATGTTTGTCCTATTGCCATTCCACCCCATCCCCAGTGCTTAGAAATCCTCCTTTTAATGTTTCAGACTTTTAAAAAAAACTCTCAAAAGCTTTCTCAATGAAGCTGCAGGGCTCCTTTGTTCAGAAAGATTACACATACACAAACACAAAGTTTCAACTTTGGTTGAAGCTGAAAATTGGGAGAGGGTAAGTAGGAGTCAGTTGGTCTCTAGTGTTACAGTGCAGTAGTGGTAAACTAATGGTACTATTCCTATGTGTCCCTAGAGCAAGATCACCTCCCTTCTCTCTCACCCTCTCTCCTAGGGAGAGGAACCCTTCTCTGAAGAAACAAACACAGCAATAGCATAATTAGAGCTAATCACTATTAACTACATAATTTTTAAAATGTGTAATTGAGGGAGGAACAGGAGACTGGGAAAATCAACACATCTGCAGAACGGTGCAAGGAGGCTGGCTACACCCACATTGAACATCACAACTCACATCATAAGCAAGACACCCACAAACAAAATGGAGAAGTGCAGGAGAGTGTTTGGATGGGAAGTCACAGGAAATACCAACACGAATTGCGTAATATTTGCAGAAATCATCATCTGGATGAGCCCAGGATTGACTTTTGTTGAAGCATGCCAGCAAGAAGATGCACCACCACTAGGCCAGAGAAGAGAGCTCTGTAGTTCCCATCATCCATTTGCTGTGCCTTTCTTCTTGCCTGCCTGCTGAGAAGACCATCAACATATCTACAGGAGCAGGGTCCAGGATTCCCAGCTGGTGAGCCAGCAGCTGGTGAGCTGGCATTGCCATCACCTGCTCCTCTGCCTGGGTGGCAAGCCTGCCATCTGGGGTCATCACTGAAGGGGCAACACCAAAGGGGGTTCCCCTTTGAGGGGAGCCTCTTTGGGAGTGGAGTGAGGGGGAGAGCCAGTTACTCTGTTTGCAAGTAAGAGGAAGATCCCCCCCTTTAATTAACCTTTTCTTTAACCTGTCTTGAGTGGTCAGGAGACTTTTACATTCTGCTCCACAAGAGCAGTACAATAGGCCCTTGGTTTCCACTGGGGTTTGGTTCCAAGACCCCCCGTGGATACCAAAATCCATGGATGCGCAAGTCCTATTAAATACAGTGACATAATAAAATGGTGTCCCTTACATAAAACATCACAATCAAGGTGTGCTCCCAGGAGAGCTCCCAGGAGGGTTCCCTCGACCACGCTGGGCCTCAGAGAGGCCTAGCGCAGCCGCAGGGGTCCTCTGGGGTGCCATTTTGTGTTCCAAAATGGCACCTGGGGTCTCGCGCAACCTTTCCCGTCGCGAGACAGGATGGGAAAGGTCGCATGAGACTGGGCGCCATTTTGGAACACAAAATGGCGTCCCGGAGGACCCCTGTGGCCGCAAAAGGCAGTGGTGGCAGCAGGACCGGGCAGGGGCCAGTCGGCAGGCCTCAGCGGGCCAGATGCAGCCCGTGGGCCATAGGTTGCCGACCCCTGGTCTGGAATGTTTATAATGCAAGATGTGAGTGCGTGCATGCCCTGGCAGTGGTTTTTTTAACCATGGAGCTTTGGTCTTGTAGTTTTTGAGTATGTTTATACTGCTTTTACAGTGTAACTCCTGGATCTGGAAACATGGATCTGTTCTTTCTTCTTAAATTTCAACTGCAACAAGTTGGGATCCTATGCTGTTGGGATTGTTAAAGATGTAATCCTTCATGGCTGAACTGGATTAGTTCATCACAATGGATTTTACTTAGCTATCTTATTTTTCTTTTATATGCATTAATAAAACTATACTTTTGGACTTTACAATGTGTCTTCTTGACTGAGGAAGACAAGATCCTGAAGAAAAGAAGCTGAGCTAGTTGATGGTAAGAAATACAAAGTGGCTGTGGATCACAGCAGCCAGCGTGTCCTGGGGATTCTGCTGGGTGTAAAAGAACATCACTGCAAAACCCATCATCCACACACTGACACAAAAAACAAAAACAGCAAAGCTTTTCTAAACTCAGTACATAAATGCCAGGGTTTTTCCTGATTAAAATCATAATTTTGTGCATTCTTCCCATTAATAATTTTCCTCCTCTTGTTGCCTGAACACACCCTTGTGACCACATTTGGATATTGCTTGGCTACATATGTCCAAGTTTTATCAAAAGCTAATAGCTGGCTCTTCTGTTCTCATCAAAACCCATAATGATGTGTTAGTTGTGCTGAGTGAAAGAGGGAAATGATTTTTTCCCCTGTACAAATAACTGGAAATACAGCAGTGGTCAGATTTTTTTGAAACTAAAATTGCATATTCATTGCTGGCTTCAAAGACTTGTTTATAACAGAGTTAAAAAGTGTGCGAAATGCACTCTGGCAGAATGGGCTCTTTGTTTTTCACATGGCATGGGGATCCAAGAGTGAAGCACAGGAAATTAAATCCAGGTGACTAATGGCTAGAACATGTACTCATGCTCTTAAAAGGGTGGGGTTATTAATTTAACAAAAATAAATTATATGTAATATAAATCCTCCTTTGGTCTGCACTGCTATTTCTCTGATTAAACACAAGGAATCTGAACTAGGTGAGATTAACGTGGGTTGCATGGAAATCAATGGGAACTAATGGAAATTAGTTCCCATTAAAATCAATGGTCAAGTTCAACTAATTTGCAGTAATTGCCTATGCATATTTACCAAAAAAATAAGACATATTGAGATGAAAGATATTTCAAGAGAAATCTGTTTAGCAGCTCTCCCCACCCTGCTGCCCTCAAAATGTGTTAGCCAACAACTGCCATGGTCCCCTACATCATTCCCCTGTGAAGTGATAGTTGTTGTAGTCCAACACATATGGAAATCACTAGGTAGAGGAAGGCTTACAGTACAACAAAGGCAGGCACAGTGTTGTCTATGGGTCTTGGGACTCTCCAGTGCACCCATGAACTTTCTCTGACACACACTTCATTCCACACCACTTAAAATAAAGTTGTCTCTGCAAGCCATTTCATGCTGTCCTCTGCTTCTTCCATTTTATGTTGGAAGTGCAGCAATGAAAAAAAATAAAAAATAAAGGGGGAAATAAAAAAAATAGTTCTTTATTCTCTAAGGCATTGGTGTCTTTGCTCAGTCAACAGTGCGATGCAGCAGCTAAAAAGGCCAATGCAATTTTAG
>CM034701.1:192200469-192211439 GCA_020142125.1 Phrynosoma platyrhinos | reverse complement strand
GGCTGAATTTGCTTCTCCTAAGCATTATTGTGACTTACTAGTATTAGCATTCAATTGTTTTTTCCACTCCCTCCTTTCCACCCCCAAATACTGCTCAACGCAGCTGACAAACATCACAAAAAAGAAAATGACAAAATAATTAAAATCATCACAATAATCACCAGACCAGGCTCAAGGACTTCATAACTTACAGTGCAATGTTGTTATGTGTCCACTCAGAAGTGAGTGTCAGTGATACCTATTCCCTATATCGCATCTTTAAACTGTGTTGGATGTTGCAGTTCTAAAATGCAAGAGAAGTTTGAACTCAAGTCCAGTGCTAGACTTTCAATAAAAGAAGCATATGATGGTTGCAGTAATTGATGCTGTTCCACTCTGCTGGCAAAAGAAGCAGAGACAATACCCAGCCAAGCCTTCTTTTCTTGACTCTGTTTTGTATCAGCACTGTTTTTGAAAAATTGCTTGATAGGATTTGAGGGGTGTAAATTTTAAAACTCCCTACAGCACTACTAATTTATGTTGGTGTTGTTTAACATACTTCTCCACTCAGGTACTGAAAATTGCAATGACTGTGTTCAAAAGAGCCCACTTTTGCTTCCTTGTGCAGAGTGGCTCTTGCAAAATGATAAAAGCAAGTCATATACATGTACACAGTTCCTCTTTACATGCAGAGGGACAGCTTAAACTAGGGGTGGGCCATGGTGGAAAGATGGGGGGCACATTGGTCTCTGATGAGACCTTGGAGAGCTGAACCCCCACATCCACTGCTTCAAAAAACCAAAAAAATAAAAAAATAAAATAAAAATAGGGTGTATTTTTTGCCTCCAAAATGGAGAATGGGGAATATTTTCACCATGTCTTTGGAGCTTCCTGGGCCATTTTAAACCCATGAGATGACTTTTGGAGCAACAGGAAATGAATGGAAGTCACTTTGTATTTCAAAAAGGCTTCTCCAGGGTCTACATTTGTCTAAGAAGGGCCTCCAAACATGGTGAAAATGCCCTCCACACCCTCCATGGGCCATTTGGGGGCCCTGGGACCACAAAATGGCCCTTGAGAGCCACACACTCGATTTAAATTGTGCACTTGTGCTCTCTCTCTTTCTCTGAATGTATTAGTGTAAAGACTTGCTGGGGCATATGCATTAGCAGGTGCAATTGTTTGAGATATTTGTTCTGCTCTGAATCTTCTACATCCAGTTTCAGGGTGTTCCTAGTCAAGGCAAGGCTCTTACTAGTCTGTCGTTCAGCCTCATTCACCAATTTTTGAAGGGATTGGAGGTGACGCTGTCTTCTTGTTTGTAACCCTCTCATGTATACCTACTGCATCTTCCGTCTTTTTTTTTTTTAAAAAAAACAACAACACTTTTCTTAGTATTGAAAATCTGTCAAGGAGGGAAGTTGCATGAAAATGTTTAATGATTGGAATAATAGGCATTGTCTGGAAACATCTTCATCCTGAACGTAGTTTAGAAATCAGGAGTGCACATGAACTCTTCCTTGGTATTTGGGTTGCCAGTTTTTCAGCTGCACTCTGGAGCTGCCGCCTTAATTCCAGCTTGATATCTAACAATAAGGAGGTTAAAGGGCTGAGTTCTATGCTGTGAAGTTTTATGCATGTTTAGCAGATATTTATCCAGCGTCTGCTAAAGGCACAGTGAGAAGTCCAAGGTAGGCTTTTCATACACGTCCCATACAGTTACAAGTCAGCTTTATGGTTCAGCAGAATGTGCCAATTCTCTATAGATGATGGGTGCTGAGAGGCAACAGTGGCACCATCTCAGCTGACACTCCCAAGTCCCTTTGCCCATTCTTTGTTGGAAGACAAAGCTGTATGTGGCCTGCCTTGCACCTCTTAAACAGGGTTCTTCCCCGCAGGGCTACTGGAGAACATTATTCTGTTGCAATGTCCAATCCAGTTTGCTTCTGTGCATGGAAATAGCAGGAGGGGGAATCATCTTATCCTTTGTCTCAAGCAATAAAATATCATGGCAGGACTGGGTCAAGGATATAAATAGCTTCAGTGCTGGCTTTGTACTGAATAGCCCAAAGGCCTATCTGGCTGAGCATTCTGTTTTTGTTTCCTCATAGGCAGTGGCCTATGCGGAAGGCGAAAAACAGGACATAAGGTATGGTAGGTACCCTAGACGCAACTGTTAGCTGCAAAGACATCTTCACCTGACAACCTGTTTACTTTTGCTTCCCTCATTGTAATGATTCATCTGTTGATGTCTGGTTAGTGTTCCTGGTAAAAGCATGCCCATATGCAACAGCAGTGGGAACATCAGTGCTCAAAAAATAAAAACAGGTGGTTTAAAAACAAGCGTTTATAAGCTTGCAAGAGAAACAAACAAACGCATATACTTTTTTAAAAGAAACATCAATGTAATTTTATTTTGAACACAGATGTAGATAACCAGAGAACATTTATTTATTCATTTCATTGTGATGAATGCAGGCTGCCCTGGTGATTTTTATTAGTTAAAAGAAGACATCTGTTTCCTGCTTCTCTGTATAGAGAAAGCAAAATGTGTGCTTGCAATACTGGGTTCAAAGAAGGAAGAATTGGAATGAATGGCATGCATCAAACAACTCTTTTCAAAAGGAACCTCTTCAATGAACATACTTTTTCTAGAAGGTGACTAATTAATCCCCAGAACAGTTATAACTTGTCAAATGGGGAGGAGCACTGTTCTGTAAAAGTCTGTTATATTATGTGCATCTGCCTGTCTTGGTGTGTTATGTCATGAGCATCCACTGGTCCTTGAAATACCAATAGCATCCTCCATGACTTTGTGGGTTCTCAAGGTGTGGCATTTTATCTCTGCGTGACACAAGCCATGCCAGCTTTTTCTGCTTAGCTACAAAACAGGGATTTGGTTGTCATAGTGACATTTTAATAGAGCCGTGCCCTGTCCGGTCTGAATGCCCTCATCTATCCAAGCGATGGGTTGAGAACCGTGGCTGAATTGATTTATTAATTGCTGTTCCAGCAAGCTGTGTCAGAGGCAGGACCACGTTTTCAGTAGTTCTTATTGTACAATTGTTGTCAGCCTCTCTTACAAGTGGGGGGCTCATTGTTGAAGGGGCAAAACTACTTTGTTTCCTCTTCTTCTTTAGTCTCTTTGGAAATCTTCCAGTACAGGTTGTTTATCCAAAATGCTTGGGACCAGAGAGGATTTGGAATTTGGAGCCCTGTTGGCGCAGTGATTAAATGCCAGTCCTGCAGCCACAACGTGAGTTTGATCCCAGGGCTCCAAGACTGACTCAGCCTTCCATCCTTTTGTAGGTCGGTAAAATGAGTACCCAGCTTTTTGGGGGCAATTGGCTTACATGTTGTAAACCACTTAGGGAATGCTGAGTTTACTATTAAGTGGTATAGAAATGTAAATGCTATTGCTATTGCTATTTTGGAGATACTTGGATTTTGGAATATTTGCATATACATAAAGATATCTTGGAGGTGGGACCCAAGTCTAAACACAGAATTGATTTGTGTTTCTTACACACTTGATGTACATGGCCTGAAGGTGAGTTTCTACACAATATTTTAAAAAAAATTGTGCATGAAACAAAATTTGTATACACTGACCCTTCAGAAAGCAAAGGTGTCACTATCTCAGCCACCCATGAAAAAAGTGTTGGAGATATTTTAGATCTTGGAATTCTGGATAAAGGAGACTCAACCTGTATTTCTGTTATTAACATATTGTGTGAACATGAGCATTTCATGAAAATGCATGGCATCAGGCTGTTAGTTTTGCTAATATCACAATGTTGAAAACGTATTCACACAGGAAGACTTCGATGATTGTGTTTATTGAGCCTGGTGTAGCATTATGTAGTATTTATTCATTTTTTATTTAATTCCTATGCCGCCACTCTTAGAACAGCCCACCTGTCTGCACAAAGAGGGCCCTGTTTCTGGAACTGCTCCAGAGCCCCAAAGCCCCTAATCTAGCCTCAAAGAGGGAGAGGGGAGATGTGCTGAGAATCTAAAATGGCATCAAAAATGGTGTTGCTCTGCATGGTTTTTTGGTTCTTGAAGCTGCTCAAGCTTCTTTTTTCCTGTTTTGATTTAAATTATTTTTAATGATTTATTTTTAGTTTGTTTTTAAAAGTATTTATCTGTGTACTGTTTTAAATGTTTTATCCATTGTGCATTGTAAATTTTTATCTGCGTCTTGTTTTAAATGTTTTACTCATTGTGCATTGCCTTGGGGCCCCTGGTGGGCTGAGAGGTGGTCTATAAACACCATAAATAAACAAATGCTTCCTCACTCTTCCTCCCACATCTCATTGCTTCTGGACAACTGTGTGTCTTAGATATTTTTTGGTCTACTGTTACTCTTAGCCAGCATAGCCAAGATGTTGGAAGTTGCAGTCTTTCTGAGTGAGCCTTTGACATGGAGAGCGTGGAAGAGCTGGGATAAAATATTTTAAATATATGTTGAGTAAAGTCTAAATACCCTAAAGGCACAAGATCGAATCTGATCTTGGAAGCTAAGGAGGGTCAGCTCTGGTTAGTACTTGGATGGGAGATCACTAACATAGGCTATATTTCATTGGACAGAACTGGGGAAAGACCACCTTTGAGTATTCCTTGGCTAAGAAAACCATTTGGAATTCATGGGGTTGCCATAAGTCAATGGGTGACTTCAAGGCGCACACAAACACAGACACAGCTATAAAGAAAGGTGAAGGCTGCTTGCTTCTCTCTTGTAAGGCTCACTGTTTTCTAAGAATGCAGCACATCTTGACCTTTTTGAACCAAAGCCATGGGAAGTTCTGGGACTGTGTGTAGGGCTTTATTATTCTGTTAAAATCTCCTTTTTCCTTCATGGATACAGCTGTGGAGGGAGGCAAAATGAGGATATTCCTCCCATTCTGCTCCCCCAAAGAGATTTTCCTTCAGCCCCCAACTGTCTAGCATTGCACTAACTAAAAATGTCACACAAGCATTTAGAAATACTAGGCATCTGAAGAAAAAGGGTAGGCAAAGTTCTCATGGGAATGTAAACACAGCAAATAGAAGCGTTGTAGGAGTGAACCGTTTTCAATGTCTTGCTCTGCTGTGCTAGACGGAAGGCAAAATTAATTGGGGGGCAGAGTTGTTATGTCCTCATTTTGCAGCCCTCCATAGCTAAACTCGCTCCCCCTTTGTCTTATCTTTAGCACCAGAGTTCAGTACTCAAAATTATTGTCAAAGTTTAGCATGTTTACATTACTTCAAAAATCAAATTGTTAGTCATAATGTGTACATAATTATAAACTGGATATTTGCTACTTTAATTTTAAAAAACGACCCAAAATGGTTAAAAATGGGTCACTACCTCATCACATTTTCCCCAACCTCAAGTAATATGAAATGTTAACCATAACTCAGACTGACATTTAACTTACTAAAATACATTTTTTTTAAAAAAATATGAAGAATGAGAGTAATTTTTTTTATTTTTGACAAATTAATTCCAAGTTTTGTCTAGCACCATATTCTAATTCCGCATTTATACAGACAGGGTTAATTAGAGTTATTTATACACCATTTAATGTAACTTCTCATTGCTTCCCCCTCTAAAATCTCTCTTGGCTTAAAAAGAAGTCTCAAGAAAAAGGTGGCACATTTCATTTGTGAATATCTTGCCTTGGAAATAAATTGTGAGGCTAGATGTGGATGTGTCACTGTTCCTATATATTTATTTCGTACTGTCAGCTCTCCCTGCCCATGGATTCTGCATCCATGGATTCAAACTTCGATGGCTTGAAAATATTGGGGAAAATATTCCAAAAAGCAAACCTTGATTTTGTGATTTTATACAAGGGATGTAATTTTACTACACTATTGTATATAATCATGGGATGCAGTGGCTTAGTGGTTAAGATGCCAATTCTGACAATTGGAAGATAGGCAGGTTGGGAGTTCGAGGCCCAAGAGCTGCATGATGGGGTGAGCTCCTGTCACTATTCCCAGCTTTTGCCAACCTAGTTGTTCAAAAGCATGCAAATACAAGTAGATAAATAGTACCACTTCGGTGGGAAGGTAATAGCATTTGGTGCAGTCATGCTGGCCACATGACCACCGGAGTTGTCTTCTGACAACGCTGGCTCTTCAGCTTAGTAATGGAGATGAACCCTATAGATGAACTCCCTATAGTTGGTTATAACTAGACATTCATGTCAAAGGAAACCTTTATCTGTATTATATATAATGGGGCTTTAGCATCCATGGATTTTGGTATCTAGGAGGGGTCCTGGAACAAAACCCCAGTGAAACTCCAATGAAACCAAGGACCCACTGTATTTTCTTTTGCACTGGCATCCAAGTGCTAAACTGTAATGTTGCCATTGTTGGGTTTGTTTCCTTGTAGTGAAATCACACACTTCTCTCTCAACCCACATACCCTTTTCCTCAGTAGCACAAGGGAGCTGGCACGCTAGTTCAGGCCATTGATGGTCTCTCTCAGAAAATGTAGCTAGCCCCAGAGCTGATGAGGCAAAGTACTGCATTCAAGAGCAACACCTATGCCTACCTGGGCCCAGGGAGGCAGTGGCCAAGGGGGCAACTAGCTTTCCACCCTACCGAGGTAGATGGGAAGGCTACACCTCCATCTCAACCAGTTGCCTACTCTCTCTACCTGCTGTAGCTCACATGGCTCATGCTGGAACACAAGAGTTACAAGGAGGAGGAGAAAGACAAAGTGGAGGTAACTTTTGTCACTTCTTGTCAATGCCTTTCCTCCTCCTGCTCGCTTCTACTTACTGTGTGTACGTATGTGTATGCGTGTTCCTTCAAGTCCCCTGTTGACTTATACAGCCTACAGCACCTGATGTTTGTTGGCAGTCTTCCATCCAAGTACTAACCAGGATTGACCCATCTTAGCTTCCAAGATCAGACAGTGCCATTAGGGCAAGGGTTCCCAACTTGTGCCTGCAGCCCCAAAGGGTGTGAGATAGCGTTTCAGGAGGTGCACCAAAGAGTGGTTTGTGTGATGGGTCACAAATCATCACTGATTTTTTTTCTGAATAAATTAGAATCTAATTGCTCAATTTAGATTCATGGTTTATGCAATGAATTAAAAGCTTTTTTTTAAAATTCAGTTTGTTCACCCAGAGTATTTTATGTGGTTCAATTTGTGATTCAAAAATTAGAAATTAGACTTCTTCATCTTCAAATGTGATATTACTTTTATAGGGGCTGAAAATATTAATCAATCATTTCCTAGGGATGTGGGACATAGAAAAGGTTGGGAACTACTGATTTAGGGTATTTAGGTCATATTTCTACTTAAGGAATAAAACAAGAGCTGGGAAAAATGCTGGCAATGGACCAAAGTGGTCAGGTTCCTGTAAGCTAGATTTCACCCCTCATCCCCAACCTAAGTGTTGCTGCAGATCCGAAAAAGCTGCATTTGTGTGTGTGAAAGGAGGCTGAGGAAGTGGGAGAAATGAAGATGGAAATACTTAACTCTGAGAAACAAACAGCAGTAGTACCATTGCAGTTTGCATTTCTATTGCAAAAAAACACACAACTTTAATAAGCTCTGAAAACAGGTATTCTGAAGGCTTATCGAAATCTTTTATCTTTTTTTAACAGTTCATTGTAGGTCTAGCAGAAGAAACCAGATAATTTTAGCCTTTTGCTATTTTTTCAACTACGTACAATTTATATACAAGCATAGGACTTTCCACTCCTAATGACCCATTGCTTCTTAGTTCCTCAAAAAATATAATTTGACACACAAGTGTTAAGAGGAAGTCAAGGTTTTGCAAGAACATTTTGTTAGCACTAAACCTTGTGAAGCACCTCATGATGTTTTAAAGATGAATAAATCTTTGCTGTGGCCTAATATTTCATAGGCCAGGATCCAGGTGAGATTGTTATAGTGCAAAGCTTATAAATAATGTTTAGAGGTGATTTATAATTAGTACAATTTATAGTAATTTATAATTTATAATTACTACAACCAGAAGTTGGAAACTGTACCGTTTTGGACTTCAGCTCTCAGGATCCCTCACCCAACAAAGAGATTCTGGGAGTTGTAGCCCAAAATAATATAGTTTCCAAACTCTACTGGTAACTGAAAAATAAACTTCACCTCACCTTGGGTTTGTCCCTTTAACCACAGTCCTGATTCAGCTCTTTGAAATTGCCTTGTTACTCTGTGATCTTTTCATTTATGTACAAGATTCCCCCAGATGTAGAACAATCATTCAGGGGTCTGTGGCTAGTGCCATTTTCAGCTTGTGTGTGTATCTGTGTGTGTGGGATTCCCCAAGACAAAATGTTAAGATGTTATAAAGATCTTTCTTGTCTTGGGGCTTTAGCTAATTTAATTATCTCCCTGGGTTATTGATCTTTAGCACAAGAACAGTAAAGGCCTTACTGACACTAGCTTATTTTCTAGAGCATTATGAAAACTCTGAAAAGTGGCATATGCCAAGTTGTCTAGCCAAATTAATCATAATTGTTTTCCATTGGATCTTATCCTATATTACAGTAAAGTAAAAGGAGCCCTGGTGACGCAGTGATTAAATGCCGATCCTGCAGCCACAACATTGTAAGTTCAATCCTGGAGGGCTCCAAGGTTGACTCAGCCTTCTATCCTTTTGTAGGTCGGTAAAATGAGTACCCAGCTTGTTGAAGGCAATTGGCTTATAGACTATAAAACAGGGGTAGGCAACCTTTCCCCTTTAAGGGCCGAGGGACTTCAGCTCCCAGAATCCCAGGAGCTATTGGCCAACATGGGACTGTTGGCGAACATGGATGAGGCTTCTGGGAGCTGAAGTCCCTTGGCCCTTAAAGGGGAAAGGTTGCCTATCCCTGCTATAAAATGTTAGGGAGTGCTTGTTCACAGAGAAGTGGTATAGAAATGTATTTGCTATTCTCATTGCTATTGCTATTGCTAAAGTCTTCCTTCAATCTGATGGTCACCAGCTCTAGTTATGGGAGTAGTAGTGCTCCAGGCGTTAGGGACTACAGGTCTCACCATTTCTGACTATTGCCTGCTGTCAGTGGGTGATGGGAGTCCCCTGTATCTGTTATGTTTACAGGGCTGAGGTTTATGACTATGGAACCACGATAAGACCACCCAGATCTGATAATGTGGTAGGAATCTGGATCCACTCCTTTACAATGTGTATTAAAACCTGCTGACCTGAAAGGGATGTGAGACCTAGCAGCGGGTGGCCGGGTATATATTCTCTGGTGCCAAATGCAAGGTAGAAAAGGAACACAAGCATCAAGAACTGGTTTTAATCACTTCATATTCATTCTCAAAATAGCATGCAGTTCAGGAAAGCTATTCATAATAGAATCAACACAAGCAACCAATCATTTGTTTTTGTTTTGCTTATTTTTTTGGAGGGAGGAGTTAGCAATTCGCTTGGCAGGCAGGTTTCAGCCTTCCAACATCTGTTTGTAGTTACCTGTTCAATATGTGGCAGCCAGAGTTTAACTTTGTAGCCCAAAGCATAACACAGCATGGTATTCAAACATTAAAAAAAAAACACCATCTGGCCACATGTGCTCATTTCTCCAGCTGAGAAAATTCTAAAAATAATAGCCATTCCTGCTGCATGGATTTTGTTTTCATGCTATCATCTGACATAGGCTTTTCTTCTTGAAATCTGTGGGCTTGGCAGCTTCATCTACAACAGGAATGGGCAAGCTGTGGCCTCCAGATATTGTTGGACTCCAGCTCCCATCATTTTTGATGGTTGGCTATGCTGGATAAGGCTGATAGGAGTTGGACACAATTGCTCTTAACACTGATTCCAGTTTCACTTCCCCTCCAAGTAGCAGAGCTTTGAAATTTTACTTTTTTGTATGACATTTCCCAGAATCCCTCTACCCCATTACCAAGCTTGCTAAGCAGTTGATTCTGGGAGCTATAGTTTTTGAAAAGTAAACGTTCCAGACAACAAGTAGATACTTTTCAGCATTTGGAAAGTGGGGCTTTAAATGCATCCTCTTTCCATAATGAAATGCTACAGGCCAAGTCTCCATTATCTGGAATTTTGAAATCCAAAATACTCTAAAATCCAAAATTGTCTACATGGGTGACTGAGATAGTGACATCTTTGCTTTTTGATAGTTCAGTGTACACAAATTTGTTTCATGCACAATATTATTAGAAATATTATGTATAAAATTACTTTCAGGCTATGTGTATATGAAACATACATGATATTATGTATAAAATTACCTTCAGGCTATGTGAATAAGGAGTATATGAAACATAAATGAATTTCATGTTTAGACTTGGGTGCCATATGCATGTTATTTCATTATGTACAGCATATGCAAATATTTCAAAATCTGGGGGGGGGGGGAATCCAAAATCCAAAACACTTCCAATACCAAGCACTTTGAATAAGAGATGCTCAGCCTGTACTACAGTTTGTTTGTTCATCATTATTATTTATTTTTAAATATTCCTAGCCTGCCTCCTATTGGATGATTTCAGAGTTGGATACAATATTTGTACAACAGTCAGTCTACAGTCGTGAAATTATGTTAAAGCAGTGTTAAAAAAACAACTTGAAATATAATCAGCCCTCCATATCCACAGATTTTTTTATCCATGCATTCAAGCATACATGGTTTGAAAATATTTTTTAAAATAGATAAATTCCAAAATGCAAACCTTGATTTTTCCATTTTATACAAGTGACACCATCTTACAGTGCCATTGTATGTAGCAGGACTTGAGTATCCACGGATTTTGGTATCTGTGGGGGGGGGGTGTCCTGTAACCAAAGCCTAATGAATACCAAGGGCCTACTGTAATTTAAAACAACTAAATAATCAAAGTAAAACCTATAATCTGAAGGAACAAAACCAAAATCATTGCTCTCTGGTCTTATTTATCTACTAGATTGTGTATGCTGTGTGTGTATGTGCTTTCAAATTACCCATCAACCTATGTCGATCTCATGAATTTCATAGAATTCAAAGACATAACCATCTTA
>CM034701.1:192131343-192152950 GCA_020142125.1 Phrynosoma platyrhinos | reverse complement strand
GGGTCATCCTTACTGATAGCCATACCATTAGTTTAGATTAGGACCAGTATTCCACCCCATGGTGCCCAAACCTGACATATAGAAACTGCCTGACAGGCCTGGCAGCTGGGTGCTGCTTCAGCATTGCCAACAAGACAGTGTCCTCTACTGTGCTGGAGTGTAGCATAGGACTTGTCTACATTAGCTCTGTACTCTGAATTTTGTCTGGGTTGCTTGCATGGTGTTTATAACATTCAGCCCCAAACTCCAAATTGGATAAACTCATTTAGGAAGACCACAGGCCTGAGCAGAGAAGTAGAGGATGAGGGGGGCTTGGAGACATCTCAATCACAGGGTCGCCATGAATATAGGTCAACTAAAAGGCAGCTGATAACAACAGCAGCAGCAGTAGCAGCAAAGGGATGGAGGGCAGTACTGGTTCATGTTGGATTACCATACCTTGAAGCCAAGGCACGATCTATTGGCTTCTCCTGTAAAATTAAGAATTCTAGGAGGGGAAGGAAGGAAGGGAAGCTTCTTTGTCCCTGTTCATGTGCATAAGCTCTCTGGGCAGCCATTTCACCTGTAGGAGCTGGATGCCAACAAAGTATTGGCTGGTTCTGTGATAAACTGTCTAGGAAGTTTCCCACCACATGCTGTGGCTGAGATTGGGATCTGGCTAAGAACTAGTATGGGCTGGGTGTGCTCTGCCCTTAGAAATCTAAGTATAAAAAGAAAAAGGGGTGCGTACTGTCCTCCCCCATTGACTGGCAGATTATATGCAGTCTCTCATTGCCATTCTGCCTTCATTCAGCAAACTAATGCTACTTTCTTGCTGTACTGCAGTTTCCAACCAGAGTAATTGACCACTGGAATCAGGGGATAAATTCAAACTTCCAAGGCTGGATTGGGATTCAGTCCCATCCTGGCCCTGCCACTAGTGTTACTTAATAAAAATTCTAATAAGTTTTTTTTTTTTTTTGGTAATTGATGGAATGCAGGGACTTCCACTATCAGCATTATAATTGGCACAGCAAGAAATACTATATATTGAATAAATAATAAATTGATGCATTTTTTGTGTTTTCAGCCACCACTGGTCCAAGCAATTTTCAATGGTGATCCTGATGAAATACGTATGTTAATCTACAAAACAGAAGATGTTAATGCTCTGGTAAGTAACCGTATATTTGCTCCCCTCCAGTCCTTTGTGTTCTGAGACTTGACTAGGAGATGTCAGGTTTCAGAATAAGGGAGAGAGTGTTGAGACAAAATTGAAGTCCAGGATCCCATTCTCTATAATTGCTCATCTTTCAAATAAGAAGCACATGTGACTCATTCATGTACTTTACACCAGAGAAATGTGTGGTTTTTAAAAAATGTTGTTGGAGTGTACCTCTCAGTTATCATCACTGTTGATTATATTGGCTAGGGCTGATGGGAGTTAAAATCCAATAATAGCTGTAAGTGTCATGTGGAAGAACCTTTCATCTTGAAGAACACAAGTGACAGATAGCACCATCTTAGATGGCTGTCAGGTGAAGAAGTGCCCTTCTAAGACCCAGAATTCTTTGTGAGTATAATGCTACTTGTCAATAAACCTCATAAGTAAGAATTTCCCAAGATCTCTCTCATGATCTGCGCATGCTTAGTCCTGGGGGGGGGGGGGTTTCTAAGACCCAAGCACAAAAAGGCAGATTATTTGCAGGACCATTCCTGTTTTCTTGCTCTCAGAGACTTCTGTCTGGTACCCCCTGTTTATCTATGTTCCCCTGCGAGCCTGGAGTGCGCAGTCCCTTGGGTATAATTTAAATATAATCTTGGAGAAATACCCAAACCATAACTCACCCTATTCACTGTCTCTTAGCTCTACACTTTGGCACACTGAATCACATTCAATCAGTACCAAAGACTGGGTGATGCTGTGCTTGACATGGAAGGGCTGACGTCCTTCATTTATTGCCAGTTGTTTGAATGGAGGATCTCTTTGTTATAGCTATTTGTCAGAACAGGCAATGAAGATGAGAAGTATTGTAATCAATGGCTCACTACTCTTTTTCTTCCACCATCAGTATGTGGGAACTGTCTCAGCTGGCTCGGAAAGTTTTTGAAGGGATTTTTCTGATGAAAGGCTCTGTGGAATCTGCATTGGGCAGACAAAGGGAATGAAGGTGTCTCATGGCCTCGTCTTCCTTCATTCTTTTCTGAGATGAGAAGCCTTTCACTGCCTAAAGCATTCTTTGTATATTCCTGTCTTATTATGTAACAATAATTACTGGTTTGTACCATAAGGTGAATAGTCATCAATTTGACTGCTAATTCTGAAACTTCAAAAGGAGTACCTTTATGCTTGGGGCCAGGGCAACAAATTTTGTCCTTGGTGGGATGCATGCAAAATATTCCAGATCATTTCTGTTTAAGGCAGAAATAAATATATTCAGGACATGAATAGAATAAAGAGCATTTCTTTTCCCAAGAGAGACTGAATAGGTAAAAATTTTCAGAGAAGTAGTGGTGTTCCTTTATTGTAGTGAAGACTCTTGAAGTGCCCAAAAAAATTGTTATGGTATATACTCTTTTGTAGACTGGTGTTGACTTTATCAAATGTGTAAACTGTTATCTTCAGTTGAATATATGCACATGTTGCTGAGAAAAATGTAAGCAGAAGGTCAGAAGGAAATAAAATGCAAAAAAAGTCTGTGACAAGCTTAAATATATGCAGCATAAGCAAAGTAATTGATGATAACAGAAACATTGCTAATTAACACTTCTAGTGAGATTTGAAATAAAAATAATAATGATCATCATCATTGTCATTATAATTATTAAAGCCAGAACCAGTTGAACTTGCTGATGCTATAATTCAGCAGTTTTACACTACAGTCTTCCCTTTGACTTTTCTTTATTCAAGAATGAACAAATAAATCAATTTATTACTTGCTGTTTGGACTAGCTTTCACTTGAGCATGTGATTTGGTTCAGAGATATAATGCCAGGTCATGGTTTGAAATTATGTGAATGAGCCCTTGTTGTGCTCATGTGTGCTTTCTTCTCCCATGCTCTGCTTGACAAGTAGCTTTCTGATTTCCAGCAAATCATGATTTATTTAATCAGAACTGACAACTGTAGGTTGCATGTGAAACTTACCATTTGCTACTTCAAAACGTAGTTGCCAGTTGAGATTTAATAGCCAATGGTAATGGCGATGATCAAGCCAAGTGGACAAGTGGGGGAAAAGTGATTAAGGGGCACAGTTCTCGCTCTTGGTTTGGCATTACATCTGAACTAATGCCCTGCAGATTTTCATGTCACCATTAAACAGCTCTTTCTACACAGAAAGAAAGTTCTTATTTAACTGAATATTGTAGAGTTCTGCTCTTAGAGCAAAACAAGGCTTGAAATTTGGATTGTTCTAAGGTACAACCTGCCATCTTGACCTACGTGTACAATGATTTGCATGCTAAAATAAAGTTGCAGAATCTAAAATAAAATGTCATAAATTACACATTCAGAGTATGGCAGCAATATTGGACATGTTTGCATGTGACAACCAGGATTTAGTATTTCATGACAGGTGGATCCGTAATTGGTTGGAAAACCATGCTCAAAGAGTCATAATCAATGTCTGGACTTCAAACTGGAAGGAAGTCTCAAGTGGAGTGCCTCAGGATTCTTGTAGGGCTGTTGCTCTTCAACATTTTTATCAATGACTTAGATGACAGGGTGAAGGGAATCCTTATCAAGTTTGCAGATGACACCAAACTGAGAGGGCTGGCAAATAAATTGGAAGATAGGAAAAGAATTCAAAAGGACCTAGATAAACTAGAAAATTGGAAAGAAATTAATAAGATAAAATTCAGTAGAGAAAAATGCAGAATTCTAAATTTAGGCCACAAAAAACAAATGGAAACTTATAAGATGCATGGTGCATGACTCAACAGTACTACATGTAAAGAGGACCTTAGGATTATTGTTGATCATAAGTTGAACATTGGCCAGCAACGTGATGCTTCAGCAAAGAAGGTGAATGTTATTTTAGTCTGCATTAATGGAAGCATAGTTTCCAAGTTGAGGTGAGTAATAGTCCCACTATATTCTGTGCTGTCAGACCTCATTTAGAGTACTGCATTCAGTTCTGGATGCCTCATTTTAAGAAGGATATAGAGAAGTTAGAACAGGTTCAGAGAAGGGCAACAAGGATGCTAAGTAGTATGGAGAACAAAACATAATGTGGAAAGGTTGAAGGAGCTGGCCATGTTCAGCTTGGTGAAGAGAAGACTGAAGGGTGACATGATTGCCCTCTTTTAATATCTCAAGGGCTGTCATAGAAAGGAGGAGTCAGGCCTGTTTTCTGCTGTCCCGAGGGAAGAATGGTTTGATGTTACAAGAGAGTAGATTTTGATTGAACATTAGGAGGAATTTCTTGACAGTAAGAGTGGTTCAGCGATAGAACTAATTGCCTAGATATGTGGAGTGGTCACTTTCTCTGGATGTCTTCAAAATAGAGGCTGGACAGCTACCTGTTGAGGATACTTTAACTGGAGATTTTGCATTGAGCAGGGGGTTGGACTCTTCCAATTTTGTGATTCTGTGTGACAAAGCTTCGCTATGGTTCATCTCCTGCTCTTCACCTCCTCCACCATCACCACTACCACCACCATTTTGGATGAAGAAAAAATATATATTTCAATTTAATTCCCACTTCCTGGCTTATGGTTATGTATGTACCAGGAATCGTAGTTTAAAACAAATTGTAATCGGTTGCTAAATAAGATGAAAACAAATCCTGACTTGTTTTGACGGAGGTGATTTAAGTCATTGTTCCTGGTTTATATGCAGCAGCAAACCAGGAAGCAGGGAAAGTGAAGCTGAATAATTGTTTATTCCTCTTCCTCTGTCGATCAAATGATCAAACGGGAAAGGGAAGTGTTTGCTTTGGGCTTACAGAGGCTCATGCATGATTAGCCTGGCACTTTTGTGCAACGTAGGTTAGTCCTAACTGTTATTAAGCCTAGTTTGCCATGTGTTTTTTTAAAAAAAACATTATTCCCTTGTGTGAGAATATCCCAGGACAATATGTTGATAGTCTAATCAATTCTTTCATCTCAGTCTCTTTTAGCTAATGAGGGATGGTTGTTAAGTTTTAAAACTCAACAGCATTAAGATGCAACACTGAGCTCCCTAGAAAGATCATGACCTTAATTGTTGGGCAATCTCTGTATCTTTCCTGTGTGCAGATAAATACCTTCAGACTACCTTCTGACTTATGGAGACCCCATTAATTTTGTACATTTTTCTTAGACAAGGGACACTCAGAGATATTTTTGCTAGTTCTTATGTTGAAATACAGCTTACAGCACCTGGTATTTGTTGGTGATCTCCCATCTAAGTACTAACTAGGTCTTTCCCTGCTTAGCTTCCAAGATGAGATAGGATCTGATACCTTTAGGCCAAGTAGAAATCTATGTACGGTATATATTAAAGATATTTTACAGAACTAGAAGCAGCCTATTTTACACTCCTTTTTATTTATTTATTTATTTATTATTTCTGTTAGGCCATGTGTCCCTTAAAGGATCCCAGGGACAGAAGACTGACCTCTGGACCCACCAAAGTGACTGATCTCTGGTTTAGAAGACCTTTTGTTCAGTTTGTGCAGCTAAGATAGTAATTGCTCCGTTTTTCTCACAGAACATAAGGAGAGGCAAGATGTTGCTTGTGTATTTGATGGCATTGTTGATTTCTTATCTGACCCCTCCTAGTTGTAAACACTGTGTTCCTGCATATGGCCTCACTGGCCTGCTGCCCATGGCTATGAGGATGTTTAGAATTCCTCTTATTTAGTTTTTTGGAGCGTTAATGACCTGTGTCAGACTTAAAGAAATTAGGCTCTCTAGCTTTGGAAAACTTAGCAATTGTGACTATTGGTGTAGTAGTATATTTTGATGTGCAGGTGCTCATCATGACAGTACCTGTAGCCATAAAGAGTACAAACATGAAGGTGACAGAAGTCATTGTAGTTAACTTTATTTGAGCCATATTAACAAAATAGTTCTGACAGTTCTCAACCTCTTTTTTGGGTAGGTATGGCTATAATGGCTCTTAATTGGATAGACAAGACTAAGGATTGATTTTTGATAGCTCACAACAAGGCATTTTTCTGACATCTGCTGTGAGGATTGCAGCTATACTTTGAGGAAGGAGGGAACTTTAGTGGGTACAATCTGATGTCAGCATTCCTGCTAATTAACCCTCCTATTGCTTTAACCCAGGGGTGTAAAGGAGAAAGGTTGCCTACCCCTGCTTTAACCATTTAAGTCCATTGCTGGTCACATAATTTTTTGGGGGGGAGGGAATCAGAATGGCTAACAGTATGGAAGCAGATAAGCAAATGTTTTGGTTAGATCCAAAGAAAAGTGCATAAAAGGATCCTAGTGAAGGTGATTTCTCTGTCCCCTTTTCCCCTGGTTGCCCCTCTCCACTATGCACTCTGGTAGGAAAGTAGTATATAAACAAACCAATGTGTGTATGAATAAATAATCAATCCCAGCCCATATTAAAAAAAAACCTTAGCATGCTTTAGTAATTACCTTGGCAAAACAGGACTGAGAAGACCTGTGTGCAGCTCCCTGAGTCCTGTTGACTTGAGACTAGAATGTTTTTACCCAAAGCATTCTCATTGGATTATTGTCAGGTAAAGTGTGGGAAGAGCAGTGTAGTAGTAGATTTAGAAGAGAAAGGGTAGTGGTGTCAGATAATGTCATAATCCTTGCTAATGAAAAAGTCCTGGGGCTTTGATCTTGCAAGCCCTGGCACCATTACACCATTGGCTGTAACTGACCTCAATGACATCTCATTAAAATCATTTTGAGGATCCACACTTCTGTATCGATATTCACCTTTGCTCTTAAGGGTGGCACAGACCCATTTTCTGATCTGTTATTTGACCTGTGTGAATGTCTACTTTCTGTAATCTTTGTGGATTCATGCTGCCATTTTGAAACAGAGAGACTGTGAAGCTGCCATGAATTCAGACTCTGCATGTGTGTGCTTATTTCTGTTGCTTGGATTTGTCAAAACAGAAGGGTCCACTTTGGCAAAATGTGGGGAATTGTTGCATTTGGACCCTTTTGGAAGCCATCACCTCACTCAAGCGTTTTAGCGCATTCCTGCAATCATGATCCCCAACAACAACAACAAATTGGTAATGGCTGCACTATGTTAATTGTAACCTAAGCATAGTTCCATTAATGTTGTGTATGTGGACACATGCACATTTCCTCAATTTCTGTATGCCAACTATAGGTTTATTTGCTCCAGCTGAGTTTTTACTTAGGAACTCTGTTGGGCGACCAAGCTGGTCTGGAAACCAAGATCTGTGTGGAATGGTTGAGGGGGTTCAGTCTGTTAGCTTGGGGAAGAGAAGATTGAGGTGTGGTGTGACAGCCATCGTGAAGTAACTTATGAGTAATCACAAGGAATTTAGAACATTTGTATGTTTTAGTGATGTGAACCTTTAGCTGTATTTGTTTTAACTCCCAGGTCTGACAAGAAAGTGGGAGATAAAATATGGCAACAATAATGGAGCATGGTGCAAACTTGTTTTCTATTATACTAGAGAGTAGAACCTGAACCAATGATTATTTAAATTACATGAAAGAATATTTCAGATAAACATTAGGAAGAACCTCTTACTGGTAGGAGCTGTTTGACAGTGCTTTGAAATCTATTGGACTGTCCTTTCCCAGAGGCATTGAAACAAAGGTTGGATGGCCCCCTTTTGTGAATGTGTTAACTTTAAATTCCTGCTTTGGCAGGCCATTGGACCCTTGTCATCCCTTCAAATTCTGTTATTTTCTGATTCTATGATAACTATTTAAGTTAAATAATAAATTAGGATGCAGATGCCTCATTCTTCACTATTATGAAAATGTTATCTAAGAATTTGCACTTTAGACAAGTCTCTTATTTTTAACCATTTTGCAAGATATTTCCTGCATGGCAGGAGGCTGGACTGGATGGCCCTTGTGATCTCTTCCAACTCTCTGATTCTGTGCTGGAGGATAGTATTGGTCATTTAACCACATTTTACAGTTCTGATTAAAAAGGAACTTCACAAGCGAATTAGTATTCCAACAAAGATTTGGATGTCTTTTAGATGATCTAGATATCCAGTGCTGTTGCCCTGTGTTCAAAAATGTCCTTTGTTATTCTTCTGCTCAGCAAGAAAAATAGCTTTTCCAGTGCATATGTTTTGTTTTCTATAACACTGTCTTGTTTAGAGACAAACAGCGGAAAAGATAAGTTTGTTGAAGGATGAAGCAAAGAGTCAAATTAATCTTGCCATTCTTTCAATAAATACATCATTGGCATTGTTTAGTGCTATCTGTTGTGTTGGGCATATCTTTTCTGCTTGTTTAAGGACTGTACTTGAAACTTGACCTACTTGTCTTAACAAGGTGTGCATTCCTTCCCTTCTTGTCCAATTTAGTTCTTTTCCCTGAAGCATTTCTGTGAACTTGAGTCCTTCAAAAACACTTACAAAAGAACTGAGAGACATGCCCTTACCAGCATACTTTTCCTGCCACTTCCTCCCTGCCCCTTTAGTTTAGAGCAGGGGTAGGCAACCTTTCCCCTTTAAGGGCCGGGGGACTTCAGCTCCCAGAAGCCTCAGCCATGTTGGCCAATAGTCCCATGTTGGCCAATAGCTCCTGGGATTCTGGGAGCTGAAGTCCCTCGTCCCTTAAAGGGGAAAGGTTGCCTACCCCTGGTTTAGAGTTTTGTAACTTGTCACTCTATAGATTAGACTCTAGTTAAAATTCATTGCCTCCCTGGGTATATGGTTCCTTTAGCTCTCCCTTAAGAATTTTGTTTCAATATTTATTCATTTATCTTATATGCTACCTTTCTCCTAAATTGGCCCCAAAGTGGTTCACAAAAGATGCCTAAAAACAGCAATAACAAAGCAGTACAATTTTAAAACACAATTAAAACACCACATTAATAGAACAAGTAAAAAGAAGTAAGATCCTTAAAAATACCATGTTAAAAATATAAAACCATAAAACCATACCACAACAAGCACAAAGCCTTTGTTGTTGTAGTTAGCTGCCTTCGAGTCAACCTCGACTCATGGTGACCCTGTGAATGAGACATCTCCAAGCCCCCATCCTCTCTGCTTTGGTTCTGCAAATTCAGTCCCATTATCTCCCTAATTGAATCTGTCCATGTGGTGGCACACAGTCTTCCTCTCTTTTTAATATCCTCTACCTTCCCCAGCATCGTTGTCTTTTCTGATAAGCCATACCTTGTCATGATGTGGCCAAAGTATGACAGCCACAGCCTCAGTCATCTTGGCTTCCAGGGACCTGGGTGCAATTATGTATTAAAAGTCTGAGAGCAGAGGGGGGGGGGTCTCTTAGCTTAGCCTCCTGTGGAAGGGCATTCCAGATGATGGGAACAGCCACTGAGAAGGCTCTCTCTGATAAGGCAAGCCTATGATGGTGGCAGGACCGAGATAAAACTTTCCCCTGAGTTCTGGCAGGTTCATATGGGTAGTTACGGAGTTCAGAAGTCTGAATTTAAGCCGTATAGGACTTCTTTATAGGTCATGACCAGCATTTTAAATTGTGCCTGGAAATTAACTGGTAGCCAGTGAAGGTGTTTCAACAAGGGAATTATATGTTTCCCCCCTCTCCCTCTCCCTCTCTCTTTCTCTCTTTGTTCCTCTCTCTCTTTATATAATTGGTCCCTGATCAGTATTCTGGCTGTAGCATTCTGGACCCACTGCAGTTTCCAAACAGTTTCCAAAGGCAACCCCATGTAGGGTGCATTAAATAGTAGTCCAAACAGGATATAAGCAAGGCATGTGTCACTGTAGCCTGATCTTATGTCCCAAGGATCAGACACAGCTGGCACACTAGTTTTAACATAGCAAATGCACTCCCGGCCACGGCTGAAACCTGGGCATCTAGGCTCAGAGCCGAGTCCAAGAGAACATCCAAGCTGTGAACCTGAGATTTCAGGGCTCCATCCATACAGTCTAAATCCCTATTCCCTGATCTGCGTTTTGAAAGCACCTCTGTCTTGTCTGGATTAAGTTTCAATTTGTTTACCCTCATCCAGTCCATTACTCACAACAGATGTTAGTTCAGTATCGAGACAGCTTCCTTGGAATCAGATGGGAAAGAGAGATGGACTTGGATTTCAGCATACTGGTGGCACTGGACCCCAAAACTCCAGATGACCTCTCCCAGTGGTTTCATGTAGATGTTAAACAGCATGGGGGAACAACACAGAACCCTGAGGGACCCCACAGGTCAATCCAGGATGTCAAACAAGAGTCCTCCAGCACCAACACCTGAGTTCGCCCCTCCAAGAAAGGCTGAAACCACTGCTGCATAATAGTGCCCCCAAGTCCCATCCTAGAGAGAAGGCCCAGAAGGATACCATGGTTGATAGTATCGAAAGCCACCAAGAGGTCCAGCAGAACCAACAGGGACACATTCCCCTTGTCCAGTTCTCTATGTAAAGCATACTCAAGGCAATTAAAGATGTCTCTGTCCCATAGCCAGGTCTGAAGCCTGTTTGAAATGAATCTGGATAGCACATGTCATCGAGAAACCCCTGGAACTAGAGACCACCATGCACTCTAGAAACCCCCAAAATGGTGGGCTGGACACTATCTGATAATTATTCAAAATGGTGGAATCTAGGGAGGCCTTTTTAAGTAACAGCCTCACCACAGCCTTGACGCCATATTTTGGGCTTTGTATGTGTGTGTGTGTGTGTGTGACACACTTGTTAACTTGATATATTACAAGTTGTGCTCTGAGGCATCATGTGCAGCAACTTTAATGGAGCTTAGCAATTTTTGGTTTCATCAGTGACTGGAAAGGACGTCCCCCAAAAACCTTAGGACTGCTGTCTTGTGTTCTATGATTGAAGAAGGTTGGGATTAAGTACAGCCATGATTTCAGTAGTCAGAGAAGATTTGCATCAACTTCCAGTTAGCTTCCAGTTCAGAATATTGCTGTTAATTTTTCAAATCCTCAATGGCACCTGTGTTATTGTTATTTGAACGTTTTCCTTCTTCCCTGTTAACATTGGATTGAGAGGCTCTGAAGCAGAAGCCCTTTGCCAGCTGCTCCCGTCTTCATGGTTAATGTCTAGGAAGTAGGAATGGACCTAGTTTCCTTGATTCTTGAATGCAAGTTCATCTAAACAAGCCTAGCATAACATTTTTGGGGGCTCCCATCATATTGTTGTGGTTTATTTTATTGAGAATCTGAGATCAATATGCTATTTACAGGGGTGCAAATACATTACTGAGATAATTTATATGATATGAGTGCCTTGCAATATTTGCACCATTTAGTTTTCTTCTGGAGGAGCCAGAGAGAGGGGCTTCCTGGACTTTTAGTGAATGCAGCTACCCACTGACTTTTTAAAATGACAACATCTGTGGCTCTGGCTTTTTGCAGTTCTGACCTCTGGTAGTATGTGTTCTTGTCCAGAACTGTGGGACACAGAATCCTTGACCTCTTTTTAGTTTATCTGTATAGTTTTTGCATATGAGAGTGACAGCAGAAGGGTGGAATAGTACCATATATCTACATTTCTTCTCCTTTTCACTGTAGATACCCACTGCTTTAAAAAAAAAACTTTCCTCCTTACAGCGTAGGCCTGTTATATGTGTGTGTGGGTAGTGGTGGTGGTGGTGGTGGTAGGGAATCAGAGATGTTGGGTACCTAAATCTATAATGTCTATGCTCCCAGCTGACCAACAACCCTTGAAGCTCCCTGGCTCTGTTAGGCATTGTTATTGGTGTCTGTTCTCCTGTCCCTTTTACGCAAATGGGTAGGGACATGAGAAAGGAGGAGGAGTTGCAGAAGTCTCCTTTGGCTTCTGTCTACTCCATCCAAGCAACTCTTTAGAGTGGATCTAAAGGGAGAAGGCAAACCCATGGGCAATGGCAACAGGGATGAGGAAGGGAAGGCCCATCCCACCCCATGAATGACTTGGCTACAGGCACCTGACAGCAGGGACAGTATTGCAGAGGCACTCTGTGACAGAACAGATGTGGGAAACAATTGGCCATCCTGATATTTGGGCCTATGGCTTCCATCAGGCCAGCTCAGCATGGCCAATGGCAAGGGACTGTAGGAACTTCAGACACCTGACAGACCAACAGTTTCTCATACCTACAAAAGAGCCTTGACTAGGAGAAGGGGAGTGCTTATCTAGAAATAGTGTCGTTTGTGTGGAACCTTTGCTTTATCCAAACTGGCTGCTCCGAGCCTGATCTGTTTCAGTTTGATAGGCCAGGGTTTTATGGACATCCATGTGAATTGCCTCATAAGCAGCTATTTCTCTTCTGCTTGCCTTCTTTTCTTTCATAATTAAATATGTTGTTGTTATAATGTTGTTTATCTCCAGGTAGAATACTGGTGGAGATTTGGGCAACTTCAGAGAAGTTTGGCATATGTTGCAATTTTTGCATATCTGTCAGAGGGCATAGCTCAAATAATAGGTACTTTAAAAATGAGCCTTCATACATTTATCTATATGTGTACAATATATGGTGAGAGAGTGATACCTATATATAGAGAGAGGGGTTGTCCCAAGTCACTTTGTTGCCTAAGGCCGAGCAGCACATCTCCTTTCCACCCCATCAAGATCCATAGTTCTTAGAGACAGCCAAATGATTTTCATACATGAGGCACCCCACACAACCTCTCCTTTCCCCTATTAATTAATTAATTAATCAAACAAATTAAACAATGATCAATTGTCAACCTTTTGTGACAAGCCAAATCTGCTATGTGGGAAGCATATCTGTCCAACAAAGTGTGTGTGTGTATGTTAGGTAACGCTTCAAGGAGTGAGGCTCTCCACTGTCTATAGGAAAAGTGACAGATGAAATTATGCATTTAATATCCCTGCACTGTCTCTGTTTCCTGTACAGCTTATCTATATTTGTTTCAGCTTAGGCACTATTTTCACTTGCAAAAAAATGTCATCCCTTTGAAAGAATAAAACCTCCAAATGTATACAGTATTTTAAATTTTGGCAGGAAGCCAAACAGCTCTGACCCATTAAACATTTGTCTGCAAGCAACCTGAATGCCAAGATAAAAAAGCTATAAATTGTGGGCCTATGATCTCCATGTTGAAAGCCATAAATAGATAGGACTGTATCAAGGACAGAGTATATGCCCGAGGTGGTTACAAATGTGTTCTCCCACCTACTTGTTAACTCAGCAGTAAAACCCCAAGTACTTGGCACTAAAATATAAAATCGCACAGGGGTAATACAATATGAGAGGCCCAAGAATGGAGTGCCTGGATTTGATTTCAAGAAATCAACCAAAATTATTGCAAAATGAAGACGGGGTGGAGAAACCTTTGGCTTTTCATAGTCTGGATTGCCGTGGGCAGGCTCCCTTAATGAGGCACAAAAGGTGAACATGGAAGATGGGAAGAGACTGACTCTGGTATGTGGCTAAGGTGGGCAATAGCCAAGGCTCTGAGGCTGACAGAGGAGCTTTTACTGTCAATTGCATGGGAAAGTTAATGTTTTGGACTACAGACATTACTACACACAGCTTTTAAACTGCAATTACACCAGGAAAGAAGTGGCTTTGATCATACTTATCACGCAATGCCTCATCCGACCTGTAGCTGCTCTGTCCCCCACCTGTCCCTTTTTATTGATGGGGAAAACCTGTCAATGATCTGGCAAGTGCTCAAGTCCCCAGGTGCAAAATGTCCCTTCTGGAGCAGTTGTGTGATTGCGAGTCACATGGTGTCTGTCCCCTCACCTCCGTCCCCTCTCCCCTTTGCTATTCCTGATTACCTTTATTACCTTTATTTATCTTTTCTTTTTCTTTCCTTTTAACTTCAATGGTGGTAGCAGAGCTCTGGAACTGCCTGGAAAAAAAGTGGGGAAAAGACAAAACAAAACAAAAAACTGAAGGCCTGTTAGGTAGGCCATAAAGCAGTGAGGTGGGATTAAGGGAGAGTCAAGAGAAGAGTGTGTAATGGGGGCAGCAGCCCTGACCACATGACTGAGAAGAGGTGCAAATGTGCAAATTTTGTGCAGAGTAAGTCCCTTGTACAGCATGTACTGCGCAGAAGACAGTATTTCTGCTATGCCTTGCATATAAAATGCTGTTTTCTCTACAAAAACATGAGTGAATTATGTGTAGAATATGTCCTGACCAGTGTGGTGTAATAGTTTTAGCATTGGGCTAGATTCTGGATACCAAAGGTTGAATCCCTGCTTGACCATGGAAACCCACTGGGCAAGTCACACTTTCTCAACCTCAGAGGGAGGCCAAGTCAAACTCCTTCTGTTAGGGTTGCCATAAGTCAGAAACGACTTGAAGGTACACAACAACAACAAAGTCCTGATAGCAAAGTTTCTGAAAACTGCATAGTTTTTCTAAGACTTTGAGTGAAAAGATAATTCTTAAAATTATTCATTGTGTCCTTCAAGAAATTAGTGAATAATTGCACCTATACTGTGTGATATTATCACTTGCCATTATAGCTATGTAGATGGTGGGGAGGAAAAAATGAAACGTGGTACTGGTGCCACTGTCTGTTATCCCTGTGTCTCATGCTACCTGGACAGAGATTTCCAAGAGGGAACTAGACCTGACTTTTGCCTCTCTCCCTCACGGCTATAGTTGACAGAAAGACCAGCCCAGCCACAATGGCAGCCTGAAGTCTCTAGTTAACACACAATTATATTTGTGGTAGTAATGCTTTACCATCTGTTGCTTTTCAGGACACAGAAAAGCGTACCCCTCTTCATGTTGCTGCTTTCCTGGGGGATGCAGAGATCATTGAACTCCTCATCTTATCAGGTATGTAGTTCTTCCCACAGCAACATTTGCTCATTTTAAAGTATCATGGATAGCTATAAATGCCTCTATTTTGCTAGCTTGTTCATTTATGGTTGTTTAAGACCATCCAATAACCAGAGTTCCCTGGGAAGAGAAGATAACCAAGGGACAGAGATGTACATAATAAAACCAGAATAGAATGTGCAGCAAGGATTGAAAACTGCAGTGTTTACAGTTAGCTAAGCATGAGTAGGCTGGTCAGATGGATTGTAGTCTATACGTCAACCAGAGCTAGTAAAAGGTGCTCTAGTCACTGGGGTAGCCTGTGCCTTTAGTGACAATAAGAGGTCTAAGAACATCCTTAAACAGTGATAATATTCAGGCTGTTATTGCATTGGCCACACTGCTCAGACAGTTTGGCTAGGATTTAAAAGACGAGATTAGGCTTTTAATCTAAAGACAATGTGGCTTTTCAGACATTGTTCAACTGCAGCTCCTACAATCCTTCACTACTGGCTATGCTAGTAAGGGCTGTTAGGAACTGTGAGCCAGAAACATCTGGATGGCCACAGTTACCCACTCTGATCTACTGTAGGTTTCACATCTAATTCTTATAGGTGCTGATACTGTACAAGTGTAGATCTACAGTGCAGTACAGTGCAAGGTCTGCAGTACAGAAGTACAACACAACTAGAATAACTATGTTTGCTTTGTCAGAGGTTTTAGAACAGGGGTAGGCAACCTAAGGCCCGGGGGCCCCAGGCCGGTCCTGCCGCTGCCGCCGCCGCCACCCGCCATGATGATATTGATTATTGTTGTTATTACTTGTTCTTGGGGTTTTCTTGGCAAAATCTCCACAGGGGTTTTGCCATGGCTTTTCTGGGGCTGAGAATGTGCATGCATATTTTTTAAATTTTTAATTTTTTTAAAAATTTTTAATTTTATTTATTTATTTATTTATTTATTTATGGTGCTTCAGCCCCCCAATTGTCTGAGGGACAGCAACCCAGCCCCTGGCTCAAAAAGGTTGCCCACCCCTGTTTTAGAAACATTTTTCTCAAAATCTTTTTGCATAACTTGAGGACATGTAGGAAAGCCACTTAGTACAAGCATTAAGCATATGCTTTTCAGGTTCACTATGTTTAAGTGAATGGTGTTTTTCTGGCCCTGTACAATATTGTCTGTTTCTTAATGCTTGATATATATATTTTTAAAAGCTTTGTATTTTGTGCATTATATAGTTAAGATGGAATTATTTTGAAATGACAATAGTACTCTCTGTCAACTTTATAAAAATATCCAGCTGTTGCTACTTCATTAATGAGGCTAGCTGCATAAAGGGACTTGGAAAGGCATGAAGGAACAGCAGAAAGGGAATCTGAAAAGTTTAGGACTAGAATATAGCAACCAGGGGAGCTGGTGGAGCACAAGAACTGTGTGGTGTTCATTAAAGGGCCTCATTTCATATGCACCCTAGCAAATTAATGTGTGATCGTCAGTTAGTTCTTACTACCAAAATAAGACCAGATATTCAAAATTGTAACCAGAAGGCTGGTATTGAAGCACATGTCAAGGCACATTCATTTACACTATAAACATTATTTTAATTACTGTAATAATCTAACTAGAAACAGCCTCATCCCATAGGACATATGTGCAACCCTACCAGCATGATCCCCTGCCTCGGTTGTTTTAGGCGGGGAAATCAATTATAACTGTGAAATAATAAAGAGATTCAGTGAAACCTTTAAAATGCACAGGCGAATCAAAATGGGCTTTTATGAAACACTTATTAGTTGTACATTTTTGGAGTATGACTTGTTTTCATTACTTGATTTCTTTATGCAGTACAAATATTGAAGGGCATATAACCTGTATAAATTAATTCCATGTCTAGCCTGCAATGGTGGATGATGTCCATTGGGACTGGAAGGGCAGAGTAGCTAACAGCAGGCAAAGCCAAGAGTAGAGGGAGCAAGGGGGTCTCAATAGATAGAGTAAGTGGAAGATCAGAAGTGCAAAAGAGAGGTACCTAAAGTACAACAGAAAACCCCAAATCTAAAATCTTTGGGATCACAGTAAACAAACCAAGGCAGGTATGTACAGCACCGTGAGCACAAAGTAGACTGAAAATTAAGAAGAAGAAAATTGTCAGGGGTTGGGGGGTTCTGGAGCTATCCCATATCCCATAATGTGCCCCCAGGATTTTAGAATAAAAATAGAAAAAAACTGGAGAAAATGAAGGAGTAATATAGGGTAAAATAGGAAGGGAATGTGAACTGATGAAGTCTACAAACATCTAGAAGGCCACACATTTCCATCCTGGCAGCATGTAGTTGGTGTTAGTAAGTGCATAGAAGTCCGGTCTGCCCTCCATATCCACAGATTCTTTATCCATTCACAGCTTGAAAATATTCTAAAAAGAAATAAATTCTAAAAAGCAAGCCTTCATGTTGCCATATTATATAAGAGATGCCCATCTACCTTGCCATTGTATTTAATGGGACTTGAGCATCCACTGATTTTGGTATCCACAGGTGGGGTGGGGTTGGGGTCCTGGAACCAAACCTTAGCAGATACCAAGGGCCCACAGTAGCAGAAAACCATTTTTTGAGAATCACCAGAGAATATGCCAACATCTTACAAGAGAGTTCTACTTCTGAGGAGCCCTTTAACATTTCACAGTTGCAGCACTTATGATTCCCCCTTAAATGCCATGGCTGCCTCCTATGGAATCCTGGGGTTTGTAGTTTGTTTGTTCAGAAGGACCAGAGGAGGATTGGGGATCCGAAAGTTCCCTCCCTCTCACCTACCAACCCCAGGATCCCATGGGATACAGCCATGACAGATAAACTGGAATCATGGTGTTATAACTGTGTAGTCTGAAAGGGCCCCAAGTCTGATTTACAGCCACTGTTTAACTATGGTTTTATACAGAGACATAAACCTCAATCATGGTTAAGCCTGAGTGAGACCAATGCAATTTTTAGGTTTAATGAAACTTATTTCCAATTGGGCTTGGAGGAAAATTCAGGTTTGGAGTCGCAAGTGATATGTCACAATATGGTTTCCTTATGAATTCAGTTGAGACTAGCTTGTGTAGTGTGAATGTGTACGCACATTATTACTATAAGCCAGTCAAGTAGCTTCTGGTTTTATCTGCTTTACTTCCCAGAAATAATGCATAAATGGTTTTAAGGTGGATTAAATGATTTGTCAAGGTCAATATTTGTAGTTCTGAACCATGCCCTTAATTAGACTTCAAAGTCCTTGTCTATGAATGGCTTCGGAGAGCAGAAGAAGAATGACTGGCATTTCCTTTATGGGTTTATATACATGAGAGGGGGTGCAGGAAAGTGTGTATCTCCTGGCTGGTATATCAGGGCTACCCTCACAGCGGTCCTGGCCCAGGGCTGTGGTTGAGAGCGTGAGCTACTAAATCCTTGGTTCAAATCTCACTGCAGTTGCAAAGTGCAGAATGGAATTAGTTCAAGTGGAAATGGAGCAGGGTACTGAATTTTCCCCGTCCTCTCTGGTTTTCTGCACATTTTATTTTTTATTGCTTTGACAGCTCATTGATCTCAGGTTAAGTCCTTGTCAACTCCTGTTAAAAGGGCATGAAGTAGTTCTTGAGAAATGCCTTTTCCTGAGAGTTTGTTGAGGTGCTGCCATTCAGAGTAGATAGTACTGGCCTAGAAAAGCTGATAGCTTGAGCTGATATGAAGTAGTTTCCTAAGTATCTTTCCCATGCTGTTTTCTCTTCTGGACAGGAATAATGCCAGCTAGAACAGAGAGGGGAATAAATACACTAAATACTCTGATCTTGAAAATTAAGCAGGGTTAGCCCTGGTTGGTACTTGAATGAGAAACTGCCAATGAATACCAGGTTCTTGTGGGCTATATTTCAGAGGAAGGAGCTAGCAAAAAACATTTCCGAAGTTTCTTTGCCAAAGAAAACCCTGGGCTCACTATATGTAGACAGATGGCGCATACACACACATACACAGAACAGAGAAAGGAAGAAGAAGAAGAGACTGGAAGAACAAGAAAGAAGCAGAAGGTGGAGGAAGGATCCCTTCCTAACTGCTGCTCCTTTGTATGAAGTTATTCGTAGTCCCACAGCTTCCTAGCTTTTGGGAGGGAAATTTCACTTTCCAGTTCCAGCCATTCTTAACTTTGACTTCCTTATTGTTTCTTCGCTCTTGCAATGATAACATTGATCTACATTCTGAGACTGCTGGCGAAGATTACTCAGATAATATATGGTACCTTAAATGGGAGAGTCAATATGGTGTAGCAGTTTGGGTGTTGGACTAAGACCCTGGAGCAGGGGTAGGCAACCTTTCCCCTTTAAGGGCCGAGGGACTTCAGCTCCCAGAATCCCAGGAGCTATTGGCCAACATGGGACTATTGGCCAACATGGCTGAGGCTTCTGGGAACTGAAGTCCCTCGGCCCTTAAAGGGGAAAGGTTGCCTACCCCTGCCCTGGAGACTAGGGTTTGAATCCCTGCTCAGCCATGGAAACCCACTGGTTGACCTTGATCAAATCATACTCTCTCAGTCTCTGAGGAAGGCAGAGATGTACCCTCCCCTGAACAAATCTTGCCAAGAAAACCTTGTAATAGGTTTGCCTTAGATGCTGACTCAGACAGTTGCAACATCGGTAGGCAGTTCGAGGCCCAAGCACCACGTGACCGAGTGCGCTCCTAGCTTCTGCCACCCTAGCAGTTTGAAAGCATCTAAAAGTGAAAGTAGATAAATAGGTACCACTTTCCATTTAGGGAGGAGCCTTGAGAATCTTCAGGCACTGAAGCACCTCTGGTTCCTCTGTCCAAACTAAAAATCCCACAGGATGGAACCATAGTAGTGTGAAAGGGCCACTAGCTCAGAAACTACTAGGACCTGGAGCAATGGATGCAAACTAGGAGGAAGTTCCTCCTAATGCTGTGGTGGAACCTCTTTTCCTGAAGAGATTCTACCTCAACATTAGGAGGAACTTCTTGACAGTAAGAGCTATTCGGCAGAATATAGAGGAGTCTCCTTCTTTGGAGGTCTTTAAACAGAGGCTGGATGGCCATTTGTTGTTGGGGGGGGGGGCTTTGATTCTGTGTTCCTGCATAGCAAGGGGTTGGACTGGATGCCCTAGTGGCCTCTTCCAATTTTATGATTCTATGTCTCAGAGAAGACCACAAGAAGGTGAGCCCACAAGAAGGACATAAAGACTGTAGCAGCAGCACAGCAGCACTGTGCAATGTACCAAATGTGATTGTGCAATGCGACCAAAGCAGCAGTGTACCCCAGCAACTTGTATGCAGAGGAAATGAAAGTATCTTGACTGTTAACTATTGAAAGTTCTGTCTTCTGTCCAATTCTCTTTTTAAAGCTGTCCAAGCTGGCAGTCATCATTACAGCTTCTGCTGATGAATTCCATATTTTAACCATATGTTGTTTGAAGACACCCCTCCTCCTGAATTTCCCATTGTTCAGCTTCTAGTCTAATATTCCTTTGCATCAGAAGGCCTCTGGAAAGTCAAAATGCCTTTGTACATTTCCCCAAGCCTTTTAAATTCTTTTCACAGAAGCGAGGTCCTTGCATGAACAGTGTAATAAGTAAGCCAAGAGCTTGTGGATTTGAGGCACATCGTCTGCAACCAGTTGGCACCAAAGTGAACCCAATTAATCACAGGGATTTGCAGCTAGTTTTCATTGGCAACACTGCTTCTGTGACAGGAAACACACATCACAGAGTGGAGCATGAACTGACCCTTGGCTTCTAGGCGCAGTTAGCTCCCAGAAGGAGCGAACAAACAAAAAACCAAGAGCCATTTTCACACAATAAAAAACAAAACAAAACCCAAATCTGGCCTTTGCAGATTTCCTCTAAACATGCAGAGATAGCTCTCTAAGCATGTTTACACATTAGTGATGTCTCTTTAGCCATTCTAAGTGGCGAAGGAGCCTACACCTTTCTTTACACAGATCCATTTTAGTCCCTTCTGAACATATGAATAGGAACTTGATGTTTTTAACCAGTTAAACAATGCAGCTTCCCTTAATGTGTGTGTATGTGAGTAGGGCATAGTCATGTTGTGGAGTTAGATCAGTGTATCTGTAATATTGAGGGGGAAGTATGTTGGTCCAGTTTCTTCAAGCGTTCAACCAATATGCCTTCTATTTTTACAAAAACAAGTTACTATCTTTTAAACATTTATCTAAATTGTATGGGAAGAACCATTGTGCTGTAATAGTTTGAGTATTGGACTATGAATTTGGAGACAGGGTTCAAATCCCTGCTGGGCCATGGAAACCCACTGGGTGGATCTTTGGCAAGTCACATACTTTCTGCTTCAGCCTCACTTTAGAGTCACCATAAGTTGGAAAATACTTGATGGCATACAACAATAACAACAACAGCAAGAACAAATGTAAGGCACAAAAGGGACAAGGTGTAAGGGACAGAAGGAACAGTATCATTTATATATTATATGTAGGAGGGACCACATTACTCCAGTTTTGAGGTCCCTCCACTGGCTGCCTATCAGCTTCCGGGCCCAGTACAAGGTGTTGGTTATCACCTTTAAAGCTCTACATGGCTTCGGTCCAAGCTATCTCAGGGACCACCTTCTCCCTTATAATCCTCCCCCGCGCTCTCCGGTCCTCTGGGAGGAATTTGTTGCAGCCACAAAGATCTAGGCTTGCGACCACCTCCAGAGGGCTTTTTCGGCTGTCGCCCCCAAATTGTGGAACGGCCTGCCGGATGAGATCCGTCTATTGACA
>CM034701.1:192112323-192131243 GCA_020142125.1 Phrynosoma platyrhinos | reverse complement strand
ATTGATTTAATAATGTTTTAAGGGGGGGAGGGATTTTGAGTTGTTTTACACTATGTACTATTTTACTATTGTAAGCCGCCCCGATTGTTCGCAGGGGGCGGAATATAAATAATAATAATAATAATTATTATTATTATTATTATTATTATTATTATTATTATATTTTAAAACATAATTGTCAGTAGTGGCTGGTAACCTCTGGGCCAATGGAATGGTGAATTCTGCTCCAGCTTTTAGTCAGAATGTTAAAAGAACTACCCTAGATACTGATCCTGTTTTGAGGACAGGGCCCAGTACATTTGAAATCACCTTGGATATTTAGACTCAAACTCAAAGCACACAGTCGCTGTCTTCCTGATATCAGTGTATCTACCCTTTGACTAAAATAGACCTTTTGTCTGCAGTGGCCAAAATACCCTAAAGGCACCAGATCCCATCTGATCTTGGAAGTTAAACATGGTCAGCCATGGTTAGTACTTGGATGGGAGAAGTACCAAGAAATACCAGGTGCTGTGTGCTATATTTCAGTATTCCTTCCCTAAGAATAGCCTGTAAAGTTCGTGGGGCCACCATAAGTCGACAGGTGACTTGAAAGCACATGCTCATGCTCATGTGAAGTTGCAGGTGGAATGATTCACCTCTTTTGTGCACAAGAAACTTGACACCATCATATTTTTTGAGGTCTTTTGCAAAACCTGGGATGGGTGTGGAGACTGATGCTATTTCTTGTACATGTATTCTGGCTGCTTTCCTTTTTTAACTCTCTGAGGTATCATTACTCACAGAACACATCGCTGCTCATATGCCCTCTTGGAATAGCCCAAGGTTATGACTCATAAATTTTTCCCCCTGCAGTGTCCTGCTAGGTGAAAGAAGCAAACTCCCTCTCTGTCAAACTAGCAGTGTAATATTACTTTCATTAATTTTTTTTGAACAGTGTTTTTTTTTAACGGATAGAGCAGGTGAACACAACCAGTGCAAACAGTAGAAAGAGTATCTCTTTTTAAAGCTTTGTATTTGTTGTTGAGGTTTTTTTTTTTAATTTAAAGGAGCACTTGGAAAGATTTACAACCAATAGCAATATTGTCGGTGAGACCAAATGCTGCAGAAAAAATTGGCCCATTGAATTTCATACAAGGCTCAGGAGAGACATTTGGTGAAATATGCTCATTGTGGCACATGAACTCATGGCAGTACAAATAAACATAGCATCTGATGAATAAAGCATATGTCCTGTGCATTGAGACATATCAGAAATGGGCCTCTAGGTTACTATTAAAATAGAAATTATTCAGAGGTGAAGTACAAGACCTGCAACCAGATGTATAACAACGACACTGTGAAACTGCACTCAAGTATGGCTGTGTAGGTTTATGCGGTCAGAGGGTCTGGCATTGCCTAGTTAGATTGAACTAATGGGGATCAGGGACGGAATTAAAGTCTCTCTCCCTTCCCTGCATCTCTCTGTACAGTTAAGTGGCAGAACACATGTTTCTCAGGCATTAGATCCCAGTTTCGATTCCTAATATTCCAAACAGCTGGAGAGCCAAACTAAACATTACTTCTCTTGAGTGAATAGGAGCCCCACCTGGATGTTTTTGAACTGGAATCCCAGGTTCATGGACAAGGCCTGATATTCACTGAGATCTCAGCATAAAAGATTGGGAGGTTTAGCCCTTCCATTTCCAGCAATCTTGACAAAATTGGTTTCATTGTACTGCAATAAGTGTGTTTCCATTGGTATTGATATACAAAACTCCCCCCCCCCCTTCATACTGATTTAAACATAATGTCTTCTCTGCACCTAGTCTTTCTTGAAATTGCATCTGGAGAGGAGTCAAAACCCACCTTCCTATATATTGTGGTCCTGAGGAAGATTGCCTTCCTTCTACACCTGGTATTACATTAAAAACAACCACTCCAGATGTGACTACTGGCTGTGCACTTTTAAACACATCTAGCTTGACCCTTGACTAGGAAGGTCTTTGGGAAAGACCCAAGCTTGGAAAAAATATTTTTGAATCATAGGTCCTAGACTCCCCCAGCCCAAATTAACTTTTCCAAGCTCCACAAAGATTTTGGAAAGCTAAAGCCGGTCAGTGCTAGTTTAGGTAGGAGAATGATCTGACCTAGTAATATTCCACTTCTTGTGTTCATTTTATTTTTTCCCCTTTTCTTATAATTTTTATTAGTTATGAGAAAATCAGGGTAAAGGAGAGTTTTGTTATGATAGTATACAATTCTTTGTATGTACTACTTCCACCCAATCCTATGGGGGCACATACTGAATAATAAAATCTTGTGCATTTCTTGCATCTGACAGCTTTGCTGCTTAAATAATTCACATTGCCTAGACAGATTGCTTGTGTATCTTACACTGTGTGTGGTTGTTGTTGCTGTTGTTTGCAACAGACTACATAGTTTCAATACAAAAGTGTCAGAACAGCAGAGTGCATTGTTTTTGACTATGCAGATTCAGCACCATGGACAAGTGCCCATAGTTTGGGTTGGACAGGTTTATTCCAAAGAAGGTACTGTGCTCCATGTCAGACGGGGGGAGCATTACCAGTAGTTTGAATGCTGCACACATTGCTTCGCAACCACCATGTGTCAAACTATATTGCCTCTGGATGGAGCAAAACTGTTTACTGGGCTGCCTTTAGCTCTGTTGTTAGACTGACTGTAGAAGTAATATCCCTGTCCAACACAACGTGTCCTTGAAAAACAGTGGACAAGCATGATTTTTTAAAAAGTATGTAGGCATTTATACCAAGCAGGGATGAGTACAAGGAATCCATCTTGTTTGTCCAGATTTTCTCAACCCTATTGTCCACCAGACAATGCGGTCAGTGTTTGTAATAGTGCTATAGTATGTGAGGCAGCAATAAGTCAAATTATCAGGGTACTGTTTGTTTTTGCTTATTCCCATGAAAAAAGGGAGTAACTAAAAGGAATGGGTTTCCACCCTTTGTATTAGTTTTTCTGAATAATTGCTTTAAAAGTACATGTACGTTAAACCAGATGTGCAGACATTTTCTCTGTGTGAGGTAAACAGCACCTTGTAGAGTTTGCAGAGGAAGAGGATGTGGAAACTAGAATGTGATAACACTGATAACACATGCACTTATTTTTGTACTGTGGTCTTAAATTTGCTGCTATGGTTGTGTCTCTTTTTTGGCAGCTGTAGTAAACAAGTAGTTACAAAGAGGAAATTAACTTTTTTATTTGCTTTTGGTTTTTTTCCCTGAGGGTCTGTCTAAATGATCAGTTAATTGAATGCCTAACCCACATTTTATCCTTGGAGGGTAATACTTTAAATTTCCATTAAAGACAATGAGGTGCTGTTCAGCATACACGAGAGGTAGATCCTTCTCTCCAGATGTTGTTGGACTGCATCTCGCAGCATTCTTCATCATTGGCCATGCTGACCAGAGATGCTGGGAGTGCAGTCCAAGTACACCTGGCAGATTGCACTTTGTCCACTCCTACACATAGGTAGAAGGTGGGGGTGAGAACAAGGAGACTTATTCCCTATTATGTTTAATCCTTATTAAAAGAAACACTGTACATTCAGCTGTGGAGAAGGGGGGAGGGGGAAACCCAGACAAAACTTCCAAAACCAGTTCAACACCAAACATTCAGTTTGAACCAAGAAACATCTTTGGTAATAACTTTCTTGATTCAAATAGAATAGCTAATGCAGCATTGCTTTTGGAGATTCTTTGTTAGAGTGTACCAATTATATGAGTGTTGAATTATTATTGAAAAATATTCAATGAAACTTTAAAAAAGAAAGTGAATGGAGATACATAGTGCAGATGAGGAGTGGGCAATCTATGGCTGCCCAGATAATGTTGGATCGTAGCTTCCATTGGCTCTAGCCAACATAGTCTATGGTAGATGACAATGCCACTTACAGTCCAACTCATGAAAGGCCACATGTTGCCTACACCAGGCTCCATGTTTCCTGGTATAGATAAAATCAGTAAGTATTCCTAGAAAGGTAAAGGTTGGGTGGGGGGAACAGTACTGCTATATTGAAAAATGAACTGTATATTTGCATGTTGGAATGCTAGAGCAAGGTTGTATTCAGCTTCTTGAAAATTTAAACAGTAAATTAAACTGCCTCACATACCACAATGTGTCGGGGTGCTCGGTGAAAAGGACTGAAAGACATGTTTTCTCCTAGTTTTTGGATGTACTGCTATTGCTAACCTGGCCTGGCTCCAAATATTTGCTTATAAACTGAACCTTTGTTATAGCTGTCGGCAAGAGAGATTAGTATCTTTGCAAGTATGTGTAGTTACATAACAGGAGAAGAGCTAGGTGACAATTGGTTTTTGGACTTCTGCTCCTAGCCAGTATAGACACTCTTGTGACCTCCTAGCTCAGTCCTGTGCTCTAGAAATGAGATTTTGGGAGTTGTAGTAAAACTCATAGCACATTTCCAGGCTCAGCCTAGGAGACGTAGAAGCGACACAAACATCAGCGTGGATGTTAAAGCTACTTTGAAGTCTTCATCTGCAGGATTCCAAGTAAATAGTTGGGTCTTCGCTGCTGAAACCTCTTCTCCTTGCTGTGGGCAGAAATTGCTACAGTTGGTGGGAGGCTTACTTTATTCTTGAAAGCTTGTGGGCTTTGCAGGGTCTCCATTCAGGTACGTATTGGATTTTCCTTCTGTCTTTCCTCCTGTTCTACATATAGAAGAAGCTGGTAATCCTAGAAATATGATCCAGTTTGTTCATCTGCTCAGATCCTGTGGATTCTTCCAAGAGTCATGAAAGGCACATTAAGGTTGTAGTCAACTGTGTGGAGATAAATGCCAAATATCAGGCTGCAAGGTAGAGTGCTTTCCATGTTGCATGCTTATTCTGTGCAGCCTGAGTTATAGTGCTTATAATAGGAGTCTTAGCTCCCTTTTGTCATGTGATGCTAAAGATGTGTACCTTTTCAATTTTCAGGTGCCCGTGTCAACGCCAAGGACAATATGTGGTTGACCCCTCTTCATCGGGCAGTGGCTTCAAGGAGTGAAGTGAGTGATATAGCCAAAGCATAGCACAGCACATATTTCATGTGTTTTGCTAGCAGCATTTTAAAAATAGATTTCTGGACAGTTAAGGTGAACTTCTGTGAGCTCATAGGTCAGATCTGTGTTCTAGAAATGGCATGAGATGAGTTTAAAAATCCCACCTGATCATGTTAAGGTGTACTTCATTGGTTGAGGTGTTTCAAAAATGAATGATTCTTTCTTTCTTTTTTTGTAACCACTAACCTGGAAGCCTCTCTAGGTTATAAATATAAAATACAGGGGTTGGGGCAGGGGAGAAGAGTTTGGACAAGGATTACCAGTGTGAAAACTAGAGAGGGCTCCTGTACCTTTAAGTATTATATAGAAGAGGGAATTTCAGCAGGTGTTGCTTGTTACCTAGTTGTGTGACAAGTAACCTCTGCTGACATTTACTCTTCTCATAACCCTTAAAGATACAAGAGCCCTCTCCAGTTTTCAAGCTAGCAATCCTAGTTTGGATCCCATGTGACTCCAGCTTATTTGACTACATGCACTCTCCCTCAACAGTTTTGAGGCCATCAAGATACTCTATTCCCCCCATTCTTGGAGCATTTTTAAGAAATTATTTTAAAACGCAAACTGTCCCTGCCTTGGTACTCTCAAGGCTTGTCTGATGCATTTTAATAGCAAGCAGAAGATGGAGCCTGGTAGAGTTCTGGATGATTTGCAGTTGATCAACAAGGATTTCTGTTTCCCAGTTGTTTAGCAATAATAGCATTAAAGTGAAGCTTGAAAATGCTACACACATGCTATACTGCTGAAAATGAAGAAAACTTAAGTTTACCAGGACGAGTTTTGATGTGGAAGGAAGGGCTGGGGACGTCATTCAGATCTGATATATGCAAAGTAGTTCCCTAGGCACAGAATCTGTTAATTCTATTTAATTCTATTACTTATCCACCAATCAGAGGTTGGAAGAACTTAAGGTTTTAGTTTAAACAAAGTACACCCCACAAGACTTGATTTTGCCACCTCTAATCTGTGCAGCCCAGGAAACCCAACCCAATAGCTATAGTTATGTGCTGTAGCTTCATAAACTCTTAGTAAATATTGTTATGTTGCCTGTCTTATCAAGAAGGAGGCCTGTCAGAATGTTTGATGGTCACGGCTGTGGGTAGCATGTGGAGCTTGGAAAAGTTCCTTTTTCATACTATAACTCCCACAGTACTCCAATTACCATGACCAGGATTTTCAAGGTTGTAGTCCAAACCACACCAATAACATTTCCAAGCTCTGGGAGTGGGATGCTGGCTTCATTTAAGTCATGCAGGCATCAAGGCTGTTTTTATGCAGGCTTCTTCCCATTAGCCTTTTGGTGTTTAACAAGAAACACAGCAGACTTTTCCTATTTTTGTTTGTAAAAGCTAATATTGTTTGCATTGTACATTGATCTCTAACTGCAGCACAGATAAATGGGCAATTTGCTTGACCTGAAAAGCCAGCAATGGGTTTCTTGTGTTGTGAACAACAGTGTAAATAAATAAACAAATTGATGGTTTATTTATGCACTTTGTTTCCCATTAGCCAGGCTCCATAGAGCCCTTCCTACTATTAACATGGATACCTGAAATTGTTACTCAAGATAGGTTAGTGCAGTCTTGGTGTAAGAGGGATGTTCTGTAATGGTACGGGCAAGGCACTAAATCCCACTTGGTCTTGGTATGTAGAGTGGGAAAAATTGGCATTCAGGGTAGAAATGGTAGGCAAATGTCTCTGAATGTAAAGGAGCAGATCAAAACTGAAGGCAAGATGGTACTGAGGAAAGTTGTTTACAACTGTGCATATTCTCATGAAGCCAGTATGACGCTGCTAGAATACGTGTTTTCAGCTGGGTTTGGAAAAGTTATTTTTAGGACAAGTCTTCCCAGAGTCTGTAATTCCTCCTGAGATTTTCTTGTCTTTGGAGGACAGAGCTGTTTCTGCTTCATGGACATTTCCTACATCTCTTAAACTTGGGTATTGCTCTCAGTTGTGGTGGCAGAAGATGCTTGATATCTTTCCAGTGCTGCTTATCCTGCTGGTCTTTGTATGTTTAAGGGAAGTATAAGCATCTCCATCTTGTCATTTTCCTCAGGCTGCCAAATGTCTTGGTCTGATCCTGCCCTACTTTAACTGCCATGGCTCAATGTTATGGAATTCTGGGAACTGTATGTTGTTGTAGCACCAAAGACAGAGAAAGGCTAAATGTCTCACAAAACTACAGTTCCCAGAATTCTATAACATTGAGCCATGGCATTTATTCTGCAGTGCAGATGCAGCCTTAGTTAGCATTGTGGTCCCATGAAATAACAAGGAATTGTTTGTCTGGAACAAAATACTTCCAAACTCTGTGTTCTCGACACTGCTGTTGCCACATCTCCCAGCCCCTGTTCTGCTTACTCTTTCCTGCCACAATTGTGGCAGCCCCCAGCTGCCCTACACCCTTGTCCCCATTCTGCCCCCATTCCCATGGCTCTGCTGTGCCTGGGAAAGAGCCAGTTCCCAGTTCCTTACAGGGACTCATGTCCCATGCTAGAGATCCCAGACAATTTTGCTCAAAAGCTCACAAAAACAGAAACCCTCTCCACGCAGGGAACAATTAATTCCTATAATCATGGGCAAAGGAAGAGGTGGTTGCAATATGTCCAGATTTCACCTGCTTCTGGAACAGAAAAATAGGTGCTATCTTTGGCTGCTTCCATCTGCTAATTAATTATCCTTTAATTCTGGGCCTCTATTGTAACCATATTGTTAATGTTTCACTTTCACACTTAAGTGAGGTAGACCTCTTGGGCAACTGCTGATCACGAATTATAAACAGAATTCGTCATGTATAATGCTTTTTTCTCCATATTAGCTGATAAGGCATCCAAGGGTAATCTTTGTAGGAAGAAAGAGTATAGATTTTGCTGAAAGCAATTTTATTTTTAACTGAAGCAGGAATAATCAGCCACGGCTGCCTTCCAACATCCTGGCAGAGGATCTTCCCTAATGTGACACTTGATCTGTAACGTAGCAGGAAACAGTTCATGGTAGATAATAAGACACTGGAATAACCTTGACAGAAGTGGGACATTCCCTAGAGATTTGCTGACTTTGGCTGCAATCCTGTGCACAGTTAGGGTGGAAGCAGGAGACCTTTGCTTTGTGTATACACACTTTATTTTATTTTGCCCCATTTTCTGACTGGTTTTATGAGCACTATAAATTTCTGCAAAGCTCTGTTTGACAAAGATGACGTTAGGATAAATGCTGCATAGAGTTGTTCCTACCATTAGGCAGAGTGGGGCAGATAATGAGAGGGAAGTAGATGGTGCTGGCAAAGAGTTTACAAGTTATGGGCTGTGTGTATATAGATGGTATTTGGTTCCTCTGCAATCTCAATGCTATCCCGGGTGCATGCACAGTGCAGAAATAATCCAGATCGACACTACTTTTAACTGCCATGGCCCATGCTATGGAATTCTGGAAATTGTAGTTTGTTGTGGCACCAGAGCTCTCTGTTAGAGATGGCTCAATGTCTCACACAACTACAAATTCCCAGAATTTCATAGCATTGAGCCATAGCAGTTGAAGTGGAGTCAAACTGGATTATTTCTTCAGTGCGGATGCAGCCCCTGTTGCCCTGAAGTGTGATAGATGAACCCCATTCCACATAGATTAATAATTTTTAAGAGGTGGGAGGGTTGGGGTCTGGGGTTGATCTTATTGTATTGTATTTTTATGTTGGAAGGGTATAAATACTTATTATTATTATTATTATTATTATTATTATTATTATTATATTAGATTCCATTGCAAGTCAGCCTCTCTAGGTGGAATTGTGGATAGGCACGTTCTAGTCCGATTTACACAGCAGCATTTCTTGGCCAAACTTTGTGCACAGCTGGAGCCTCAAAGTCTCCCTGATGTTCTCTGTCTCCAATTCTGGAGAAGAAGAAAAAAACATCCCTATGATTAGACTCCAGTTTTAAACTACTTTAAATGCCATGAGCATCCGTGAGATTTTGACAGACTAGCTGTGTAGGGAATTGCAGTCCTGATTGTTTTCTTTTGGGGAGCAGCAGGTACTGCATGTCCAGCAATGGAGCAAATCCTGAAGAATTTGCATCTCATTTTCTGAAGTCAGCCTGAGACAGCTGGTGAAGGACTGAACAGACACCCACTACTAAATCCTGTCTCCTCTCCAGTAAATGTATCTGTCATCCTCCATTTTATGTTTGCAAATGGAAAAAGGAGATGAACCTCCTTTAGATTAAAACGGTTAACTCAGATTTCTGTGAGCCCTCCCCTACCTATTTCTTTTAGAAAAGGGCAAAATTAGAGCATTGGAGGTAGATAAAGGATGGTGAGAACAAGGCAATTCATCCTTTCTCTCTCTCGCTATTTGGCTCAAATATAATTTAATTTCATTTATATCCCACCTATCTCATGATACCGGACCCAAGGTGGGTCACAATAAGAGTTAAAACCAAACACAGTTTAAAAAATGAAATAAAATAAAAATTTAAGACAACTAAACAAACAATCATATTTGAAACAATAATTTAAAGCCATTAAAAAGGCAGTTGAAACACAATAATAATGATAAAAATATAGCAGACCCCAATTAAAAGATCTGCAATAGCCGGTTAACAGTCAAAGGACTGGATAAACATGAAGGTCTTTGCCTGCTGGTGAAACAAGATCAGAGAGGGGACCAACCTCGCCTCCTGAGGCTCTCTCCTATGAATTCACCAAATATGCCTGTAATGGTGGTAGGACTAGAGAAAGCCCTCCGTCAAGGATCTTAAAACTTGACTTCACATTGGGAAGTGCTTGATAACAAACCAGTAGCCAGTGAAAACTGATCTGCCCAAATAGATTCAGTTTCATAAGCAAGATATGAGAACTCTCTTTCTTTTTTCTAGTGAGTATAACTTTTTGTAAGGAGGAGTTAAAGATTTTGTTCACACTTTCTCTACTTTTGACTCTTAACCTGCTCATTTCCCCCCTTAAAAATCAAAAATAAAATGAGGAGGGAAACAACGCTGGAATATGCATTTTTGAGTGTGATTTTTCTATTTGTGGCAAAGTACTCAGCACAGTTAAAGAGTCCTAAAACAGCATTCAAGAGACTGAAGTGTGGCAGACCATATGTGTTGGCCTTCTTCCCTTGACTCATTACTTCAGACATTAAAAGAGCTTCCCAAGATGCTAAACCTATATTATGGATAAAGTTCAGCACCTTGGATAACTCCTTTAAAGTCTGTGCTCCACTGACATCAGATCCACCATTGCCCCCTCAGTTCCCAACTATCTTGTGTTGAGCAGGATGGTTTGGAAAGAAGATCATCTGGGTATCAGGACAATCCCTCTGCATTTGGGAAGTCTGTTTTCTCACTGGATTCTTTATGGTTTTCAGGACCATATGTGTGTTCAGTAGAACATGGTTACAATCTCCTTTCAGATCTTTGAGAGAAGCTCAACCTGAGAAGATTGGGGATGGTTGAGCAGTTGATTAGTCCCTCCTCACATAAATGTTAGAGCTTCTGAATAAAGCTAATTTTGGCATCCTTTCACATATCTGGTCTGGAAAGTTAATAGTACTGTTTGTAGTTCCTCAAGATGACAAAAAGCGATGGCCGAAAGCATAACAGAAACAAAAGCAGATTTAGGCTAAGCATTAGTTAAGTTTCTGGTCTGAAACAAGTTTTAAGCCATGGAAGCTTTTCAGAAATTATGCCTCCCAAGCAGTTGCCTCTCAGTTCTGCAGTGGGTTCAAAAGGAATTTGAGAAACCAGGAGGCCTTGGTAGTTTTCCACCTTAAATGGATGGGGCAGGACAGTGGATTAGATTAGAGGCTTTTAGTGATAACTGAGAAAATGTTCTGTGCCTCCTCAAATGTACATGAGACAAAACAAATATGTTGTTGCTGCAGTTGGATCATAAGAGATGGCCCAAGACGGATTAAAGTCAGGCAGATTTAAGCTTGCTCTTGAGAGTGCAGGTATTGCTGGAGAGGAAAAATTATCTTGTTGCTAACTGTAACTCTTATTCAGGATTCAGTACAAGAAACAGTCCTAGTTGTGAAAGAGGTCCCTCACCTACACATTCCTTTTGCTTAGGATTGGGAACCCTGTCCTTGTACTCTTCATGTGACTGAGGCATGTATATCTGTTGTCTGCATGCAGACCTGATCTGTCTAATGTATATCTGCCCCACCTACTAACTGAAGTTCCCAAAGAAGGTCTCTCTAATGAGTGTTTTTGAAAGCTATCGGTTTGAGTGCCACTGGAAGAAATGCCTTTGGAGCAACCTATTTTTGTGGCTGCACCCTGTTGAAAGTAGGAAGTGCTATTTTAAAGTGTTATGGGATTGGGAACCCACCCATCCCAACCCATTATTTCACATACCAGACAACTCAAAAAGATGAACTTAGTTAAAATAAAGTGGGAAATAGTGTAATGTAATGGAACAGTTTGCACTTGCCTTAGCTGCCAATGTGTGTTGTTGCTGGGAACTTACACACGGAAAAGATTGAGAGAAGATTTCCCTTAGATCTTCTAAGATACTGTGAATCTATTTTTCTGTTTTATTTGTTTTGACAGAAGCCTCCAGAATATAGACATTCTCATCTCCCCATGCTTGTCTCAAACACAGAATCTAGTGAAGGAAACACAAAACAATCAGGCTGGCTGAATTGTCATCAGTGCTGTCATCCTATTTTAAGTTTCCATTTTTATTTGGTTTTGCATCACTCAAAACATTGAGTCAACACAATGCATGCCAGTGAACTGGCTGCTGAGAGGAGCTGTCTTTTATAAAAAGAAGAAGAAGAAATTGCAAGCTTGGCTTTTCTCCAGAGATTGATGGATTTGCCTATGCAACAATTTGAGTGCTTGCCAAGCCTGGAGGCATGAACCCTTGAAGCTCATTTCTGAACTGAACTATTGTTTGGCTGCTATTAGAGTTTCCCAGCTGTTAGCTTCTAGCACAAGTCCACCAAAAGAAATCCCTAATAGAATGTAAATGCCAGGGAAGAAATAAAACACTTTGTGTGTGTTTTGTGTTTGTATGGGTAAAGTGTGAGGAATGCCTCCACTTTAATAGTAAAGGCAGCATAATAGTAAAGGTTACACGTCAAACTATAAAAAGCCAAAGAAATACAGCTGTGATCATTGCAACCTAGCATTTCAATCAGTTGGGCTTGTTTCACACTTCAGGGCTGGTAATTTTGATTGAATATTACATTTTGATTGACTAGATGGCTTCGTAATGTCTCCATCTCTCTTAAGTGTCAACCTTTTGATATTAAACCCTAAAATAGTGGCCTGGAGTTCACAATATGTGCAGCCGTTTTTTGTTCTTGCTGTTGTTGTCCTTTACAATAGTGCGACTCAAAAGTGATGGTCCATAGATTAGTGCTGTTTTCCAAGCCATCTACTGCCAGTCCCTGGGGAGTTTCCAGGAATGAAAGAAACAGTTGGAGCCAATGGGCACAGATATGATAGTGGTCTATGGAAAGCTGGGAGGGGGAGAAATTGCAAGTCCCCATATCACACAGTTTTAAGAAGCACTGCTTTACAGCACATCATTATTACACTGGGCCCTTGGTATTTGCTGGGGTTTGGTTCCAGGGCCCCCTGTGGATACTGAAATCTGTGGCTGCTCACATCCCATTAAATACAAGGGACACAGTAAGATAGTGTCCCTTGTATAAAATGCAAAATCAAGATTTGTTTTTTGGGAATTGTATATTTTTAAAATATTTTCAAACTGTGGGTGCTTGAGCCCATGGATAAAAAAATCCATGGATATAGAGGGCTGACTGTACTATCACTACATACATTTTTACTGTTGTTAACTGTTGTCAAGTTAACTTTGACCTATGACAACCTTATGAATGAGAGACTTCCAAGTCACTCTATCAACAGCCCTGCTCAGGTCTTGCCAACTCAGGGAAGCCATGGCTTCCTTGATTGAGTCTATCCCTCAGGATGTAGTCTTTTTCTTTTCTTACTGCCTTCTATCTTACCAAGCAGTATTGTCTTTTCTAGTCTTCTCATGATATGACCAAAGTACTACAGCTTCAGTTCAGTCATCATGATTTCTAAGGAGAGTTCAGGCTTGATTTGCTCTAGGATGCATTTATTTTTCTTTTTAGCAGTCCATGGTATCCATAGAACTCTTCTCCAGTATCACATTTCAAATGAGTTTATTTTCTTCCTATCAACTTTCTTCACTGTTCACCTTTCATAACCAGAGACAGAAACAGGAAATATGATGTCATGGACCATCTTAACTTTAGTATTCAATGATATAACTTTCTACTTCAGGATCTTGTCTGGTTCCTTCATAGCGGCCCTTCTGCTAGCCTTCTTTTGCCCTAGTCTTCTTCTGATTTCTTGGCTACAGTTTCCATTATAATTAATGACTGAGCCGAGGTATGGAAAATCTTGAACTGTGTAAATAATCTATGGTCATTACCCCCCCCCTTAATATTCAGCTGTAAAACTGCCTTTGCACTTTCTTGAGTTTGCACTTACTTCCTTGACCTTCTTCAGTAATTGTTCCAAGTATTTGCTATTTTCTTCTCCTTCTTCCAGTCTTCATGCCTCCTTCCTCTAAATCTAATCCTGATTTATGTATGATAGATTCAGCATACAAGTTAAACAGATAAGGTGATAACCTGCAGCCTTGCCTCGCCCCCTTGCCAATTGGAAACCAATCCATTTCTCCATATTCGGTCCTGATGGTAGGCTCTTGTCTTAAGTACAGGTTACATTTCAGGACAATCAAATGTTGTGGCACACCCATTTCTTTAAAAGCAATGCATAATTTTTCACAATTTCTAGACAATCAAAGGGTTTGCTATAATCTATAAAGCACAAGCTGATTTTCTTCTGAAATTCTTTGGTGTGCTTCACTATTCAATCCATGTTTACAATAGGATCCCTGTTGTATCTTCCTTCGCTGAGCATAGCTTGGACATTGAGCATTTTTCGCTCCATATATGGTAGAGGGCTTTGTGGTAGAAATCTGACCATTGCTTGCTTGCATGGGAGATCATTGCAGTGGTCCTGTGGTTACTGCAATCCCTGGTGTCTCTTTTTGTGGGGATTGAAATGTATATTGAATATTTCCAATCTGTGGGCCATTCCTTTTGTTTTCCATATTCAGTAGCAGATATTAGTAAGAACTTGAGTGGATTCTGTCTCTTTAGCTTGAAGCAGCTCTTTTGGTATGCCATCTACTTTTGGTGATTTATTTCTCCCAAGTGCTCTGAGAGCAGCTTCAACTTCACTTGCTAAAATTGTAGGTTTGTCTTCATTGGTTCTTCTTTGAATGAATCTGTCATCTTTTAATTTCTTTTATATAGTTCTTCTGTGTATTTCTTCCATAATTTTTTTATTTCTACTTGATCTTGTAATGTGTTCTGCTGCTGGTAGTATCGTATCCACATTCTTCGTTTAAATTCCCCTTTGATTTCTTGGATCTTGTGGAAGAGTTCCTTTGTTCCTCCTTTTGTGTTGTCATCTTCTATTTCTTTGCATTTATTATTACATTATTACATCCTTGTCTCTGTGCACAAGTCATCAAACAGTTGCATTCAGGGTTCTGACTCTATTTTTGTTCCTTTCTACTTTTGCTTCTCTTCTGTCGTTAAATGCTTGAAGTGTTTTGTCTGTCCATTCAGGCTTCCCTTTCTTTTTGGTTGCAGGTACTGTCCTTTTGCATTCCTTTCTAACAATGCCAGATTTCAGTCCAGAGTTGTTCTGTCTCTATCGATTAGCTTTAATAGTGTAAATCTATTTTTACATCATCTTTAAATTCTATAGGGATGTTCTTTAGGTTGTATTTTGGCATGTTGGTTGGTTTAGTGTTCTTCAGCTTTACTGTAATGTTTGATATTAACACTTCATGGTTTATGTCACAATCTGCTTCTGATCTTGTTTTTTGCAGAGAGAATGGGAGCTTCTCCATCAGCTGTTTCTGGTTATACAATCCATTTGATTTCTCTATTGGCCATTAGGGGATGTGCATGTATATAGTTGCTTGAAGCATGTGTTTGTGATGAACCAGTTGTTGGCCCCACAAAATTCAGCCAGTCATTCTTCTGCTTCATTTCTTGATCCTAGGCCAAATTTTCGTAAAATCTTTGATTCTAATTGGTGTCCTACTTTTGCATTCCCGTTGCCTGTGATTAACAAGAAGTCCTGTTTTGATATGTTATCAATTTCTTCCTTGACTTCAGCACATAATTTTTCCATTTCTTCTTTTTCTGCCTCTATATCTGGAGCATAAAGTTGGGATTATATTTATGTTTATATGTTTTCCTTCAAATCTCATTGGTATTACTCAGCAAATGTTGCACGATATCCTTTGCTGGTTTTGTTACATCTCTCCTTGCTATTAACACCACCTCATTTCTTCTTAGATTTTCATTACCTGAGTAAAACACTGTGTAATTTATTTGACTCAAAATGCCCCATTCCTGTTCACTTATGCTCACTCACCCAAGTATTGCAATGTTTGTATGTTCTATTTCTTGTTTTACTATGGCTGCATCTGCACTGCAGAAATAATCCAATCTGACACTACTTTAAATGCCATGCCCTATGCTGTGGAATTCTAGGAAATATAGTTTTGTGAGACATCTCGCCTTCTCTGTTAGAGGACTTTGGTGCCACAACAAACTACAGTTCCCAAATTCCATAGCATTGAGCCATGACAGTAAAAGTGCTGTCAAACTGGATTATTTCTGCAGTGTGGATGCAGCTTGGGTCTAGATTCCCTTGATTCATGCTTCTCACATTCCATGTTCCTATAATACATATGATGCAACTTTCCTTTCACCTCTGAGGATGTCAACAACTGAATGTCCTTTTGACTGCAGTCCAGTTGTGTAATTAGCCATAGTGCTATTTGTATTTGTCCTCTGCTCTTCTCCAGTAACTCATTGAGTGCCTTTTGACATAGGAGTTTCATCTTCTGGCACTGTCTTTTGTTTCATTTTGGATTGTCTCATAAGGTTTTAATGGTAAAAAAAACAACATTCAAAAGGGGTTTACCATGCCTCCTTCTGTGCAGTACTAACAAGTTTTAGCTATGGTGCCCCTGCCTTTGTCTCTGAGAGATCTTCTTTCAGCTGCCCAGTAGCTGTTTAGCACATTTAGTCTGGCTCCTCAGCAAAAACCCATCTGACATGGGAGACCCTACCAGCAGTATTGCTACCAGCAGCATAGCCTCTTGTTTCACAGGAGCACATGGAAAGGTAATACCATTAGTGGGAGTACATATATACTAACACAGGGGTTGCCAACTTTTTTTTGCCGCAGGCCGGGGGGGGGGGGGAAGTGGCGGTGGGGGTCGGTGCATGCAGCGGTGGCAGCGGTGGTGGCAGCTGCGGCAGCACCGGCCATGGGCTGGTCCCAAGGCCTCGGAGGGCCGGTTCCGGCCCACGGGCCATAGGTTGCCGACCCCTGTACTAACATGTTCATCATCAGTTCCATATATAATGAGTGAAAGTTCTCCATGAAGTTAAAGTGGTAGTGAGGTCATGCTATGGGTCTCACTCCCAAGGCTGAACAGCTCTTCATCTCAGTTGTCCTTGCATTATGTTTGGATGTCTGCAGGAGACAAGTGTGTAAGAGATGGGATGGTAGAGACATGCTGCTTCTAGGAAAAGGCTGGAGGTACAGCTTCATGGCCCCTTTAATTGCATGTAGTCTTTGTTGCCTAAGAGAGATAAAACATGCTGGATACCATCTCAGTTTGGAAATGCATATTACACCTCATGGACTTTCTCTGCTACTAAAAGCAATGGTCTTGTAGGTCAGCGACCTCCTTCTCTTCTCTCTAATAGTTTTTAAGAAGGCTAAGTGCATGTCATGACAATGAGATTTTCTCACCACCATTCCATTTCACTGACACACAATTGTGGGAGAGGAAAGTTCGCTATGCAAAAATGTCACTTCAGGTGTGTTATTGGGTATACAGAAGAAAATGGAGTTGTGTGGAAGATTGTTTTTCTTTTTGTTGGCAATTGAGTCATTTAAAATATCTCCTGCCAAAAGGGATTAAATGGTCATAGGTTGAGTGATGTTCATGTTATGTGAAAATTAGTCCATCCTGAAGAGATGAGAAAGTGGAAACCTACAAAATGTTTGTGTCATCTGAAAATGGGGTGAAAGGAGGTGCTTATAGAGACAGAATTCAACAGACATCTCCTTTTATCATGAAAATTAAACTGGTTGAAAATAAGGAGACACACTGGGGATTCAGGCACATGCATAATAAAATTGTATTATGTAGGGCATGAGTTGAAAAGGTGAATTTGCTTCCTTGTGAACAGAATGTTATTTCATTATTCTGAGAGTGGGTTGGTTTCTTTCTCTCTGTCTTATTTTTTTCTGTCAGTGGGTGTAAATTATAAAAATGTCGGTCACACCTACTCCTGCATCAATTTTGCAACTGAGTAGAAATGTGGGCCACAAGGGTTTCGTTTTGCCTTTGTTTTGCTTTTTCTTTATTTCACGTTTGTGCATTTGTTTCAAAATGACTGCAAAGTTGAACTGAATAGGGATTCCATATTAATATATTCTGAAACAGGTGCAGAGAGGTGTACAAGTGGGAATTAGGAGTATTCTTTGCTTTTTGATGGTAGATCAGCATGGTAGCTTCTATGGATTTCCCTGGCATTCAGTTCTCCCCCCACCAGAAAAAGTCCTGGATAGTCTGTCTTTCTACAGTATTCATTTGGAGGGAGGATGGCTTCCAGTAAAGATCACCATTTTCTTCCCCAAATTGCCCCAGATCAACACTGTTAAAAACATTCTGGAAGAAAAGGTTAGCTTCCAGTACAGGCTGCAGTATGATGTAGTGATTTGAATGTTGGAATATGATTCAGGAGACCAGGATTTGAATCCTTGCTCAGCCATGGGAACTCGCCAGGTGACCATGGGCAAGTCACACCCTCTCAGCCTATGATAAAGATTCTGAACAAAACCTGCCAAGAAAGCCCTGCGATAAGTTCACCTTAGGGTTGCCATAAACTGGAAGTGACTTGAAGGCACTGAATTATAGTGAAAGACAGGCTCTCTTTTTACAATTTCTTTGTCCCTTCACTCTCCAACCACCTTTCCCTTGGATGGAAGAGGTGATTGATCTTTACTTACATCCCCGTGTCCCAATAATTAACACTTTTTGATAAATGTAAGTCATGGATTTTCACCAGTGGCAAAATATTATTATAATGGGTAACCCAAGAATTTGTACATATTGGCTGCAGTTGCTATTCATTAGCATTGCCAGAGGAAGTGAAATCATAAGATTTCCAAGGAAATAATTATAGTTCAATCCATATTTCCTTCCATGTCCCCCAAAACCTAAATCCAATTGGATCGATTTGCTCATTCATTATAAAAATCAACATTTGCTATTAACACTAATGTTAATCCATTGCTTCAGTAAGTCTGCTCTAATTAGGGACTAGCAATTGGATTTGGGGCTGTAGTATCTACTTGTGAGAGAGCTAATGTGGTGTAATAGTTTGAATGTTGACTAGGACTCTGGGAGACTGGGGTTCAAATCCCTGCTCAGGTAGAGAAACCCACTGGGAGACCTTGGGCAAGTTACACTGTCTCATAGGAAGGCAGCGCTGAATCTCTGCTGAACAAATTTTGTGAAGAAAACATCATGACTTTAGGCTTGCCATAAGTCAGAAATGACTTGAAGGCACACAACAACATATCTACTTATGATTTTTATTTCAACCAACCAGATGGAGGAAAGAAAAAAGAATGAATTAAAGAGTTAGTGGAGATTTTTGGTAATTTTAAAATAGACCAAAAACCCTATGGTCATCAACATCATGAGGGGACATGCAGAA
>CM034701.1:192093092-192112223 GCA_020142125.1 Phrynosoma platyrhinos | reverse complement strand
AAGGAAATAATTTTTAAAGCAGCATTTAAATCTGGACTATTTTTTAAACAATAAGGTCTAAAACACACTGCAGAAATGAATGCTAGGGAACATGGGAGCTGTAGTTTGTTGTGTTTATGACAGTTTTCCTGCTAAGTACCTGCGTGTCATAAGCATTTGAATTGAAATTACCATATTGAAATCAAATCTGACGTTTTTTAAATTCTTATTTGGTGTGTGTTGGAAGAGGGGTAGTCTTATACAGCAAGTATATCCCAAACTATATTTTAACTGGAAAAGTTGGGGGTTGTCTTATACGCCCAGTTGTCTTACATGCCGGAAAATACGGTACTTACAATGCTCACACAAAGGGCAGCCCAAATCATGTTTGAAAATAAAGTCTTTGTTTTAAATAAACACTTAGAAATTGCCTTTCAACAGAAAACTGTTCTTCAGGTGGATTTGATTTGAAAATGTTAATATATCATCTACCTCTATACAAAGGCAATGCATAGTAATTAATGTAACACATGACATAATATTAATACAAGGGATGACTTGACTATTGTAGAATTTAGATTAACTCAATAAATATGCTGTTTGAATTTGCTGTCCAAAGCCAATTGACCAGGAAGTAAGCTCCACAAAGTAATCTCTTTGTCTGGGATCATGCAATAAATTAATATGAATGTATCTAAACATATTGTGTCAACAGTAGCAATTCTACTTCCACTTGTTAGATAATTGTTTAGTTTAATTCTGATACTTCCACCAATTAAAGAGCTCAGAAAAAGGAAGTGAGCCACCTCAGTATGCACTGGGGTGGTGGGTTACATGACTGAATATCTCCTTCGTATTCATTGTCCTTATAGCAGAAGGACGTGACCACTAGACAGCATTAACTGAAGATTCATAAGCACAATCTATAGTTTACAATAAATGCTTGCTTGTAAGACTTTACTGTGCGGTCATTGTAGGAAGCAGTGCAAGTATTGATCAAGCATTCAGCTGATGTCAACGCACGGGACAAGAATTGGCAGACACCCCTGCATGTAGCAGCTGCAAATAAAGCCGTGAAGTGTGCAGAAGTGATCATTCCACTTCTGAGTAGTGTCAACGTCTCTGACAGAGGAGGTCGAACCGCGTTACACCACGCAGCTCTGAATGGCCATGTTGAAGTGAGTGTACTAACCATTTCTCTGTTCAAACCTGAAACAATTATTGTCAGTAGAGGGGGAAACAGGCATCTCCTTTAGTTGTAGTACTTGGTATTAGGACCAAGCCACTGCCAGCATTTGTTATAGTAGACCCCATCAAGTGGAACAGGAGGCCCTTTCTTGCAAGAGATAACTACACAGCAGCCCTCTGTAACTGTCCTGGAACAAACTGTGATTATTTTGCTTAGGCACTTACAGAAATGCCAAGGAGAATCTTAAAAATTCACACGTTTCTCCTGATTTTTGGTCACTTCTACACAATTACTTAGATTAACCTTCCCAACCTGGTGCCTTCCAGATGTGTTGAACTGCAACTCCCATCACTTTGACCAGCATAATGAACTTGCTGGCTAGGTATGGTGGAAAACATAGTGCATACATCTGGGGAGATTGTGTTGAGTAAGGCTGTTACAGAATATTTCTGAATTTCAAGATGACCTCATAAACTATAATAATCATGTTTGTGCACTTGGTTGGAATCATGTGGCCCTTCAGATGTTGTTGGATTGTTAGTCTCAGCTTGCCTAGTCAGCATAGCTTTTGGTAAGGTCTGCTAGGAGTTGTAGTCTGACAGTTTTTGGAGCGCTGCTTGATTCCCACCCCAGCATTCACACATATCAGAGAAAATTTTCATTTAAATGTTGCTTTCTGATAACTAGTATAGTAAATATTTTATTCAGCATAGGCAAAACTAATTTTTCTTTATTGTGAATGCAAAATGAATTGTAGAATTCCCTCTGCTAAGAAATGAGTTATTGGAAAGCCAATAAATCTCAAGAAAGTAAAAAGACCTTTGAGGGACTTAGATTAAATATTTTCTAATACTTTTTCTCCAGGCTTCAGTTTTATTTAAAGCTAATGCCTATGGATTTCTACTAGAATTCTGGATCAGACCTCTTTGTGATGGCTGTATCTATAAGTAGGATATGATCTGAAATCCAAATTCATATACCCATATTTGTGTGACAGTGATCCATAGTCAAGGAGTGAAGTACAATGTTCCCACTAATTATAGAAGGAGTGTAAAAGATTATTTTAGGAGGTAACAGACATCTGCTCTAAAGCACCAATAATGTGGACTTCTAATGGATAATAATATTTAAGGATGATATTTCAATTATGTACCTTTAATCATCTGGAATTAGGTGGCATATAATACAAAAGCATAGAATTCTGTCTGAAACAGGTGGTATATTCTTTCCTGAATGGGATTGGTTAAACTCCTTTTGTGGACTAAAGATAAAAACCCCATCACCCCATGCACAGAATGCCTAATGGCATCCCAGCTCCCTTCCCGTTTTAACACAGAAAAGCTTTGAAGTAGTAGCTTGTGGTATTTGTAGTAGGACTGGATAGCCATTTTACCATGAAAGCTAAATTCCAGCAGTGGACATGACTGGAGCTGGTAGGGCACAAATGCTAGGTTCCTCCTTCCTCTATTATTTACAGGCAAAGGCACAGAAATGTACAAATGCACGAATATATACACATGCAAATACACATACACACAGACCCCATTCTGCTTCCTCCCTGCCCAGCTGGTGAGTGCTGAAAACAGCTGAGGAACATGTCTCTCAGTGTACTGCTTCTCAGCTATTCAGTATTTATTGGCTGGGCAGGAGGAAGGAAGGTTAAGGGCTTCAGGTTTTCCATTTGTGATCTAGTAAGTGTAGATCAGATACCTATAATATACATAGGCAAAGTGTAACCTTGGGGCACCAAAATTGTTTTTGCACCTGTGGTGCCCTCCAAACTCGCCCTGTTTTCTTGCAGAAAAAGAAGAGGCAATGAATCTATTTATGTATTATATATAGGTTGCGCCTCCCACCCACCCACTATTTCACACAAAGTTACTCATTTTTCAATAGTGACTTCTAGCCATTTCAGGTTTTTGTTTGTTTGCCAGTCCATGTGGCCCTTGAATGGTTCCAGGATTGAAAACTGGCCCCTGGAGAGACACTGCAGTTGCCCACACCTGATCTATACAGTAGCAGACAGTTTATCCTAGGATTCACATCCCTTCACCTGCTTATACTGGAAGGACCAAAGTAAACCCACAGTATTCTATTCCTTTTTGTTTTTCAAATTATTCCTAGTTATGAAGCTAACAGCGACAAAAATTCTAGGAGCAGAGAACAAAGATTATGCAGCTGTTTAGGCAACACTTGACCTCAGAGGATGATCCAGTTGGGGTAGGATGGGGGACTGCAATATTTCTTTATTTTTTTCAGCACACATATGTTTCTCTAGAAGTCAATGAGAACAGATTACCTTTTTATCTTGCCTATAGCCAATTATTGACATGTTGAAGTTTGCTGAACTGGGAATTCCTCAAGGTGTGCCAGGACCAAAGCTTTTCAAGTTGTCCGCTTTCCAAGTTTGTGTCATTTGACTTACCTGCCTTGCAAATGAATAGAAAAGAAAACTCCTTAGTAAATGCAGCACATTTTGCTGTGTGGTGATTATTTTATAGGTGAATCTACCCTACCTCACCTCCAGCTCCAGCTCCCCTAAAATTATTGGTACAGTTAAGATGCACTTTTCTAGAAGTTATTTTTAAGCCACTCAAAGATTAATTGGAAGCACTAAAGTTTAATGTGTAGGAATGGAAATATGTAATAATAATTACTGTTACAGGCAAATGACTGCAAGAATTGCCTCACATTCCACAATACTTTTTTTAAAAAAAATCAAATATTTCTTCATAAATGTTTCTGACTGACCCAGCAGTTAACATTAAAAGGACTGTCAGCCTTTCCACAATAATTAACTTGCTTTTTTCTTTTCATTTTGTGTGTTGGCTTGCTTGTTTTAGATGGTGAACTTGCTTTTGGCTAAAGGGGCAAATATTAATGCTTTTGACAAAAAGGACCGAAGAGCTTTGCACTGGGCAGCATATATGGGTGAGAAAGTTTCTTTTTTTCTCTCATGGGTAAAATGGTCACAGCGTTGTCGGTAGTAAAGGCCAGACATTCTTCTACATCAGGGGTAGGCAACCTTTCCCCTTTAAGGGCCGAGAGACTTCAACTCCCAGAAGCCTCAGCCATGGAAATGGGGACTTACTAGTGGATTGTTACTTGAGGTGGGGTTAAACCTACATTTATTGTCCAGTTTAGTTCTGTCTTCATTCACTGGCAGACTTTCAGAGCTAGTTGAAAAATTCCAGCTTTACAACTTTATCAGGTATCTGTGTCACCTGTTCACCTTCCAAAAGGCACTGCTGGCCAGTGTTTCTTTGGCAGAGTGGACCGCATACAGTCCATGTATTTGCCTGGCAGTCAGCATGTACTAAGAACATGATAGGTAGATGTGTGCTGTTCCACGTTTCCCTGCAACCTCATAGAAATACAGTAGTTCCTTGGTATCCACTGGGGTTTGGTTCCAGGACCACACCGCCATGGATACCAAAATCCATGGATGCTCTGGTTCCATTGTATACAGTAATGTAGAAAAATTGTGTCCTTTATATAAAACAGCAAAATCAAGGTTTGCTCTTTGGAATTGGCGAGAGGGGGGATATTTTTGAGCCATAGATGGTTGAATCTGTGGATGCAGAATCTGTAGATATGAAGAGCCAACTGTAGTTGCTGCTATTGGGGCAATTTAGCAGTGAAAATGGTCACTTCTGTAACTTAAAGCTAATGCCAAGTTCATTTTTCCCCTCTGCCCACCTGTTTTCTTTCTTTGTCGTGTTATATCTTTTAGACTGTAATTCTGGATTAAGGGGTGCATCTGCACTGTAGAAATAATGTAGTTTGACACCACTTTAAGTACTGTAGCTCCATCATATGGAATCCTGGGATTTGTAGTTTTACAAGGTCTTTATCTACCAGAGAATGCTTGGGCTCACAAAAGTACAAATCCCAGGACTTTGTAGGATGGAGCCACGGCAGTCAAAGTGGTGTTAAACTGCATTATTTCCACAGTGTAGATGCACTCAAGGACTATGTCTTTTAGATTGTAAGCCTGAGATGTGATTTTTGATTAAAATGTGGGACAAAATCATTTAAATAAATCCCATTTCCCCTAGGATGTCCCAGAGAAAAGTCACCCATATTTTACAAGAAGGTATTCAATTCTTCTGGCAGTGTATTGGTATGCTGAGTTGGGCACGAGGTCAATGGGACATCTAAAGATCTGCCAGTATAATAGCAGTGACTGATGCTTTTAAAAGATCTTCTCAGTGCCTTCTTGAATATTGGAAGATCTGAACATTGGCCAACTTTTAGCTGCAATTAATAACAGCATAGTTAGTAAATAAAGAGAAAACAGAATTACACCTGTGCATTCTGAAGCTAAGCAGAACAAATATCAGTAATTCATATCCCTTCTCTCACAGATATGCTTTCAATTCAAGGAAATGTGACACCAGCCTTACAGTTATTAGCTGGATTATTTTGCTATTTCTCTAGGAATATTTGCTAACAGAGACGGTGTTTTGATCAAGGCTTAATGTTGAGAGATCTTTTTGTCAATAGAGTTTGTTCCAGGCAAAAAGAAAAGGCTCATTATTGAGATAACTCTGTGTTATGTGATTACACAAGGAAAGGCTGAAACTGAAAAGACACAGTTAATTATAACCAGCTGTGAATGTTTCTTTGTCTAAATGAAAGAATTTCTGAATTTAAATTGCCTTTAAAAACCAACAAACTAATGCCAAAAGTAGAATTCAGTATATAAGTACTTAAATTACTTTTTCTTGTGAAAAATGATTTGTATAAAGACCTCCGTTACTGCTAGACTTGAGTAGTTCTTCCCTGTATGCTTGTTTTGCTTCCCTTTTTAAAATCACTTCAGCATTTCATCACCTTTTTGTTCTGTTTGAAATTCTTTTAGATCAGAGCTGTATTCCCTCAAGGTTAATCTCTCCTGACAGTATTTCTCTCTCTTCTTCACACACATATGCCTCCGAAATACCTAGAGACAGCAAGAACACTTGGCTGGGGGTGGGCAGTTTAACATCCAGTTCTCTGACCTTGCTTTTGCTTCCCAACATCTGTTAGGAAGACAACCACAGTTACTCTGCTTTTATAGCATGTACTGTATACACTCACTTCATTTTCTCTTCCTCATAAATGGGATTCACAGGGGGGTGTATTTAATTTCAGCCTGTTCGGCCACAGTCAACAGATAGTCAAGATGCATTTCTGCTGTGTACTAGACAAGTGGAATTTGATTCTCTTAAAAACAGTTTGTCTCAAACTTTTCACTTGCCTTTTTCGCAAAATGTGAACTATTCTGCAACCCAAGAAGACATGCTGGCAACCAGATACTTGTATAAGAAAATGACACCACAAGAATATATAGTTAATGATCTCTTTTTATTTCCTTCCCCTCGTCTCTAAGGCCACTTGGAAGTTGTTTCCTTGCTGATTAGTCATGGTGCCGAAGTAACATGTAAGGATAAAAAGGGTTATACTCCTCTTCATGCTGCGGCGTCCAATGGACAGATCAATGTAGTGAAGCACCTCCTCAATCTTGGCGTGGAGGTAAGAAGCAATTAATATTATCTTTAACAGGCTGGTGGGAACTGAATGCTGTAATTTAATAGGTATAATTCCTCACTACTGGAACTTCCATTCTGCTATGAAATTAGATTTTCAGTGCTTTCTAAAATTTATTCTCTCATTGACAAGGTTTATGAAGGAACCCATTTTTGTCATATGAATAATGGATTTTCTCATCCTTCTTGACCGTGACACTTGTATAACTGTTGAGACTGACAGATTTAGGTGTGATTATCCTGACATCCTTTTCCCACTATGCTTCAAATAACCATGAGAATATGAAATGTAATGCAGGGGCACCATTGAAATCTTGATATATATACCAGTTGTATTTCTGGAAAGTGAGGATAAATGGTAGGCATATATTTTTGATATTTTCTAAGCAATCTTCCCTAACCTAGTGCCCACCTGATGTACTGGAATACAACTTACTTAGCAGTAGGCAGCATTTAATCATTCTCGCAGCTGAATAAATGGATGATCAGTTCAGCAGTGCACTAAGGGCCTTTGCAGACTGCCAGAAATAATGTAGCTTGAGTCCACTTTAACTGCCCTGGCTCAGTGCTAGGGAATCATGGGAACTGTAGTTTCTTATGGCACCAGAGCTCCCTGACAGAGAAGGATCAATGTCTCAGGAAAAACTACAGTTCCCATGATTCCCTAGCACTGAGCCAGGGCCTTTAAAGTGGACTCAAGCTGCATTATTTCTGGCAGTCTGTAAAGGCCCTAAGACACTTTAGACTGTAGTAGGTTAAGAGGCACAAGCCTCTTCTTTCTAACAGGATTGGTTCTAGTTCAAGTTTGATTATTGCTAACAGCTATTAGCCATCACAATTCAATGTAATTAAAGTAAAATAGAACAGAATTGGTAAAAAAATAATAATTAACAAGCCAGAAGATTCTCTGGCAGTTCTGTCATTTTTTGAAATGAGAAGTTGCTAAAGCATAAAGAACTTATCTTGCTGCTATTTGGAGTGACTAGACAAGGAGTCGAAAGGTCTGACAGAAATTGGCAAGACAAAACATGACTTGTACCACTCAGTAAAAAGCCAGTCTTCAGGATAAAAGTTGTTAGAGATGAAACAATAGCAGACATATTTGAGGAAATGCCATTTCCATTTTAATCTCTTTGCCAATACAGACATCAGAGATTTGGGTCCACTACAATATACCTTGAATGTCTGGAAGAGAGCATTCTAAGAATGACTAATCAAGACATTTATGAATAACCTCCAGGACATCCAATACGTGACTGCACATTGTGAAAAGCATATGCTGGTTCTGGTTGAATTATTGTTCACTTATTGTTTGGAAGTTGTTGGGTTTTTTGTTTTTTGTTTTTTGGAATTTGGCTCGTCATTGTGGGAAAACAATAAAAGAAAACTAAAAAAAGAAAAAGAAGTATCAGCAACACAATTTCCTTTTTGGGTATTCCATTGTTTCATTTATAAATAAATTGATAAATCAAAATGTACACACCCCTAAAAGGAAATATATATGTTGGCAGCAGCTCATGCTCTGAGCTGGAGGACTCCAGCTTGCCATTTTGGGGTGAACTGCCTGTTTAGACCATGGGTCATCCATCGTCTGTGCTGAAGCTTTTCTTATGTTACTATTGTTCACAAAGAGTGCTTCTGGACAAAGCTTTTATTGTGCCATCACCCTATCTCTTCCATACAGTTTTATAGGAGGTCCAGACAGTGGTGGCTTCCACTGGTAACCCTTCCATGTTTTCCCTTCACCACTTCATTCAGTTCCCCCCCACAAGAAAATCCATTATAGGGGAAAATATGGGAAATCTGTTCAATTTTTTTTATTAGTAGCAGTAGGAGCCCTTCCACTGGAAGCATGCAAAATGTTTTTTCATTATCTTGAAACGTGCTGATCTTCACTAGAATTTCTCTTTCTTTCTCCCTCAAGGGGATGGATGCTGTCTGTGCATTCACTGTATATACGCATTTATAAATTGACCTCATGTATAAGTTATGGACAGGTTTTGTGGTCAAAATTATGGATTTTGATATGACCCATGGATAAGCTGAGGGTAAAATTTTGGGGTATCTAACAAAGAATATAAATATAAATGATGAAATGAGCAAAGGAAAACTATGCCAAAGAAAATACAAAATTCTGGCTGGCATAATTATTTGTGCTAAAGACTTGATGGATGAGAAGGGAATTTCAGTAAATGATGCTGTCTGATGTGTGGGAGAGGCGACTAAAGGCAAGCAGAGCTAAGGAAATATGCACATGTCAAAAGGATGGAAAGGGAATAGTTAAGGTAAATTATTAACTCTTCTTTTAAAAAAGGATCCATCTCCTTCTATGAGTAGAGTGATAAAAGGGGAGAGCTTAGTCTGTCCTGGGAAAACCTAAAAGAAGCACCAACCCCTTCTACTCTCTGGTGCTCCTTTGAGGGAAAACGCCAAAGAGCTGCCGCTGATACTATTTTCTCACCTAGGCATTCAGAAGTGCTGTAAGTAGTGCAGTGGCAGAGAGGGGCTGCATCCACACTGGAGAAATAATTTAGTTTGATACCACTCTAACTGCCATGGCTCCATGTACTGGAATTCTGGGAATTGTAGTTTTGTGATCTGTTTCGCCTTCTCTGTCAGAGAACTCTGGAGCCACAATAAACTAGAATTCCCAGAATTCCATCACATGGAGCCAAGGAAGTTAAAGTGGTGTCAAACTGGATTATTTCTGCAGTGTGGATGCAGCCAGTGTGATTCTTTTGGGTTCTTCTGGGACAGACTAAGCTTTGCCTTTTGTCGGTCTACTCAGAGAAGGGGATGGTTCCTTTTTTGATAAGAATTAAGGTACAGTACTTAACCCATGGATAAGTTGACTCAGGTTTTGGGGTCAATTTTTTTACTAAAATTTCTAGATTTATACATGAGTATTCACGGGAGGTCCATTGGGGTTTGGTTCCAGGACCTCCCGTGAATACCAAAATCTGCAGATGCTCAAATCCCATTATATACAATGGTGTAATAAAATGGTGTCCCTAATACAGTCGCCCTCCGTTCTCATGGACTTGAAGACTGCAGTTTTGCATATTCATGGAGGGGGCAACCTCTGTTGAAATCAATGGGGTGTGCACCCGCAGGTGCGTGCCCCATTCAAACCTATGGGGCTTGAATATTGGCATTTTTGTGGGGAGGACAGACCAGAATGGATCCCCTGTGAAAACAGAGGGCCAACTGTATAAAATGGCAAAATCAAGGTTTGTTTTTGAGAATTTAAAAAAATATTTTCAAGCCATGGATGGTTGAATCTGTCGGTACAGAATCCATGGATATGGAGGGCTGACTGTACAGCCTACAGCACCTGGTATTTGTTGGTGGTCCCCCATCCAGTTACTGACCAGATGCTGATCCTGCTTAGTTTCCAAGATCAGATAGAATCTGGTACCTTTCCTGACTAGTTGCTGTTTACTGGAGCATATTCTTGTCAATGAAATCTGCATGCATACAATAACAGGCCACATCATGCCATTCTCCAACTGTGTCAACATGCAGTCAGTACTGTGTTTGACAAAACTAATGAGCTAGTGTCTGTAATTTCATTAAATGGTCTTGTTTCATTACAGATTGATGAAGTGAATGTCTATGGAAACACTGCACTTCATATTGCATGTTATAATGGGCAAGATTCTGTTGCTAATGAGCTGATTGACTATGGAGCTAATGTCAACCAACCTAATAACAGTGGATTCACTCCTCTGCATTTTGCTGCTGCTTCTACTCATGGAGCTCTTTGCCTTGAACTGCTAGTGAATAATGGGGCAGATGTTAACATTCAGGTAAAGCAGTCAGTTTTACACCTCTCAGTTCGATGGCCTGAACATGAACTCAGATTCTGTTTAACATTCATGCACACTGCAAGTAATTGGAAGCAGCAATAAACACAAGTGCAAGGTTACGCTTTATACTTTTTTGTATTTGGGTATGTGTGTGTGCTGATGGGTATGTGAGAAAATAAAAGTACGTGTATGATCACTCTGTGTCTCTTCAAAATCCTTTGGAATAGATCACTGTTACTCCCATTCCATGCACAGGGAACTTAGCCAACTAGTAAATAGTTTCATACAAGGCTTACTGGAGCAAACTAGCTAGAGCTGCCACTTATAGATAGCCAGCCAGTCGCTGTGTGATGAAGCAAAATGGGCTGGACATCAGTTGACTTGTTTTGATCACTTTCTACTGATGGACACTTCTTTGTATTGTCTTCATTATAATGAAGTCAGGAGTGAGAAAATAGGCCAGGTGATGCTTAATGGTCATTTTAATCCAGGAAGGTGCCCTGCTATGATCATAGATCAGGGGTAGGCAACCTTTCCCCTTTAAGGGCCGAGAGACTTCAGCTCCCAGAATCACAGGAGCTATTAGCCAACATGGGACTATTGGCCAACATGGCTGAGGCTTCTGGGAGCTGAAGTCCCTTGGCCCTTAAAGGGGAAAGGTTGCCTACTCCTGTCATAGATGGAAGGGGAAAACAGCCTCTTATTGTTAATGTTCTTATACTTGAATAGGAGTAGGAGAGCTCACAGAACCAGCTATGGCATAGAATAGGGTATAGTGTTATGTCTCACTTTTCTGTAGCTCTGCTGTTGACTTCTCCTTGGTTCAGTACTGTTGTGAACAGGATAGTGGAAGTATCTTCATTCTTGCATCAAATCAATTCTCCACATTCTAGAAACTCACAGGATAATTTTGGTGGCTTAAAAATACTTTACTTTTACAAGTGTGTGTACTTCTACATACTTATTTCCCTGAATAGTCAGAAGCAAGTACCTTGTTTTTAGGTGGCCTTGTTTCACTTCCATAATGCTAGTTAATTTATGTGCTCACATACTTATTTAAAGGAACGATGGGCAGGACTGTTAATTTATGAACAATTCATAAAATTTAGAACAAGGCATTAACCCTGTATTTTCATTAAACAGAACTGTTCTCAGTTGGCAATGATCATTTTATTATTTTGTGTATTCTGTTCATGATAGAGTAAAGATGGAAAGAGTCCACTGCATATGACTGCTGTACATGGGAGGTTCACTAGATCCCAAACTCTCATTCAGAACGGTAAGATGGTTCTTTCTAATATTGTATGATTTTAATGCATTCTCTTAGACAGAATTCTTGAAACCATACCGATGAGAAAGTTGTTGATTCTGCTCCCCCACAGTCTACCATGATCATTATCATTTATGAGTTTGTATACTCTTTGCTGTAGCAACTCAATGAAAGTGCAGTTAATGATTTGCTTGTACAGACATATTGTGCCTGAAAATATTGTTTGAATTGTGAATGATGAAAATATTAATGTGCACCCTCCTGTCTTGTCTGGGCTGCTTTTAGTAGGTGATCTGTATTAAGAGGCCCTGGTGGGTCAAGAGGTGATAAATACATGCCATAAATAAATAAACAATTACAAACAATGTGATTTTTTTAGTGACTGAACTGCACTTGATTTTCAGGAGGTGAAATTGACTGTATTGATAAGGATGGCAACACACCTCTCCACGTGGCTGCAAGATACGGACATGAGCTTTTGATTAACACCCTAATAACCAGTGGAGCTGATGCTACCAAGTAGGTTTCTGAGGAAATACTATACATAGGTGTCAAATTATATGGAAAGTAGAAATTAGCATTTGTGTGTGTGTGTGGTATGCCTTTGTTGTTCATTGAACAATGATGGTGTGAGCTTTGCTATGAATGGGTAAGCAAGTGTGCAGCATACTATATGAATATGAATTCCATGGCTGGTATACTCACTTTTTGTTAAAGGCATCTATGTAATTGATGGTGACATCAAATAAGCTGGGATGGTCATCTGTGACAGACTCAGGCCTACATTTGTGCATGGGCTATCAAAAAACAAAAACCCAAAGTGGATAAAGGCCACTTCCAGTTTTCAAAAATTAGTAAAATTTGATGTTAGATGGTAGAGAGAAGCCTCTGAGCCTATTTAAAAGGTAAATTATAGCACTAGGAGCAGCACTTCACCCTCTTTTGGGATCAGGTGGCAAAAAAAGGTTGGTCTGCAGATTCTGGAGTTGTGGATGGCACATACTGTCTCAGGGCCACACTTTGCCAACCCCATTTGCAAATCTGTGGTAGAACAAAACAGCACATGCTTAAATATCTTCCACTTCAGTCAGTGAGAGTAAATGTTATATAGGATGAGAATCCCTTATCTGGAATTCCGAAGTCAGATTTTTTTCCAAAAACCAAAACCTTTTTCATGAGTGGCTGAGATAGTGACACCTTTGCTTTTTGATGGTTCAGTATACCCAAACTTTGTTTTCATACACAAAATTATTAAAAATATTGTATAAAATTATCTCCAGTCTATGTGTATAAGGCAGGGGTAGGCAACCTTTCCCCTTTAAGGGCTGAGGGACTTCAGCTCCCAGAATCCCAGGAGCTATTGGCCAACATGGGACTATTGGCCAACATGGCTGAGGTTTCTGGGAGCTGAAGTCCCTCGGCCTTTAAAGGGGAAAGGTTGCCTACCCCGGTATAAGGTATATATGAAGCATAAATGAACTTTGTATTTAGACTTGGGTCCTATCTCCAAGATATCTCATTATGTACGTATATGCAAAAAAAGGTATTCCAAAATCCAGAAATATCTGAAATCCAAAATACCTCTGGTCCCAAACACTTCGGACAAGGGAGACTCAACATGTACCTAATTTTGTTCAATTGTACTCAGTATATCCAAACCTTATGTAACTATGCCTTATCATCTGCAACTTGAAAATGTTTTTCTTTTTTTACCATATAGTGAAAAATGAGAAATAATATCTTTAGATACTATCTTTGCATATATTTAGAGGTTGCTGGTCAGGATATGACCCCTTTGAGAAATACTTTTTTTTTTTTTTTTTTTTTTTTTTTTTTTTTTTTTTTTTTTTTTTTTTTTGCTTGCTTGCTCTTTCATAAGTTTCAATCTATTCATTTTCCAGTGCTTAAGGTAAAATGGAAAGTAGGGAGAGAAAAATGGTTCAGCAATCTGGGTTATCTACTCAGAATTTCTATTACACACTTCAGTGACCTGTGTGTTGATCAAATAAAACACCTCTTCCAATGGTTGAAATGCCCAGCAGAGTGAGAAGTCTGCTTGAAAGGAATAAGTAAATACCTATGATAGAAGGAAATTACCTGCCTGTGACCTAGAATGAAAATTCTAAATTATAATTTCTCGGGACCATATGTTGATCTTCTAGTGGCAGCATTTATTTATTTATTTATTTGTAGTGGAATTCGCAGAAAGTAACATTAAAAGCCATTAATTGAGAAAGAATATGTGTAAAGGGATGATGGAATGAAATAAGTGAAATGGACAACTGGGTCAGCAATTGCACTTTGTATGGCAGAAGGGAGAACACATTGCAGAAGGAAGGGTGAACCAGCCAGACAACCTATTTATGTTCAAGGGGGAGCATTGTAAGCCTATAGATCAGGGGTGGGCAACTGTGGAAGACTAGGGCTGCATAGGCCTTCTAATATGACCTTGGAGGACCATATTAGCTGGTGGGGGGGAGTGTATCCATTTATTTATTTTGCTTCCACATAGCCTCTAGGAGACATAAGAGGTAGGGCCTCTATAGTGCATTTAGTAATATTTTGAGAAAAAACACATTTGGCAGGGAAAGTTTCTTTACATCCTCTGGAGATCATCTTTTAGCATTTGGGAGCAAAAATAATTTTTGTGACCCTCGGCAGCCACAAAAACAGCCCTGGACCCCCCGCGTGCAGCCCATGTGCCTCACTTTGCCTGCCCCTACTATAGATAAAAATTATTTGATAAGCTGTGTATAAGAAGGCAGAAATTGTATGAGAGGCCATACAGTTACACCAGTTGGAGATTCAGAGGGCATTTAATTTAATAGTTTGTACATCTACATGTAGGATTGCCATATTCCAGTCACTTTTATCTAGGCATCTAATTTGCACATTATGCAAATTATTATAATTATACATATTATTAATTTGCATTCTGATTATGCAAATTCAACTCCTTAATCTTTGCACTTTTTTCTATCATTATACTTCAACATTAGTACCAATTCCAAGCTAAGAGATCTTTCCCCCCCTTCTTTTCCCCTCTTGCTAATGTGAAGTGAGGGAGACTTCCAAGCAGCCCCAGAGAGTGGAAAGGACATTATAAATAAACATTGTGAAGGGACTCCCTTTATTTTCTCGAGGCTGTTTGGAAGTGAAGTTCCACCATGCTGCCCAGCCTTAAGAACAAGCTACCGACACAATCACCACACAACACAAGGCTATCTCTGCTTGCCTCATTCCCTTTCCTGCCTCTGGGCCTGTTGAGAGAAGTGAGGGAAGGAATGGAAGAATAAGATGGCCATGCTACACCGATGCAATAGCAACTAGAGCCTACTGCAGGATGAGGTTCCCACCAGTGCCAGTCCTCTTGCACAGTTTCCTGCTTCATTGCGGCTGCCACATTTTAATCTACCCATTGGCCTTCAATGAAAGAGAGATCCAAGATTTGCTACTTCAGCTGTCCCAGCAGACCAGGACACATTTTAGTCCCTTCAGTCTAGGATTTTCCAGGTTTTCTGGGACAAATGGCAACCCTATCCATATGCTTTTGCATCAAAGAACTTCCCAAGTGGTCAACATAGAAGTTTTCTTGTTTGAAAAGAGAGGGGTCAATAAGTAAGTGGATTGTTCATTGCAAGCTGCAGTACATTGTCATTAGCACAGTTTCCCTGGATGGTTATGACCAGGAGTAGGCAACCTTTTTGAGCTGGGGGCCGGGTTGCTGTCTCTCAGATAATTGGGGGGCCGAAGCACCAAAAATAAATAAATAAATAAATATTAAAAATTAAAAAAATTAAAACATTAAAAAAAATATATGTATGCACACTCTCTCAGCCCCAGAAAAGCCATGGCAAAACCCCTGTGGAGATTTTGCCAAGAAAAACCCAAGAACCAGTAATAACAATAATCAATATCATCATGGCAGTGGCGGCGGTGGCGGCAGCGGCAGGACTGGCCTGGGGCCGGTCCAAAGGCCTCAGGGGGCCGCATCCGGCCCCCGGGCCTTAGGTTGCCTACCACTGGTTATGACAATGAAACAATTCTAGGTTTCCCTCAGATAATAACATACTGACCATCTGTCTGTATTTAGGCAGCTTCTTTTGCAAGGCTGTGCATATAAAAATTCAAGGGGGTCCACTTCATTTGTTTATAAAAGAAATTTTTCTACCAGAAGGTTTTTTTTTGGCTTATTTTTTTCCAGATGTGGCATCCACCGTATGTTCCCTTTACACTTGGCAGCCCTTAATGCTCATGCTGACTGCTGTAGGAAGTTGCTGTCAACAGGTAAGTCAATCCAGAAGAGACTGCAAAGCTCAGTCAAGTTTGAATGACTTGCCAACGGGTCCTTCTGATGCTCAGTGTTGTTTATGTTCTTAAATGACCAGAGCCTCCTGTTCTGCTTCATATATATGGCACTGTTGCATGTGTGTTTGTTTGTGCAAATGCAGCCCTGCTTGCATGCACATAAAGCCCTACCATCTGGTATTCTTGTTCTTGAAGCATGCTGAATGTTTTTGGTTTTTTTAAAATTTACTTGTGACCAGAGGGAAAGATGCTTAGATCTTAAGTTCCTGCAAATTGAACATCACTCATAGAATGCTCCTCTGGTGGAAAGGGAAGAGAAAGTTTTGGCTCTCCTTCCTACAGCCCCTGAAAATCTGCTCCAGTAGAGTGGGGAAGTGATACTAGGAGCTGTAGCAGAGAGGAGGAATCCATAAGAATCCCCCCTCAACCCCTTTGACCAAGTTGGACCTGTGCTGGCTTGGAGTCCCTTCTGTGGACAGCTTTTCTATTCACCAAAGAACTGCCAAAGATCCAGTCCTTAGGCTGCAATCCTGGCAATCTTGTTGCTGTATGCCTTCATGTTGTTTCTGATAGTGTATCTAAACCAGAAAGTCCCAAGTTTTGTTTCCTGTTCTTTCCCATTTTATTTTGGAGATCCATAGACATTTTGTTAAACCAAGAATATTTTCTGTCAGTTCCCAATATGGTCAGAGACTTTTATACCAGCTTCCCAGGTCAATTAATTTCAATCCAGTATAAAATCAGAAGGAAAAGGAACAAAATCTGGGACTTTTGAATGAGTCTGAATGTGCCCTGTCTTACAGTGACCCAAAGGGAACCCTATAATGGGGCTTTCTTGGTAGGATTTTTACAGTGGGGCTTGCCGTTGTTGTCCTCTGAGGCTGAGAGTGTGTGACTTGCCCAATGTTGCTCAGTGGGTTCCATGGCTGAGCAGGGGTTTAAATCCATTTTTCCTGGCATCCTAGTCCAGCACTGAAAACACCACACCACATTGGCTTCTACAAGTTGAGTTACCATTTCCACCTGTATAGCATTTTCCACCCACTTACTTGGCTTGGAGTCTCACTGGACTGAACTGCATGTACAAAGATATAAACCAGAAATGTTGAGAATTCTTGCGTATTTTTTTTTAAATAGCTATGCCTGATCCCTCATCCTTGGCTTCTTCTGCAAATGGGGATGGCTTTAGATAACCATGAACTTGCCAGCCATAGAAAGATCAGTGTTTTCCTCTGCTTTATTGAGGGTTTTTTTCTAAATCACATTTTACATTTTTTAAAAATTGGAATACAGTTGGCCCTCCACATTTGTGGTTTTGACTTTTGCAGATTTGATCATTGTTGGATTTGATTAATGTGTTCTTTCTAGGGATCTCTAGGCACTCCAGTGTGATTCTGACAGATGTTGACCATGAAGACACATTGGAGAACCTAGAGATTCCTAGCATTTGTAGGTCCTCCACTGCAATTCTGTGGCCAACTTCTGCCAGATGTTGGCCGTAGAGTTGTGATGGAGGACCTAGAGATTCCTAGAGAGGTGTTCTCATGGATTTTAAAAAGTGGTTTTTATTTGTTGAGTTTCCCCCCACTTTCACAGGTGGAGGCCCTAACCCCAGTGAATGTGGAGGGCCCACTTTTTATGTCCTCAGTGGAGTCAGGAATTTTATTTAATTAGATAAATGAAGGAGGCTTGAAAAAAGATATGGAGACTATATATTAAACCAATTTTCCTGGCCACTGACCTCATAAATAAGGGCTGTCAAGTTCAAACATTTTGGGGAGCACACCAGGTTTGGGGCTCCACCTGTAACCTTCTGGATCCCCATACCAGTCTTGATAGATTAAAAAATCAGTAATTGAACTAATGACTAGCTTTTTTTTTTTTTTACAAAAAATTAATTTCTATGGTCAATATGCCATTTGTCTACTTTGTGCCTGAGAAAAAACCCTCTATCAGCACTATGACTGTCATAAATTTCTGCTCCCCACAATCCATTCTGAGCATCCCCAAGAAACTCACATCTATGGAGCATTCCCCGACATGGCCACCTTCCAGATATTTTTTGGCTTGCAGTTCCCATCAGCCCTTCCCAGCATGGAAATTGTAATCTGAAATATATGGAGAGTACTAGTTGGAGGTAGGGTAGCTATCTAACCCATTTTTCTATACACTGTCATGGTGTGTGTGTGAGATTATGGGTTTCTCAATCAATCCAGACATTATAGTGTCATAGATATTTTCCAGTAGAGATGCTGGAGACAGTTGTCAGGGTCAGATGTAGGCTGCATCTGCACTGCACAAATAATGCAATTTGTCACTGTTTTAACTGCAACGGCTCATTGTTATCGAATCCTGGGATTTGTAGTTTTGTGAGACATTTAGCCTTCTATGTCAGAGAGCTCTGGTGCCACAACAAAACTACTGTTCCCAGGATCTTATAGCACTGAGCCATGGCAGTAAAGTGGTGTCAGATTGCATTGCAGTGCAGATGCAGCCGAAGACATTTTGCTGCTAAAGCCAGAACAGCAAATGATGCCAAGTCAAGGTTCATTGTACCTAAAGCCAGCTAAGTTACTTGGCACATGAGGCAAAACATCCCACAGTAGCCTCTCCCCATTTATGGCAGCAAAAATACAATAAAGGCAAATCAAATACTAAGCATTTGAGTCCCTTTCATGATTCCCAAAATCTTCTTTGTGAGGTGGCTGACACACTCAGCCTAATGGCAAGGCTGTCCCTAACAGTTGTGCAGCAAAATGCCATTTTCTATCACAACAGTACTGTTTGAGCTTCTGAGAAGAGATGTTTTAGCATTTCTTTTCCAGATATTGTAAAAAAAAAAAATCCACTTTTTACAAGGAGACAAAAAAGTCTAAGAGGAGAGAAAAAAATAGGCATGTTTCTCTCAGGCACAAAAGAAGGCACAGATAAATATTTCTGCTCCTTTGAGTATGTATTATCTGTATGTGTTCTTACGGGAAGAATAACAATCATTTCCCCTATTTCATAGAATCATAGAATCATAGAGTTGGAAGAGACCACAAG
>CM034701.1:192080458-192090701 GCA_020142125.1 Phrynosoma platyrhinos | reverse complement strand
GGGGGGGGGGTCATTGTATCTCCAAGTTATCATGTAAAAGCTGGGGTTTGTCATGTTGAATCTCTCACCTGTAAAGTCTAACCTTGAACATTTGATCTATTACAAATTCTGACAAAATGGTAGCCAAAGAAGCATGGAAGTAACCTTAAAGTAAAACACGTGAAACCTTGATGCAACTATCTTCTCCTTGTCAAGTGTGACCAGGCATCTTCCTTTTCCAGGACATGGCCTTCATTTCGACCTTCTGTTCAGGAGGAATTCCAAAACGTCCTCAATTCTGAGCATGATTAAGAAGCATGAGTTTACATTTATTGTAGTGTTTCTAGCTTCCATTTGGCGATGTCCTACATTTTTCACGGATGTCTACATTTTGCAGTTCCCTGTCCTCCTTCGTGGTGATTACATCTGGTCACCTTGTCCCTGTCCCTTTATCTTCAAAAATGCAGCACATCGAAAAAGGAATTCCCCCTGGCATCCCACACCACAAATATTGGGAATCCTGGGAATAAAATTAAAAAGCCATTGCATCTCAGCAGGCTGCTCATTTAATATGTAAAAATGTCACCAATGCTGAAAACAATGGAAGCTCATCCCACATTATGTGATAAAAGAGCTGCCACCATAAGCTGAGCTCAAGAGCTCAGGATGGAGATGATCTGTCTACAGATGTATCTTCAGATGGCTACACTAGACTAGGCACTGCAGTTTATCAGAATCCTCCTCTTATTATAATGTACTTAAATAGTTCAAATCTTAAATAACTAAAAAAAGAATTGCCCTGCATTAGAGAACATACATTGCTTCAAGTTTTTATTTACTACCTCTTCTCTACGGCGGGATCTATTTTTCCTGTCACATTCAAGCCAGAGCAAACCAGACAAGCCCATGCTTTGTTCTTTGATACAGGCCAAATGATAAATTACTGTCCCGGAAAACAAGTTGCCAGACAGGAAAAAATAATCTTCACCACACAGCCAAATCTCTCCTTTTTTTAAATAGACTCTGTGTTCCCCTTGTATCAAAACTAGCAATACAATGAGACGTAACATTTGTTGTTCCAACATTTATATATATCAGGACTTGTTTTTAAGCACAAGAAGAGACACTTCAAGGGGTTTGGTGCTGTTCCAACAGCAGAGAAAATGGATGAATGAAAGAGTGCAAATTGAATTCAGTTTGTTAAACCTTTGAAATAACCACTGGATCCAGCCCAAGTTTCCATAACCAGAAGTTCCTCCTGCATATATAAAGCTTACTTCAGTGAATAGGAAGCTGTGATTTTTTTTCTTGCATGCCACTCTTTTCTCTTTTCTTTTCTTCCTTATTTATTTATTTTGCAGTGGTGTTTTTGTAGGAAAAACATCTTAATAGGAGGTGTCTGTAGAGGAATTAATGGCATGAAATGCTTGTTTCTGATTAAACAGACAGAATTATACTTGCTAAAATTAAGAATACAGTATTATTAATGGAGTTAACAAAAGGAAGTTTTTCAGAAGTGCTCAGGAGCAAGCTTAGTTTCCTCTTATATCATACAAAAGACTAAAAGGGGGGTTGCAGACTGCCAGAAATAGTGCAAATTGAGTCCACTTTTAGGATTAGGGTTAGGGAATCATGGGAACTGTGTTTTATTGTGGCACCAGAGCTCTCTGACAGAGAAGGCTCAATGTCTCAGAGAAAAATACAATTCCCATGATTCCCTAGCACTAACCCTAACCCTAAAAGTGGACTCAATTTGCACTATTTCTGGCAGTCTGCAACCCCCCTAAAGATTCAGACCTTTGGTCTGAAAGCAGCTTTACACTTAAAACAGATACCAGATGGATGCTAGATAGGGCTAGAGAGAAGCAGGATGGGAGATCTACAGCTCATGGCCAGCCAGGATGGAAAATGCAGGGTATGGTTTCACTGGACCTTAAAGCCAACTGGGTCTTATGTTTTAAATCTGTTACCCCATTCCCTGACACAATGTCTCAAGGAAACTGAGGATCCAAAGGCAACGCCTTCCTTTCTCCTCCTCTTCCATAATGCCCCATTCTGAGCTTTCCCACTGGAGATACCCGTTTAATTGACAAGTTCTCAGAAAGTACAGTCAGGAAATTCTGATAATATAGCCCTGGGCAAACATCATCTTGCTGCTTTGTATCAGTGTTGTTTTTCATTATGCGGCACTTTCCAAGTCCTTATTAAATTTTATTAAGATACTATGACTTTTATGTTGTCTATAATTGTTTCATTGAGCAACATATAGATAGCATAAATAAATAAATACCTTTTTTTTCTGGTTCAGTCATAGAATCATTGAGATGGTCTGTATCGAATGGACTATGTAATAATACCTCATTTCCCTTCAAATGACATTTTGCTCCCAAAACACCTTGGCAGATTTGTTTCCAAGCTTTTTGTATTCACTTTATTTTTATGAAGCATAGAAGAGGATTGTATATATATATGATTGTTCTGGATGTACAATCCTGCAAAATAATTTGGCATCCATTTTGTGTGATGGTTGTGAATGAGCAAAGGTTAGAAGAAAAATAGGTTTTTGCAGAGACATAATTAAAAGTAGTATAATGTATGCACCATTGACTATGACATGGACACTGGTCCCACAGTAATGTGTTTTTTTAAAATAGAGTTTTAAAACCACATAAAAAGAGATATTATACTGTGGCATAGGACTTTATCACATGGGGAGTTTGCCGGGATTTAAGCCGCAATTAAAAAGGCATTTTCCTGGCAAAGTCCCAAGATCATGGCAAAGATTTTCAGGAACATCGCAATTACAGAGGATTTATCCTGGGAATAACCAGCAACAAATCATTCACTGGATTTCCCATGAATGATTTGTTGCTGATTATTTCCTGGTTATTCCCGGGATAAAACCTCTATAATTGCGATGGTGTCTGAAAATCTTTGCCACAATCTCAGGACTTTGCTGGGAAAATGCCTTTTTAATCCTGGCTTTCCCTATCAAACTCCCCATATAATAAAGTCCATACACAAAAAGTTTTTTAAACCATAGAAAGTAATGTAATTATGATTCCACCTTTTTTAGGAACACTGTTAAAAATTGCTGGCAAGTTGTAATTTTAATGTAGCACTTGGCTCCCTTTAAGTGTTTAAATCTTAAGTGTAGCCTGCTTAATAGAATAAGATATATATGTTCAGCGTTGTTCATATTGCTTTTGGATTGGAATGAGCAGATATCCAGAAATTGTTCTCATTTATAAATGAAATTCTTTCTAAATGTGTGGGTGCAAATGGAGGTGAAAATGTAAAGCAAAAAAAAAAAAAAAAAATTACACAACCCTTTCACTTTTCCTATATTGTTGCATTACAACCTGGAACTGAAATAGATTGAATTGATCTCGTTACCCTCTGATGTATGCAAGATATTAAACAGTGTGAAGGTGCAAAATATTTTTGTTGCTGTATAAAAGTTAAGTAAGCAAAAACAAACTGGCATTTGGTTAGACTGAGTATTCACCCCCCTTGGTAGAAATACAGTGGGAAGCAATTACAGCTGCGACTTCTCTTGGACAAGCCTCAGAGCAGCTTTGCACATCTGGATCCTTCAGTTTTAGCCCATTCTTTCCAAAATGGCTCCAGCATTGTCAGGTTGCTGAACAAGCATTGCTGAACATCCACTTCCAAGGACATTATCACACGGGGAGTTGCGGGGAGAAAGTGGAAATAAACCGGATGAGCGGAAGTCTTTAATTTACGGGATTTGTCCCGTTCCGCCTCGTCTGATAACTAAATTCAAATTTAAAAGGGGGTTAATTCGAACACAAACCTGATCTTTTCATTTTCAGGATTTTTGAGGATTTGAAAAGATCAGGTTTGTGTTTGAATTAACCCCCTTTTAAATTTGAATTTAGTTATCAGACGAGGTGGAACGGGACAAATCCCATAAATTAAAGACTTCCGCTCGTGCCCGTTTATTTCCACTTTCTCCCTGCGACTCTCTAAGTCTTGCCTCAGATTCTCTGTTGGACTGAAATCTGAGCTTTTCCTGGGACATTAGGGTTTTCATTTTTAAGCCACTCCAGTGTTATTGTGTGTTTAGGGTCACTGTCCTGCCAGAGGGTAAACCTCTGCCCTAATTTCAGGTCCTTTGCAATTGAAACTTGTTTTCCTTTAGAATTGCTCTGTATTTGACTCCATCCATCTTGCCCTTAATCCTGGCCAGTGTCCCACTGCTGCTAAGAAAACATCCCTGAAGCATGATGCTTCCATCAATATGCTTCACCAAGGGGATGGTGTTCTCAGGGCAATGAGCACTGGTTGGTTTTGCACCACATATAAAGAGTTTTTCAGCAAGGATGAAAAGTTCAGTGTTGGTCTTGCCAGCCTAGAGAACCTTTCCCCAAATGCTTCCCATCTCTCACATGTGCTTCTTTATAAATTCCAAATGGGCTTTGATATGAGTTTGTTTCAATATTGGCTTTCTTCTTGTCACTCTTCTACAGTGCCCAGCTTAATGGATTGTCTGGAATCTGGATGATAGTTTTCTTGTAGTTTCCCTCTTCTTGGTGGTGTATCCCTCAGTTCCTTCGGAGTTCATTGCCTTCCTAGCTGCTTCTCTGAACAATGCCTTCCTTGTCCAGTCACCTGTTTTTGGTGGGTTACTGTCTATAGGCACAGTTCTTTCCATTTTGTAAAAATGGATTTAATGGTGCTCCAGGTCATAGGATTTTTTTATGGTGTAGAAGTACCCTGATTGGTCCTTCAACACTAGTAGTTTCTTATGGTGTAGAAATATCCTGATTGGTACTTCTACACCAATAGTTACTTTTTCTTCACAATGATGTTTGTTTAGGTATGTTCTCCAACAGCCTCTTGAGGCCTTCCAGAAACAGATGTTCTTAATCTTAGATGATGTGGCTCTAGGATGTCACTCAGGTGGACTCCATTCAACTACTCATGTGATTTCAGGAAGCAGTGTGTTGCACCAGAGCCTATTTAGGTGTGTCACGCTAAAGGGAGTAACCAGCTAGTGCCAGTTTGCTTTTGTTTGCTTAAACTTTATACAACAATAACAAATATTTTACATCTTCACAGTCTTGACTGTCTTATATATATCAAGTGGTAACAATTGCAATTCCAGGTTGCTTAAATTTTGTGCCACAATAAAAAATATTTTGCATCTCCATAGTGTTGAGCATTTTGTGGAGGGAGCCCTGGTGGCGCAGTGGTTAAATGCCAGTATTGCAGCCTCAAGTTGTGAGTTGGATCCTAGGTTGACTCAGCCTTCCATCCTTTCGTAGGTCAGTAATATGAGTACCTAGCTTGTTGGGAGCAATTGGCTTACAGATTGTAAATGGCTTAGAGAGTGCTGAGCTCATTTATAAGCGGTATAGAAATGTCCATGCTATTGCTATATTGCTAATGTGTATAGAAAATGATGACAGCATCAGTTAAATTAATTTCAGTTTGTGGTTATAATACTACAAAATTTGGAAAACCTGAAGGAAATTGATTACTTCTCAAGCACTATGTGTGTACATGAATTTGTATGTGTGTGTGTACATATCTTTATAATATATAATCTTAATGTGGGTACCTTTATCAGAATGATTTCCTTGGAAATTATAGTCTGTGCCTTCAGTTAACTTATGACTTATACTTACCCCATCATGGGGTTATCTTGACAAGATTTGTCCAGAGTGGGTTTGCCATTGCCTTCCTCTGAGGATGGGCCGTGTCTGCATGGGCCAGGATATTCTGGTACAGACCAGCGTATCCTGGCCCCAGAGCTGTCCTGATTCCCCCCCAATTACCTGGCTCTCCATTCCTGCACTAGGACAGATGTCTGCATGGGTGTCCTGCTGCTCCACCCAGCATGTCCAGTGCTGCCATGGTTCACTCACTTCTGAGGTCAGAACGAGAGATCCAGCAACAATTATCTTGCTAGGTTCCTCAATCTGACCTCAGAGCGAGTGGCCCGCAGCAGTTGCACCAGGTGGGTCAGTAGGATACCCATGTAGACAGCCACCCTAGAGCAGAACGGAGGACTCTGGATCTTCCAGAAAATCTGGAGTAAGAGGTAAGTTTTAAAAATTTGTTTTAAGGATGTTATACCCTGGTTCTGCTGCTCAATGTGCTGGATATTATCTGGACTGTTTGCATCAGAACTAGAGTTTGCACTGTGTATCATTTGAACAGGACACTGCCAGAATGGGGACAGTGGTTGGGGAAATGGGTCTTTTGTCCCATGTGCACAAGGCCTGAGAGTGCAAATGACCCAAAGTCACCCAGTGGGTTTCATGGCCAAGTGGAGATTCAACCCCTGATTTCCTAAATTCCTAGTCTAACACTCAAAATTGGATTTAGGCAGCAGTACTCAAATCTGTGTAACTGAATTCCACAGGAACACAAGATGAAAAAATAGTAACTCATTGCATTATTTGTTGCTTTCTCATTTTTTACTCTTTTTCTTGTGGGGGAAATGTCTGGAAAGGAAGAGTACAGGCCAAAATGTTTTTAAGACTCAAAATAACTCCCTAAAGATTTTGGGGAGAAGCATTACTTCTTAAAGAGTAATGAGAAGTTAGGGCCTCGGCAGACGGCTAATAGAGCCGTCTTCCGGGCCCAGAAGAGGAGGGGCAGCCGCACGAGCGTTTGAGTCAGGGAAAGTGCGCCCGCCGCTTTTAGGGTGCACTTTCCCTAAAATCTAAAAGGAGCGCCAATTTGGAGCTCCTTTTAGATTTGCCGGAGGTGCGCCGCGGTGCGGAGGCCGAGCTCCGCTGGCGCTCCGACCTGCGGCGCACGGGAAGCTCCCGTCTGCTTCCCTCCCTAGTTAACATTACTTGTTATATGGAAAAATGTAACTACTAACTGTAACTTGCTACATGGAACATGTTACTTCCAAGTTCTGGTTTTTCTGATTAATGCAGAAAAAGTTCCAAAGTTATCTGTATATAAAGAAGGGATATTTATAAACTGGTACATAAAACAAAATTTTGTGTTAATTATTTCACATTGTAATTCGATCCTCCTGGTTCTTAAATTGTTAGCAATGAAAGATTTTGTTAATTAATGAGATGCAACTGTTTTATTTTATTCATGTATTCTTATCTTTCCCTTGTCTTTTCAGCAATGTTGATTGTGTGAAACTCTTGCAGAGCAGTGGAGCAGATTTTAATAAAAAAGACAAATATGGAAGGTTTGTAACTTAAGAAACATTCTGAAAAGCTTATCAAAAGTTTTGACAATTCAAGACCATCAGCCTCATTGCGGTACAGGAATATAAGATGAAACAAAGGAAAGCTCAGCTTTAGCTGCCAGAGGCCATCCCTGAAACAACTGAATACAGATTTTGTTGCCAGCATGTTCCTGCCAATATCTAGCATGCTAGAGAAACATGCTGCCCCCAGATCCCAGATCAGCTTGAAGGGTCTAGTTTCCTAGCACCCAGTTGAAGTCTCACTCTATATCAAAAACCTGAGATTCCTGTTTATTTTTAACAGACTAAAATGTGTGGGCCTAAATATCCTAAAAGCATTGGATCCTGTCTGATTTTGGAAACTAAACAGGGTCAGTCTTGCTTAGTATTTGGATGGGAGATTACCAGTGAATGCCAGGTGCTGTAAGCTATATTTCAGAGGAAGGAACTGGCAAAGCCACCTCTGAGTATTCCTTGCCTAAAAAACCCCTATGAAATTTATGGGGTCACCATAAGTCGACAGAAGACTTGAAGGCATGTACGCATACACAAAGTTTGAGTATAAGTTGATAAGGGTAAGACTAAGCAGCAAATGGTAACAATAGCTGTACTTCTCTTTGGGGCCAGCCCTTCCTTGCATCTCTGAGCTGAATAGGAAGTAAGCATTCCCTGTAGTATATTACTGCCTGACGTATAGTGCCAAAAAAGGCAGGTGCAGACTACATTAAATATATATTTGTTCTTTCTCTTTCCAAAACAGCAACAACCCATGGTGTGTCTTTCCCCATTTCCAAATATGGCTGTCTGAATCCTTGGCTTTTAGTTTTATTTTGTCTCAAACTTGCATTTGCTTTTCCTTTTCTTGTATACTGACAGCAGTGCTTTTCCTGGCTTTCTATGTGCTTCTAGATAACAGATGCATTTTGCAAAAGTCTTAGTGTAGGCAATGGCCGAGTTTCTGCCCTTATGTTCACTGCTGAATTTAGGCAGCTCAGCTTTGTTAACATAATAATGATTCTGCCCTTATCCTGCATCTATGGCGACATCCATCCATTTTTATCTGCACCAAGCCAGTCTCTAGGGACATTCTAGAGTTCTAGCCTGGGAAATGATGTCCCTCCTCCATTCCCTTCATACTTTTTAAGATTATTACTTTCACTACCTGTGCATGCACTGGGGATAGGTGAGCACATTCCTGTTCTTCTTTCCACTTTCTTTGTGGAGTTAATGCTACCCCATTTTCCCTTTAGGTAAGGAGTCTTTATGTCCCCCACCCTTTATTTTTAGTGAGCGTCCTCATTTTGCTTGTTCATCTCTGTCTCTTTCCCTCCCTCCCTCCCTCCCATATCCACTTTCTTTCATTCTCCTTTTTTTCTCCTCTGTCCCTTGTCATTCTCCCCCCCCCTTGTACTATTCACATGTCCTTTTTTAATCTTTACTGCAGAAGCAAGAATATATTCTCCATTTGATTAAATAGCTGCTATTGTTACCTTGAAATGGCTTCTCCCTGCAGTAATGTTGCTGTCAGGAGTAGTTAATGTAATGGATGCCATTACTCTAGTAATGTCTGAGCTAATATGGTTCTATTTATTTTTCAGGACACCTTTGCACTATGCAGCTGCAAATTGTCATTTCCAATGTATGGAGACACTGGTGACCACAGGGGCCAATATTAATGAAACAGATGACTGGGGACGGACGGCTTTACACTATGCTGCTGCCTCAGACACGGACAGAAAGTAAACAAGCCTATTTGTATTCCTTATTTCTCCTTCTTTGCTAAGGCTGTATCATTTCCATTTTCTCCATGCAACAGTATCATTCCAGTAAGAGAATTCTTAGAAGCAAAAGTATTCCTTTTCCTCTCATGTATATGTCAGGTACTACAATTGCTTTGAATTTCTGTCCCACTTCTGCATTTTAAGGTAGCACAGTACCTTTCAAGTAGATAGATGGCATGTCTGGCCTGGACTTCTCTCTGTGTGAGTAGCCTCTCTGGTTCTATAATTATCTCAGCTAGATCCATTTTGCTAATTTTGCTTGATCCATGCTAATTTATATAGGACTTTCTTGTGTAGACAGAGTGTCTCCTGCTATTAATGTACTTTCAGCAGGCTGTATCTGGATTTGCCCTCAGCACATTTCTAATGGTGCTTTAGAAAAGAGTAAGGGGAACAGTCTTTACAACTCCCTCCTTCCTGCTGAAGTTCCATGCGCCCCCTGCAAAACCCTGATCTTGAGGGTTGGAGTCCCCCCTGGGATCATGTGGGTGATGACACTGTGGGTTATAGAGAAAGTCATGGAAATCACCTGCTCCAGTGGGAAGCCTCTGGTGAATCCCAGTTCTCTGCAAACAGAAAAGGCTAGTTCTTTTGTGGAGGAGCAACTATGGATCTATCCCACTGCAAAATGCTTTACATTGCTTCTCTTCTTGAGAGTAAAGGAGCAGTGAGAAGGAAGACTGAAAGCAGGAAGGATATTCCATCATCAGGCAATCCAGGTTCAACAGGGTGTTGGTTCACTCTCTAATGAAGTGTCTGCATTTGGATATTGTAGATAAAAAGTGTGACTTAAGATGGGTTTAACATGCCCTGAGATCATGGAAATGTTGAATTAAACTGTATCAGAAAATACTCTGTCTTGTAGGGACTCATAATAGAGATGTTAACAAGATTGGCTGGAGTCTTGCATCATGGTACTGTTGATCAGATCTTTTTATTCAGTGGCAATATCTTTTCCTTCTTTCTCACACACTACTTAGTGCATTGTATCAGGAAGAGCTAGTGTGGCATAGTGGTTTGAGAGTTGGGCTAGGATTCTGGAGACCAGGGTTCAATTCCCTATTTGGTGTGAAACCCACTGGGTGACCTTGGGCAAGTCACATGCTCTCAGCCTCAGGGGAAGGCAATGCCAAACCTCCTCCAAACAAATCTGTGGTAGACAGTGCATCATAACATGATATTCTGTAGTTTACTAAAGACTGAGGAAGTGCTGTGTGCATAAGATGTCCAACAAAGATGTTCTTGCAACCCTTGCCATTTAATAAACCAGGGGTAGGCAACCTTTCCCCTTTAA
>CM034701.1:192057096-192073868 GCA_020142125.1 Phrynosoma platyrhinos | reverse complement strand
AGAGTTTGCCCTTCAAAACATAGGATTACCTCAGAAACTACACCCCTAGTTTGTTGTTGTTGTCTTTTTAAACCTTTAGAGGAGCCCCAGTGTAGACCCAGGAAATCACTACTAACAGCCCCCTTAAAGAATTGAATGAGTAGACATGGGAGGAAAAAACTGGCAAAACCCATGAAGCTATATTACAAGAAAACATCCTTCTTTACAGCAGTTTGGGAGAGCCCATGGTGTTAAGAAACATCATAGTTTATTTTGATGCTATAGCATACAATGAAGATATGGCCTTTTGTGGCAGTTCTTTCCATTTCTGGAAGCTTGATATGGCTCTTTTCCCTTCTTCAGTTCAAAGACTGATTTTTAAACAGCATTTCAGGTAGTAGTCCTAAGTGTAAGTGAAAAACATGGGTGGCAGAGTATCTGTGAAGTGTCCATTTTCAAAACGAGTTGCATTTTTCTGTCCCTTATGTTAAGAAGAAAGAATGTTTTGGGTAACTCCCATGAAAATGCTGAAGAACTTGAAAGAGCCAATGAAATGAAGGAAAAAGAAGCTGCCTTGTAAGTTTGGTGTCAATATAGCAATTTGGCTCCATCTCTGTATATAATGCTTCTGCTTTTGTGGGTTGCAGTTCTGTCCGTTCCTTAGTTTTGCTCACTCTCTGTGCTGCTGCATACAACAGCTGAGGTTAAAGTGCTAACCTTGGGGTCCTAGCCTGTTGGGAATATGTGTTTGCGAGTGTGGCTCTGTGTGCGTATGTTTAATATTTCTGTTTCCATCCTAGCTGCTGCTGCATTTTGAACATGATGTACAGTACTATAGTCTTTAAGTCATATGCACTGTGGTACTATGTTGTGAGGAATGCTTGTCCTTTCCAGATTTTAATACTTACAGCTGGTGTTTCTTCTGTCATTTTTGTTTTGTTGCTGTAGCTGCTATTTCTATATCAATTAGCAATGAGGTACGATATGTATGAAAAGCAGTGATAGAGAAATACCATTGCATCTCTTTCCTCTCAAGATTCTGTCCTGTTACATGGGGAAAGCAATTGCACCAAGAAATACAGGTTATCAGCAATAATATTTGGGGCTGTGGCTGAAATAGCACTTTAGTTAAAGATGTCAGTGTCTCAGATACTTTATTTCCTCTGAATACCTGCATGATAAAGAAAATTCAGAAGATGCTACTTATTCCATCTCTGAAGCACATCTCCTTTGGTGCACAGGGGGCTATATAGGGGTGAGCACTTGTTTCTTGTGCATTCATTCAAGAGGATAATGAATTAATTATCCCACCTTTCTCTTCATGTGGGACCCAAGGCTAAAATGTATCATCATTATTGCATTTAATTTTTTAAAAAAAATAAATTTAAAAGGCTTCTGGCTCTTCTGTAGAAATAGTTGACAGATTCTAGAAGAAGCAGGGGAGGTATGTTAGAATTAATCTAAATGGACTCATATTATAACCACATTATTTCAAGATTGTTGGTTAATTGCTGTAAAAAACTGGAGTGAATGTGGTTAGAAAATGCCAATATGTAACAGGCATGAAATCTTGTTAAGTATACAATGAAAAGGATAACATTTAAAATAGTATTTGTACTCAAGTAAATGTTTATCCAGTGGTCTAGTGGTTTGGGTGTTGTACTACAACTCTGGAGACCAGGGTTCGAATCCCTGCTTGGCTATGAAAGCCCAATGGGTGATTGTGGACAAGTTGAACTCTCAGAAAAAAGCAAAAGCAAACTCCCTCTGAACAAACCTTGCTAAGAAACCCTATGATACAGTCGCCAAGAGCCAGAAATGACTTGAGGGCAACAACAGCAACAACAAATGTTTATCTTGGCATTAGTTGTCATGCACACTCAGATGGCATCATCTTTCATTTATCATTTTAAATAATCCTCAGGTGTCTAGAATTCCTTCTTCAAAATGAAGCTAACCCATCAATTCAGGACAAAGATGGATACAACACAGTGCACTATGCTGCTGCTTATGGACACAGACAGTGTTTGGAACTGGTGAGTAGCCCTAATCCCTGTCAAAATGCTTCTTCTGGATACAGTTTGTCATCTTCTTGATACTACAGAAGTGTTTCATTGTTGGCAATAATTGTTTACTGCATTTCCTTCAAAATTAACAGATGATGAACAAGAAATCAAATAACAGTATGTAATAACAAAAAACAGAATGATCATAAAAATCAAGCCATATTTAAACATAAAGACTGCAATCCTATATATAATTATGAGGAAACAGTTCCACTGAACTCAAAGAAGCTTATTTCTGAGTAGACAAATATAGCACAGATTGCACTGTAAATGAACATTAAAATCATTGTAAGCAGATTAAATGGCTGCACTGAAAATATGTTTTAACTCCTTTTTAAATTCAAGATGGTGGTGGCTAATTTTAACTCTAAATATTATTTTAGCATAATTGAAATTGCTTGTTGTTTGAAGTAGGCCAACATTTAGCTTCTGTATCAGCAGTGAAGGTGAGGAAGAATAACCCATGCATTTTCATTTGCATGCTGCACCAGAATTAACAGACCTACCTATACATTCAGGAGTCATTCTCATAAATAAATCTAAGCTGAAACACTATCAACTAGCAAATATTGAAGCCTGTGGGATGTGCTTTGATAATGTGATGGGTGGAGATATTTGAGGCATGGTCATCTGTTAATGAACTTGGATAATATGTTTCCATAATTTTACAGTTCCATTAAAAGAAAAACTTCTAAAATGAGAAATTCCTATTAAATAGAAGGTTCTTTACAACCTTCAGTTTTATGATCCTTCAAGGATAGGCCAGTTTATGAAACTAGGACCTTAAAAAGCATTTGAAATAAGATTTTTGTTTTGTCAGAATAGTATTAGAACCATGACAACTATGTTTTCCCTACACTCTTGGTCATATAATATCTGTTTCTGGGCCAGTGCCATCCAGAATTCACTCAACAACTTCTGGAGTTGCTGTTAAGCTATAATAGTTGTTGAAGTTTGTCTTCAAGCACTGACACTAATGTATATGTTGAAGTCACTGATAATAGTCCTTGAAGAGTATAGTGAGGTATATGATGTGAATATTAAGCTTCATTAAGAAAAAATAAACTCCATATGACATATTTTTGTAGACACAAGCTGCTACCATGCAGTGCATCTTTCAAATTTCCTGTGGTTCACTAGAGAAAGAAGCAATGATATTCAAAAATGATTATGTCCCTTGGCACATGTTCACACGTTCTAGTTACCTTTAGTTATCATAGGATTTCACTAAGTATGTTGATAAGACTTTGTCTGCCAAATATCACATAGTCTGGGAAGTAAATTAGGCGTGTTAAATAAATTGCAACATGTTAAATAACATTTCATAAAACAAAAAGGAATGACACAGATGCATGCTTGAATTTCATCCATCTCTAGTTACAGTTATAACATTTGAATGATATCTCCACGCATTTATTGATAAATGACTGTCAACTATTCCTAACTGCTTTTACTATACTAAAAATACTACACTATATTATACTATATGCATGTGCATATATAGAAAGGTGTGTGTGTGTGCTTCTAAAAAATAAAAAAAGAAATATCCATGAAGCCTTGTTATAAAATTAAAAAGTTTGGTTTTAAAGAAGCTGCCACATTCCTTTTTTCTCCTCCTCTTTTCCTCATTTTTAAAATACTATCTGTCTCCAGTATATTCATCCCTACACTCATTCTTTTGAACTTTCATTAATCAGAAATAATAATGGAGATACTTTGATGGTGTGGCGAAGTTATGATAAGATTAACATCACTGAACTGTATGGGTTTTTGTAAGCAGCATTCAAAAGAAATAGCCTATCATAAAGAGATTAGTATGAAAGGCAGACTGCTATCAAATGATGTGTGGAAGACCTTTAAACCAATTAAACTGCTTTATATGGGCTAAGAATAGGTTAAATAAATATATCCAGTGCTTCTTAATTGGCCACTAGAAATAATTATTCTACTTTCCCCCCTGTATCCACTTTTGAATCTCTTATATTCATTAAGAGAATACTATACAAGTTCCATATTTTTGACAATGAAAGCAAGCAAGTGGAAACACATCCAATAACATCAAAAATCCACCCAACAGTGATACCTTTATTGGCCAACCAAAATGCACAATATACATGTTTCAAGCTTTTGAAGCTCCACTGGCTTCTTCATCAGGCAAGGTGTTAAATATAGGAGAAAAAAGTTGAAGATGTTAGTCATAGGCCTGCATTTTTCTGTTTCTGTTTTCAATTCAGAAGGTATGAAGGGGTATTACTTGCAGGCTTGTACCTTTTCCTCCTGGTCATATGGCTGCTGGGAGATTCTCAAAGTCCAGGAAATGTAACATCCATTTGCAAAACAATCAAGATAGTTCTTTTGCAATTACAAAAAAATATAGTTCCTTTGCAATTCCAAGGGTCAACTTTCATTGTGACTAACATTTGAATTTCAGAATTTAAACAGTGCCATGCTGGATCAGACCAAGGTCCTATGTTGTCCAGTATTCTGTTCACACAGTGGCCAACCATTTGGCAGTGGGGCTGATAGTAAGAGATCAGTTCAAATGCCTGCTTTTCTTCCGTTCCTCAGCAGTTGGTATATAGAGATAAGCTGCCTTTGAGAGTGAATGTGATATATAGCCATTTAGGTATTTCACTTATTCCATCTTCAGCACACATGGAGACTTCTCCATAATTAAAAATAGACAGGTCCCTGCCTCCAGGAGATTTTCTAGTAGTCATTGGTACTTTAGGCTTCCGGGTGTTTTGGACTTCAACTCCTAGGAGTCTTCAACTGTCAGACATGGTGACTGAGGTTTCCCTCACCTTTCAGACCTTTTACTTTTTTATCCTGAACACTCTTTGCTTAAACAATGCCTTTAGTGTTTTTATCTTGATCTTTGGATGTTTGTGCTGTGTTGAATAACTAAGATAATATTAATCAGAACTGATAGAATTACTTTTTTTTATTCTGTAAGGCTCTAAGAGCTCAGTTGCATAATGTACACATATTTAATTATTTTGTAATTTCTGATATTTACATATGCTGTTCTTTAAATTGCATAGGCCCCTGAAGCATTTTTACTTTTGCTGAAATGCCTCAGGCTTTTTAACAATTAAGCATTACTTATCCATTTCTTTGCAGTCCTCAGAACATCCCCAAAGCCTCCAAAGTCCCTCAAATAAAAATACTGGGCAAAAAATTGCCCAAACCACCACCAGATGACTTTAAAATATAGCTGCTTAGATATGACTCCCAACTCCTCCCCCCCCCTGAAAAAACACCTGATTTTCACCAAAAAGTGAAACTGAAAGTAGCATGGTGTCACTTCTGGGTCACCAAGAATGCACTAAATGTAGACTGCTAGAGAATGTAGGGGCAAAAATTGACCCAGTGAAATTGCCCACCCCTGTTTTACAATATCTTGGAACATGTTTCCTTCATTTTTGATTTATACTATATGCTCTCCTTTTTTGCTTTTCCCATTCACATTTATGCACATTATCCTTCCACTGAGGTCCAAAATTCTATCACTTCTTTCTTTTATTTGTTGTAGCTTCTGGAAAAAACCAGCAATGTTTTTGAAGAATCAGATGCATCAGCTACAAAAAGCCCTTTGCACTTAGCTGTAAGTACCTGGATTTAGTATAACTGTCCAACTCAAATATTCATGCAAAACTGAATTTTCTTTAGCAAAACTGTATTAAATGTATTTAGCATATATGTCTCTCTATAAATCAGCTTAGTGACTTGTTCAGGTCCCACTAGTGACCTTCAGGGTCAAAGTCAGGATATAAACCATGGTCTCCCCAGCTGTAAGTCCAGCTCAAGTGAAATTTAGGATACCTGAAAAATTAGTGTCAGAACATTGGTGTGATGACAGCAGAGTTTTACGTCTCAATTTTATTTTATTTTATTTTATTTTATTTATTAAATTTATATCCCACCTTTCTCCCAAGATGGGATTTAAGGCGGCTTACAATAATTTTAAGAAGATTAAGCTAAAACATTAGTTTACAAAAGTTTAAAAAAAACCCCACAATATTATTTTTAATGATTAAAAACTGTTTAAAACACTTTAAACTCATTTCAAACATAATTTCCAGTAAAAAATTAAAAACACAGCAGACCTCTTTATATACACACACTACTGCTTCTTAATTAAAATGCCTGCCTAAATAAAAATGTCTTCACTTGCTGGTGGAAAGAGAGCAGGAAGGGGACCAACTGGACCTCCTGTGGAAGGGAGTTCCACGGCCTGGGAGTGACAAGAGGTAAAGCTCTCTCCCAGACGTTTCTTCAACAAAAACACCTCTGAAGGGGTGGGATTGAGGGCTTGTTTACAAAATTAAAATACTCCTCATTCTATTCAAATAGAATGTGTCTCAACCACACACAATTCAGAGAAATTTGGGGTTTTCATGCCAGAGTCAAGAACATGAAAAACTCCTCAAAAGAATCAAAGTATTAACCAGAGTATCAGTGAGTATCCATAAGGATGAGCATTATTGAATGTGTGGCCATCTACATTGCATATATTCATGGGGCTGCACATTTTTGGCACAGGGAAGGCAAATAGATGCGAATTTGTGGAACAATGCAAATGTGCAAAAATTTGCAGCAATTCACATAATACAATTATGTGTAGACTAGTCCTGAGTGGTCTGGAGGAAAGCCCTCTCCTCCAGATCTTAAAAAGTTAACGCTGGCTTGAGATGGTCTTTCATGTTAATGAGGGAAGCAAATATGGGAGACTATTCTCTGTCTTAATATATGTAAAAAGCCTTTCAGAGAAACTTTTAGTAATCTGGATGATTCCATTACTATGAAAAATCGCTACTATTACCCAAAGTCTTACACTTAATGGATGGATAAAGTGCTTTGGTATTAAGTATCCAGTTTTGACCCTTAGGCCTATAATGGTCATCACCAAGCCTTGGAGGTGCTTCTTCAGTCTCTGGTAGATCTGGACATTAAGGATGAAAAAGGACGTACTGCCTTGGATCTAGCTGCATTTAAAGGGCACACTGAATGTGTTGAAGCTCTCATCAACCAGGGTGCTTCCATTACAGTAAAAGACCATGTCACTCAACGAACCCCGCTTCATGCCTCAGGTAAGGTATTCTAACATATTGGTTTGAGGTGCAAAGAAATTTAGTGCGAAGAATAGAAGAACATGTACAGGAATCCTGGAGTAAAAGGGACAAGCCATTTTTTAAAGTGAAAAACATTTTACCTCTTTGACAATGGGAAACAGCTTCAGCAGAAAGACACCTAATTCACATCCATATACTGAAGCCACTACTTTGTATTATAGCCAGTTTTCAATATAATAATGTTTAGTACAGGAGATAATTAGAGTTGTGAAAAATTACTTTTCCACTTAGGTATTCTGTCAGTGAACTTGTATGAGGGAATGTAAATGTAAAAAGTTGTGTCTCTCATTCCCCCTTCAAACTTCACTGAATAATCACTTAATTCCCACTTCACCCTCATTCTTCACTAATGGGAAGACCTGTACTGCACTCAAAATGTACATAAACTCTTCTTGCTGAACAAAAGTTTTCCAGTAATAATATAATGGAGTAGATTGACAACCACTTTGTTCCCTATATTGGAAATCTTGAATAGATATCTAAAATAAATCTTTGTCCTTGAAATTATTACCAGTTGCTGAATTGCCATAATTTATTGGACTGGTGCTTAGCCCTTTTTGAGGACATCACTTCTGCATTTACACTAATTCTCTTATAACTGATTGTAGGCATTTCCCCCCTACGCTCTGGTTTATCATTGAATGTATGCTTCTGTTTCTCTGTTGTGTTTATCTACACACCTCCAAACAAACAGAACAAATGCAGTCTTTTGTACTGTGCAATACCTCAGCATGGTCTGACAGAGACCTCTGTTGGCTGAATAAAATATGGATACTGCTTATTAATAAAAAGTTTAATCAGTTGTGGGCATATTAAATTGGGTACAGGAAGAAATCATGACCCCATCATTTGTTGGCTCTTGCCATCTTTCTCTGCATGGTGATTCTTGCATTCAGAATGCAACTATAGTGTATGTTTGTGTGGGTGTGTTCACTTACACTTCTGCATATCATATAGCAGGGACCGGCAACCTACGGCCCGGGGGCTGGTTAAGGCCCTGGTCCCTGGACTTACCGGCCCAGGCTGAAGGTTGCCGCAGCGGCGCATTTTTGCCACTCTGCAGCCGCGCTCGCTGCAACCACCATTTTGGAAATCAAAATGGTAGTTGCGACGCATTTGCGCATGCGCAGTACTCTTGCGCAGGCGCAAACGCGTCACGGACGTCATTTTGATTTCCAAAATGGCAGCCGTGACATGCGCCGCAGCGGCTGCGGCCGCGCACGCTGCGACTGCGCACACTGCAGCAGCCGTGACAGCAGCGTGTGCAGGGGGGTCGTGCGCGGCGGCGGAGGGTGCGCGCACGAGCAAGCGCACCACCATTTCCCCCCCGCCTCGGCCCAGCCGAGACCTGGTCTACGAGAGACCGGTCCAGGTCTTAAAAAGGTTGCCTTCCCCTATCGTATAGGATCAGTATGGCTTTCCCCCCAGCTCTTTATTTCTTTATTCCAACTGTTTTGTCCCTGCTTTTTCAAACTCAAATGTTTTTAAAATGCAGCAGTTCACAGATTCATCTACATCATGGATGGGCAAAGACTTGTCTGTGGGCTACATGTGGGCGCCAGCGCTGTTTTTATGGTCCCTAGGTCACCCCAGGTGTCAATTTTTTAAAAAAATTAAAAATCTTCCAATATCTTTAAAATCTTTTTTTTTTAAATCTTGTTTTGCTCAGAATGCTCCACAAATGATTTCTAGGGGCTGTGAAAGACATTTACACTACGGTTGGAGTTCCACTATCTTCTGCCTGGGAGTCCAAATGAAATTTTGCAAATTTTTTCAAAACTTTTATACTTCAGGATGCCCTAAAATCTCCTCTATGGGCCAGTAGATGACAGCTGTTTGTTCCAGATTTATTTTGCTTTTCTAATCATGGGATGTGCATTTTTTTTACTTTCCCCTCTTTCTCCCCTTTATAGCTTTGTGTGTGTGTGTTTGTGGTTAATTTGATTTCTTTTACCCAGAAGCCTCCCACTAAATACAGGTCTATCAATTCAGCTGAAAAATGTCAAAACTTCTCACTTCTTTGGGGCCTATCACACGACACAGTTTTAGTGCTGCTATTCCACTTTCACTGCCATGCCAGCATCCTATTAAATCTTAGGATTTGCAGTTTTTGGAGGAGCATTTAGAATTCTCAGCCAGGGAGTTCTTGGGCCTCACTGAACTACAAATCCCAGAATTCCATAGAATGTTTCTAGGGCAGTTAAAGTAGAATAATAGCACTATGACAGTGCTGTTTGATAAGGCCCAAAGGATGTGGGCATGAACATATTTGGGAGAGCATATCTAGGATGTTAGACACCTGTACATAGTTATCCATCCATATACATGCACAAGTACCCTTTATTTACTTGCAGAATGGTAAAACGTTTTTTCCTTTGTAGTAATTAATGGACACACACCATGTTTACGGCTTTTATTGGAAGTAGCAGATAATCCTGATGTAACAGATGTGAAAGGACAGTAAGTTTAGTTTGTTTTCATATGTTTGTATAACATCATTGACTTTGGGAACATTCTGAGCACTATCATTTAAATTTGAACGCAGGGCTCTATTGCCCAATTCATACATCTTCTGGTGCAGCAATGGATTGCACTTTTGTAGACACACATGGAATGTGATGGTCTCTGACTTAGATGACTGATTTGTCAGTTTTGTTGTACATAGTGCTGAAGGGTGGTTGGGGCAGAAGAGAGAAAGAGCTGCTGGATACAGCATCTGTTATTCCCAGCAGTCCATGTACTTCACAATTTGACTGCTGCAAAGTGCTCTACATGGGGCTTTCTGTAAAGACTAATCAGAGACTGCAGCTACTGCAAAGTGCAGCATGTGATACAGGGGTAATGACAGGAAGGGAATAGAGTTGCAAAGTTTGGAGAAAATGATAGATAACATGTTGCCAAAACCACAGAACTTGAATATACAATTATGGTTGTCTCTCGTTTTGTAGGACTCCGCTAATGCTAGCTGTGGCTTATGGACACATAGATGCTGTTTCCTTGTTACTTGAAAAAGAAGCCTCTGTGGATGCAGCTGATATCCTGGGATGCACTGCTTTACATCGAGGGGTAACTGTTGATTTTGGAACACCTTATCTTATATTTTTGCACTATGCTTTTTGCACATATATGTGCCTGATAAGAGGAGTATGACCACCAAAGTCAGGTCTGAGTCTAGACTTTGAAACTTCATGCCATACAACAAATACATATGCAAGTTGATCTCACACAGCAAAGTGTCTCTAAGATCCAGAACACACTGCAGAAATAATCCAGTTTGAGATCATTTTAGCTTCCCTGGCTCAATGCTAGGGAATTCACTGTAATTTTGTGAGACATTTTTTAGCCTTTTCTGTCAGAGAGCTCTGGTGCCATAATAAACTACACTTCTTAGGATTCCCTAGCACTGAGCCAGGGCAGTTAAAGTGGTCTCAAACTGGATTATTTTTGCAGTGTGTTTTGGACCAAAGTCATCCTTTTATTATATTTGACTAAAAGCCATTACGAACCACATAAGGAGATATAAGACAAGTTATTTAAAAGAGAATGGCCATGATTCAGAAACATGATAAAAATCCTGCTGAATCTGATCAAAGACCTATAGAGTACAGCGTTCTGTTATATTATTGTATATTATTATTATATTTATTTATATCTCATCTTTTCCCCAATCTGGGATTCAAGAGCATCTTGCAGAATTGTGCTATATTGTTTGTATTTCATTTGTTGTTTTACTAGCTATATTTTTAATTGGTTTTAATTTTATATCTAGTTTAATGATATTTTTAACTTCTGTATTTGGTATATTTTTAAGCTATGTTTATCTACATTTCTTTTAACATTTGTAAGCCACTTTGAGTCTTAGACTGGGGAAAGGAGGGATATAAAGTTAACTAACAGCTGAAAAATTTACATTGTACAAAAGTTGACAATATAATTAAACTATTACATTAAAAGCAGTTAAAAGCAAACTATTAAAAAGAACAACAAATATAACAACAAAGCACATGTATAAGGCCCTTTCCCCTTGAGTAGTTAGCCCTCAAAGTTCTGCAGAGACAAAAGGATCTTCACCTGACTTTGAAAGGATGGTAAATAAGGTGCCTGCCTTAACATCTCTGAGAAGGAAGTTCCAGAGTCTGGGGGCAAACACTGAGAAGGCCCTCTCCTATGCTCCCACCAGCGGTACCTGTGAGGGTGACGGAGCAGAGAGAAGCACTTCCCTAGCAGATCTCAAAACATGATCGGGTTCATATGGGGAGATATGATCCTCCAGAATCTATTCTGTTCATGCAAACAAGTTTGTACTCCCCAGCAGTTTTTGGAACAAGGCATGTATAGTGTGGCAGTAACCCGGGGTGGGGATGGGAGTTTTTTGGTTTTTTTAAGTTATACTTTCTTTTAAAAGTTTTAAATTTTGTAACTGGGAGAAAGAAGGAAATGTAATAAAACCTTTGCAGCCCATGCCTTGTGTAGTGTTGCAGTACGTACTGGAAATGAGGGCTGGGCTGCATGTGTTGTTTGCCATGATGGCTCCTAGGCATATATAGCACCCCAAAGCCACTGTACCTTAACAAGACTTCCCTCACAGCTAGAACTGGGGAGAAGATGGAAGTCTTGAATTTGTGATGTATTTTGGAGGTGCCCAGGAGGACTTTGGACGAAGACTGCAATTCCAGGAACAATCTTTTCCATCTCCAGCACCAAGGCTGGATTGCTTTGTACCTTGAACTGCATTTTGGAACTGTAGAATGATATCAGGGAGAAGATCTCAGTCCCTTTGAAGGGGGCAGATTTGGGGCAACCAGCATTTTTAGTTGGTTATCAAGCTATTGCTTCAGATATTTTATCTTTACAGTGACTAAACTCATAGGAGTCTGCTTGTAGACTTGTATGTGTCTATTGGATAATGCCCATGGCAAAGAACACTACCTCCCATTTTGCTGTGCCTAGAGAAGATTCTGAACTAGTTCTAAGTTTGTTTTTTTTTAAATGTAGATATAGTATTTTATTTATTTCATTTCATTTCATTTCATTTTATATGAAAGTATATGAAAGGAGTGACCACATATCTGCACATATAGTCCTTTGCAAGGAAGGGCAAAGAGCCCTGTACAAGTTCCACCATTCAGAGTCCTACCATTGTACAACATTGTTGTAAAAAAATTCTCTATAAAGTGAATATTCATAAATTTTCTTTTCTTGACAACAACAACAACAAAACAATTTAAAAAACTCCAACCTGTCAACTGTTACCCTAAAAAGTGGGAGTGGGCTTGGGGTCTCTACCAAAGTGCCAGCATCTCTTTGGTATTTTGGGGAACTTATTAGCTCAAAAGGAGGTCTGTACAAGACAGGTAACTTCAGGGATCTTTTCACCTGTGTATACCAGTATTAGCTGCAGTGAGACTCTGGTTTCAGTGAATAAAAGTTTTATGCACACAAACACACAAAACCAGTGCAACCTCAAGAAAAGAAGAGTGGAAGATTGGATAATGAGAAGTTGGGAATTAGAGGGGGTGATAATTACCAGTCCTGAAGAGAGGGGTCCACAGAAGTGGCTCAGACAGTATTTAAGAGTGACACAATGAGAGAGACCTTCTATGCACACAAAGTCTGCAAATAAATTGTAGCCCATGAGGCTAGAAATGGGGCTGACATGTCCTTAGATCAATGTGACCCTTTGCCTAATTTCCAAAGGTCATTGTGACCACTCCGAAACATGCCTGACGTTAGGTATCAAGTATGAAAAATCCATATCCAGTGTTGTAACTCTGAACTAGGGGAATTTTTAATTACCTCACTTAATGGAACAAGTTATACGTAGTCCCTAGAAATCATTTCCCATCTGTATACCGAGGTGCTAGAATAGGGAATTCACAGAGGCAGAATTCTTTCTATTGATTGTAATTTATTCAGGGGAAACACACATCAAAACAAGCACACACACACACACACACACGAGCTAAGAAATAAAAGGATTTGAGCATTGGATTAGAACAAGAGGCTCCACTAATGGTGATACTTACTATTGATGTGGTGACTCTGGGTGGTCCAGTTGGTTGGTATGGCCTTGGACTCAGCTGTATCAGAATGCACTGAGACGGATGACAATGAGTCAGAACTAGTCAGAATTCAAAGTGGCGTGGAGACACCATGATTTCTAGCCAGCCCGAGGAAACAAAGGAAATTTGGGTTCTTATGTAGGGCAAAAATAGCCTAAGGCAAAGGACCAAACCTGCATGGGAAAAGATCACTCAAGATAATAATAATAATAATAATAATAATAATAATAATAATAATAATAATAATAATAATAATAATTTTTATTTCTATCCCGCCCCTCTGCAGAGCAATCGGGGTGGCTTGCAACATTACAGTTTCCATTAAACAAAACATAAAATCCCGAATCCCACCCATCCTTTAAGAAGTAAGGGTTTTTTTTATTCTAGGCTGGGTGGTGCTGGGCTTAGTGTCTCTCCCCCAGATGACACCGGATGGCAATGGAGGGAGGGCTCTTCTTCTTAGTCTAGGCCCGATGGTGCTTGGCCTAGTGTCTCTCCCCCAGATGACATCGGATGGTAATGGAGGGAGGGCTTATTATTTTAGGCCCGATGGTGCTCGGCCTAGTGTCTCTCCCCCAGATGACATTGGATGGTAATGGATAGGGGTTTCAAAGGTGGGAATGGGGTTGTAAATGGGCACTCTCCAACTTGGGTGCAAAACATCCTGCTTGGGTGCAAAACATCCTGTAAATCACCTAGCCTTCCTGTCTCAGAAGTATGAATTCATCCTTGACTGCAGCTCCCAAACTGTTTAATTTGTTATTCTGGTACCTTGAATAGGATCATGGCTGCTCATAATTCAGAATTCATTCAGGGCATGGAAGGGAATACACCACAAAATTGGCAGTCTTCCAGTGGTTATAACTACTGGAAGACTACCAATTTTGTGTGTATGCTTGAGACTTTTTTTGGCTCAGTAGATGCAACAGAACATCTCTCACACTTTTTAAAATACAAAAACTAATGGGCTTTTTAAAATAAAAAAGCATTCATTTTTTGCACAGAACCAGTGTGTTTTCACAGAAACATTTTATTTTGAACAAAACACGTTTGTTTATTAAAAAAAAACTTGTACCAAAAATCCTTGGTATAATTTGCACAAAACCTCCTGAAATTTACAATTCATTTAATATGCTTGTGTTTATAATCAGATTATGACAGGACATGAAGAATGTATCCAGATGCTGTTAGAACAAGAAGTATTGATTTTGTGTAAAGATGCTAGGGGCCGGACACCTCTACATTACGCAGCAGCCCGTGGACATGCCACATGGCTGAGTGAATTAATGCAGTTGGCGCTTTCAGAAGAGGACTACAGTTTTAAAGATAATCAAAATTACACACCTTTGCACTGGGCTTCTTATAATGGTAATCTTTTATTTAAAACTTGTATTTAGCTGCATGTGTTAGGGATAGTGTGGAGATCTGGATACAAAGTGAGTTCACTCGCTTATGAAACAAGAGTTGTAGACTATTTGAAATTCTCAGCACAGTATTCAAGCAAGCAGATGTAAGTAGGTAAGTGTGAATGAAGACCAGACACAGAATTATAATCAAAAGGTAAAAAGAAACTAGAGTTTTTATGGCATTTAAGAATAGGAAGTGGAAAAATATGTTGTTAGTTTTGAATTGCTTTAATTTTTTTTACTGTAATTTGCCTTTTGTTACTGTGTGCCTTCAAGTTGTTTCCAAGTTATGATGACCCTATCATAGAGTTTTCTTGGCAAGATTTGTTCAGAGGAGATATGCCTTTGGCTTTCTCTGAGGTTGAGAGAGTTTGGGGGGAAGCAGACGACTGCTTCCGGGACGCCGCCGGACGGAGCGCCGGCAGAGCGGAGCCTCCGCACCACGGCGCTCCTGCAGCGTCCCTAAAAGGAGCTCCAAATTGGCGCTCCTTTTAGATGTCAGGGAAACTGCGCCCTAAAAGCGGCAGGCGCACTTTCCCTGACTCTTCTGCCGCAGCGCATGCAGTCGCTGCGGCGTGAGGTCATCCCCGGAGCGCCGGCCATGTGGAGGGCCGGCGACTCTGAGGGCGACCTCAGGAAGAGGAAGGAGCGCCGCGCGTGCGGCTGCTCCTCCTCTTCCTTGCCTCGGAGACGGCTCAATAAGCCGTCTGCCGAGGCCCTTTGACTTGCTCTAGCTCACCCATGGGAATTTTATGGCTCAACAGCAATTTGAACCCTGGTTTCCCCAAGGATTCAAATTACTACGACACACTGGCTCTTGTAACCTTCCTAGGAAGCTGTTAGTAGCTGAAAAGCAATCTATAAATATAATTTAATTAGAGATTGGAAAAGTTACTGTTTACGTATGCAGGCATAGGGATTTTGGGAGCTGTGATCAAAATAACTTTTCTAGACTCTGAATATACTAAACAGTAAGGGAGAGGAGCTGTAGCATAGTGATAGAGCATATGCCATACAGGCCTGCATTGCAAGGTTCAGTTCCTGGCACCTTCAGCTAAAGATTCTCTGGGCTTAGGAAAGACCTCTGCATCCAGACTGATGTAGCACTTGGAATGGCCAATACATAACTTATATGACAGAACTTGCGTTAGGAACTTTCTTTGGTCCTATCAGGAGGCAATACGTGCAGCGTAGAGATCTTTCTCCTCTGCACGTATTGCGTCTTCAGAGTCCTGTCCAGCAGAGCTGTTTAGGGTGGTGAGGGACCTGACGCAGGTGCCCCCTGCACTAAATCCCTTACTTAATCCGACAGCGGCCTGCTGTGACACGTTTAACAACTTCTTTGTGGATAAAATATCTCAGATAAGAGCCAACTTAGACACCACTATTCTACCAGAAACTATAGACGAGGTGTCCAGCGACTCCGTCAATGAAGTTATTCTGGATCAGTTGCAATCTGTGAGTACCGATGACGTGGACAAGCTCCTTGGTAGAATAAGGAAAACAACTTGCCCTCTTGACCCTTGCCCATCGTGGCTGACCATCCAGGGGAGGGGTGCATTGAGGAGGTTCCTTATGGACATCATCAATGCATCCTTTAGGGAGGGATATATTCCATCTTGTCTGAAGGAAGCAGCTGTTAGGCCGCTTCTGAAAAAACCCTCCCTAGATCCCCTGGATATGAACAACTATAGGCCAGTTTCACTATTGCCATTCTTGAGCAAGGTCATCAAGAGAGTGGTTGCTCTTCAACTCCAAGCTGTCTTGGATGAAACCGATTATCTAGACCCATTTCAAACTGGCTTCAGAAACAGATTGAAACTGAATCCGGACAAGACGGAGGTGCTCACGGTAGCGGCCCCGAAACCAAGAATTGGGTTGCAACCTCCAGTCCTGGATGGGGTCACACTCTCCTCCAGTGACTGTGTTCGCAGTCTGGGGGTGCTCCTTGACTCGTTGCTCCTGATGACAAATCAGGTAAATGCGATAGTCAAGAGCGCCTGTTATCAGCTGCGCCCATTTCTGGAAGTAAGGGATCTCGAGACCGTTGTACACGCACTGGTAACCTCATGTCTCGATTTCTGTAACACGCTCTACATGGGGCTACCCTCGTGCTTGGTTCGG
>CM034701.1:192028630-192045883 GCA_020142125.1 Phrynosoma platyrhinos | reverse complement strand
GGTACCCAATCTTGCACCCTCCTTTGCTTCACAGTTCCACTGGTGCATTCAGAGAAACATCTCCATTCTTGCTGTCCATCTTCCCAGAGGTGAAAACATCTTTGTAGATGCTCTTAGTCAAAACACACATTTGAGCCACAAGTGGAAGCTCCATCCTGAGATGCAGAAGCCATTTTTTCAGCAATGAGGCATTCTGAGCTAGATCTTTTTGCTTAGGCTCAAAACACTGTATACAGAGTACTGTCCCAGGGTGCATCAGAACAGGTTGCAAAGAGATGCCTTCTTCTTCAGCTAGTATGACTTCGCACTGTATGTATTCCCTCTGTTCCCTTTCCTGACCAGAGTCATTGCAAAATTTGTTGGGATTAGGTGCAGTGCATCCTGATCACTTTGTGGTGACCAGTTCATACATCTTCACCTATCCCAAGGAGAGTATGTTTGGTTGCCTCACAGACCAAATCTCCTCACAATGTACTATGGTCAGATATCCCAATCTCAATACTCTACACCTGTTAGCATAGAGAATCCTGCCCTAGATGCCTTACCGGTTGTGGTGAGGGAGATTATTGATGCTGCTCGTCGACCTTCTACCAGAAGATCCTATGACTAGAGGAGGAGGTTTGCTGTTTTCCTACCTCCATGGTTAATTGATATTGTTGAAGCTACTGTTGCACATGTTTTGGACTTTTTACTGTCTTTGTTGAATTGAAGCCTCTCGTTGTCTTCAATTTGCTGCTGCTTGGGTGCCATTTCAGCACATTTTCAGTTTTTTGGAAAGGCTTCTTGTTTTACACATCCTTAGATTATTTTTTTAAAGGATACAAGTACCTTCCCCCAGCATCAGATTTTGGACTTGGTGCTTGGTCAGCTCTGCAGGAGATGCTTCAAGCCAACGGCAGCATGTGATTATTTTACTCCTGTGATGGATGACCGCTTTTCTCATTGCCATTGTAGCTGTAAGGAGAGGTATCAAACTTTGTGCTTTGCAGGTAGATGCACTGTATCTTTAGTTTCATCCAGACAGGGTTGTGTTGAGACTTTCTTACCAGATGTAGTGTCATCCTCAACCAGGATGTTGTGTTATCTTCTCTATTTTGGAATCCCACTTCGGACTTTGAGTGGTGTTGGCACTGCCTCAGTGTATGGAGGTCATTAACAATATGGACAGGACTGCAATCTTTTGTACCTCTCCTAGATGGTTTGCTGCTCAGCATCAAGGAAGGGACTGGCTATCTCCTTGCAACGATTTTCAAAGTGGATTGCATCGACTATCTGGCTGTCTTACAAACTGGCTTGAAAGGACCCTCCAACTGAGGTTCAAGTCCACTCTACCCTGGTGGTTGGCGCCTCCTGTGCTTTCTTGGCTGGTGTCTCAATCAAAGATATTTGCTGTATGGCTACCTGGTCCCAACATATGATTTTTATTTCATATTACAGAGTGGACTTGAGGTTTCAAGCTGGCACCATGTTTGGGAAAATTGTGTCATTCCTTACTTGAATGTGCTGATTGAATAATTATTTCTGTATCCTATTGCTGAATACGTCTGAATCCAGCCTTATTTTGGTACTGTGTTCTACTATTTCAGGGATTCTTCCTTATTTGGGAACTGTCAATTCTGTCATTCTTGTTGTATGACATATTGGAGCAGGGGATTGTGCTTATGCTTGTTGACTATATACATGTTTTTCAATAAAGTTTGATTGTTTGCATTGACACTCCTGCCTCCTACTTCTTGTAGCTTGCTAGTCTCCCAGTTGTATGAGTCACAGATACTACGCAGAAGAAGGACAGGTTGCATACCTGTAACTGTAGTTCTTTGAGTGTTCTTCTGTAGATATTGCACAATACTGCCCAGCCTCCCCTCATCATGTCTTGGTGGTTCACATGGATGTCTGCATTGTTGTCCTATATAATTGGTGGGTTTGGGTGGGAAGCCTCTTATATAGGGGTGCCGGAGGTGGGTGGGGCTACCACCAAAACTCCTCAGAACGCTATAGAATGATGATCCCAAAGAGGCACTGCACAGATGCAAGATAACCCAGTTGTGTGAGTTCATAGATGACCACTCAAAGAACTGCAGTTATAGGTATGCATCCTGCCCTTTTCAATTCTGCAAATATGGCTTTCAACCTCTGGAGTTTGCTTTGGGATTTTTGGACAAAGGGAGTTTAAAATTTTCAGATGAATGTTATTATCCTATAGTCTGAGCTCGTAAACATGCTCTGCAGACCTTTTGCAATGCATCAGTCTTACTTGAATCTAGATGTCATGTTTTCTAGACCTCTTCATATTGCTGCACAGAATGGTTTAAAGATGGTAGTTGAGGAGCTACTGGCAAAGGGGGCATGTGTACGAGCGGTAGATGAAAATGGTAAGTAAAACATTCATATTTGTCATTCATGAACAATAACTCTCAGTCATATATAGCACATGTATTTATATTTTTAAACTACACATAAACTAGACAATGTTAACTAATGTGCTAATCATAAAAAGATGTTCAGTATACAGTTTATTAGACAAGAAAAGCTGTTTCATCTATTGCAACACCTTTTATTTAACATACATACAGTACCCTCTTTAATTTTTGTTTTGTTTTGCACCCATTGTTTGCAAGTAAATACATTATATTATTTAATATAACTAGAATTAGCATTTTTTTAGTTTTATAAAAAGCACCAGGAAATTTAACTTCTTCCATTGAAGACTGCTGTGTTTTAAAAACATTGTTAAAGCATGGTTGAGAGGGGAAAATCAACATGGGTTCAATTGTGTCCCATATTGACATCAAAACAGCTTCCAGGTCTGCCAGCATAATATATGTGATTGGTTACTGCCACCTGATGGTCGTAGAGGCATAAACAATTACAGGTTGAGTCTCCCTTATCTCTAATGCTAGTCACCAGAAATGCTTTGGATTTTCGATTTTTTTGGATTTTGGAATACCCGTATTTGTATATATGTACATAATGAGATATCTTGGGGCGGGGTGGGATCCAAGTCTAAAGCAAAAATTCATTTATGTTTCATATACACCTTATACACATACCTTGAAAGTAATTTTATACATTTTTAATAATTTCGTGCATGAAGCACAGTTTGGGTACACTGAACCATCAGAAAGCAAAGGTGTCACTATCTCAGCCACTCATGAAAAACATTTTGGGTTTTGGAATATTTTGGATTTTGGAATTTCAGTTAAGAGAGACTTGGCCTGTATTTATTATAAAAAAATAATACCCAGAATCCAAAACAGCAAAACCTTTATTTGGCCAACCAAAAATGCATAAAATATATCATGCAATCTTTTGAAGCTCCATCGAATTCTTCATCAGGCAAAGATATTAAAAATCATATAGGAGAAGAAAAAAATGACAATGTTATGACAGTGTTAATAACATTTTATCAAGATGTTCTTGTTGTCAGTTAGGATGGTCTGAAGGAATATTAATGCAGGCAGAGACCACTCCTCTCTTTGGCCATGTGGACTCTGGGAGTAACTTCTGTTGCATATGAAGCTGAAGTTTTATTGTCTGGATTTAACTACTTTTTGCTCCCAGATTCCACATAGCTAAAGACAGGAGGGCTTCTGCCTACATTGATATCCTTCGAGACCATCCTAACAACATCAAAAACATCTTCACAAAATGTAGGCCTGTAGGACTGTCATTTTTCTTTTTTGCCTGTATGACTTTCAACTCCTTTTCCTGATGAAAAAGTCAGTTGAGCTTTGAAAACTTGCAAAGTGTACTTTATGGGGTTTTTTTGTTTGTTTGTTTTTTTGTTGGCCCAATAAAGGTATTGCTATTTTGTGGATTTTGGATGTTACTGTATTTTGCTGTATGGCCAACATTGCTGTTCCTGAATATATTAATTATAAGTATCTCACAGATCCTCTCATTCCCACTGCAAGTCTCTTTCAGTTCCCAGTTCTGAATAATGTTAAGGTATATTGAATTCTGTACTCTCCATCCCTTTTGATGGACTGGTATTTCATAAATTGCTGGCAGATGATATGAAAATAATTGCTACATGTCACTGAAAACATATTGAGCTAGATCTAATGTGTTTAGTCATACAAACTCATGGTGTTTTGGAAATCTATGCTAGGCGTGTGAGAGTTTTCCTATTATAAAGCTTACTTGGACGCAACAGTCTTTGAGCTTACTCAGAGGAGCTCTTTATGTCCCAGTTTTTGAGCAAAAGGCAGTAAAACCCACCTCTTGTGTTGTAATGACAATGGAGCAGCAGCATGACTACATTTTCTTCCCTGTAGCCTTTGGTGCTACCTGAAACCTGGATCCAGAGGGTTTCTTGGCTCTCCAGAGCAGGTTCTAAGGGTGTACAGGGGAAGTTCCAGCTACTGTCCTTGATTTGGACAACAATTTTATTGAGTCATCATCCACGGAAACTGTATTGTCAGGTCTTGTTTTGCACCATTTTCTGCAAGACAGGAAAAGCAGGTACCTGATAAAAAGCAGGCTCATTGCATGCCACCTTTTGTCTTGCTACTGCATTCTCCAGCACTCCCAAGATGATTGTCCTTTGGGATATTAGCTACCCCACCTAATTTGGTGTCATCTGCAAATTTGATAAGCGTGCTCTCTATTCCATCCTTCAAGTCATTTTGAAGCAAAGGCCCTATGCTTGGCTTTCCCCTTCCACTATATAACAAACTCCAGGAGCACCTGGCCACTCCCACTAAGTGTCCTATCATTTTCACACCATTTCCAGGACATCCCTTTTGGTTAGGATCAGATCTAAAATCCCCTTGTTGCCTCTACCAATGAAATTGTCTCTAAGGCAAGTGAGGAACTGTATTAGACCTTATATTCTTAGCAGAGTTGAGTTCCAACAAATATTAGGATAGTTGAAATCTCCCATTACTACTCATCTCTTTTTTCTGAATGTGAACTTATTTTTATGAAATAGCTAATGTCAGCACACAACAAAATTTGCACAGCTAATGATCGTAATTGGATCAAAAAAACTTATGGCATCAAGTTTGGTTTTTTGAGAACAGATTTACTGAGCTCTTTTGTAGTACTAATAACATCTGTTTAAGTAACATAATTATGACACAAACAGGTTATTTTTTTTTATATATGGATACATTACTATAGGTGGTACACAAATGTGCTTTTGTTGTGTTGATGCCCTAGCTCTAGGTTAAACACTACTGAAGAATCTTCCTGTCAGAATTGCTGTTATCTGCCTTCAAGTCAACTCCAACCTATGGTGATGGTGGTGTTGTTTGGCAAGATTTATTTAGAGGAGGTTTACCATCGCCTTCCTTTAAGGCTGGGAGAATATGGCTTACCCACAGGCACTCAGTTTCCAAGGCTGAGCATGAGCCTTGGTGGTACAGTGGTTAAATGCCAGTACTGCAGCCACAACATTGTGCGTTAGATCTCACAGGGCTCCAGGTTAACTCAGACTTCCATCGTTTCGTAAGTATGAGTACCCATCTTCTTGGGGGCAATTGGCATACACATTGTAAACTACTCAGAGAGTGTTGAGTTCACTATTAAGTGGTACAGAAATGTAAATGCTATTGCTATTTAGAATCCTGGTCCAACACTCAAGCCACTATACTATGCTGGCTCTGCTTCCAATACAGATGTTCTCCTGTAGACTGAATTTTTCCCCCATAACCAATCAGAAGAGGCAAAATGCTCAGACCAATACTACATTTTCCTTCAGGACATGATCTATACTTTCAGCACTACTGAGCCGAGCACTACTATTATTTAGAGTGAAAGGGCTGTCTTGGGCAGTTGAGGAGTGGCAGCAGCAGCACCTAAGCAAGAGTCCTCTTGACCTTTCTCATCCTCCTGAGCTGGTGCCCCAATGGTGGTGATACACACTTTCTGCTGGCCTGGATTGACCAGCACTCTCACTGTTTAACCACTGGTGGCGCAGTGGTTAAATGCCTGTACTGCAGCCACTCACTCATAGACCACAAGGTTGCGAGTTCAATACCAGCCAGGACTGAGGCTCGACTCAGGCCTGCATCCTTCCGAGGTCGCTAAAATGAGTACCCAGCTTGTTGGGGGGCAATCAGCTCACAGTTGTAAACCGCTTAGACATCCCATAGCGTGATATGAAGCGGTATATAAATAAGCTGCTTTGCTTTGTTGCTTTATCTCAATCACAGACAGCACTTTGGGAAAGGTTCATGACAGAATGAGTAAGCAGAGACCATTCAGCCCAGGACATGTTTTCTAAAAGGCATTGTACAGGTACACTCTGCTCAAGTAACACAGACTTGCACTACTTCTGATGCATTGCTTGAATGGGCAGGGAGCAGATATGCAATGGTGTGGGAGGTGGTGGGTAGCAAAGGGTTAGGGAACAGATGTATGTATGCCACACAGCTTGCCTTCACTCTCTAAGTTAGCGTGCCACCCTCAGGTGCAGTGGAGGATACTGTCCTGTTGCCAGTGCTGAAGTAAGTTTCAAGTGCCTGTTCAGTTGGCTTCTGTGCATGAAAAGGGCGCTGTTTTGTCATTTGCCTTGCACAACCAAGTGGCTTAGCCTAGCCCTATTTAGTTCAACACTTTATGCACATATTTAAAAACTGCCTTTTAACTAGAATAGATGTTTGCTTGCATGGTAGCTGTATTTTGGCAGTCATGTTCCGTGTCAGCTATTTTTTTCGGAACCCCCCCCCCCCTTTACGGGAGTAAGCTACATTATCTCGGGGAAAAGGCAGTGTGGAAGGCAAAAGTAACTCCTATCTAAAAAGTTTTCCCCACTCCATATCAGCCATGGTCAAGCTAGCTGTGAAGTCACCCTAGTTGGGACCCATCTTTGTTTCACTCATAGTCTTCCAAGTAAAACACATGTAGAAGGATGATGGGTTGCTGGCTGGAGAAGCTTCAAGTGGCATGTCAGCAGGGGACCTGATGACATTAGATTATATGGCCACTGTCCCAGTATCACTATGTGTCCCTGTCTTGCAAGACCATTAGGCCCATGAAAGGCCCCTAGTAGGAAAAGGAGAATTAGACATCTCTATTTATTTCAACATTTTATGCACTTGTTTAGAAACTGGCTTTAAACTAGAATAGAGCTATATAAATAAAGTTTCCTACTCCTGGTACGCGATATATACCAAATGACATTGTGATGCAGAGATAGGTCCAGCTATTACATTTTCATGAAGATTACTCAGTTCTTGTTATTATTAATTATTTGGATTCTGTGTTTCTGTGATTTAGTTTTGCTTTGTTTACTTCAGTAGAATCTTTGCTATATTTACTGCAGTCTTCCTAAATTAAAACACTATTTGCTTAATGGTAAGATAAATATGGTAGAATTATCCACTCGTTATTTTAAATTATTTTGTCAGACTATTTAATTTGTGAAAATGCTTTTCCATAAAAAAATAACCATTTATTCAAAAATATCTGAGATTTTTCACTTAAAATGCAAGTCATTGTTCTCAGAATGAGAGTTACTTGTATGATATGAATTAAGCCTACATATGCCTTGATTCATAAAGTTGTTTTCAAATGAATTTTTCTTTGTGGATTGTGTTTATTTCATGCTGTGGAGGCTGTAAATTGCCTGCTGCTTTATTGTTATTTTTTAAAAAGTGCTTCTTATGGTCATGTAAGCTTAAACCACTTTGTGAACTGTGTTTTTTCCTAGCATGCTAAATTTTCAAAAGTAACACTGCCTTGCCTGCTGTGATTGTGACTAAACATACGTTTCCAGGCTATAAATTCATTTAGAGATGTATCTGAGGAATGCGCAGATCTCTTGCTAGTTAGTAGCCCTAGTACTAACCATGGCTTTGTCTGCATTTGTGCCCAGGTCATACACCAGCCCTGGCTTGCGCTCCTAACAAAGAAGTGGCTGACTGCCTGGCACTCATTTTGGCTACCATGATGCCTTTTTCTCCTTCCAGTACAATGATGGCTCTCAACTTCGTTTCTCTTAAAAAAGACAATTTGAGCAGGACTCATCTCTGCAATAGCTCCAGTATGAGTAGTGCCATTAACTCTTATAGTAAAACATTAAATAATGATGCAGGAGCAGAAAATGGATACAATGAAAATGATTCTGATTCTGAAACATTTTGATTTTAGCATTCAATGCTCCTTTCTTGGTTTCATTAAGTTGTTTTTTCCCCCTTAAAAAAATCTGAATATCTCACTGTTACAGTTGACTTACATGTATGATTGGTATGACTATACTTAGGCAATGAAAGGCTTACAGTTGCAGTAGAGCCTTTCTGAAAAGTAAAGATTTTAAAATGCATTCTTGTTAATGTTCTGCTACTTCCAGCTCTGTTGTGCATTCCATAAGTCCCAAGGGCTTTTGTGGAAGTCTCTACCTCCTATTTTATGCAGAAAGCAAAAGCTGCCTTTTTCCATTTTAACAGCACAAGTAAACAGGAACCATCATGTATATATATATATATATATATATTATTGTGTTAGCTATAGTGTATTGTTAATACAATGACATTTTTCCAGAGTAGTGTTTGTAGCTCATAGGAAGAAACTTAGATCTTCCTTTACTTTATTGTCTGTTTTTTAAGTCATATAGTCTCAGTTTTTCAATATCTTTGTTATACAAACCAAAGTTAAAGCCACAGGTGTGTTTTGTTTTTGTTTTCTTTTGGAAAAACTGCCAGTATCATCACTTTCTATGGAAATTAAAAATTCTAAATCGTACATGTATTAAGCACTTAAGAACACAAAAGGCACTTTTAAAAGCCATTAGCCACTCTTTCATTTATGATTTGAAAATATTTAGGGCCAAATCTTGCTTGTCTCCACTTGCAGCAAAGAGATTACTAAGGCAGATATGATTTGCCTTGTTTTTTTTATTATTTGGCAAAAGCTTGCACAATTGATTTGCATTCTGCAGTTAAAAGGTCCCCAGAAACATGTGTTGCCTGTGCTGTCAGGCAGTGATCCATTCTAAGAGAAATCAACTTAAATTGATAACGCACATAATATGTTCGATATTTCCCAGTTTAAATTGATTTTGTTTTTACTTCAAGATTTCTAATTTGTATTGTAATTTTTATCTTAAATATTATCTAGTTTTTAAAATCTGTAATGTTTGAGTTATATCAACATATACAGCTATACACTGTAATTACCATTACTGTGCTAAGATATGTAGAGCAGATAAAACCAAAACACACACAAATCGGAAAAGCCAAGCAATCATCAGGAAATTCATAAGAAAATTGTGACATACTAAAAAGGTCTGCTAACATCAGCTTACTTATTAAACATATGCATTATGAATATCTACTCCTTCTGCCAAAGCTTCTAGGTCAAATGGACCCTGTTCCTCACCTGAGAAAGATGTACAGAAAGAAGAATGAGACTCTTAAAATACAAAGAACTAACCAGCTATATCATGAGGACCAAAAGGATTCAGTATCATAAATGGGAAGACTTTGTTATTTTTTTAATAATGCAGGTGAAAAATAAGTTTTCTAATCACACATGCACACACAGTGTTTTATGTAATTAAAAAACTTGGTTGTATTGTACACTTAAAGACACAAATTTCTAGTCGATACTTGGACATTTGTAACTGATAATGATGTGTTGATCACAATTTATTTTTCCAGACTAGACAATGTTCATACTTTTAATGTTTAATGTGTTTATATTTATTTGAAATGAAACAAGTGCCCAGAAAAAAAATGACCATGGTTTGTTCTACTCTTTAGTTCTTTTATGTCTTACTAGCTATTAATTTAGGCCTAGTACATTGGGTTTGATAGGAAAAAATATAGGTACATGATGCAGCTACAGTTTTTGGTTGTTATACAGCAAGCTAGGTGTAAAAGAAAGAGTAGCTCTGTTTATGCCTAGTTGGGCAATGGGGAGTGAAGATATATGATACATGATTAATAGTATTGATTGCCAGGAGTAAGTCCATGGTGGATTTATTCCTTCAATAACGAAATGGTGCTCTATGTTTCATAGTACAAACCAAAAGGCTAACAGTAGAGCCAGAAGGGATCCACCCTTCTTCTTTCTTTGAAGCAAGATATATTACATCTCCTTACCATGAAAATTAAAAAGAGAAAAGTTTTAAACTGAGAATTTATGTTCATCCCACAACATATGATTGGAATCTTTTAACCCCACTGCATAATTTGCACAGAAGTAGACCAACATAGTCCTTGTAGGAGACTGTTGTTTGTATGATAGTAAACAATGACCCCACTCCTTAACTGTTTACATTTTTTTCTGTAGACTAAAAGCAATTGGATAACAAATGCTGGGATAACTGAATCCTTGATTTGGGGAGTATGTTTTTTCTTTTCTTACCAGTGTTATGTGTTGATGCAAGGCAGATTTCAATGGCTATATAACACCCAGTTTTCATTCTGAAATCAAAAAGACAATGAGACAAAAATATACCACAAGAAATATATCAGTTTTTGCTACTGGGGTATGTTTTTGTCAGTGTTGGCATATTAAGAAGAAAAATTCTGCAGGGATTGTTTTAAAAAGTGTAGATACAAGCAAGCAGAATTAAGTGCAGATCTATAATTGCACTATGACTTTATTTTGGGAATATTTCCTGGCCCAAGTGTAATAATTCCCCCACCAAAAAAAACATTTGCTAGTTTCTTTGATTTTGTTCCATGAATGCTAGCAAAGTTCTGCATTCATGAGCAAACCACACTTTGAATCTGTGGGTTGAATCCAGGTGTACAGCATGTACATCTGGGCCGATGGAGCAAAAGTCCCTGTCCTATCTCCCCACAGCAGCCCCTCCACCTGAAAATGTTACTTATAGACTAGGGTCAGAGGAGCCCGCTGAATGGGGTCATCTGTGGTGGGAGGATGCCAATCCTGCCCCCCCCCCATTGAGATATAGACATCTTCCATAAGCAGAGTCCTTGACCTGTGGAAGGAATGGCCAGAATCCAACCCAAAATCTTGAAGCGGTTTTACACATTTTTAAACTGCCACTGTCTTCTTTAACAAAATCTATTATCAGTTGTCGTGTATATGTGTTCTAAAGAACAGGGCAGCATTTATGCAGATATAGATTTGTATCTTGTCAACTACTGTAAGAAGGGAGTGCAGTGAAAGAAGCCATCCCTGGTTGTGAGCTTGGTTTTCACTAAGGTTTTGAGAAAGTGGATTCAGGCTATAGAGGGCACCATAAAACAAAATGTTGGGCTCTCCAGTGAATACCTGACTGCAAGATGTAGCCACAAATTTGTCAAGCAGTCATCAGTTAGAGCAACAACTGTTATGGAACACAATAGATGAGACTGTTATGGCAGGACAGTTCTGGAAACTATGAAACAAGCAGAAAGTTGTGCTTGACATGCACTTTAAGAGCAATGTATGATGCAATAATTTCTGTCTAGACTGATGATGCATGCTAAAATCTGTTTTGTCTACATTCTAGACTCTAGAAAGATATCAGATCCTTCGGCATGTATGACAGGAGAAGAACGTGTTTGGCCTGGTAGATTAATAAGTCCCAGTTTGGGGGAAAGGGAGGATATGTATCAAATAAATAAATAAGTATTGACAATATTTCATAAAACAAATTTTAAAAATCCAACTTGAATAAGAACAAACAATCTTAAATGTTTTGCTTTTCTGAAAATTTCTACAATGGTTAAAATAATAGTTTATACTATGCAGTATCAGGAGAGGTAATGAGAGGAACATAAATGACCAAGGAAGAAAAATCACATGCTGTCTGCTAGTGAGAGCTAAACAATCATGGTAATCCCATCTTCTACATCTTGTCTGACTTCATGGATGAGATTGATGGGAAATTCAGGTGTGAACATATAAGTCCACTCCTGTAATGCTGTGTGTCACCCAAAGTAATATTTTCCATTCTGGTTACTCTATAGTGACTTAATACATTCCTCAACATATCAGTTGGAAGTAATTAGGAGATTGCTTTTTGCACACTTTCATGCAAGTACGTAAGCATTGCTGAATAAAGTTAGAGTAACTTCCACATTCATGTGTTTAGGACTAAGCTGAGTAGTGTGTCATACATTTCTTCCCCACCACTAATCCCAAATTTATTGGAAAGACAATGTTTTAAATTAGACAGTTGCAATATTTTTATAATATATTATTTGCATATAAAAAAGTGAAATCCACAACCATGAAAAATAAATGAGGTATTTGTAATCAGCTTCAATGGGGTATGGATTACACTCTAATTGTTCTTTTATCTAAATGGCAATACTGTTTTGTAGTAGACAAGGTACTGTATTTAAGCTATAGTAAGTATCAGGTTTAGTCTGGTTTGATTTGTTAAAGCTTTCTTTGTCAAAAATTAAATGTTGTTTGTTCTACTGGTAGCAGTGGAACTTGCTTTCAAATAAATGTGTTTAGGACAGAGAAGCATGGCCTGGATGATGAGTAGTAATGCATGCATCCTCTCTACATTCATATTTCTGCATTGACAACTCCTATTTAATTCTTGTGGAACTTCAACTGCAGGGTTGTAATGCATGGCACTTAACTGCTTGCTGATCTCTGTTGTTTCCCAACTGTTAAGATGAAATAGCTCAGGGGATTTCTGTTCATCACTACTAAAAGGGCACCATGTTGTGTTTTGGTACTTCTTGCAGCAAACAACTGCTGTATTTAACTATGAATTATGACAAAGGCTTAAACTCATTTTTGTCTACTCTGTTTAGAAACTTGATAATGTAACTGGGTTTCATCTTTTAAGAAACTTTTAGAGTGCCTTTTTATATCTGTGTATACTGAGTATGTATTGTGACTATGTCTTTCTTTCATTTGAGTGATACTGAAGCAATATAATACCTATAAATTTTTATTTCAAATCTTATTTGAATGTTTTTCCTTTTGAAAAATTCTACTTGTGTTAACATGAAAATTAATATGCTAAATTGTGCATAACTTTTTGAAGTGCTGCAAACACTTTCTTATTACACAAAGAAAACCTTTGGTCAGTGCTATTGGGAAGGATGTTTTAAAATGGTGACAATCTTGAGTGTGTATAAAATACAATTATATGTGTTTGTAATGCAGTGATATACATATTAAAAGCCAATATCTAAAGTTTTGTAGTTTTGTCTTCATATTTTATGCTTTTAGCATGTGCAATATATCTTTACAAACCATGGTGATATGAATCTGGTGCCAGTGTTACATTTTGTATTAAATGTTTGTAATAAACAGTATGAAATATTGTTGAATGGTTTCAGTGAGTTTGTTGCTAATTTTTTTTATGTAACTGATCTATAATTATTTTTAAATGTTAAGTTAGATGATTGTACAAAATGGGTGTGTGAGATTAATTTGGACCCCAGCCTAATCTTATTCAAGCACAGTTTAAAAAGTTTTTCAACTACTGAATGCTGTATTAATTGTAACGGCATATCCTAACTGCAAATAAATACTGAAATACATTCAAATTGATATTTTTACAAATAAATGGTACAAATAAACTTGAGTCTGTTTGTTAGTACTTCTGCCTGTTTTTAGGTTTCTGTACATGTGCACACACTGTTAAAACACAGAATAAAAACAGCAATTAGTAAATTTCATGATTAAAGCTTACTGAACAGTTTCTTAAAAGTACATGATAAAAAACAGCACCAATATGTATAAAACTGCATTCACACTTTAGTCTAATGGACTCCTGTCTTCTGAGCTTGCACAAGGGGAAACAACAACCTATGTGACATATGACAATATCACACTACATAGTTATAGTGCTATCATTCCATTTTAATTGCTATACCTGCCTCCTGTGGAATCCTGGGATTTGCAGTTTAGGAAAGGGCATTTAGATTCTCAGCTAGAGAGCTCTTAGGTCTCACTGAACTACAAACCCCATAATTCCACAGGAGGCAGGTATAGCAATTAAAATGGAATGATAGCACTGTAACAGTGTGTAATGTGATATTGTTTATGGATTGCTCCTCTGCACCTGCAAGAATTATAAGTTCACAGTGAGTACCAACAGCCCACTTTAAAAAAAATGTCTTTTCGGAAAGCCTTCCCCAATGTAGGGCCCACCAGTTTTTGGGTTTTGTTTTTTACTGAGCTTCCAACCCTTCAGATACCTGCCTCTTGTGTGGGATGATACCAGTTTGATTATATTGGATCCACAATTACCATGAAACTTTAGAACAAGAGGGAATAATATTCTGCAAAAAACAGCATGGGAAAAGTATTCTGAACAGTCTTCAAAAGCTGTTCCACATAGAACAAGTGTGTAACTAGACAATCTGACAATGGTCAAAACAATGTTTTCCAGGAAAAATAATAAATTAATGCATTCAATGTATTTGCTGTTTTTCTTTGATTTCTTCCAACACAACATGAATATATATATTGGTGTTAGAATAATTAATGAGCACTTTAATTGTTTTGTTATCTCGATGCAACTGTTTCACTAAAGCTGCTTGGACCTCAGAGATGCAAACTCAAAAGTTCCATAACATTTGTTTGTAAAAGAAATGGGCAAGTGTCAAAGTCACCGATTGGGTAATATCAGTGACATGATGAGGAGCTCTTCTCTTCTCCACACCTTAATACTCTTGGAAGTCAATTTCTTTCCAGCTGCCCCCACATTTTAATGTTCTTGACTCCTTACATATAGGCACCTCAAGTAGAGTTTTTATTTATCAGAAAAAAACGACATAAATGGGTTATCCTACACCTGCACAGTACATCTTTGGAAACTTCTAAAGCTACTGCATAAACATTTGGGTGATAGCCACATCCATTCCCCAAGCAAACTACCAGCCAGTATGGTTTTCTCCACACAAAAAAGTTGTCATCGGCAGAAAAACAAACAAACACTTCATCCTGGATATTTTGTCTACAGGTGATATTTTGCTCCAGTATAGTATTTCACATACATACTTTCCTCAGATTGTCTAAACAAGGCTTCAATATTTGTGGGCCCTTTTTTGCACATACATCAAATAACCTAAATCCCAACTATGTAAGTAAATTTGTTACAGCATTCTTATTTAAGAACAGGTGATTCTGTAAACAAGTCTTGAGAAAGAAACAATTGCAATTCATATACAGTACACATATTTTAATATAAGTTTTAAAAAATTATTGCGAGATACTCACTAAATTGTGAGGAAATGTGGATAAACACATAGATACCAACATAGGATTTAGCTGCATGGATGTCCTGTCCCATTGACTTTGTTCATCCTTTCTTTACATCTTAATTTTACTCTATATCCAGCACCTCTCTAGTGCATAAGGTAGTTTCCGAATCAGTGGGCCATCATTCTGCTTTGCTTCAAACTTTAATGGAGCTGTCCATGGTCACTACATTATTTGGGGGACTGGGCTCTGTACCTTTGAAGTTCAGAGTAAAACCAAAGTGGATTCACTGTGCACTGACATCAACTACTAGGGAAGGGTGGTAATCATGTAGCCTCCAGATGTTCTTGTTCTACAAGACACAGCATTACCAGTGATGATGAATGATGAGTTGTGTTCAACAACATCTGGAGGAGCTGCATGATTACCATTCCTGCACCGGGGCCTCTATCACAGGGAAGGGCAACAACTTGGACATTTTTGCACTGCAGATGCACTGCAGATTTATGGCAGATGTTGACCATAGAATTGTACGGGAAGACCTGGAGATTCCTAGAGAGGTGTTCTCTTAGGTAAAAAGAATCATGTTTTTTATTTGTGTTTTTTCCACATTGATAGGGTTCCTTCAACCCTAACCCCAGCGAATGTGGAGGGACCACTGTAGTTGCCCATTCCGGATTTACTTCCTTATCATCATAATAGGTTTGCCTTAGAGTCATAACTCCAACTTGAAGACATAGCATCATCATCAACATGAAAAGTATGTCTGTCAATAGCCAGAATCAAAGTGAACTTTGGCAATCTGACCACTGGTAGAAACAAAATGCTGGACTGGAGTTTTATTGCCTTTCTAGTTCTGTAATACAGAAGCGAATGGATAGAAAGTGATACCTCTTTACTAGAAGAGCAATAGTTTCACATTTGAGATTACAGATTGAGTCCCCCTTATCTGAAATGCTTGGGACCAGAAGTGTTTAGGATTTTGATTTTCAGAATACCTGTACGTATTTGCATATATGTACATAATGAGGTTTGCAGATGAGACCCAAGTCTAAACACAAAATGCATCTTATATACATTGCCTGAAGATAATTTTATACACTATTTTTAAATAATTTTGTGCATGAAACAAAGTTTGTGTACACTGACCCATCATAAATAAAAGATGTCACTATTACAGCTACCCATGAAAAGAGTTTTGGTTTTTGGAATATTTTGGAATTCCAGATAAGGGAGACTCAACCTTCATTTAAGAACCTTTGGGTAGAGATTGTTTGGACCTGGTGATCTATTAATTTTTAATTTGTTGATACGCTTTAGCACTTTATCTCATATCCCTACTTGCCTGTTTTTAGGACTCCATTCATGAAAAAGTCAGCTCATGTACACGTGTCTGGTCCAATTTAGCTTCTTTCCAATATCCCTAGTCTTTCTCTTAGTACACATTTCAAAACCTTTCTATCAGTTGCCTCACTTCCTGATTTCTTGCTTCTGATGCATCTGAACCTACGTTTTAAAGGAATGTTATGGCTGGTCATAGCAAGCTGTATCTACCAGCATTTTGGAAGCAGAAGCACATTTACGAACCATGTCTGTTGTCCCTTCAAGTAGTTTCTGACATAGTGATCCTAAGGCAAACCTATCATGAAGTTTTCTTGGCAAGATTTGTTCTGAAAAGGTTTGCCATTGCTTTCTTCTGTGGCAATGCATCAAAGAACATATTCAGGTGTAGCTGTGTTAGCCATATAAAAAGTACAATAAAATCACAAGACACTGATACCTTTATTGGACCAACCAAAATGCACAAGATACATGATGGCAAGCTTTTGAGGCTCCACCGGAGCACCTTTGCCTGATCAAGAAGCCAGTGGAGCTTGAAAACTTGCATCATGTCTTTTGTGCATTTTGGTTGTCACAATAAAGGTATCACTGTTTTGTGGATTTGGGATGTTTGTTTATTTGCTTATTTAGTTGTTTCTTTCCCTGTTGTGTTACACTGTTCAGACAAAAGCGTCATGGGTTTTAGACTTGTGGTGTTCTCTAACTTTGTCCTCCCAAGATTACTATCAACACATTTTCTCCATTTGTTTAGGGAAGGAAGAAAGAGTATTCTGCTTTGGTCAGTCCTCACCTGGAATACTGTCTCCAGTTCTGGGCACCACAATTCAAAAA
>CM034701.1:192007463-192027894 GCA_020142125.1 Phrynosoma platyrhinos | reverse complement strand
TGTCTGCATATGTGTTTATATATGTGTGGGATATGTAGTTGTATATATGTGTGTGGGGTGTCTCAGTGTGTGGGGGTCTGGTTGTACATATGTGTGAAGTGTGTGGGGTGTGTTTCTATATGCGTGGGGGTGTTTGCATGTATGTTTGGGTTGTATGTTCGTATATATGTGTGTGTGGGGTGTGGTTGTATATCTGTCTGTATGTGGATGTTTGTGTATGTGTATGTGTGTATGGTGTTTGTATATTTGTGGGGGGGGGTGTCTGCACAGGCATAATGGGGGTTGTAGGCCATACCAGGAGACGCCCTAAGGGGGGGCTGACACCACTGCTCCCCAAAACATCTGCTTTTTGGCAGAAATGAGCTGTGGCGTTTGCCTGCATCCTTTTAAAACGTGGGGCAAGGATCAGTGGGAGGAGAATGGAGAATCCCCAGTTGTTTTTTTTAATTACATTTTATTATAAAAATTAACTTTTTAATTCTTTTTAAATTTTCTTTAAAAACACCGCATCGTACCAAATGTTCACTTTAACCACGTGAAACCATATGCATGCAAATATATTTAGGCTGTGCGTGTGATATTGTAACTCAAAGGTATAATTTTAATTTTGCTAGTTGTTTATGTCACAACTATTCAGTGATATATGGGAATTATGATTTATGAGTAAATTAGTACAAAAAACCTTACTAAGGATTCTGTATGGGTGTGGCATGGGAGTAGAGCAGCAAGGGGTGTGTGTGACACTTTGAGTTACTGCACTGGGTGACACCAACCCTAGTGATGCCCTAGTGAGTATACGTGGGGTATGTTTGTATGTATGTGCAGGGGCATAAGTAGCGGGTGCGAGCCACACCAGGTGATGCCCTACGCTGGGGTGACACCACTGCTCCCCAAAACATCTGCCTTTTTGCAAAAACTGGCAATGAGGTTCACCTGTGCTCCCTTAAAATGCTAATGGGGGGGTGAGTGGGGTGAGGCTCAGTGGGAGAAAAAAGGAGAAGCCCCAGTTTTTAAAAAATTAAATTAATTTTTCCCCATTCTTTTAAAATTTCTTTTAAAGCATCATATCTTACCAAAAGTTTTATTTTAATCACATGAAACCAAATACATTTAGGTTGGATGTATGATGAAGGTATACTTTTAATTGTGCTAGTTGTTTATGTCACAACTACAGTTGTTGGCCCTCCATATCCACGGATTCCTTATCCACGGATCCAACCATCCATGGGTTGAAAATATTCCAAAAAGATAACAATTCCAAAATGCAAACCTTGATTTGGCCATTTTATATAAGGGATACCATTTCACTACATCGTTATATACAGTTGCCCCTCTGTTCTTGCGGACTTGAAGTCCGCGGTTTTGCATATGCATGGAGGGGTGGTCCTCCGTTTAAATCAGTGGGGTGCATCACATTCAAGTCTATGGGGCTTGAATATTTGCAAATCTGTTTTTGCAGGGGGGTTGGTTTCTGGCGACTATATAATGGGATTTGAGCATTCACATTCAATGGGGGTGGGTGGGTCCTGGAACCATACCCCAGATAATACCAAGGGCCCGCTGTTTTACCATTACATTCAGTGATATATGGAAATTACGATTTATGAGTACCAATAGTACAAAGATTTTGTATGGCAGGGGTAGGCAACCTTTCCCCTTTAAGGGCTGAGGGATTTCAGCTCCCAGAAGCCTCAGCCATGTTGGCCAATAGTCCCATGTTGGCCAATAGCTCCTGGGATTCTGGGAGCTGAAGTCCCTCGGCCCTTAAAGGGGAAAGGTTGCCTACCCCTGATCTAGGTTGTGGAATGGAAGGATGTCAATGGGTGTGTGTGTGACACCTTGAGTTACTGCACTGAGTATCGGCAACCCTAGTGATGCCACTGGAGATGTGTGGGGTGTGTTTGTGTGTGTGTGTGTATATATATATATATATGTGTGGGGGGGGTGTTTTCCTGTCAGAAGGGGCCCCCTTCTGCATTGGTTGGGGGACTTTGAAGAAGACCCCTTGCCTGATGCCACTCTCTTTCTCCTTTCTTCCCCACACACCATGGAGTGGCCACCATGCCTTCAGGACCATGGAAATCTCTCCGCCTCCTCATATTGATGAGTGGCAAATGGCTTTGTAGCATCACGGGGGAAATGCCCAGCCAGCCTGCTTTGTGCTGGCCTCACTGTGAATCCTCCCAGTTAGCACTCCCATTCTCATCGGTACCACTATCAAAGGTGCCCTGCCCTCTTTCATAGGTCCCTGGCCACAGCATATTTGTGTGGAAGGAGCACCAAGAGCCTTTGTGTCCAGGTGGTACATGTGTGCTGCGCAAATACCACATTTTCTACTCCACTCTAATGACCCCCCCCCAACATTATTCCTCCCTTCTTTCACTCCCTTTTTTCAGTTCTCTTGCAATCCAAAGCGTGCCTGCTCAGAAACTGCTTTATGATGTGTGTGTAGGGCTTGCTGTTTGATCAGCATGAATAGGATTGAGGTCTGAAAAGGGAGATCATGGCTGAAGGACTAGACATATTTACAGGAAATGAATCCATTTGAGCTCAGAGGGACTTAACCTCTGAGTAAGGAGGTTTTCGAAATGTGGTCTGAATCTGTTGATCCTGGCAGCTTTTCCCTGGAAGTAGGTTCCATTGAATGTCTTCAGGTGACATGTTTTCCAGGCTGCCTTAAAGCTTGGCATCTGTCACTAGAAACTGACCACTGAATTTGCTGCTCAGTTACTTGTTTGATTGTGAGCGGGATACGGGTGTTAAGAAATAAGGTTTAACTTAATCCTATTTTAAGTGGTCTTTAAGTAACTAATCTCAATTACAAGAGCATCAAAGGGGTTATTTCTTTGTAGGTATGAACTCTTTCTTTTTCTCAGGAGAGAATATTGTTCCTGTCTTTTGCTTTTTCCAGGGTTCTCCATTCAGTCTCTTAAAGCCCAGGACAGATCACCTGTGATCCCAAGCTGCCTTGCAAGATGTACTTCTAATATTTTATCACTTTTCTCATATTCTTTCTTCTTGTGAACTTCTGCTGACTATTCCTCCCCCTTCAGAAATTGATTGTGGAAACATTGTAAAAAGGAAAGTTCTGTGTTTGTGTGTATAGGTGTGCCAGTGTGCAGTGCGGAATCTAGGAGCACAATTAAGACAAACTAATTTATTTCAGCAGGAGCTTTTGTAGATTTCAGGCCACTTCTTCACATGCATTGACAGAGTACAATACTAAAGCCACAGGTACTTGACTTCTCGTAGTCAAGGTTGTGTACCAGTTATGAGCCATGAGCTACCCAGCACAAACAATTGTTGTAGAGGACAAGAGTTCTTAACTCTTTTAACAGGGATTATTCTAAGGATGGAATAATATGACAGAGATGAGAATAGCTGAAGTTTCTAAAATGTCCCCTTTTGCACATCCGTCCTTTGCAGTGGCATCACTGTGATTGGTGTCACCTGGCGTGGGTACCTGGAAAAGGCGGGAGCAGGAGCAGACTGCCCGTTCCCTCCTACTGCCTTGCTTGCCTGGCTCCTGGCTAGCCACCATTGCTGTGGGGTGGTTCTGTGCCCTCTGGGTAGCCCATTCAGGGGCTGGCATAGCTGCTGGGTAAGCGAGAAAGGGAGGTGACAGCCTTCCTTGCTCACCCAGCAGCTACGCCAATCCCACTGGATATACCATCCCACTAGGTGTACACCCCTCTCTAGGGTGTCATGTGGTATGTGTAACACACACACACACACACACACACACACACACACACGTGATCCTTTATTTCTCTGGTCATCTTGATATAGAAGATGTCTCATTCTAGCTTGTACTCATCCCTTTATTGTGAATTATAAAACAGTAGTGCTTATAGTCACTTAGAAGCATGTCTCTGCTGCTGCCTGAAGTGGGGATTCTTGCAATCATTCTGCACATGGGTGCATTATCTGAAGTTTTTTCAGCTCTGCTCTTTCAAAATATTTTTATTTATTTTTAAGACAACCTATAATTTCCTTTCAGAGAGTCGGTGCGGGAGAAAGGCATGACATAAATCCTTGAAATAAATAAAATATAGAAGGGGCTAAATTCCATAAAGGCACCCAATCTTACCTGATCTTGGAAGCTAAGCCGTATTTGGATGGGATGGTTATTATTTGGAAGGGAGACTGCTAATGAATACCAGGCACTGTAGGATGTATTTCAGAGGGAAGAACTGGCAAAACCATCTCTGAAGATTACTTGCCTAAGAAAACCCTATTCATGGGGTTGCCATGAGTCAACAGGCAACTTGAACACACATACATGCACACAAAGAGACAACTATTTGAATGTTAGTGTGTTTTTGTTGTATGGCCAACACAACTACCCTTTGATAAGATTCTAGGCAGGCTCATACAAGAAGAGACAGTCCTTCAGGTATCCTAGACCCAATAAATTGGGAGAATGAGTGGACCAGACAGTGCCATTGTTGGAATGACATTCCAGAGTTGAGTGGTACTGCACAAAAGGCCCTCTTCTTTGTGCTTTCATAGTGCATTTCTCTTACCAAAAGTAGTCAGAGAAGGGCCTTCTCATCCAATGTTTGTGGGAAAAAAGCCCTCCTTAGCTTTAGGCTGCTGTGTTGTACACACTCCTGCCTTTCCACAAACCTCTTCACTGTGAGATGCGTTATAGATTTTGCCTCGGAATTTCAGTTCTGTGTGATTTGTGCCTGATGATATTTATTATATGAAAGAGAAAAATCATTAGAGACTCTGGGCTTTGCAACCATACTTTGGATCACCTTGATGTATACTTGAAGAACATGGGATTAAACAATTGGGGGGATAGTGGGATACAAATAAATAATAATAACAACAACAACAAAGGAGAATAAAACCTAATGTAATAGTAAGAAGAAAGAAAAGAGTTAGGCATTCACCAAATCTAAAAAGTAACGCAATCTGTATGAATATTACCCAAAGTATTTATATGCTGCTTAACATTCTTAAACCAAACCAAATAGTATTGGAGTTGTAATGTCCAATACACAAAGTAAAATACACAAAATGAGCACTTGGGTCCTATGTTCTCTGAGAAAACAATAATCAGTCTCTGATATCACAAAAAGCTTGAAAGACATAGCCTGTGTTGAGAGACTTAGGGCCAAAACAGATGGCTGTAATGGGGTGGCATGATGCTGCCCGTTTGATCGCCAGATCAGGGCCACAGCAACCACATGCCGCAGCTCTTTTAAAGTTGGCTGACTTTAAAAAGTGGCAACAGGAGTGCGTTTTTGGATCTGCATTGGAGCAGGGATATATACTCAGAAGCCAAGTTAAGCTGGAAAAGCCATGCGATAAGACCCAGTTTCATCCCAAATTGGGTTCCAGTTCAGAAGAGGTAAGCTGGGTCTTTTTGTATGTGTGATCTCTCTCTCTCTCTCTCTCTCTCTCTCTCTCTCTCTCTCACACACACACACACACACACACACAGGGACCTGTGTCTTAGGGCAGAGGGTACAGACTTTGACATGACCTAAATTTTATGAGGGGGAGAGGGATGTGTATTCTAGCCCCAGTTAAGGTTGCTTGTGCACCTCTAATTGATTAAGAAGCAGAAACCAACGTCAGCATTGTGAAAAACTAAAAATTAACAAGGCTTGAGAAAGGACACCCACACAGTCTTCTGCACCTGACAGGTTGTAATTTGGGTGTTGAAATCTACATCAGCCTTAGGCTCTTCAGCTAGGTTTTGTGCCTAGTGAATGTGGGAATGTCAAATTAGTGCAGCTAGGTTTTGTGTCTGGTGGGTGTGGGAGTGTCAACTTTATTAAAGTAGGCTTTGCTGCAAATTGAAAGGGGAAAAAATATTGTTCCCATTTCTGTCAGAAGTTTCAACAGAGCAAACATTTGCTTTTAAGATTCAAAAAGGTAGAAGACACCTGTTGTGTACTTCAAGTGTTCCTTCCTTCCTTCCTTCCATGCAGCACATCCTCCTCTTCACAAGTCTGTCAGTTAATTGTAAAGCTTCCTTGTTAAATTTTTTTTTTACCGTACTTGCAATTGGGATTAATGGCCAGGAACTTGCTGAGTGGGAGACATTTGGAAGGAATATTTTCAGGTATGGAGCAGTGATTTCAAAGTTTCTTTACCTACTCTTGTAAACTTTTGGGAGGATAATGTTGGAGGAGAAGAGCAATAGAAAGTGCAAGGGAACAGCTGCTTTGCTCATATATAAAGAGGAGAAAAATCTGTACATTACCGTCAAATTGAACATGGTGTAAATTGAACATGGTGTAAAACATCTCTCTCCAAGCATTATCAATCAGATAGGGTTTCCTCAGAAACTTCTGCAGATGTAATTCACAGATAGAGAACACTCTTTCTTTCTAAATTTTTTCATGCAGTTTAATTAAGTTGCTATGATGTAATTTCCCTCCAAGCATTCTTGCATGCAAAACCCTGGAGACCAGTTTTGTTGTTTCAGTTCCATTTGATTTTGAGATATATTACACATAGGGAATATGTGTATCTTCATTTACTTACTGATGAAATGGACTCTTCAAAGCTTATGCCACAATACATTTTTAAGATAGCACCACATTTTTTAAACAGAGGGGGGATGCAGACCAGGGCGTCCAGGATGCCCTGGGACGGTGCGGCGCTGGAGCGAGGCAGCCGCACCGCGGTGCACCGGCGGCGTCCCTGAAAGGAGCGCAAAATAGCGCTCCTTTCATAAGTCAGGGAAAGTGCGCCCTAAACGCGTAGGACGCACTTTCCTTGATTTTTCCACCGCAGCATGTGCGGACGCTGCGGCGGGAGGTTGCCCTGAGAGCGCCGGCCGTGCGGAGGGCCAGCTGCTCCGAGGGCAACCTCGGGAGGAGGAAGGGGTGCCGCGCGTGTGGCTGCCCCTCCTCTTCCCTGCCTCCAAGATGGCTCAGTAAGCCGTCTGCTGAGGCTGAGAAGTGAGGAAATGAAGGATGTACCATATAGTTCAGGTCTTGTGTGAATGCTGCATATTAGGGATCCTCCAGCATTTTGTTTGTTTGTTTGTTTGTTTTGTATGCTGCTTTTCTCCCAGAAGGGACCCAAGGCGGATCAAAGGTAATTTTTTTAAAAAAAATATTACAATAAAAACATGAAAAATTTAAAATCATCTAAAAAGTATATAAAACCACATAAAAATATACAAAAAGTGAAAGGCACGACCAACACTCCCCCCCCCCCCACAAAAGCCACCTAGTATTAGGTGGCTACCTGGATTAAATAATAATGTTTTCAATGTTGAAGAATGCTGGGAGCTGCAGTTCACCAACTATCACTCTCTACATTCTTTTAAAGTGTGGAATGGGCAGCATTTTACACATATTACATAGTGATCATGTATAAAGCGAACTTGCATGATGGCAATCTCCATGCAATAACCAGGCTTGGCAGAATTTGGAGAATGAGATGCCAATGTCTGTATTAGAGCCATGCAACCAACTTGACCACTTTCCAACTGAAGTGATTTTGACCAGACCATACTGGGTCCAATGCCCCTGTTCCCTGGCATTTGTCTTATATGGTGCTTTTTCACAACATTTTGGAAAATTCACAACATTTTCACAACATTTTGTCAGGCTTTCTTTTACTACAGCTCTGAACCAAGTCTAAATAGCTCTGAACCAAGTCTAAAATTTCTTCATACACATACATGGGAGTGGGAAGGATGGGATGTTCTGCTTATGGCTTCAGAATTTCTGGAAATTTAACATTTTGAAGCTCTCCTTTCCTTATCGTTTCTTAGTCCGGTCCCACCCTATCTTACTTTATACAGTTGGCCCTCCATATCCACAGATACTTAATCCATGGATTCAATCATCCACAGTTTGAAAATAGAAGAATATATAAATTCCTAAAAGCAAACCTTGATTTTGCCATTTTATATAAGGGACACCATTTTACTAAGCCATTGTATTTAATGGGACTTGAGTATGTACAGATTTTGCTATCCATGAGAGGTCTTGGAACCAAACCCCAGCAGATACTAAGGGCCCACTGTGTTTGTTATTTGATTGAGTGTTTGTCTTGATCTCTGTTTTGCTTCAGCAGTTCTTTTATTATGCAAAGGGATCTTGCAGCACCTTTGGTTTGAAAGTTAGTCTCAAAGGTACTACAAGATCTCTTTCCACACTGTTCCAGACGCAGGGCCTCGGCAGACGACTAATAAAGTCGTCTCTGAGGCAGGGAAGAGGAGGGGCAGCCACACGCGCGGCACCCCTTCCTCCTCCCGAGGTTGCCCTCGGAGCTGCCGGCCCTCCGCACGGCCGGCGCTCCGGGGGCAACCTCCCGCCGTAGCGTCCGCACACGCTGCAGCGGAAAAGTCAGGGAAAGTGCGCCCTACGTGTTTAGGGCGCACTTTCCCTGACTTCTGAAAGGAGCACCAATTTAGCGCTCCTTTCAGGGACGCCGCGGTGCGGCTGCCTCGCTCCCGTGGCGCACCGTCCCGCGGCATCCCCGACGCCGTCGTCTGCTTCCCCCCTAACATAGCTTTGTCTTTGAATTGTGCTACCAGTTCTTTTATTGCCAGTAACACTTCTTTAAGTGCCAGCACTGCCACACCAACTTTGGTCCTACTTTTTTTAATATTCAGTTTGATTTTTATTTCACTATGTGATGTTTGCTTCGTGGCTTTGTTCTGTCTTTTCTCTTGTGTAGCCATTTTGGCTTCTCAGTGCAAGTCATTAGGAGGTACCAAGATTTGAATTTTCACATTTGGATTTGGATTTAGATCCAAATCAGGTTGAATTGAATCTGAAGTTAATTGGGACATTTAATAGCAATAAGGGACTATACTTTTCTGCAAATGTTTGTGTAACTTTTTAAAGATTACATTTTTATTAATTTTAGAAGTTAACATTAACAAGATAGCATTTATATGTTATTAGCTGCATCTTTAAAATGTATTTTAGCTAACCTATGTGTTTGAAAACACAGTTTTACTCAGAAAAATAATTGGCAGGGAAAAAAAGTTCAAGCAGCAAGAGCTAGTAATGTGAGATTGATAAAGCAATTAATTCATTTTTCTACAGCGTGTAGATTTAGCATGTTTCTACCGTGATTTAAGTTTGATGTTTAATTATTTTTAAGTGAGAATGATTCACGTTTGATTACTGGTATTTAAAGATAAATCTGATTTAAATACATTTTAAACAGTATTTTGTTGCAGATAGACTCTGCAACATTGACTACACCAGCTAAATTGAAAAGTAGGAAGTCAGACGAAGAGAAGTTTGAGATTTAAAAAAAAAAGTCCTGAAAACTTACACATTTGCAGAGAGCCTGATCATAGCTTTGATGAAAGTAGTCAGGCTTTCTGCAATGAGGCACTAAATCCTGGCCAGTAACCATACTGCTGCAAATATTTCTCAGGTCAGAGACCTTGAGTCCTAGCCAGTAACTATACCAGTCTGTCTTTCCAACTCTGACTTCAGAATAGCAGTCCATTAACAAATATATCTACATATCTATATCTATACATCGATATATACGTGTGTGTGTGTGTGTGTGTGTGTGTGTGTGTATATATATATATATATATATATATATATATAGGGAGATTGGAAACAGAAACAGCTGAATTAGAACATAACCACAAACTCTAATCCATCAACAGTGAGTTGGACAGAGACTTGGCATGCTACATGCAAGAAAGGATTTTTTATCCACGGATTCAAGCATCCATATAGTTTGAAAATATTTTAAAAATATGTAAATTCCAAAAACCAAACCTTGATTTTCCCATTTTATATAAGGGACACAATTTTGCTATGCCATTGTATTTAATGGGACTTGAGCATCCACAGATTTTGTTATCCATGGGGGATCCTGGAACCAAATCTCTGTGGATAACAAGGGTCTACTGTATTATAACATTGGTTCACAGTCCAGCTTCACAGGAACAGTCTGCTTTCTTATCACATCTCCTTTCTGCTTTCCAGCCTGCACACACCACATTGCAAAACTCCCTCCACCATTGATGTAGTCATCCATCCACCGTGGCCTTAGGCAACATCTTTCCTCCTGCCTTTGCCCCTCAGTAACCATAGTTAAAACTGAACTTGTCACCTCATCATATCCACAAGTTTTGCATTTCTATGGCTAATTAGTACAGTCTGATTATAAAGGCCCTTCCTAGCCACCAGTTTACTTGCATCTAAGGAAGTAGACCAAGCCTACAAAAGCTTATGCTACAGCATATTTTGCACAGTTAGTCTCAAAGATGCTACATGATCCCTTTGCATAGTGATATTCCAGGCTAATGTGGCTATGTCTATGAATTTAGATCATTCCAAGTCTAACAACTTACATTATTATGATTATGATATTGGCTTATCAGTCACAAAATTTAAGCTCTTTGTATGCCAACAGTAGCACTTTCTTTTGTCCACCAGCAGTTTACTATCTTACATGATGTGGCACTTTAGCAAGGCTAGCCTTATGATATGAAATATGGGCACCTGCTTAACATTGCTCACAGATAACTTGAATCCTGAGATCAAATAAAAACAAAATGCTTTGATGATTGAAAGTATAGAATTTGCCTCATGCCAGCAATGTTAAGTACACTTTTCCCTCCACATTTGTGGCCCTGACTTTTGAAGATTTGATTATTCATGGATTTGATTAATATGTTTTCTCTAGGAATCTCTAGGTCCTCCAGTGCAACTCTATGGCTATCTTTAATAAGTCTCACTGAAGGACCTAGAGATTCCTAGAGAGAACACTCCACTAGGCATTTGTAGCTCCTCCAGCACAATTTTATGGTCAATGTCTAGCAGATGTTGACCACAGAGTTGCACTGGAGGACCTAGAGCAGGGGTAGGCAACTTTTCCCCTTTAAAGTCCGAGGGACTTCAGCTCCCAGAAGCCTCAGCCATGTTGGCCAATAGTCCCATGTTGGCCAATAGCTCCTGGGATTCTGGGAGCTGAAGTCCCTTGGCCCTTAAAGGGGAAAGGTTGCCTACCCCTGACCTAGAGATTCCTAGAGAGGTGTTCTCTCAGGTAAAACATAGTGTTTTTGTTATCTGCAGTTTTCCACATTCGTGGGGGTCCTGTGCCCCTAACCCCAGCAAATGTGGAGGGAAGAGTATATAAAGATTAATAGCTTGAGAACTTGCTTTAAGGAAAACAGTTTTGGTGGGAAGCATTCCTAAGAAACCTAGGAAAGGAAAATGCTACAAATATACTGGTATTTAAAACAGCCTCGATTTTGTGACTGGCAAGCCAAGTTCCATTGGACTCATAATAGTGTATGTTGTTGAACTTGGAATTATACATTCTTAAAATGAATATAATGTCTTGAGAATAATTTCCAAAGGCATTCCCATGTGAGTTAATAAAAATAACAGAGTGACATGTTACAAGACTAAAAAATGGTCAGGCCTATGCTACTGACTTGAGTAATACTAGAGACCATGCAGTTCCTGGCCAGGACTCATTGTCTCCTATGAAGCAAGATGACACTCTTGAGTAGCAGCATTATATAAGCTCTGTTTTTGCTTTACCTTGCTTGGTTTTTTATTTATCTTGACTGTTTTGTCAACAAGGTGGTGGTCTGGCTCTCTGCAAATGTAAAAGCTTTGAGTTGCTTTTTAAAAGCTTTTTAATTCTCAAACCTTCCATTGTCTGACTTCCTGCATTTTAATTCCACTGGCATAGCTAATGTGTAGAGATAGACCTTTGGGTTTGATTAACTCATTTTTTAAAAACCTGTAAAGTTAGAACTCTGAAATTGGGTGTTCTTATATTTTTTGGAAAGAGAATTCAGAGAGAGACTATGGCTTGAATGTTGGAAATTAACTCTAGAGACCAGGGTTACAATCCTTGCTTGATTATGGAAACCCACTGTGTGGCTTTGGGCAAGTCACACACTCTCAGCCTCTGAAAGCCCCATGATAGGATAATAAGCACCTTAGGGTCTCCATAAGTCTGCAAGCGTTGAAAGAGCAAGGGATTAAAAACCAGGAGCTTCCTGTAATTGTGACTCAGGAAAGGGTTTTTACCAAGGCCTAACACTGATTAAAGGGGATTGATATAGTATAGATGACTTTGTACACTTTTTGGATACCTTATTAGTGGAATTGCCCAAATTAATATTTTAAAACGCTTGTTTAGTTAGACATTAAGGCAAAAAGGCAGGCAACATAAAGCTTGATTAATAGAAGCAGTAGATAATCTACTTAAAGAAAGTCCACTAAAATTAAATGGTATATGATGCTCATCTGAAAGCAAACAGCAAAGCGGCCATATATGTCTCTTGCAAGGTTATTTCAGAATGGAAGCCACAACTAAGAAGACCATCTTGCTGATGCTGGTCCATTGTACATCCTATTGTTAAGGACGTGGAAGATGGACTAGCAAAGAATTTCCTGGGTAGGTTCATATGGGGAAAGTGTTATTTTTTCCACAGAGTTAACAATTACATAAGTGTTTTAGCCACCAGGAGTTATATCTGGCTTGGCTCCTATGGCTCAGGATGAGATTGGAAGGTCACTGCAGGTTATCTAATCCAGAGTTGGGCAGATGGTAGAGTGAAGTCTTGTTGACGCACACCCCTGTCCAGTTCTGAGGATTCTTGAAAAGAAACCACTGGAGTAGATCTAAACCAAGGCTCTTAACTAAGACAGCAAATTCACGATCCCATAACACTGATTAGGTATGGCTTAACAATAGAGATCTTGAGAGTTCCTCCTCCATTTAAAACCCAGTAGAAGGCCATTAAGATGTTAATAATGATAAAAAAAAAGGTAAGGTCACTTGAGATTGATGTCTCCGCCTGCCAAATCTAATTAATCTTTTTGTTTGTTTGTTTGTTTGTTTGTTTGTTTGTTTGTTTGTTTTTGATGGTGATGGTTTTCCTTTTCTTTTCCTTCCTCTTTTGACAATAAATGCTCCAAGATCCAAATGAACCACAGGTGCAGTGATGTAGGTTATAAAAGGTATAATGCTACATAAGCAATACACAGGACTCTATATTAGAGAACAAAATAAACTGATATGTTTTTTGTAACCAACATGAAACATATATAGAATCAAACTTGCAAAAAGTTTGTAGGAATTGCCCAGCAGAGAAGTCCAATTATGAAGCTGTCTTGGGGAGTCCATGAATTCTTAAGAAGTTATTAGCTTCCGCTTTGTTGTAAAAGCTTCCAAATTCCTGCTTGCTGGATTTCCCACATGGAAGGTAAGCAGTGTGTGTAATTCAAGGACAGGGAGTAGTAGGACAAGAGACCCTGTAAATTCTAGTCTCCGTTTCATCTGTGGGAGATTTCTTCAGCTACTTCCTTGTTATAATACAAAATACAAACATTTATACATATACACCATCTTAATGATACAAACATAATGGACAAATAGGTCAACAAATTAACGTTCAGACTACTTAAAACAGTTCAGTAATATATGATGCCTACACCAATGAGGCTACAGCTTTCACACCGTGGAATGGTAGGTAACTTGCCCCTGAGAAAGAGGTGAATAATGCCTGTTGTAATTGATAATACTTGCCACCTGTTTAGCAGGGGAATTAGGTAGGAAAGGCAAGGTGTTACATTAAAGTAAAGCTTCTACACTCATATTGGTATTCTTAACAAACTTTTATGATCTAATTTGCATTCATACAAATACTCAAAGAAAACAACTGAAATCTTGTATGTCATTCAGGCCATGAGGAAAAGTGGTATGTAATGTATGTATCCACCAGCATTCTTGTTTGGATAACAAATTCTGAACATCTTGAAATGGTGCTGGCTTAATTACTTGAATCACAAGGAACCTGAAAGAGTCAAATTTATGACCTGCTTGATAAAAAAAATGATCATATAATGAGCTATATCTGCCTCCCAATTCTCAACCGACTCCGGTGCTCAATCATTCTGGCTCTCACCTGTCTGGAGCACTTTCCTATGTATAACAGTTGACAGGGACAAATTAATACATAAATGACATTGTAAGGGAGACAATTGGAAAAAAAACTGCATTTTTATATTCTTTTTTGGATTGAGGGTCAGCAAAAGTTTGTGACTTTAAGAATTTTTTACAGCATGAACAATTCTCACATGGAAAATGTCCTGTGGGGCCCTTAAGTAAGTTACCTATCCCATGAAGCATATCAGAATGCACCAGCATGTCTTTCAAACTCTGAGTCTACTATGAGCAGTAATAGGGAGATTTTCACAGCCTCGAATATGTTGAATTAAATGCATTACATTTCCATTCCTCATGAGGAGGCTAGACAAGTCCCTCTTTATTGAACCTTTTGTTAAATGGATTAACAACATCAATCCTCATATTAAATTCAGTAGCCACATACATAGAACTTGTATTCCATTTTTGGATATTTCAGTAACAACAATAATACTATTCAGGTACGTGATTATAGAAAACCTACAGATAAAAACTCAACTTTACATTATTTTTTTTAAGTTGCCATAGTCACTCCTTAAAAATAAATTTGCCTTTCCCCAGAAGAAAAGGATTCCTAAACTACTTACTTTTCAGCACCAAGTAAAGCCTTTTTTATACTCCCAGAGTGTTTATGTATAATTTCAGTTGCAAATCAAGGGTGGGCAGTGTCCACTGGGGAAGACACATTGGACCCACTGGGGATGGCCGCTTAAATCCCCTACCCCTGCATTTTGGGATCTAATGATACCCTCCCCCATACATTTGTACTTTAAATCAAAGTGGACGGGCAGTATATTACTGGAATTTAGCTGAATCGTGTTTCTGGGAACGCAGTGCAACTTAAAGAAAAACAGGATTCACACCTTTATTTAAAGAGAAAGTACAGGGAGAGTGTGTAAGCAGGGGTGGCTGATACTAAAAATGGAAATGTATCCGCTACTCTTGTTATAATATATTTAGCTCTCCTAGATATTTTGTGTTTCTCTGATAACTTTTAACTTTTTAGCTAATTGTTTTAAGCTTAGATACTACCCTAAAGCATTTCTGCAAAGACTGCAGGATACACATTTAAGATTAAATGCAGTAAGTAAATAAAACTTTGCAACTTTAGTAGTTTTCACCTGCTCCGTTTAGGATAGAAATCTTTCAGTTTAAATTTCATAGTGCCCCTCAGTTTTCTTGTCTGCTGTTTCCATGCCTGTGTTGTTTATGAATATAAAAAAGAGGGAAAATGCTTCAAAGGTTAAACTAATTGGACTGTTACCCAACCTTATAATTCCCTGTAAAGCAGCATTAGTTGATGGACTTAAGATGAGATTAGTAGTGTAAGTATTAAATCAGTTTTCCGATTGGAGTTCTCACTTCTGCCTTTTTAAAATAAGAACCTTCCCTATGTTTGGCTTGATATTGTTTCTTTTTTAAATTGTTTGTAAACCATCTCTCTGGCTTGTCTTCCTGTACCAACAAGTTTTAATTCTCATGATGCTGTTTTCTCTGTCTGGGTGAGAATTGTGTGGTCCTTTAGCTGTTGCTAGACTGCAGTGCCTAGCATTCTTCACTCTTGCTTATGCTAGCTGGGGCTTCCTGAAGCTGCTGTAGGGTCACACAGTTCCCTCCCTTTATGTCCTTCACTGCTTTTCACTTGATATTCTAATAATTTCTTCTGTTTTTCTCTCATCCACATGTTTCTCAGTCCAGCTCTTCAGCTGCTCCACACACCAATAACCAAATTCTTTTTCTATTGCCCTTGTACCCTACTCCTTTACTGTTTTCCCGATTTTTTTAAAATGTTCAATTGTATCATACTGAAGGGAGAACTATTCCTCTCCTTTCCAGTTCCAATGGGAAAAGGCTGCCATTACTGGTTGATAAGTAACAGATTTCCTCTTTTGTGCACTTTCACAAACAGTTGTGAGCAGGGATCTTGCAAGTGCAAATTGTGATCTTGCCTGTGCCACTTCGACTCTAGCTGTGGTTTCTGAACTTAAGATGTACATCTGAACATAAAAAGACTACCTTTTAAAGATTACACATAAACTGTTTTCGTTACAGAAAATAAAGCTACCTAAGAAAATATCAAAACGTTATCCAGCCTATGAGCTTTATCTCTACGGTGAAGGAATTTATGCAGAAGAAAATAGGAAACTGATGTTAACTGGGATTCCTGTCCTTTTTCTTCCTGGCAATGCTGGGAGTTACAAACAAGGTAAAATATAGCTGATGTAATACCAATATGGGTATTGTAGTATCTTATAAATCAGGGAGGATTTTGATTATGGAGGATACTTAAAAAGGGTTGGTAGGGTTGTGCATATTCACCTTTATATTTGGTTCACATTTAATTGTTAGTGTGGCTACTAATATTCTGTGCAGATGTTTTCACACTGTAAGTTTTACAGTCTAGCTCAGTGGTTTGCAACCTTTGATCCTCCATTTGTTTTGGACCTCAGATCCAGGAGTCCCAGACAACATGGCCAACAGCCAGGAATTATGGGAGCTGAAATCCAAAACATCTGGAGAGCCAAAGATTATGAGGGTAAGGAGAAAATACAAAAGAGCATTTTAAAAAAATCCTTCTAGTTCATTTCTAGAATGGCTTGATTCAAGGGTACGTGTGTGGCGTGATTCAAGGGAACATGTGTAGATGTGTAGGACTTCCTTCTTTCTTACTGTGTATATATGTTTTGAACAATGTAAGCCAATCAGCATATTATTTTATTTTTATCAGCATATTAACTTGTAGATTTCTAGATGGATAGAAAACTATGAATATCAGTCTTTGAACACGGGCTTCAAAGAGGTTTGTTGAAATTACCACATGTGGATATTTGTACAGGTTGAGACTCCCTTATATGGAATTGTAAAATCCAAAATATTCCAAAATCCAAATATTTTCATGGGTGGCTGACATAGTGACACCTTTGCTGGCTGATGGTTCAGTGTACACAAACTTTGTTTCATACACAAAATTATTTTAAATATATTGTATAAAATTAACTTCAGGCTGTGTGTATGAGCTGTGTATGAATCTTATTGGTAAATAAATGTTGTGTTTAGACTTGGGTTCCATCTCCAAGATATGTTATAATGTATGTATACACAAATTCAGATACTCCAAAATCCAAAAATAATCTGAAATCCAAAACACTTCTGGTCCCACACATTTCAGATAAGGGGGACGTAACCAGTTAATACATTTAGAACAAAATTCCATTTGAATTGTTCTGTCCTGTCCCAATGTAATTTAGAGAAACAAAGTTGGATTTCAGTATGTTAAATATGGAATGTTTTCTTAGACTAGCCTTGTAGAATCAAGGGAATGTGCTTGCAAACACTTTACATTTCACAGCATTCTGTTTATATTTAATTTATTTAAATGTCTTACTTGTGGTGCCAAAAGATTTTGGATAAATTTTTAATTTATAAAACATAATGTCTCAGAAATTTCATATGAAATCAAGAACAGTCAGCAGGCCAACACCTTTTCTACACTTTATTCTGCTTAGTATTCAAAGTGCAATGCCATCTCTTTTCAAATATTTTCTTGTAAAAATAGCTATCTGAAATAATAGTAGATATTGCACATTGGGCATTGGTTTTGTAGCCTGGAATTTTGTGGAGCCAAATTACAGTGTCCTTTGTGCTACATCTGTTTTAATTATACGCTTGTAAATTTTTTTTCCTCCCAAGTTTTTTCCTCCCAAAATTCTAGGGATTTATCCTAACATCACAGTCTCAGGGATTTTAACCACTTACTATTAATAATTGGTATGTAGAGAGATCTTGTAGCACTTTTGAGACTAACTGAAAGAAAGAAGTTGACAACATGAGCTTTCGACTTCAGTCTACCTCCTCAGATTTACAGACATATATATGCCATAGGTATGTGAAAATGTCAATTCAAATTCAAAATCCCTTGGTTATGGAAATGAAATAGCAAGTCCAGTTTTAACGGTGGTCGTTTGTGGACAAAGACATAGCCATTGGATATGGAAATGAGGTGACAAGAACCAGATTGGCCTTGGAAACTAGCCTGCAGGTGGGGAGGATAGAAAGCATCTGAGGAAGTAGATGAAAGCTCATGCTGCCAACTTTCTTTCAGTATACAAATACAACTTTCTTTTAGTTAGTCTCAAAGGTGCTACAAGATCTCTCTACATACTGATTCTACAGACTAACATGGCTATATCTTTGAATTCTATCAATAATTGGTTGTTTTCCCCCTAGCACGCTCCCTTGGGTCAATAGCTCTCAGGAAGGCAGAAGATATTGACTACAAGTATCATTTTGATGTCTTTAGTGTCAACTTCAATGAGGAACTCGTTGCACTCTATGGTGGAAGTCTACAAAGGCAGACCAGATTTGTGCATGAGTGTATCAAAGTAATTCTAAAGCTATATAAGGTATAGAGATGACTGGTATATACTTGTTCTTATTTATTTAAATCATCTGCTATGTCATATGAGATGAGATACAGAGGAAAATGCAGTTGCTTTTGTATTTTGTAGGGTTGCTTTGTGTTTAAAGATTGGCCATTTCCAGTAAAAATAAAATATCTTTACTACTCCGAAGGGAGACCATCAGGGAAGAATGAAGATATCCAGGTAGAACTAGGAAAGAATCCCATCTGACATCCATGAGAGCTGCAGCCAGTCAGAATTAACAATAGATGGAGCAGGGGTTTTCCCCCTTTTTTTTCTGTATAAGGCAAGCTCCTGTGTTTCTAATCACACCTGCATCTTTTGGTATATCCTGATCTTTATAGGGTTGGTAAAGGCACTGTGCTGTTTGCCCAAGTTTTGTTGCAGATCCCACATATCTTTTCTTTCTGGGTGGTGTGAATTTTGAATTTCAAACACTGTCTACTCTTTCCTTCTGAGAATGTTGAGTTCCCAGAATTAATTTTTAATTAGTACAGAAAAACTTACTCATTTTTCTAATTTGCACCTAAAGACACATAGGGCAGTATCCATCATTGGTCTTCCACTGTCAGAACAGTGAAATGTGGCAGAAATGAGAGGGGGTAATCCCTCCCTCCCGGCTATAGCCCTCCCAGACTTTCCAAAGCTGATTTTTAGGTGGCATAGAGAGTTACAAGCAGTAGGCACAAAGAGGCTGCATTATGCCAGAATTGCAGTACTAATCTGTTGTTGGATTTATACTCTTAATTTGATTTCAGTGGAATTTCCATGTAATTGGATTTGATACTTCCAGTTGGATATAATTGGATACTTAGATTGCAGCCTTCCTACTCTAATAACATAAATGTATTTGCGAGCCACTACAGAATCCAAATAGAGGAAAATCTTTGTTTTCATAGATTATCAAGTAATATTAATTTTTGTTCATTTCTTGAAGGGCCGTGAGTTTGCTCCATGCAGTGTTGCAATAGTGGGACATTCCATGGGTGGTCTTGTTGCAAGAGCACTGTTTACTCTTAAAAATTTTAAGGCAGAACTCCTCAACATCCTTGTTACTCAAGCCACACCCCATGTTGCACCTGTAATGCCGTTGGATCAGTATCTTACTGGTAAGTTCTTTGGACCTGTAGTGCTGTGTTTCCCTTTCTCTTTTCCATAGTGCTTTTTGGTTCCTGGTTAGGCTTATGCTATAGAAGCCATGTTCATTTTAACCCCTTCCAGGGGAGGCTAGGTCAGGTCCCTGCTTTCCTTTTGCCAGCAGGCAAAGACATTTTTATTCAAGCAGGTTTTTAATGTATAATCATGTCAGGGAGGCTTTTATATGGTGTGTGTGTTTTAGTTATGTTTTTAACTTGTATGCTTATGTAATTGTATGCTGTTTGTAGCTAGTTGATTTTAATTGTCTTTTAAATTTTTATTGTAAAGTTTTTAAATGGTTTCATTTGTGAGTTACCTTCGATCCCTTTTTGGGAGAAAGGTGGCATAGAAATGAAATTAATAATAATAACAAGAGCAACTTACACCCTTCCTTGTCTTAAAATCTAAAATACAGGTAGCAAAACAAATGAAAAGGTTACAGGTAGCTGAACAAGAGGATTAAGCCTGGAATTATTCCAATTCTCTCTAGTGTCAGCTCAGATAAAAATGTCCAGTGCCATCCCTAGAAAATGTTCATCTTGAGCTCTGGCAACTTATTATGGCAGTGATGGTGAACCTTTTAGGCACTGAGTAGTGCCCAAACTAAATGGCCTTCCAGCACTGGGTGTTACCTCTCCAGAGGCAGCTGAAGGCCTGAGATGGCTGGGAGGAGGAGGAATAGGCACACACCTTTTCCTCCTCTTCCCTGCTCTGTGTGCCAGGAGAAATGGCTTTGCATGCCATCTCTGGCACGTATGCCATAGGTTCACCAGCATGTTTTTTTTATATATATATTTACCATAATTAGTACAGAAATAGCATGGCAGTCACCAAGAATGTGTTGCTGCATACCTTTGTTTGGTCATGGTCCAGAGGTGATACTGTTAAGGGAATATAGGGCCTAAACAGACTGCCAGAAATAATCCATCTTGAGACCACTTTAGCTGCCTTGGCTCAGTGCT
>CM034701.1:191980266-191998859 GCA_020142125.1 Phrynosoma platyrhinos | reverse complement strand
TCCCTCGGCCCTTAAAGGGGAAAGGTTGCCTACCCCTGGGCTAGGTCCACAAAAAGCGAGTCTGCAAGCATGGTTGCCTTGCTCTCAGTGAATTTAATTCTAGAAAACAGAATTGGAAACTAGAACCCAACAATATAGCATCAGTGGCATTTCTGATCTTTTTTTTTCTTAAGCCGCTGGCATTTTCTGTATTAATCAGGTGACCTTGGTTACCACCATTATTTCTGTTGCTGTGTCTCTAATTCTGTCATCCCTGACTGATGGAGAGGGCATTGGTTGTACCACTGTTAAAATCTCTTTGTGACCTTCCTGTCTCATTCATTGTCCTTTGCTGCTGTTCTCTCTTGCACCCTTACTAAAACTTCCCTTCTCCCCTTCCAATTCCCAGCACATTTCTCTGGACTTGTGAATGCCACATCAAACGCAGAATGGCCTCTGTGGTTGACCTTCTATTCCATTTCTTCTTATCTCCCCACTCCTCCCACTAAACAGAAAATAAATAGTAAATTACTGGTCATGTTTCAATAGATTTCTCTTGTGTACAGTAAAATCTGTTTGGCATTTACATCTTCAGAATATGTGTTGTGGGGTATTTGCTATATTAACAATCCAATTCTAAAAATATTTTCTTCTTCATGGTCTCTGCGAATAACACAAATGGGTTTTATCTGTGCATGTGCAGCAACTTTGGAAACTTCTGGAATCGCTAGGCAGAACTTTAGTTGAAACTTTTCAGCGGTAACTTCGCCCATCCCTATAAAGTCCCCTAGCAGTCCCACTCTTCCCCTGTTCCTTTCTCCACTGCACTAGCAGCTTCAAAGGAGCTTTTGTTGGATTCGCTTGTGACTTCAGCCTATTGACTTGTGCTTAACCTTTGCTAGTTCTATGACCATTCTTCTTGCATTAACCCTATAACGTCTGTTTGCTCATCGATCGACCCGGATTGCCTTGACTTCGATACTTGGATTGTGATTTGGATTTGAAGATGTCGTCCCACACTTTCAAACAGTGTGAGAAATGTGGGGGGAAGATACCTGCCTCTGACCCCCATTCCTCCTGCCTCTTGTGCTTGGGTGAAGGGTACGACCCGCAATCCTGTGGCTTATACAGGTCCATGACCTCCCAGGCCCTCCAAAATAGGGACAAGAGGCTCAAGGCAGCTCTTTACGAACAGGCTCTTCGACCTGCTTCAACCCCAGTGACTGGACCCTCGACTGCCGTAGAGGCTCCGGCAAAAGACCAAATCGAGTCCCAGAAAGAAAACATCCAAGTTGGATGGAGACTCTGAAAAAGACCAGGAAAAGTCTAAAAGGGCTCAGTCTGAGTGTGGTTACTCCCCTGGGAGCCATTGGGGCAAGAAAACATCGAAAAGGAGACATTCTTCCGAGAGAGAGAAATCCAGAGATTCCTCCTCGAAGAAGGCTTGTCTTCTGAGGGTTCGAAGCCCGAAGATACGGCTTCAACATCCACACAGCCTCTTTCACCTCTGACCGCCAAGTCTCCATCTCTGATCGTGGTACCGTCCTCCACGGTACCAAAGCCTTCTTTGTCTCAAGGTGCAACCTCCACAGTACCGACACTCTTTTGTAATGAGCCCCAGCCCGTCCTTGATACCGAGTCTGAGGGGGAACTGCATGATGATGATGTCCCTATCCTGATTCCTCAAGTTTCTTTGCTGCAACCAGATCAGGTTCGAGATCGATCTTCTGGCTCTACCACATGCTGGGACTGAGGGGCTCTGGGCTCTGAAGCGGATGGCGCCACTCTGTGAGTGGAAGATGACCCCATACTGAGGGAACATCCCGAGTTGGTCTATGACTCCATTTCCAAGCATTACCTGATGCTGGTAGGCCCTCAGGCCCTCCAATCCCATGCCACGACACCACACGTGGCTACTGTTTGAGCCCAAGTCCATAGATCAGCTTCCTCTGAACCACCTATACCTCCACCAAGGTGCCAGTCCCTAATCTCCTTGAGAGTCCCGGTCCCAGTCTGTCTCTCCTTGAGAGTCCCAGTCCCAGTCTGTCTCTCCTCAGTCCCGAGGCTCCCATCACTCCGTTTCTTCTCACCATTCAGTGTCGTCTCAATCTCCATCTCCAGGTTCTGATCATCGGTCTGTAGTGTTGGTCGATCACCATCTGGCCTCCCCAACAGATGTTAAGTCCTTCGCGGACCAGATCATATGCATGGGAAATGCACTGGACATTGAGGTGGTGACATCTGATGACGATGCCGTGGACTCTATTGAGAAATGAGTGCATGGGATCCCTCCAGCCCTGGGATTTCTACCATCCCTCCAGAAGATTGCCCAGTGCTCCTGGTCTACTCCTGTCACCATCCCATCTACTTCACGGAGAATTGAAAATCTGTACCGCATCGCTTCGGCTCAGACGTCTTGGCTTTTCGAGCATCCCAAACCTAATTCAGCTATCGTGGAAGGTGCTCAATTTCTATCCACTCCAAAGACATCCACATCACCTGTTGATAGAAACAGTGAAAAGATTGATGGACTTGCCAAGAAGTTTTATGTCTTGGCGGTGTTCGACATGAAGGTGGTGAATTATGTGGCATGTATGGAGGCCTATCAGCAACATCTTATGAAGTGGATGCTGCCCCTTTTGGATGATCTTCCAGAGGACAAGAGACCTCTAGTGTTGGCCCTCCAGGCAGAAGCCCACTCGATCAGCAGTCAGAAGATCATCTCAGCTTACCATTCTGCTGACTGTGCGGCCAAGATGATCTCTAGCTCGGTGGCTTTGAGGAGATATGCATGGCTCAGATCTTCGGATCTTACCCCCCATGGAAAGAACATGATTGAAGACATGCTGTTCGATGACTCCAGATTGTTCAACAAGAACATGGATGAACTTCCGGTACCGAATGAAGATAGTGGCACGCAAGCATGGTATGTCCTCCTCCTCTCAATCTCATCTGCACTGTTTCGGAGGACAACGCCCCTGGTATCCTGCTCAGCAGCATAGACCTTATTTCCACCAAGAAAGGCAGCCTGAGCAGTCACCAATCCCAGTCGTCCCAGAGGCACCAATCCCAGTCGTCCACCCATCCAGCCATGGTACCAACAGGGGTACCACAAGAAGGAAGCGGAATGCCCCCAAAAGTCCCTGTGAAATGTTGCCGTGCACTTCATTCCCAAGCCTTTCGGAGATAGGTTGAGGCCTTTCTCTAACATGTGGTCTCTAATAACATCGGACTCGTGGGTCCTTAACATCGTGGCCTATGGCTATGCCCTCGAGGTCACTGAGCTCCTTGTCACTGGAGCTTTTATCTCCACCCCCCTCCGACACCTTATTCCATGAAGTGCGCACTTTACTAGCCAAGGGCACTATAGAGCCCATGGATCCTGTTAACCTCTGATTTTGTTTCTTTTCCTGCTACTTCACTGTACTGAAGAAGGACTTGGGGCTCTGGCCTATTTTAGATCTCCGGTTCTTGAACAAGTGTATGGCCTACAGGCGTTTCCGTATGGTAAACCTTGCATGTATTCTACCATTTTTGCAGGAGGACCACTGGATGGCGACCCCTGATCTCAAAGATGCTTATTTCCACAATGGGATTCAAAAGGACCACAGAAGGTTCCTGGCCTTCGCTGTAGACCGCCAAGTGTTCCAGTGCAGAGTGTTACCTTTCGATCTCTCCATGGCACTGAGGGTGTTCACGAAGTGCATGCACCCACCATAGCCTGTCTCCATCAGCAGGCCATATCAGTCTTCCCATACCTCGATGATTGGCTCCTGGTCGTTCCTTCTTGAGACTGCCTTGTCAAGGACATTGGCTTCACTGTGTCTTTTCTCCAATCATTGGGCCTCATGATCAGCTTTGAGAAGTCCAATCTAATTCCATCAAAAAGGACCAGATTCATTGGGACCATTCTGGACTCAGAGAGCTCAATGGCTTATCTTCCTATGGATGGGTTTCTAGCCTTGAAAGAGGCAGCAAAGGAATGCTTCCTCAGAGACGCGTCATTGCTCATTCTGTCCAAGTGGCCTTAGGCTACATGGCCTCCACAACCTACGTAATACCTTGGGCCTGTCTTCATCTCAGACCTCTGCAGGCCTGATTTTTGTTGGTGTTCAATCTTGCCCATGTCCTTCTGTCCCGGTGGCTCATGGTATCGAGAGCAGTGTCCTAGTCCCTGTGTTGGTGGCTCGATCCCGACAACATCTATATAGGCATGCCGTTCCTACCACCACAGCCTCAGATATCCCTGAAGACAGATGCGTCGATAGAGGGATGGGGGGCTCATGTTCTCAATCTTACCATTAAAGACCATTGGCTTCCACAGGAACATCTGCTCCATATCAATGAGCTTGAGATGCTGGCTGTAGAGAAGGCACTTCAAGCTTTCGAACCCCTGCTTCAGACCAAGATGGTCCTTCTATCAATGGACAACACCACGGTCATGTATTACATCAACAAGCAGGGAAGGACGAGGTCTCCCATCACTCCTTGAGATCACACTGCAGAACTGGTGCATCCCGAAAGGCATCACCCTTCAGGCAATTCATCTGCCCAGAGAAGAGAAAGAGCTGGCGGATCAATTCAGCAGGTCCTCGAGCTCATGCCACGAGTGGTGCCTCCATCTTGAGACGGTCACCTACCTTTGCAGGATGTGGGGAGAGACCGAGATTGATCTCTTCACTTCCCACCTAAACAGTCAGTGCTGTCAGTTCTGCTCCAGGTTCAAGGTCCCAGGATCTCGAGGGGATGTGTTCCTGTTCCAGTGGTCTGGGAAACTGGTACACATCTTCCTGCTATTCCCTCTCATTACAAGGGTGGTTGGCAAGATCAAGACAGACCTTTCCAATGCAATTCTCGTCACCCCTTGGTGGCCAAGACAGCCATGGTTCGCTCCACTCTTGAACCTATCCAAGAAGAGGTTTCTCTGTCTTGAACCTCACCCCGATCTTCTATCTCTCCACGATGGCTGGGTACACCACCTGGACGTGGACAACTTACCACTGGTGGCTTGGAGGATTCAGTTCTAGAAAATCTTCTACTTCCTGTCAGAGTGATAATCCAAGCCTCCCTCAAGCCCTCTAAGCAGAAGTCTTATGCCCTGAAATGGGTGACATTCACGGACTTCCTAAACAACAGGAATCTCCATCCATCCCGAGTCTTGGTACCAACCATCCTAGAATTCCTTATGACTCTGGTTCACTCTGGCCTAGGACTGTAATCTATCAAGTGCTACTTGTCAGCTATTTGTTCCCACTATCAGTTTCAAGACAGACCCTCCTTTTTTAAAGAGCCTTTAGTGAAAAGCTTCCTCAAGGGCCTGGCTAACTTACACCCTCCCGTCACTGTACCGACACCGGCCTGGAGTCTTGATATTGTCTTGTCAGGTCTTTCATCTAAACCATTTGAACCAGTGGCTACCACGGACTTAAGATTGCTATCCTGGAAAACAGCTTTCTTGATAGCCATCACTTCAGCCTATCATGCGAGCGAACTGTGTGCTCTTCGGACAGACCAACCCTTCCTGTGCTTTCATAAGGACAAGGTTGTACTCTGCCCCGATATCACCTTTTTGCCTAAGGTAGTGTCGGCCTTTCATTTGAACCAGGACATCGTGCTCCCCACCCTGACCCCGAACCTGACTACTGATACCGAGCGCCGCCTGCATCTACTTGATGTCCGTCGGGCCCTGGCCTTCTATGTGGACAGAACATCGGGTTCAAGACAATCTGAATGCTTGTTTGTGTGCTATTCGGAGGCTAAAAAGGGGCTCCCTGTTTCATCTCAGAGGTTTTCTAAATGAGTGGCCAATACCATCCACCTCTATTATGAACTTGCAGGAAAGGACCTTCCGGCCAGGGTGCAGGCACATTCGACTAGGGCGGTAGCTGCATTCTCCGCCTTTTTGTCTGGGGTCTCTTTGGAGGATGTATGCAAGGCCGCTGTCTGGTCCCAGCCCTTGACATTTATTAAACATTACAGACTGGACTCGAGGGCCAGATGGGATGCAGCCTTCGGGAGGGCAGTGTTACCAGTTTGCACTAAGGTGATCAAGTTTTGCTTTCATATACTTGAAATGATTAAGACAGAGGCACTTTGTTGAATGTTTAATGTTCTTGATGAATACAGTTTATTTGAATTCCAATTGGCTCCAGGACACTCCCTCCTCCACTGACCCAAGCTTGTCAGTCTTACCCATTTGTGTGATTCACAGAGACCACGAAGGAGGAGGACAGGTTGCTTACCTGTAACAGTATTTCTTCGAGTGGTCATCTGCGAATTCACACAAATCCCGCCCATTCTCCCCTCTGTCATGTCTGCTCATTACTAAACTCCTGCTGTTGCAGCTTGCGGTGAACGTTTCGGAACTGAGGAAGAGTGGGACTGCTAGGGGACTTTGTAGGGATGGGCAGAGCTACCACCAAAAAGTTGCAGCTAAAGTTCTGCCTAGTGATTCCAGAAGTTTCCGAAGTTGCTGCGCATGCACAGATAAAACCCATTTGTGTGAATTCGTAGATAACCACTCAAAGAAATACTGTTACAGGTAAGCAACCTGTCCTTATTGGAATTGCTTGTTTTATTGGACTGTCTTTAAAGCTGCCTTAATTTGGTTTGTGTGGGCAAATTCATGTTTGCTTTTTCTGGTTTAGCACATGTGGGAATCAGCCTTGTCTCTGCATGTCTAGAAAAAGTTACCGCATAAGGTGGTACCACATGGCTCTCATCTGTGGTCAGGTTCCTGTCTGGTGAAGGGTCACTGAGGGGCTGAATGGACAGCCCCAAACGAGCAGCTTGCTGCCCCCTCCTTTGAGTGCTGGATCAGGGCCACAGCAACCACATGCCGCGGCCCTGATCTAGCGGTTTGTCGGTCCAAAAAGTAGCAGCAAAATGCTGCTCCTTTTTGAAACGGCAAAAAGCTGCCCTTCCCACTGCGGCGGCGGTTTTTCCAGGTTTCTTTGGTGCAGCATGTGTAAACGCTGCACTGAAAAAAACTCCCTTTTGCCTTCCGCCATCTGGGTGGGCAGGTGGCATGACACCAGCATGGGGGTGGAGTTGGGTGGTTGACATGAGGTTGCCCCCCCCACTCCACCCTGATGCTGGCTCTTTATGCTGATCTGTCCAGCCAGTAAGTCAGAAATGACTTAAAGATATATGACAACAAACAACAGATTAATTTAGTGTATGGGCCTGATCACTAGTGAGAGAGATGTGTTAGCACTTTTGATGTTCTTTTTTTCTTCCCAAGTATGCAGACATGAGAGTGATTCTCATGTGTGATAACCAAGAAGATTGCCATGTCTAAATTAGTTCTAAAAGCTGAGGGTAAGTTGCTTTTTATTTCTTTTGAATTAATTTTCCTTTCATTTCTGTGACATTTAATTGGAGAGCCATTGTGGTGTAGTGGATGAGTGTTGGACTGCAGCTCTGGAGATCAGGGTTTGATTCCCCGCTCAGCCATATAAATCCACTGGGTCACATCCTCTTAGCCTTAGAAAACCCAGTGATAGGGTTGCTTTTAGGGTCACTTGAAGGCACACAGCAACAAAAATCTTTTGACTGATGATTTTAATAGCCACCTTTTCAAAATTACTGTCCTCTGATAAATCTTACAATTCTATACCCAAACGGAATTTTCTAAATATTTGAGGGTGATATTTCACTTCAACTCTACCATATCTAAAGAATATTGAATTGGCTTATTAGACACAGAACAATCTTTTTCTCTCTTTCCTCTTTTAAAGTTAGTTGGAGGAACAATAGTCTATGCTTCAACAATGGATATAAAAATTTAAGAAGTTGCTGAATACATTTATATTTTTAAATAAGGTGTTATATTGACTATTAAAACAGTGTTCTTCTCTCAGATTTTTACACAGCTGTAAATCATAACTGGATTCAGAAGGCTAAAGAAAGAAGAAATCTTACAACTCTTTCTGTAGCTGGAGGATTTCGGGATTATCAAGTTCGTTCAGGCTTGGCTTTTCTGCCGAGATCAAGACATCAATATCATGCCTTATCTGTTGTGGTAAAACAAACTCCTTTTCTTTAAATTTGGTTTTCAGTGTTAAGGGTCTTGTATAAAGTATCTTTCTTTAAAAAATGAGTGAGGTAATACTTGGTTTAACACCTGTTATAACTGAAATTATTGAATTATACACTGAGATCTCAATCCTAGTAGAAACAGTGATATTTGCTACCAAATATAGGTTGGGATCCTTTAATCTCCGTAAGATTAGAAGCATAGGATATTATCTTTGTGCCTGGTGTATAAATGGTTTTCCTCCAAAATTTCTATTCTAACAAAGCTGTTCAAAGGCTGGCTTGCTGGTGTCAAAATTTTTACTGGGTGTGTCGAAGTTCTTGGGTTTGCCAAAAGTAACTGTATGAATCCTTTTCTAGATACTGTGATCTTACATGTAGCTAAAATCAGTGGTAGGCATTCATGGAACTGCATAATTTATTTTGTATATCCATGACTGCTTTTTATGCATATGAATGTGGGATGTCAGTTTTGAAAATGAGTAGATGTTTCTAAGTGATTTGCTGTGTGACATAGTGGTTGTTTTTCATACATTTTTTGACAGTGAAAAGCTCCACAGAATATTATCTAAACTTGCTCTTGAATCTGACACAGTTAGTGATTTGATGGATTTCAGCCATACATTTTCTTTATTAAAACTGTATGTTTCTAGTAATGTTACTGTTCATAAGAAAATATAAAGAATGATAATTTTTCTTTTAACAGAGTTCATCAGTTCCTCGTGTATGGGCATCAACAGACCATCTCTCAATAGTTTGGTGAGCATCTAAAAGCATGTTAGGTATTTTGTCATTCTGCATTCCCTTTCATTTTTATTCAATCTAGATTTATAACATTTCCCTTATGCTTTGTTATAGGTGTAAAGAATTGATCTTGGCTACTGTCAGAACTTTCTTTGACCTTATTGATGAAAATACTAAACAGGTTTGTGCTTTTTGAAAATTAAACATCTTCTCTGGAAAAAGCATTTATAGTTTGAGGAATTTTGAATTACTGTAAGTGGTGAATATATCAGTGTTACTGATGTTTGTTGTAATCCATATTCTGTCAGAGATTAACTTTAAGTAGAAAATATGGCTAACAGATCTAGCTGTCCTTTGTCATCAAAACATAAAATTCTTGTATGTCACTTTGTAGATAACAGAAGATCCACAAAAAAGAATGCTGGTCTTGAAGCACCACTTTCTGAAGCATCCAGCAAAATTATTTGAAGAAAGACCTGAATTAATTACTGAACTAGCAGGTTTAAATATTTTACTAATTCCATTGCAATCAAGATTAATAGTGAAAGCTGATGACTTAGATTTGACGTAGCACCCAAATGGGAAAAGTTCCATTCAGTCTTTCCATCTGTATTTTGGGCAGTGATATGAAGGACAGGCAGGGCCAAGAGAGCACACTGTCTGTCCAACTAAAGGCCTAAGCAGACTGCCAGAAATAGTGCACATTAAATTGAGGCACTGCCCTGGCTCAGTGCTAGGGAGTTATGGGAATTGTATTTTTTTCTGAGACACTGAGCCTTCTCTGTCAGAGAGCTCTGGTGCCACAATAAATTACAGTTCCCATGATTCCTTAGCACTGAGCCAGGGCAGTGCCTCAATTTAATGTGCACTATTTCTGGCAGTCTGCTTAGGCCCTAAGCCTAGGCCAGGAGAACTCTAGACCTCACAAAATGTCTCTGGGTTATAAGGCAATGAAAGGCCAGGCTTTTGGGCCAGAAACCAGGAAACCAGAAATTAACCAAATAGGTAGTACTGTAGATATTTGAAGTATGCTCACATACTTATATTGAAGTGAATTTATTTGCATGGGTAAAGGGAGCAAGACAACAGAGTGATAAAGAGAGAGATAAGTGATATATGTATATATTGATAGAAAACAAGAAAACTATCTATCCTAGGAATCTTATTAGGATAGATGCACCCAGAGCCAGAGAGAGTGGGAAAGATATTTGAAATTTTTCACTGATGTCTTGGGACCACTTTCTGTTGGCTAAAGCTCATGGGATTTGCAGTCCAACAATATTTGATTGAGGGGCACATCCCTACCCTTGGCACACATGATTTAGTTTTAGGAACTCAGTGTACTCTATGATTTCATTCATTAAATGTTGAACTAGCTACTCCATTACAGCAGGGGAAATGAATGCTTATGTGTTGCCATGCTATTTCCTATTTGTCTGGACTATGGCCTTTGGCAAAATGCTTACTGTATATACCAGGGGTAGGCAAACTGTCCCTTTAAGGGCCGAGGGACTTCAGCTCCCAGAAGCCTCAGCCAAGTTGGCCAATAGTCTGGGATGTTGGCCAATAGTCTGGGATTCTGGGAGCTGAAGTCCCTCAGCCCTTAAAGGGGACAGTTTGCCTACCCCTGGTATATACTGTTTATCAAAAAAATTATGCTCACAAATTGACCCTAAAATCCAGGGTTGACTTATATATGGGTCAATAGAGTAAGGGGGGTTGCAGACTGTCAGAAATAGTGCAAATTCAGCCCACTTTTAGGGTTAGGGTTAGAGCTAGGGAATCATGGGAACTGTATTTTTTTCTCTGTCAGAGAGCTCTAGTGCCACAATAAACTACAGTTCCCATGATTCCCTAACCCTAACCCTAAAAGTGGACTGAATTTGCACTTTTTCTGGCAGTCTGCAACCCCCCTAATACTGCTTAGAAAGGCCCTTTAAAAAGCAGCCTGATGCCCCACTCTCCTTACCTGGCATTGATTTCTGAAAGAGCTGCCGAGGCAGGGAGGGAGTGTGTGTGTGTGTGTGTGTGTGAAAGAGGTGATTCCCTTCTCAATACAATGTTAAAACCTTCTCCTCCCCTAGGTTCTACCTTGGATTTACCCACAGGTTATATCAAAATCCATGATTTTGGCCCTAAAACCTTCCCTCGATTTACACATGAGGTTAACTTGTACACGAGTATATATGGTAGTCTGAGGGGGGTGCCTTTATTCTTGGTGAAAGTTTGCTCATCATCCAGCTGTTCTATGCAGACAAATATACATGTTATGACAGAGAGATATTCCAGATTCATATAGACCTCTACTATACAAGCCACCAGAGGTGCCCAAATCTAGCATGACTATATTTACATTGCATTATTGTATTTAAACATTGCTGCATTACTGTATTTAAACAAATTGCATTACTGTATTTAAACTACATTTTCTGGTACTGTAAAGTAGTATAAAAATTATGTGAGTGCTGAAAACAGAGGTTTTGTAATGATTTCCAGAAATATATTGTATCCTCTTAGAATCAAATAATGAAAAGTATGACTGTAAATACGATTTGTGTGTGTATGTGTATAGTATATTGGCCCTAAGTAACCACAGGTTTGGTATTCACAGATTTGAGCAACTGTGGATTGAAATGAAGAAACATTTAATTTTTTTTAACCTGCAATGGCCAGGCTGAAAAGCAGCCCAAGGCACTAGAGCTGGCTGAGGAAATAGCTGGGCAAGTCGATGCCTCCATCTTCTATGGAAGTCAATCCCACCAGAAAGTCACAGTCAACTTAAATCTCTTCCTCACTCTCTTTCCCACATTCACATCGCCAAGCCGCTGCCAAAATTTAAACTGCCTTACTCCGTTTCCCACATTCTCACAAGGAAGCCTCTGCCAGCATTTAAACTCCTGCCTCACTTTGGGCCTTTACAGCCTGCCAGAAATAATGCAGCTTGAGTCCATTTTAACTGCTCTGCCTCAGTGCTAGGGAACCATAGGAACTGTAGTTTTTTCTGAGACATTGAGCCTTCTCTGTCAGAGAGCTCTGGGGCAACAATAAACTACAGTTCCCACGATTCCCTAGAACTGAGCCAGGGCAGTTAAAGTGCACTCAAGCTGCATTATTTCTGGCAGTCTGCAAAGCCCCTTTGTTTCCCACCTTCACACAAGGAAGCCTCTGACAGAATTAAAAACCTTTCCCCACCAATATGCCTCCTAACCCCATTCCTTCTGCTGCCCCTCCTTGAGGTGGATTGGTGGCAAAGGAGTTTAAAATCTGGCAGAGGCTTTGTGATGGGACGGTTGCCAAGGTGAGAAACAGAGTCAGGAGAGGGTTTAAATTTTGGCAGAGCCTTTGTGATGGGAAGGTGAGTGCAGAAAGAATGCTTTCCTGGTGCCCAGATCTTGTCACTCAGGTAATTTTAAATGTTAAATACGGATATGAGCATCCATGAATTTTGGTATCTGTGCAGGAGGTTTCTGGAACTAAACTGCCACAGATACCAAGGGGCCCCTGCACAAACACATTTGTGTGTATGGTATTTTCAATTAGAAAACAAATTAAATTCTTACAGCACTGTAAGAAGAGGGGGATGAATTTGATTCCTGAATGAGAAACGAATTTCCTTTTCCCCCCCCAGGATCATTAAGTTGGATCCAGATAAAATCTTCAAAATGGTCTTATACAGGACATAATGTAAGTAATATCTTTTGGTTGTGCTGTATTTTAGGTGACCACTTCAATATTTTTCTACCTATTTTCAGACATTCTTTATTAGTCCTACCTGAAGATTCTGAAAGTTGAACCTGGGATATTTTGCATGCAAAACAATTTTTTAAAATTCGATTTTTAAAGTATAAATGAGAAAAAGAAAAGAAAAGAGAGAAAATACATACTACATGATCTGGGCCTAGGTAAAATCTTAGTGTAAACCTAAGCATGTATATCTAGAAAAATATTTACTTTGAGATAGTGTCTATAAAATAGACTTTAAAATATCATCCTTGATAAAAATAATAAACTCTTCTGATCAATAAACAATGAATTATGAGTATTCTCTTTTCAGCCTAGGGGTGTGGGACCTGGTGCTGCAGTAAGAGCACATGTGGCCCAAATCAGTTTACTTCAAAGTCCCAGAAATATAGCTTAAAAGTATATACATGCAGGCAAGCAAGACATATGTTCTACATCTTCCCAGATGAAGATTCCAGAAATGGGACTGGCTAAGGGGATTTAAAATCTAGGCCAACAATCTTGCTGTTCCAGTTCCTAATAAGTATGTTTGTATCTTTTCCTGAATAGGAATCAGATGGAAAATACTTCACTTTTGCCCTATCAGGCTACAGAAAATCATACAGTCATGTCTACTGTCAAAACAGTATGTTGGTGAGAACATTATTTTCTTGTGAGTGTGTGTTTGGATGCTGGATCTTTATACATTTGTTCAGATAAAATTATTTAAATACTTTCTTCATTTGGTAATGCCAAGCTGTGCCCTGTATAGCCGTACCTCAAGGTGTATCTACATTTTTACCCCGCCCCTCTGTAGAGCAGTTGGGGTGAATAGAGCAATTTCTTTCTCTGCGCAGAATTAACCTGCTCTGTGCAGTAAATACATAGGTTTTAGTTCTAATATGAAATGAAGCTGCTTTGCTTAATGTATTTTGTTAGCAACCTAAAAAGTTAGGTCTAAAACACAGTGCAGTAATAATCCAGTTTGAGATAGCTTTAACTGTCCTGACTCAGTGGTAAGGGAATCCTGGGAATTGTAGTTTATTGTGGAACCAGAGCGCTCTGACAGAGAAGGCTAAATGTCTACAAAATTTTGTTCCCAGAATTCCTTAGCACTGAGCCAGGGCAGTTAAAGTGGTCTCAAACTGGATATTGCTGCAGTGTGTTTTGGACTTCAGTCTCTTGGCCAATCCATAGTTACAGATAAGGAGTCGATTCATCACTACAGCTTCAACCCTGGTGGGTTGTCTGGTGCTACTGGGAGGCTTTTTGCTTCCTCTTGATGGGAAGGAGCACACTTTTAGCTGTGTGTGCTCATAAGCCTTTGTAAAAAGAAACTTTGGGCCTTTGCAGACTGCTAGAAATAGTGCAAATTGAGTCCACTTTAAGAGTTAGGGTTAGGGTTAGGGAATCATGGGAGTTGTATTTTGTGGCACCAGAGCTCTCTGACAGAGAAGATTCAATGTCTAGGGGGGAAAAAACAATTCCCATGATTCCCTAGCACTAACCCTAACCCTTAAAGTGGACTCATTTTGCACCATTTCTGGCAGTCTGCAAAGGCCCTTTGTTTTCAGAGGCTTCATTAACTGAGTATACCTGTATACTTGTGTGTCACCATGGGGTGCAGCACTGTCCTGTACATCAAGCATTTATCAATCTCTTCTGCTATGAATATCCTGCTATAGTGATTTTGAATTGGGGAGTAAGCCCCTTTCCTGCAGTTGAGGATCAATCTTGTTCCATATGGTGGACCAATCCTGATTTTGTGTCCTGGTTTGCAAGGACTCCTTAAACCTCACTTTCCTAATTGACAAAGAATTGTGGAAAACTTTGCTGAAGTGGAAAGAATGGGAAGGGCATTGAAAGCACACCTGAACATACTGGCACATTCCTACTTCAAGAAGCCATGTATAATTGGAGTGGAATCCATATGCTTGTCTATGTTGCCTTCTGTGGGCCACAGAGAGGCAGGAGCCCATGAAGTCCACATCACACTTGAAAGCAGGGAATGCAAACAATGGGATATTTTTGGAAATCTTCCCTAAACGTATCCCCCACCCCTCAGTACATCCTAAAAAACATGCTCCAGAGCATTGTGAAACCCTCTAGAACAGGTTTCTGGCACAAGGGAATTCTGCAGAGTGGGGAACTTTTACTTGGCCCAGCTGATTTCTCAAGATGTCTGTTGGATTTAGTCCAGGCATCTTGAGAAATTAGCTGGGGCAAGTAAACAAAAGGACAGATACCATTTTATTGTAGTAAGTGAGGGAGATACAGCCAATTAATTGTTTTCCAGATATTGTAATGTTGGTCTGTGCCTCCTAGCTTGTTTAGTCTGCCCATGAAGTTAAAGTACTGTTATACTCCTCAACTCTCTTCAACAGTAGCCAGCCATATAACTACAGGGAAGCTCACACAAGAGACGTGGTGGAGATTGTTGATGTTTTCTAAGGAAAGTGCTTTTAAAAGGGTGCTGCATTGTTTTGTATTGTACTGTTTTTAACTACCTTTTATCCCTTTCAAGTTTTTCCCCCTATCCTTTTTAATTTGTTTTAATATTGTTAATGGGGGGGGGCATCGACAGGCTAGTAATCTGCAGATTAGATTGGCCACAGATTGTCCACAGACTGACCCCATATTATCCAAAGGTGGCAGACAGCCATAAGCATGGGCCTATCATCATTTAATGAATAATATGGGAATTGAGCATCCACATTTTTTCCCATCCACAGAGGAGGGGCAGAACTGAAGCCTTGTGGATGAGAAAGGGCCACTGTAGCTTCATTCTGTTTTAATGTTGGCCTTTTGTATATTTTAACTATATTTTAAACATGTTAATTTGTAAACTGCTCTAAGCTCCAGTCTTAGAGAAAAGACAGATATACATGAAACCATTACTAACAATGATGACGATATCCATCACTGTTTACTTGTATGCAGGAATTTGCAGCTAGGATTATATTGTTTTTAATTATGAAGATTACATTTTAGCTTTTGACTTAACTCCATTGATAGTCATATGATAGATTTATTGTCCTGTCCTGTTACCTAATAAAGGTAAAGGTTTCCCCTTTTATAGGGTTGTCAAGTTGTGTCTCACTGAAGGGGGCGGTGCTCATCTCTGTTATTAAACTGAGGAAGCCAGTGTTGTCGAAGACAACTTCCGTGATTATGAGGCCAGCATGATTGCACATACTGCTGTTTACCTTCCCACCGAAGTGTTACCTATTTATCTACTTGCATTTGCATGCTTTCGAACTGCTAGGTTGGCAGAAGCTGGGACTAGTGACAGGAACTCACTCTGTCATGCAACACTTGGGTCTTGAACTGCCAATCTGCCAACCTTGCAATCGTCAGAGTTGGTGTCTTAACTGCTGAGCCACCGTGTCCCCCAATACTTTTTGTCAAAGGTATTAATGGGCATGGGAACCTATTAAATTCACAATACTTGTTAGGACTTCTGGTGAATTTTCAGTCAGTTTCCTTAGGTGACTGTCATGTGGATTGGTTTGATAAAATGGAGACACCACTTTTCCTCTGTCCTCATAATGGTTTTCTACAGTTAAAGAGTACAAAATAAGTTATGGGCAGTCATGCTAGCCACATAATCACTGACCCCCTCTGCGGACCAGGGCGTTTGGGACGCCCTGGTCCGGAGCGCCGCGGGGCTATGGCAGCCCCACCGCGGCGCTCCTAGAGCGACCCTGAAAGGAGCGCCAAAAAGGCACTCCTTTCATAAGTCAGAGAAAGGGCGCCCTAAAAGCGGCGGGCGCCCTTTCTCTGACTTATCCCCCGCAGCGCGTCCGGACGCTGCGGGAGGAGGTCGCCCTGAACGCGCCGGACGTCCGGTGGCCCGGAAGCGTTCAGGGCGACCTCAGGAAGAGGAAGGGCCGCCGTGCGTGCGGTGGCCCCTCCTCTTCCTGGTCTCGGAGACGGCTCAATTAAGCCGTCTGCCGAGGCCTAGAGTCATCTTTGACAACATTGGCTCTTCAGCTTAGTAGCAGAGAAGAGCACTGCCCCCTACAGTCAGACACAACTAGACAATCTTGTTAAGGGATAACTTTACCTTTACCTTTTTAAATTTAACATTACAGGAAAATAGTATAAAGGAAACAGAACATGTAATATAGCTAAGGTTTATGGTGGTAGAATTCAAAGATATAGCTGTGTTAGACTGTAGAATCAGTATGTAGGGAGATCTTGTAGCACCTTTGAGACTGAAAGAAAAATGTTGGCAGTATGAGCTTTTATAGACTAACGTGCATCTGAGGAAGTAAACTTTAGTCTATGAAAGCTCATGCTGCCAACTTTTTTCTTTCAGTTAGCCTTAAAGGTGCTACAAGGTCTCTCTACATAAGGTTTATGGAGAGAGAGAGAGGGAGGAATTTGTATTGATTCATTCCTAATCATACAAATATCTATCCCATCCCATTAGGAGTCCCCAAATTAGTCCAGCCTTTTGTAACTGATGTGGAATATGTGTGTTACCAGTATATCTTTGCCCAGTATCTACATGTTATTTATACACAGTTAAATCAGAATGTTGCACTTAAGAGTGGTACATGTGTTGAATGTTAATAAATATTTGTGTTCAGGTTTAGACTTGAGTTCATAGGAGTTCTGCATGCGCAACTTACACCAATTCCACCTACTCCTGAAATCTTCTCTAAAGGACTTGGGACTCCCCAGACCTACTTAAGACCCTCCGGACAAGTTGGTGATAGGGTGTGTAAGGAGAAGTTGACAAAAATCACCATCCCCACTTGTCCTCTGTTAGGACATCTATATTTTTTCTAATTCATAGTATCTTAGAGTTGGAAGAGATCACAATGGCCTGGAAAGTTTCCTTCCATTAATGGTAGGGCACAACTTTTACAAAGCCATATTTAAGCACTGAGGACATTATGATTAAATAGCAGGCAAATATAATTTCCAACATTGCTTTTGACAGACATTTTAAGGAATAATTAAATGGGCTGAAAACTCCAATGACAAATATTGTTTAAGCTGTTAAAGGACCTTTGTAGACTGCCAGAAATAGTGCACATTAAATTGAGGCACTGCCCTGGCTCAGTGCTAGGGAATCATGAAAACTGTAATTTATTGTGGCACCAGAGCTCTCTGACAGAGAAGGCTCAATGTCTCAGAAAAAAATACAGTTCCCATGACTCCCTAGCACTGAACCAGGGCAGTGCCTCAATTTAACGTGCACTATTTCTGGCAGTCTGCAAAGGCCAAAAGTGTCTTAAAAATAAGGCATATGTAAAACATATTTAAACAGATTTGTATCTTATTTCCTTGGTTTTATTAACAGGATACAAATAGTTGGATTTATGGCTGTATAAACAGTACCTCATCTACATGGTAAGTATACAATATATTTCATAAAAATATAACCTGTTGGGGCAGAACCTGTTGTAAATGATTGCTGTATTAATGTCTTTGAAATATGGTGATCAGTGCAAATGCTTGTTACTGTTAGGGATGCCTTATTGTATTGGTTTTAGTGTTAGTGTATTGGTTTTAGTGTTAGACTTTTTAGTCTTTATAGTCTTTTGTTACTGGGAATTCAAAGTACCTTAAAGCTGCCTTAATCCACTTCTTGGATTAGGTTGAATCCCTATAATGCTAGGTTAGCTGTTTATTTGGCTTAAATTAATGCAATCCTCCTGAGACTTTGTTGTTGTTAACTGCCTTCGCGTCTGTCTCGACCCATGGCGACCCTATGGATGGGACATCTCCAGGCCCCCCGTCCTCTACTGCTCTGCCCAGCTCCTGCAAACTCTTATTCGTGGTCTCTTTAATAAAATCCATCCATCTAGCATGTGGCCTTCCTCTCTTTCTATTTCCCTCCACCTTTCCTAACATTATTGTCTTTTCCAACGATTCATGCCTTCTCATGATGTGTCCAAAATATGACAGTCTAAGTCTTGTCATTTTGGCTTCTAGGGATATCTCTGGCTTGATCTGTTCTAGGGCCTGAGAGTACTTATACTCAGAAGCAGTGAACACATTTTGCAGTTACATATAAACACTGAAGAAACAGAAAAATAATTGCACACTCACACAAACATATTACATTTAAAAACTTGTACAAATTTTTCATGGCTTAC
>CM034701.1:191939335-191965839 GCA_020142125.1 Phrynosoma platyrhinos | reverse complement strand
CCCACACCTACTAGGAGGAAGACATTTTCTCAAGAAAATTAAACATTAGAAAGGTGCTTATAGAATGCTCTGTAGAGATTGGAAACACAGAATAGGGAAAATGGAAGAAGGAAAATACTAAATACCTCCAGGCTCCTCCTCCTTCTCTCCCTCCCAGGCTTTTTTCTTTCCCAGCCTCTTCCTGCTCCTCCTCCTCCTCCTCCTTCTCTCCCATTGGGCTCCTTCCTTCCCCCTCCCTCCTCTGTGGGAGGAGTCTTTCTCAGCCTCCTCAGCTTTATACCGGCGTATAAGACGACCCCCAGCTTTGACTCCAGTTTTTCCTGCTTAGAAAGTCGTCTTATACGACGGAAAATACGGTAAGTTCATTTTTTTACATTGACCCATGGATAAGTCAAACCAGGTTTTGGGGGTGTGTGTCAATTTTTTTACTAACTTTTCTAGGATTGTACATGAGTATATACAGTAGGTCCGAATTAGAGCTCTTCATTATAAATTCAGCCTGAAAAAAATGTGATGTATCCTCCTTATTGCCAAGTGTTTTCCTATCTGACATTGCTGCATGCTGCTAGTAACACACTATAGTGACTTGGGTTGTGTTTTTTTTATATCGGATAAATATTCATTCCAGATTAGTATTAAACAGAAATATATTTTACAACCTCTAGGATTCCATCTTCAACTGAAATTTCTGCAAAGCTACACATTGCACAGCCTGAAAATGACACCACCGTTCCTGTACTGAATATCTATTCTTCTTCAGATTGTCAATACGAAGTGAGTAAAAACTATTTAAAATTACGTTTTCTCCATACAAAACAAATAGGAATATTTTCCATGTTTTACTGAAAGCCAAAAAAGCTGCCCTGACATGTAGAAGCTGACCGTAATTCCCCTCATCCCTTAATTTATTTGTAAGTTCCATGAAATTATGTTATTCATTGAAAATGTCATACTTTTTTTAGCTAACAAGCCCTCAGTGCTGTTCAGAGAATCATCAATTTGAAAAACATTCATTTTATGCAGTTAACAAGAGTAACATGCAACATAAACAATAAAATCAGTGAATAAACCATCCAAGTGACATTGTGGAAAGTCTGGACAAACGGTACTGAAAATAAGTCCTCTCATAAATACTGAAAGAGCATCAATGTTGGAACCAGGCAAGCCTCTCTGAACAGCATTCACTATGATACACTACAGCTGCGAGGATAGCTAATTTTTGTTTGTTTGTTTATTTGTTTATTTAAATATTTCTATCCTGTCCTATATGAAAAGATCTCAGCTGACATACAAGTAAAGATAATACCAACAAGTTAAAACAGTTTAAAATAATAAAATCATTTAAATAAACGAAAAACATTTTAAGCATAATTAACAAGGTAAAACAGGTTTAAAAGATTAAAATTGTTTAAAAGCATGCGCACTAGCATTTCACGGAAATCATTGAGGCCCAAAGGCTTTGGTGAACAGCCATGTTTTCAATCGGTGCTTAAATGAAACTGGTGCTATCTGGGCCTTGGAGGAGAGGGCATTCTACAAACTGGGCTGCCACAGATGCTGTCATGTCCTTACACAGTGTAATGACTTTAAAGGTGGGACACTGAGCACCCCCTGCAAGCAGACCTCAGTCCTTGGGCAGGCACATATAGGAAGAGACACATCCTTAAATATTGAGATCCCAAAGCCATTTATTTATTTATTTGAACTTTAAATGTCATCACAAGCACCATGGATTCAGATTAGAAGCATATTGGCAGACAGTGCAATCCTTTTAATACTGGCATTATTTGCTGTCTGCGTGATACTCCAGTCAGCAGTCAAGCTGCTGTATTTTGCATTGGCTACAGCTTCAAGGTAATTTTCAAGGGCAGTCCCACATAGAGTACATTGCATAGAATACTAATCAATATGTATGAACTACTGGATTGCTATATTGGTTCTGTCCAGGAAAAGCTACAGTCAAAACTGGCACCAAGCACTCTGAGCCAGAGTCCACTTGGTCCTCCAGTGACAGAGATGACTCCAGAAGTACTACCAAGCTACACATCTGCTCCTTTGGGGAGTGCAACTCCATCCAGGATAGGCTGTTTACCTAATTCCAGGACCCAAGAACCACCAATTGATAGAATCTCTGTTTTACTTTCAGTTTCAGTTTATTGGTTCTCATTCAGCCCATTACAGCATCCAGGCATTAGCCACTATTATGAACCATCTGCCTGCCTTGAGAAGGAAAGAGGGTACAAAAGGGTTGCAGATGAGGAATGTATATCTCAGGCAGATTTGGGAGTAGGTAGGCCTGCTTGAGTCTTAAATGGTTCAAAGTTTGAAGGTTAACACAGCACTTTGAATTGTGCTTGTAAAGAATGACAGTCAGTATCGTTCTTTAAAAGAAGCAAAATTTGATCTCTGAAGTCTCCCTATTGTCTGTAGAAGTAATGTAGTTCATTGTATAACACACTGCAGTTAGATAGTTTGGGCCACCTTGAGCAAGGTATCTTTGTCCAGAAGGAATTGAAATTGATAGACAAGGCTAAAGTAATAGAAGATTGATCTGAGGAAGTAGGCTCAAGTCTACAAAAGCTCATGCTACCAACTTCTTTCAGTTATCTCAAAGATGCTATAAGATCCTGTTGCATACTAATAGTAGATGCTTTGCAACTAACTACCCCTAAACTGCTAACACAGTTTTATCAATTTCAATGCTATTGTTTTTAAATATTTTTTTAAAATGCATGTTTAATATGTGTGTTAAACTAGGTAACTATCAAGACCTCATTTCTGCAAGTTCTTGGACAGGTAAGACTACTTAATTTAACAGATGGCTTTGCTTTTAATGCATAATTGACATGAGGTTACGTGATGCAAGATTTGTAATGTAAAACAACTGGATCAACCACTTTTTCTGTAGTGGGTGTATGTAGCAATAGAGAGCGATCCAAAAAGAGTATCTGTAACACCCTTGGTTGATGTCTTCCCAAAGTAGGCATGGTGCAATTCTGTCCACCTTTCCAAAGCATTGTATCCAGCATTTTCCTGATCCCCTGGGTGGAGTGACCAGAGAAGCAGTTATGGATGTTGCTAGTGGTTGTAGTCCAAAACACTGGAAGGGGCCACAAGTTGTTTCCCCAATCCATTTGCCTTAGGCCTGCAAATGAATTAGACAACTGCCATTATCCGTGGCCAACATGGCCATGATGAAAACACATCACTGGCGAATTGGAAGTTACTGTTCCAAACAGGTAGCTCATGTTATGGTTCTGAGTGTTTTGATTATAAACCAAGGGTAGGAAAAATGTAGTCTTCCCCTCAGCTGTTTTTGAAGTCCTTGATGCTTTCAAGGTTCCTCAAACTGCCTTTCTTTCTTGCTAAAAAAAGGGAGGGGAGTTGTCTCTTCTAAAAGCTTCCAGAATCATCAACTGCCTCCAAGAAAGTTAGTTCACCTTGATTTCAAGGGCCTGCTACAATGGTTAAGATTTTTTTTAAAAAGTCTGTTTTCTAAAACTAGAAGTGGACTTCCAGCCACTTTTGGGTTTTGTGGGATTTTTGACATTTTTTGGCAGTCTCTGTGGCCTGCAGAAAACTGGACCTGCTGGAGTTGACAAGTCCAGTTATAAACTGACTTTCTTTAATCACATTTTGAAACCAGATGATTATGCTGAATTAATAAAACATTTTGGGCTCATAATCATAATTACAGAAATGCTGCTACTTCTGCATTTCCAAGCCCACGTGCTGATTTTCTTGCTAAGAATCAGGTGTAACTTGAGAAGTGGGTAATAATTTTAATAAATGCAAGAGTCATTGCACATTGCTTTTACATTGGCATTGGAATATATGGTATTCCTGCAAATGAAAGAGAGAATAGGCTTGGGTTCTACGTTTGCTTTTAAAGACCCTTGGGAACTGGTGTAATGTGTCGGTTAAAAGTATATATTGGGAGTTCTGGATATAAAGTCTACCCATAAACTCAATGGCTGGTCTTGGACTGTTTATGAGGGTTGAGGGCTTGTATTGGGCCCCTCCAGGGAATCTTGGAGGACTACTTATCTTGCCTCATACCCTGAATATTTTTTCAAATACTTAGCCACTCCAAAGACCACCCAATTTTAAAGAAAATTTTAAAAATTGACCCAGTATATCTGAGTGGGTATAAGGGACAATCGTGCCTCCTTTATGCCTCAATTTAAGGTCAGGAATGATTTTTTTTCCAGCAGGAAGTGACCAGGTAGTCAACTTCTGACTCACTGTTGAGAAAATAAAAGCCTCTTCTGGGCCAAAAATGGCACAGGGAACGTAAAAAGACTAAAATTGACCCCATGCCCCTATACAGCATTATGAAATCTGTTTTTATTTTTTTAAAAAATGTGAGGAGACTGAGGATGTGCTTTTGTTATAAGTGAAATACTGAGAAGAAGTATAATGTGTGTAGTGAATTGTTTTGATAAACACTGGCTTATCCTTACAGGCTTATTTTTTATACAGCATATTTGTTTTTGCAGGTAATAAGGTTCCATGGTGGTGCCCTTCCTGTGTACATTATTTCTAATATCCTTCTTGCATATGGAAGACAGTTAAGATCCCTAATTGCAACAGGTAATATTACAGGAAAGTATTTTTTGTTTCACCATAGTTTTGATTTAGTGATACAAAACTAGAAAGCATGATTTCATAATAATCCTTTTTATTTAGATTTGTTGTAAGGTGTCTTTTTAGTACCACTTGTGGTTGAAACAACATTGAAATATATACATGGAATTGGGAATTCTTTGACACAAATAGGGATTGTCTAAACCTGAATACAAGTAGTTCCTTAATTTTTGGTTATATATTGGTTGAATATATATATTTTAGCTGTGTTCTTGCACAATCTGAGCTGTAAGTGTTGGGGCGGATTGATGAGGAAGAGTTCACTGCAGTAATTTTATTTTTTAATATATCTTAAAATTTATTCTGCATTTCTGAATATATATATTTTAGCTTGTTATGGCCATCCAATTTCAAGGTCATTGCTTTCTTTCCCATTGTAGGCAAGTGCTTAGATTTTATCCCTGCACTGACTAAAGCAGCCAAACCTTATAAAGTGGAACCCATTGTGAATATTGTCAAATTCTTATTGGGGTAAGTCCCTAATATATTTTTCATTGAAGAAAAAACCCTCTAGCTCCACTAGAGTTAGAAACCGCATAGTCCCTTCAGAACTGGTGCTTTTTCTCTCCCCTCCCTCCCCCCCCCCTTGGCTGACAGAGGTACTCTTTCACTCCCATCCTCCATCCACTACTCTTTCACTCTCCTTACCCACCTTGATGCTCTTTTTCTTTCTGCACCTACCTGATCATTCCAAGTGCCCTTTCTTTTTCTATGACCTGGTTCTACTTTCCTCCCCATTAATCTTTCTTACTGGTCTTTCCCTTTCTCCATACTGGTGCTTGTTCATTGTTTCCCTCTTTCTCTTCTCTTACCTGCGCCTTCATCTCACTGGTCAGCATGACCTTGCCTCACTCTCTCTTTTGCTCTCACTCTCTCACCAAGTTCAAGTGTCTGGGTTTCATTGGGGGGTTGCAGACTGCCAGAAATAGTGCAAATTGAGTCCACTTTTAGGGTTAGGGTTAGGGAATCATGGGAACAGAGAAGGCTCAATGTCTCAGAAAAAAACAATTCCCATGATTCCCTAGCACTAACCCTAACCCTAAAAGTGGGCTCAATTTGCACTATTTCTGGCAGTCTGCAACCCCCCATTGTCTTAGGGCTATGGAGACAGACAGAAACTCAGACATATCCTTATTAGTACAGATTGCTTTTGTAGGTAAAAATAATAATTTTTGGTAGTTTACGTAACCAAAATAAATGATCTCACTCTTTGTGTTCTTTATCCAGGCTTAACTGGCTTAAAGGCATTTGGGATATATTATTCTTGCCAGAGCCAGATACTGTCACACTGAGCCACCAAAATGTGTGGTTTCCTCTCATTTCCCTGGGTCTCTTTATGTTTGGGACTGCCATAGCCTATTGGAGCAGCATACTCTTCAGTTCATCTCTAAGGCTCTTATCTTCATTGCATCTAGCTTTGACCAGGTAAGAACAAATACATTAGCCTGCTTATATGAGTGGCATAGTCAAAAATTATTGAGTAACTGAACTAAACTGGAAGATGGTTTTCACCCACTGGAGGTAATGGGCCATTGAGGGGTTTGTTGGGTGTTGTTCAGTACTTCATTTAGCTCAGTAACATCAGATGGTTGCAATCAATTTGATTAACAAAATGGAGTTAGCCAGCTCATTTGTACAACCAGGTTTGCTAGCTTCTAAAGACAGTTTCCCTGTGAGATTCTGTGCAAACATCCAACTTTATCAGGTGCTAGAAAATAAATTAAAAGTTAAGAAGCAAGCCAAAGTTATAGTTTTTTTGTGTTTTTTTTCAGGCTGTGTGGCCATGTTCTAGAAGAGTTTCTTTCTGACGTTTCGCCAGCATCTGTGGCTGGCATCTTCAGAGAAAAAAAGAAAAAAGCCAAAGTTAAATTTCAATAGACATATGAGTTATCTTTCCCATTTAACGTTTAAAAATATTTTCAATATGTCTGTTTCTCATATAGGAGGAAAGGTACCTTATTTTCTGGCGTATAAGACTACTTTTTAACCTGAAAAATCTGGGGTTAAAGTGGGGGGTCATCTTATACGCTGGGTATAAGGAGGTTCATGATAGGTTTGCCTTAGTGTCATCATCAGTTGGAAATGACTTGCAGGTGCACAGCAACAACAACAACAGTTTTGGAAGTCATACTCTTCCCAAACTCTATATTTTAACTGGAAAAGTGGGGGGTCGTCTTATATGCCCAGTCGTCTTATACGCCGGAAAATACGCTAATAGTAACAACCAATAGTAAGGGTGGCCAACATATGACTATCATTTTCTTCAACCCTACCCCTCTCCCCCCCAGGGTATAGATTTTGTATTGAACTTTGATGGTGCAGCATCTAAAAACAGCAATGTCTCTTTTAAGGAGCCATTTTCTTTCTCTCTTTAAGGAGTGCATTTTGATTACAAGTACATTTTGCATACATGGCAAAAATGATGATGGAAGCAGCCTGGTGTGCCCTCAGAGTAGAAAATTGGATGTAGAAAAATTGTCAATCCCTACTTTATCATCTCATTTTGCTTTGGGCTTTCATTAAATATAAGGTAGTGTTCCTTACGTATGCCCCAAAGTCTTCATTGATCAGTTTTCTGGGTAGGTTGAACAGTTAAAGCTTTAACTGGTTGGTTGTACTGTTGGTTTGTATTTCGATATTAAAGTCCAGACATCATAATTCACAAACTGAGCATTGTCAGATTACTTAGGGTCCCCCCCCCCACTTTCAGTTGAAGGGTCAATTTTTTCTCAAATATAAAATGGTTTTCATTTCCTCATGAAGACAGACATTTACTATATTTCAGTTCCAGATCTTTAGCGGTAGAGTTTCATTTTCCCATCATGGCCTATTCACATCCTGCTTTTATGTTTGAAGGTTAGATATTATTTGTTCAAGATTATCTTTGACTTGACTTTCCAGTGAGTTGCTGCACCTACGTATTATTGTATTGATCAGAACAAAGCATACAGTGACCATTATTTCTCTGCTCTTGGCTTGGTTAAACTTGACATTATCTTTCTTTTTTCTCTCAGTTTGTTCTTTTTATATTCTTTATGACTGTACAGTGCTCTCTTTCATCAAAAAATAATGGTCTGTTATTTAGAACTTATAGAACACTATTCAGGTTATCTGGGCAAAGTAAGAATAAAAGTATTTCAGATTTTGTCCCAAGGAAGTCCGAAAATGTTTTTATCCTTCTTTGATATTTGATTAGCTAGCAAATGACCTCCAACTAAGTATTGAGCCAGGGCAGTTAAAGCTGTCTCAAACTGGATTATTTCTGCACTGTAATTTGGACCATAATCATGGTTCGCTTGATATCTGAATTGACAAACTGTGCCTTGGGATTGATGAGTGAATGAACTGAAATTGTGGTTGTTGTTGTTAACTGCCCTCAAGTTGATCTCGACCCATGGTGACCCTATGGATGAGACATCTCCAAGACCCCCTGTCCTCCACTACTCTGCTTAATTCCTGCAACCCCTTAATACCCGTGACCTCCTTAATAGAATCCATCCATCTGGCATGTCGCCTTCCTTTCTTTCTACTTCCCTCCACCTTCCCCAGTATTATTGTTTTTTCCAATGAGTCCTCCCTTCTCATGATGTGTCTGAAGTACAACAGCTTTAGTTTGGTCATCTTGGCTTCCAGGGAAGTTTCTGGCTTGATCTGCTCTAGGACCCATTTGTTTGTCCTTTTGGCTGTCCTCAACACTCTTCTCCAGCACCACATCTCAAAGGAGTTGATTTTCTTCCTATCATCTTTCTTAACTGTCCAGCTCTCACATCCATACATGGTAATAGGGAATACAATGGCTTGTATATTGTGCTGAGTTGTGTATCATTGCATTTTAGAATCTTTTCTTGTTATTTTATAGCCACGCTCCCCATTCTTAGTCTTCTTCTGATTGACTGCAGTCCCCATTTCTATCAATGTTTGATCCCAGGTATGGGAATTCTTTTACTATTTCTATTTCTTCATTGTCTAGGTTGAACTTGTGAAAGTCTTCAGTGGTCATTATTTTTGTTTTCTTTATGTTCAATATTAAGCCTGCCTTTGCACTTCATTCTTTGGTCTTCCTTAGTAGGTGTTGGGAGGCTTTCTGCTAGAACTATGCTGCCATCTGCAAGATTGTTGATATTCCTTCCTCCTATTTTCACTCCTCTTTCTTCTCTGTCCAAACCTGCTTTTCTTATAATATGTTCTGCATACAAGTTGAACAGATAGGGTGAAAAGATGCAGCCTTGTCTGACCCCTTTGCCAATTGGGAACCATTCTGTTTCTCCATGTTCTGTTCTGACAGTGGCCTCTTGTCCTGAGTAAAGATGCCTCATCAGGACTATCAGATGTGTTGGAACTCCCATGTCTTTAAGGGTGTTCCATAGCCTTTCATGATCTATGCAGTCAAAGGCTTTACTATAGTCTATAAAGGACATGCTGATTTTCTTTTGGAATTCCGTGGTGTGCTCCATTAGCCATCGTATGTTTGCAATGTAGTCCCTAGTGCCTCTTCCTTTCCCACTTGGACCCCTGGGATTTCTTTCTCCATGTATGGTTGGAGTCTATGTTGCAGAATTTTGAGCATAATTTTGCTTTTGTGGGAGATGAATGCTTAAGTCCTATAGTTGCTGCAGTCTTTTATGTCTCCCTTTTTGTGGCTGGGGATGTATAATGACCGCTTCCAATCTGTTGGCCTTTGTTTTGTTTTCCATATCTGTTGACATATGTTGGTCAGCACTAAAGTTGACTCTGTCAATGTAGATTGCAGCAGTTCAAAACTGGAATATCGTCTGTTCCTGGTGATTTGTTTTTCATTATTTCACTTATTGCAGTTTCCACCTTGATTTTTAGAATTTAGGGTTCATCTTCATATGGCTCCTCATTCCTTATGTCCTTCATTTTGTCATCTCTTTTGTATTAATTCTTCTGTATATAGCATCCAATGTCTTTTTATTCCTTCCTGGTCTTGAATTATGTTGTTTTTACAGTCATAGAGGATCCCAGTCCTTGGTTTGAATTTTCCTTTGATTTCCCGGATCTTGAAATAGATCTTTTGTTCTTCCCTTTTTGTTGTCTTTTATTTCTCTGCATTGGTTGTTGTAGTAATTTTATCTTTCCGCAGCATTCGTAATTCTTACTTTGTTCCTATCTCCCTTTTGTTTTTCTTCTCTTCTTTTCTTTGTTGCTTGTAGTGTTTTTTCTGTCATCCATGTTTTTTTCTTTTTATTTATTGAAGGTGTCTGTCTGCATTCTTCTTTTATTATGTCCCTGGCTTCAGACCATAGTTCCTTTGGTTCTTGGTCTATTATGCTCAGTAGTGTGAATCTGTTTATTATGTTGCCATTAAATTCCGTTGAGATGTTATTTAGATCATATTTTGGTGTAAGTGCTTTTGTTTTCTTCTTGAGTCTTACTAATATTTTTGATATGAGTAGTTTGTGATCTGTGCCACAGTCGGCGCCTGGTCTACTCTTGGCCACCAGTACAGAGTTCTGCCACCTTTTACTTGTGGTGCAATGCATGTAATGTAATACTTACTGGCTGTCACCACACCTTCAAAAGCTTCTGCATCTTTAATACAGAATTTATCACTTTATGCAGCTGAATACTGGGGGGGAAAAGGGAAGACCAAAGCAGGCAAACAACTATAAACTATAGTTTGAATATTGGAAGATTGATCCACAGATTAGGTTTTAAACTATGGAAAGCTTTGCTTGTCATGAAGTCTGAGCCTTTATGCTTAACAACTTGATTAGTATTTTATTATATAAATATTTTCCCTATTTGCTAGACCCTCTGGACTACCATCAGATAACAGTTTGATTACTCGAAGAAGATTGTGTGCTGCTGCTTCCATGATTATTCTTAGTTGGACAACATGTGGGTCATTGGCTATAATGATGACTTATTTTCATTACATCTTCAAGGTATTTAACCAGAAACACTATATGTTGAATGCAGTGTTTGAATAAAATGCTGTTATTTTAAAGCCATGAGATATTTTAAAGGAGGGAAGTATACAATTCTGCCTGTTCTGCTTCCAGATCATCAGCCAGTACATCAACACACAAATCCAGTGCTTTGGCATGGTTCATTATCACTTGTATGTGAGATATCAGTTATGTATAGCTCCAGCCTACAGGCATGAGAGTTCATACACTTAAGGCCTTTATAATGTTTATACCCATGTATGTTCATCTAGTGCAGGGGCAGGTGGATTTTTCTGTTGCAAGGGCTACATCCCTGTTGATAATCTGGGTGCTTGCAATGGGTGATTCTGACTCAGTGGACAAGAGACAAAGGTAGAGAGTCCTTTTCTCTCTTAGGCAGGAGAGGAGAGGGTATGGCATTATACTGTTTCCATTCTTAACCTGGATGGGTGATTCCAAAAGGTGGTTTTAGGGTAGATCTGTTTTTGTCCTGGATTCTGGATTGCTCCCTGGGACCAAGCCATTGGGCCAATTGATGTCATGGGAGGGTGGGACTTTGCCACAAGTTTTTCCGGTATCTGTCATTTAGCTCCACCTCTATCCCTTCACCTTCATGTAGAGTCATAACAACAATAGCAACAACTATTATTTTTCAGTATGTTTTAAAACTTTTTTTCTAAATTGGTTAATTTTTATTGTTATAACTTCCTGAATTGGGCTTGAATATTCCAGTTTATTTTGCTTTCATGAATATTCCAGTTTATTTTGCTTTCAGTCATGTTGTGAGCCACCTTGAATCCCAGTCCTGGGATAAAGGCAGGATGAATAAATGAATAAATACCAGATTGTAGATAACAAAGACATCCTTCTCCCATCCCATTCACATTTCCAAGAGTCTTGGAGGTGGCAGTGGATTGGAGGTAACAGTATTTCCAGCCCCACTTGTATTTCCTATTGGCAGCTGAAGCAAGGTGGAGGACCCTGGTGTCTAAAGCTACTCCCCACTCCATTGGAAAGATTTCTTTGTCATCCCATTCAAGTCCAGTACTGTTGATTTTTTAAAAGCATTTTATTTAACAACGTTCACACAACCAGTGCAACCTGTTTATTATCAACAAAACAAACATAAAAAGAGCAAGAGAAAAAACAACAACCAAATATAACCACACTACCATATTTCCTAAAAAACAAATTGATAACACAAAATGACTTACTATCTAATTTTCAGCTATTATCTAATATGCATTGATACTTTTATTAACAAATAACTAAATAAATTAAGTTTCTCGACTGGTATAAATGTATTGTATTTGTTATGTGAAGATTAAAGAAAGAAGCTTTTTATTTATTCAACAACAAATATTTTGAAATTTAATTGTCCTTATATGAAAACAGGAATCTGTGGGACTGCCATTGTCCTTAGATCCAAGCCCCTAACTTTTCTTTTCCTTCTCTCATGGTATAATTTTAAGAGAAGCCTCTGGTGACAAATGTTTAATATTTAGTAAAAAACATATGCTTATTTTTTACAGATTATTAAACTGCACTCAATAGCAAGAACAGAACTAAGTGTCCTTAATATGGTAAGTTTGTGCCATGTCTGTTTTGTTTCATTTTGTTAAAACAGGTAATGATGATGAATGATGTTGATTTTGATTTAAAATGCCTTTCTTTTAAAGCAGAAATTTAAAAAAATTAGCAAATGTTTGTCACAGTCTTACACTTGGGAGTCTGGTACTATGAGCAGATGAAACATCTGCTTCCTAATTGAGGTGGGGGCTCCTGTGTTGAAGCCCAGGCTTCTCTTTTTCCTCAAGTTCAAGTTTGGCATTCTAATCTTGCTAACTTCCCATTTCCCCATCTGAGTATTATTCTTCCATGGTGGTCAAATGACCCTTCAGGTTGACAATAAGTCTCTCTTTCTCAGTTCCTTTGGTGGTTTACCTTTGTCTCATGCGTCTTTAGTGAAGAAGTTAGGAGAATGTAGGTTGTCATAAGAACTTGCAGTAGTGGCAATATTGGCATCATGACAGCTTTGAGAAACAAAGGCCAGAATTTGGCAACACTCATAGTCCTATTTTGTCATTTCCTTGTACTGTTGATAAAGCAGAAGTGAGAAGAGTAGGAATATACTTAGATCTGAAACTCTAGTAAGTTCACTACCCATTGTGTGACAAATATGTCACCTTTTGGACTTTCAGTGATTTAGAGACCTGATTATGCAGAGCTGTACTTAAGCATAGCAGCCATCTCAGTGCAGAAGTTTGCCCTGGCATTCCCTTGCCCCCCCCATTACATTCTTCAGTCACAAATGTAAGCCACCGAGTAGGGCTTATATCTTGACCATGTGACTACTAAATTGTCTGATTCGTTCTTTAATTAGTTCATCATAATTTCTTACCATTGCTGGACAACATGTAATACTTATATTTGTATTTTATAGCCTTCAAACAGTGTAGAACAAAATTCCAATTATTCCAAAAAAGAAATTGGAAAGAGCTGTGGATCTACAGACAAGCTTTCAGAATCATCTGCCAGTACCACAGCTGTCGACAACCTTATTGATAGTCTAAAGATGCATGTCACCATCCTCAATTTGCTTACGTGGATTGTACTGCTTTGTTGTCCATCTTTAATTTATTGGCTAAAAAATCTCAGGTAACTATCCTAAATTAATTGATTTTATACAGTATTCGTTTAAAAGCACTTAAGATTTAGCTGCGCTGAAGGGCTGTTGATCCAAAAATAGAGAAACTGATCAGGTTATTTTAATACGGTATATGTTCTCAGCAGTGCTCTCAGACACAATCAGGGTGGGTGGTGGGTGGGTAGGGGAGCATCTACAGATTACAATGTCAGTCCAGGTTATTTGTGAACATGAATATAAGAGGCAAGAATATTGCCAGTTCCCAAGTGATTCAGGACCAGAAAAGAAAGTGCTTGGAATTAGAACTGAAATGTCTGCCAGAAATTTGATATTGGATATCTGCCTTCAGAATGTATTGCAGTAATCTCCATGTTACAATATCCTTTGAAAATCATCTGTAACATGAAAGTTTCAGCAATTAGACAGGATTGCTTCCAGCTTCTTGAGTCACTCACATGAAGGGGAGGATTAGAGCAGCAGCAAAGGTCCTAAATGTAAATGCCTTTTGTCATCCAAAAACAACCAAGAGTTAAAAAAGGTTAAAAAGGATGCTATAAGTATTTCTACAGTGTATCTAGTCGATGTGTTCAAAATAGTTTATTTCATCATTTTGAAGCTCAAAGTGGCTAACAATAAATCTAAGGTTCATGCTGGTGCTAAAATATCAACCTCTATAAGTGGCTTTTTGTGCGCCACCTTGTGGAATTAGTAGCGCCTGATCTATCATCTTTTATTACAATGTGTTATTTTTCCTTTTTCTTCCCTCAGTCTTGTCCTCCAGTCTTTCACTTATATGATCATATGTTAGTCAAAACACCTCTTTCAATTTAATTACTGTATTCTGTTTATCCCAGTATGAAAATCAAAAGCCAACTTTCAAAGCAGCACAGCTTTATTACAAAACCCATATGTTCTCTCTCTTTTTCTTCAGGTATCATATCAGACTGGATCCTGATCCATGTAGATTTCTTGCTTTTATTCTCATTACCGTTTTGGGGTTACTTATGCATAACAATACTTCAAAACTTAAATCAAGGTACTTTAATTGATTATATTCTTTTTGCATTTCTGATGTTTGAAGAACACTTGTAATATTGTGCTATATTTATTACTCTTTTCCAATGCTGCTTTTCCAATGCTGGTACAATCATTGTTTCAATACTAAAAAGCTGGTTTTGTAATAAAAGGGGAATTCATAATTAGTTATCAGTTCTGCACTGCAATCTGATATTTTTTAGATCTCCTGTAATTATACAGGAATACTATTAGCTGGAATATGAAATGCAGGATTGGACACAGAATACTACTAGCAGAAAACATCACAGACCTAGAGCCACTGTTAAGGAAGATCAAGGAAAAAAGTGCAAAAGCAAGCTTATTGTTGAACATAAAGAAAAGAAAAATAATGACTACAGAGAATTTACACAAATTCAACCTATACAATGAGGAAATAGAAATAGTAAAAGACTTCTCATACCTGGGATCAAACATTGATCAAAGCGAGGACTGCACTCAAGAAATCATAAAGAGACTAAGAATGGGGAAGGCAGCTATGAAAGAACTAGAAAAAAACCTAAAAAAAAAAGATATACAACTGAGCACAAAAGTTAGAGTCGTACAAGCCATTGTATTTCCTATTACCATGTATGGATGCAAGAGCTGGACAGTTAAGAAAGCGAATAGGAAGAAAATAAAATTATTTGAGATGTGGTGCTAGTGAAGAGTGCTGAGGATACTATGGACAGTCAAAAAGTCAAACAAATGAGTCATAGAACAGATCAAACCAGAAATCTCTGGAAGCCAAGGTGACTAAACTGAGGCTGTCGTACTTTGGCCATATCATGAGAAGGCATGACTCATTGGAAAAAACAATAATGGTAGGAAAGGTGGAGGGAACCAGAAAGAGGAAGGCCACATGCTAGATCGGGGTAGGCAACCTGTCCTCTTTAAGGGCCGAGGGACTTCAGCCCCCAGAAGCCTCAGCCATGTTGGCCAATAGCTCCTGGGATTCTGGGAGTTGAAGTACCTTGGCCCTTAAAGAGGAAAGGTTGCCTACCCCTGCGCTCGATGGATGGATTCTATTAAGGAGGTCACAGGTATGAATTTGCAGGAACTGAGCAGGGCAGAGCAGGACAGGGAATCTCGGAGATGTCTCATCTACAAGGTCACCATGGGTCGAGATCTACTCAAAGGTGGTTAACAACAATAACTATTAGCTGACAATTCTCTTGTTAAAATTACTACAGATGTTTTAAGAATGTACATTTTTTATTTTCAGTGTATAACAACATACTAATAAGCAACTAATAATTTTGTAAGAATACTGTATTTGGTAAGGGTACTGCTTTATAATCAGGCTTGCAATAACATGTTTAAATTGAGGCTTGTGTCCATATACCTGACATATGTTGGTCCAGTCTGCAACAGGACACAATCCTTTCCACCTCATTTTGAGGCCAGGTCAACTCTGCCTAGTTTGGTTTCTTTAATTAAATGTGACTCCAATATTGACATTTCAGGTAAAGGCTGAGGGGATGCCAGAAATGGGAAGGAGGGATGGATGCAGTCCTAGGTCCCTACCACTAGTATCTCCAAAGCTCTTGCTGCTTTGCTGCAAAGCAGTTCTGTTCAAATACAAAAAACTCCCTACTATCTTCCCAAGAATATTTGCATTGTTTTGCCATTGACATTATAGCTGTAGTAACCAAAATATTGTCTTTTTTTCTTTCCCCACAGTCAGCTGTTGAAAATTGCAGTTCATCTTCCACTTCTTTTCTCTGTTGCTGTGGTGGCTTTTGCACCAAAGCATTTATACCGAGCACCATACATCATAATCATTCCTCTTTTTCTTCATGCATTATGTCATACTGTGTGAAACTTTACCAAAGCACTGAGCCCAGGCATGGGAGTTTGAACAAAGAATGGTCCTAGACAAGAATGCAGCTTACTGACAATGGCCGAAATGCGAACATTATTCAGTACACAGGATGGGGCATGTATGGTGGCGATAATCCTGTTTGAACAACATGAGCTTTTCTACTCTATTGTTTTTAAGTATTTCTTTTTTAAAATATTGTAGAAATGTAGAATTCAGTTGCACAGTACTTTTAATCTGCATCTGACACTCGTGACAAGCACTGCAGCATGGTTTCCTTGTTAGGAGAGTAATTGGTTTTTTTAAAAAATTTTTTAGCTGTTGTGATTTTTATATTGTTCATATGCTCTTATGTTTATGAAGCACAGTGACTGGAAGAAAATGGTCATAAACTTACTTGGCCAGTATGACAATCTAAAGGTTTTTCTCAGTTATAGGCAGCTGTCAATAGTTTTATCCTTCCTAGGGCTTGTAGTAAACTATAATACTGTTGCTGCTAGACTGTTGTTGATGACAAATCCAAAGCCTTTTCAAACCTCCAGAGCTGCAAGACAATTAAAAGCGTAGTGTGTCAACATTTATTCAATGTAACATAATTTAGTAAGTATATTAAAAATGTTTGTATTGTTAAATTGCCAAGTCTGAAACTCAGGGCATATTGTTGGGTTACTGTTTCTATACAGAGAAATGTTTCTATACATTTATACATAACATCTATACAAACGTTTCTATACGTTTGTGCTAGTGTCTAGAGAAATAAGTTAAAAGTAACATGAAATAGCCACCTAAGCTGGCAAAAATATGTGTTGGAAGGGGCATCTCAACAAGGCTTCCCAATATTTCATATGTTAATGACCAAAGTGTACATTTGCACAACTGCTTTAATAAAAGGACTTGATAAAGGAACTTTATTTTGAGGGCAGCTTTCGGCATGCAAACTGGTTTCTTCAAGAGCAGTGATATCAGTAATTTTTATTCCTAGGGGAAGTGCAAGTGAATCATATACACCCATTGTTTTTACCAAATTTACCTTTAGTATTTCTTCATAAACATCAAACTTTTTCTTAAAGAGCATTTTGAGATTCAAATCCAGATACGTTTTCCCAGTGGCCCTCCATCAGTGTTAAAATAAAGGAACTCCTGAGGGGGATATAAGCATCAGAAGACACCTTAAACCAGAGTTATGCATCTGCCCTCTTATCTCTTCAGTTAGTCATGGAAGTTTGGGAATCAGAGGTTGTTGAACTATAAACCCTAGCATTCCTCACCATTGACTAGGTGACTGGGGCTGATGAGACTTCCAGTTTAACATCTGGAGTGCCACAAGTTTCCCACTCTTGTCCTAAATGGTTCTGTAGCATATAGAATGATAACTTACACATAAAAAAAATCTTTCTCTGTATGGAAATGTATTTCAAAAGAATCTGCCCTGAAACATAAGTGGCTGATCCTATATAACCATTTACAAATCAGTAACACATTCTCTGGTACTTTAATGCAAGGCATTATATCTAGAGGCCAACGTTGGATCCCACCAGCTTAAAAATCCGTGACTGTAAGTATAGCATAGCTTGCTGACCTACCAATATGTAACTCTCTCTATCTATATCAGGGGTAGGCAACCTTTCCCCTTTAAGGGCCGAGGGACTTCAGCTCCCAGAATCCCAGGAGCTATTGGCCAACATGGGACTATTGGCCAACATGGCTGAGGCATCTGGGAGCTGAAGTCCCTCAGCCCTTAAAGGGGAAAGGTTGCCTACCCCTGATCTATATCTTACTTCATCATCCATTGCCTTGATACCTAGGCACTGAGGTTGCGTAATGGCTCCCCTCCTTCTCCTGTTACAATCTGGGAAGAGCCATTTCTCCAAATCAATTTACAGTACATATTTTTGTCCTGCTTTTCTTTTGTATCATTCATACCTGAAGTGCCTCAGTTAGTTAATTCAAGCATGCACATATTAAGGGTCCAATTTTTTCCAACTGGCTTGAAAATCTTTTTTGGTCTAGAACTCTGTTGCAAGCTTGCTAACAAATTTAGCATGTACAGTTTTGTGTGAGCCATTAAGACCACTGTAATTAGAATAAGAGTTTTAAATGCCATGGTCTAGACTTAATCTAATTGTATGGTCTCAGTATCTTTACATAATTTTATCCTGTTAAAATTTTAAGTCCTTACTACTATTAGATATGTGGTTGGGTAAACAGTAATCTTAATTCTCAGAGCCTAGCTATGCTAATATGCCCCAATTATGTAGTACATAATGCGTGTGGAGGGGGCAACAATTGAGCCATCAGCATTCTTTGTATGTATCTATGTATTGCTAAGATGGATAACTTACCACCTCTGCAAGGGATTCCTTCTACTTGCTAGACTGAATTTCTTGCCTGTAGATGGTAACCTAAGGAGAAGCCACAAGCCAAACAGGGGTCTCATTTAATGTAGCCACACCTTGAACGGTCTTCTGCGCCTCATAATAGCAGTAATGCTCATATAGCAGTATATCAGTAACAGCTATTACTATTACTGTAGAGCAGACCTGCATAATTTGGAAATTAGGTAAGTGCCAAAATTAAAATAGGACAAAGTTCTCTGGGCCACAGATGGGTTTTTAGCGGCTCATTTTCCAAGTAAAAGTATGATTAATGATTACATTTTTTTTTTTTTTTGCAAATAAACCATATTATAAAAAGGGGAAATTCAATTAATATCAGTTAATTACACTTATTAATTAAGATTTTTACTTATAATGAAATCATATCAATGTTTTAAAAATGACTTTGCTAAACGGTACAAGTTTTAATACACTTTTAAGGTTTTCTCACTGTTTACAACATTTAGTTATTGAAATGTATTACACTTCTTGTCAGCAATCAATTTATAATACTCCGGAATAATGTTTGAAACTGATGTTTTCAAAATATCTCCCAAGAGTTCATTGGTTAGGGTTGACCATTACTTAGTTATCAAGGGCCTCCAGCAGACACGAGTGGTTGCATAGAATCTGGAAACTTTATCTGTATCCTGGGAATTTTGATTGGAAAAAAAGGGGGGGGAGATACTGTATATAGTCGACTATAAGTCGAACTCATGTATATGTCAAGGGCAGGTTTGGGGGGGGCAAAATTAGGGATTTTGGTATGACCCATGCATAAGTCCTCCCCCTCCGCAGCCTGACTTCTCTCAAGAGACAGCCGGGCTGGGGAAGAGGTTTTGGGGTGAATGCTTGCCTCCTCCTCCCCACCCTGGCTGTCCTCCGTCTGCCTTTGGAAGAGAGCCAAGCTAGGAAGAATTACCATATTGACCCATGTATAAGTTGACCCAGGTTTTTTGGGCAAAATGTTTTGGAATAAATTGTTTGACTTATACACGAATATATATGGTAGTGGCCATATGATTTACCAGGGATTTTTTTGGAGAATAAGAGTGATTAAAATGCCACAAACATCACAACAAAAGGAAAAATGAATTAAAATGTGCCCACTTCTCCATCACATGGGCACATGGGATATTTACCTTTAAAGTGCAGATAGTAGGAAATTAAAGTAGCCTGCTACAAATGGCTTTTTAAATAGGAGAGTTTTTAAAATACAAGGCCTCTGACAGCAAAGTTTCTTTCACAGGGGTTTTTAATGCCTGTCTAGTTCTTTTTCTCCTTCCTCACCCTCCATTTAGCTGGATGTTTTTAGCAGCATTGGCTTTGAAGGATGTGAAGGAGAGCTTGAGAGTAAGGCCGGGCAGCAATGGGAGAGGCACTCTGCTTCGCTGCATCACCTGTTTCTCTTTCCCTTAAAATGCAGGATTTTTATTTCTTTCTTTAAGTAACTAATTGTGGTGTAATTGAAATTAAATGAAATTTTAGCTTGCTTCACCAAGACAGAGAAATTAAGGTCCATATCTAATATCTATTTTCAAGATGTTATCATAATATCAACATCTAGTCTCTGTTTCTGAGTTAAAGTATCCCTCTTTAGTTGATTCCTCAAATTGTTCTGTAACTAAAGTTGAAATGTAGAAGTCTTGTGACCACACTTCCAAATGCTTTTAAATAGTGTCTTGTAAAAGCGGCTAAATGGTCGCTTGGAGGTTTAATGCCTTGTCATGGCAACCAAGAAAGGCAGCTCAGTTGCTTTTCGGTTCTTCTGATTTCCTCCCTTGTCCAAGAGGGAGGTTGGCTAAACCTTCTTCAAGCCCCGAAATCTTGTCCCTTTCCCCAGGGATTAGATATTTGGAATCTAGAAATACAGGTTTCTGGATCCTTTCATTGAGATGTATTACACTTCTTGTCAGCAATCAATTTATAATACACCGGAATCATGTTTGAAACTGATGTTTTCAAAATATCTCCCAAGAGGTCATTGGTTAGGGTTGACCATTACTTAGTTATCAAGGGTGTGTTGGAGGACCTCTTTACACCCATGTCTGAGCACCTCGCGCTGCGACCGGAAGTCTCCTCGCCTCCTTGAATTGTTATAAGTGCACTTTTTAGATTTAAAAAGCAGTTGAAGTCCTTTGAAAAGCCAAGCAGGAGAGTACATTAGGGTTTAATTCCAAAGAATTGCACAAATTATTCCATGTGCCAAAGTTAGGGATTTTTCTTGACATGTTGTGGGGCATGTTTTCCTTAGAGAGCACCATGCCACCTGGCAAGCTACTTTTGAAGCTGTGCAGCCTTTTGAACATACCATATATACTTGACTATAAGTTGACCTCATGTATAAGTCAAGGGCAGGTTTTGAGGCCAAAAATATGGATTTTGATATGACCCATTGATAAGTTGAGGGTAAAACCTAGGGGTATCTAATGAAGGATGTAAAGAATGAAGGAAAACAGTGCCAAAGAACTTACATAATTCCAGCAGGCATAAATTGTGCTCATACGAAAGGCTGGGAGGATGAGAGAGTAAATGGGATCAGTGTTCCCAGGGCAGGTTAAACTTTTTTTTTCTTTCACCTGGGGGTGGATATATACCAGCCTTTGATATGAGCACAAATTTTTTAACCTAAATTTCTAGACTTATACATGAGTATATACACCAGTTTATGAAGTGTATTGGAGGCCTGCTGTTGAAAGAGGCACGCTCAGGTCCTTGAACATGCCCAACCAGCACTTTGGATCTTGTCTTAGGGATGCATATAGAGCCTAATGTTGACCTTTGGATAAGCCAAATTTTGGAAGATTGCTTTGCCAGCAGACAGTGTGCCTCAAAAACCAGTTTGTTCATAGCCTCTGTTGAGAGGCTAGTGTGATAGTGACACCCTCAGTCACTTTCCTTATTTCCTCCCAATGGCAGCCCAAAGAGTTTTACCTTCCACCTTCCACCTCAGTGTGACATTAACTCATTATTTTAACTTTCTCAAGGGACTTAACCCCAAATTGTCTTTTTAAATGCTGGTAGCATGTATCTTTGAAAGAAAACCAAGCAAACTTTTATTGAAACAATATTAGAAGTTTATTTTGAAGTTAACGTGAACACTGTCTTGCTAGTGTGAGATAATAAGTAATACATAATAATAAATTATTTATTTATAGCTTGCCCAATCACAAAGAATCTGGGCGGGTTACAGCAATAAAAATACAATAAAATTCAAAAATTAATCCCTTCCCAACCTCCCCCATGCAGAGTTTGTGGAGCAAGATAGGTCTTGAAAGGCAAGCTTACAGGCAAAAGGCAGAGCCCAGAGATGAAGTCAAGAGTCAGTCCGACTGTAAGCCGAAGGGTCAAACCAAGAGCGTAGTCCCACTGATATTGCCTACTTATTTCGGCTTGCTTGTTGGAGTTTTCCAAAATTGTTGAAGCAACGGCCTCCCCTCTTTTCTGTCTCCTATCATTGTCCAGCTGTTCTTTAAGCATTCAAACAGTAGGAACTCTTCTCACGCTTTGTCCCTCATCACCACCTGCAGTACAAACATATATTTTCACATCAGAGTAATATTTGTTGCATTAGGATTGAGAAATATCAAGTTATATGAATGGGTTAGTGAAACCTCATCATTGCATAGGCAACATTTCAACAAATCAGCCTTCTGTAAGCAACATGTAATTTTATTACTAAGGTCTCTCACAAACAGACTGCTACCTGTTCATCCATGTTGAGATATCTGCAGCAAGGTATTCTGCGTGGCTTATGGATGTGACATTACTCTTTCATTAATGGGCAAAAAGGACCACATACCATCATCCTTAATGGTCCTGCAGAGAATCTTCTTCCTCTTCATTGTTTGCATTTCTATCATGCTCTTCACCAGGAGCAATGACTTACCTTCCTAGGAAACCTTGAAATATTTAATACTAGATAATTCTTTCATTTAAAAAAAAATTGGTATACCATTTAAATAGGTACTAATTATTTTGATTAAAATTGAAATTTTCCTCTTCCTTCTGTGTAAGTAGGTATTATAAGATTGTGTGTCAAGTTTATATATCTAGACCACATGTTACTAACGTATTTCTAGATTCTGAAGACATACCTGGTGCACGACAGCTTTCCAGCCCTTTTTGTTTTGTAAATCTTCGGATATGCATGTGCATGAGCTGGACCGATCATGGTCCTGCTCTTCCTCTCCCTCAGCTGTTATCTCCTCATGGAGAGCGATGTCTGTATTATTAGAAAAAGAGATTAAGGAATGGGGGGAAATGTGTCTGTTATAGATCGGTACCTTATACTTACAGAGCAAACATTTTCATAAACATAAACGCTTGTCATAAAAACATAGCATCAGGAAGTATTTGTGTAGCATCAATGGTGAGTAGATCCTTATACTGACCTCCCTAAGACATCTGCAGGGGTGCCCTACCTTGTTAATTGTTTCTACTTTCAGGCTTGAGGATAGCCTCTTTGGAAAGATAGTTCTGTCTTCATTGAGGAAGCGATCAAGCTGACAGGTAGCTGGCTCCCTTCCACTTAGTTTGTTGTGATTAACTACTTTTTTTTTGTATTCCAGACTCATCACTTTACTTTTGCTTCTGCATTCCTTGCCAGTTCTGTTATGATTCCGCTTCCTCATTTCCTTAGCAGTTATATTAAATATTCCAATGTTGCATTGACTAGCTTTCAGTTCCCTTTGGATTTTTGTTTCCCCCCAGATAGAAATCAGATCCACTTTTCATCTGATGGATGCCATAGCCCTCAGAAGACATCCCATTGGGAAATAAGGGGTTGTGATTAAAAATTAAATGAAAAATGGGTAATTTCTCACCACTAAGGAACTCTCCTGTGACTCACAAGTGTGACACAGGAAGTGATTTTGCCGAATGGCACACTGGGGGACTGTAGGGAATTTCCCAGAAGGTTTAATGACGGATTCTCAATGGCACTATTGAAATGTGATTGCCTTTCACATGTTCACGATAGCGCTAATGAACAGTTCCTTGAAATCTAAAAGTGGCTGATAGTAAAGTGAAATGCAGAAGGAGTGTGGAAATGTGGACCACAAAATGTGTGATGGTCTTCATCACATCTAAGACTGATCTTTGGCTGGTAGTCATGTTTTCTATAAATTAAGTTAGAAGTTCATGAAACTTAAGCAAAACAAGGCTAAATTACAGGATTTGGCCCAGTTCTATAAATAGAAGTGAACTGTAATCTTAGCTTGTGATTCCATAGATGGTTTGGATTCTTGGCTATGTGGCTTTTCTGAAAGGATTGCTTATGCTTAAATGTCTACAATACTGTCAGTGCTTATGATATAGTAGGTCTATACAACCTGTTATCCATTAAATCCAAGCTTGAATCACCAGCCATATTTGGCAGCATACTAGCTTTTCAATCTGTTTACTGATTTTTGACACCAGTGCTGATACATTAAACAGGCGAGGGAAGTAGCAAGGATATCTTACAAAAAGAAAAGCTTTATAACTAACAGTACATAGTTCTGTGGTCTAACTTTCTGCAGAACACTTCTTTCTATGTTCACATATATATTCATCTGTGTGGGGCTTTTTTTTGTTTAAAGCTGAAAACAGTCATGAGGCTTCTCATTCTTTTTGTACAAAGAAATTGTTCAGTTTCTAGAAAAACCAAACCTTAGTATGGAGATTTAAAAAAAGAAATAAGTGCAATTGCTATATAACATTCTACATGTGATCATGATGTATCTATCAGAGTAGAAAGCCCAAACTGAAAATGGATTATCTCCCCAATGTGACTTGATCACTTCTTCAGCTGGAAAGAAAAAAAATAAGTGTGCCTTAAACTAACAACCTTCATTTGCAAACTGTAGATGTCTATCTCATTAGAATGAAATTTTGCAAGCCCATTTTGAAGGGAATATATGGATTACATAGCAGTTTAGAAGTAGGCTGAAGGGACTTAATGTCTCAAACAACGCTATTAAGTATTTTTTTTTAAAAAAAAAACTACAATGGATTTTAACCAACCAATGTTAGAATATTTAAGCTTGTAGTTTATGGATATTTCTAAGTGAAATGAGGATCAGCTTTTATTATACAGCCTGCCTAATTGAGCACGTAGTTATGGGCTCAGGTGCTTCGGTGTGCATATGAAACTACAATGCTTTAGATGTGTTTCCTCCAGTAACTACAGCAAAGATTTAGGCTTTTCTATATGTACTTATTCACTCTTTTCTCTCCTTGAAACCAATGAAAGCTGCTTTTAATATGTCTGAAAATATCCAAGTATCTAGACTGCATCTTGTAGTCTTTGTAACTTTCTGGGCCAGAAGGCATATAATTAGCAAGGCCTGTGCCAAATACTGTATTTAATTGTTATTGTCATTAATTAGCCTTTCCAGATAAATCTTTTAAACAGATATATACTGGATGTGTATTGAGGTGTGTTTTTTTGAAATCTCTTCTTGCAGTTGTTCCTAAAGTTTTATATGCAATTTATGTTGAAATATCTTTTTGCTGCCAGTGTCTGAAAAAAACAAAATCCTAAAATATTTAACATGTTTGCTGGACTTCCCCTCCAAAAACCATTCCTGACTTTAGGATATTCACCCAAAATGCTTTGCCTGATACTCATTCTCATTTCTGAAATGAATAATTGGGAGAGCTGAGTGAGAAAAAAAAAGGTTGCTAAATTGCATGTTGTTCCATTTATTTTTCTTTATTTCAAAAAGAGAATCAATACAAGACATTGAGCTATACACCAAAATATCCAGGAAAGCCAAGGATGACTTCTGGAAGGGATGGTCTTGAAATATTTAAAATGCTGTTCCATAAACATACCTTAGAGTAAGCCCCATTGAATTCAAAGGGACTCACTTCCAAGTGTAATGTTATGCTGGTGTGTGTGTGTGCACGCGTACTAAAAACTGACTTGATTTTAATGTTTCTATTGATTAAAGACAATCATTGACTTAGAGGCAAAGATAGTCTTGTGCAAGTAGTAGTGCTTTCTTTTTCTACAAGGTTCAAGCTGCTCACCCTCATATTTTTGTCTATTTTGCCTTCTACAATTTTCTGTCAGTATATTTATATATGGACCATGGTGGTATCTTCTCTGTCAATCGTATACACAGGGGGCAAGGCTTTGTTTTTATTTTAAACATCGTGTTAATGTGGTAGAAGTGGCCTGGGAGCAGAAGAGCTGCAGTTGATCTCAGTGTGTAACATGAGATTTGTGTAATTGCTTTTATACAACTTTGTTTGAGGTTTATATACTGTAAAATCTCAGTTTGGCATGAATGCTGATGATGGAGTCCTAATTACAGGTTAATTACAAGGTCTTTATTTGCTCTGTCAGTGCTGAAGAAATTTGCAGTCCATGATAATTTGAAGGATGGCAACACAACTCTGGTTCTAAACCCAGGTGGAAGGATAAAGAAGTTGGAGCTTTTGGCTCTGGCTCGGCCCATTGCTGATGTATATAGCCTTTGGAAGTTTTCTTGGCCTTAGGCTGGAAAAGATTCCCCATCTCTCCACACATTTGAGAGCAAGCTTTCTGAAATCGAGTTCATCATTAGGGTAAATTAAGGATGTATATAGAAGTTGTCATATGGTCCATATAGGGTTTAGTTTCATAAGCATTCAGAATACTTTTTTTAAAATCAACTTAAGATCTGTGTACATTTTTATATGTTTTATAAATTTTAGTGTACACTTTGTACTGAACATTAATATGTTTCAGAGAAAATTAGTGTAATTTATGAAAAGTGCCACTCAACGGATCGTACACTGTTGTCTGTGAATACTGTTGACCTATATTTCTACTTTGCTCAAATGTTTCTGGGTGTGATGATGAACAGTTTTGCCTTCTGTCTTCACTCAGGTATTTTATGTTCAAGCACTCCAGCGTGTGTGTCTTTTCAATTGTATGTTGTGTATTGAGAAAATAAAAACAATGAAAAAGAAGTATGTGTGTTGAGTTCATAAAGCTATAGGTTTCTTAGACATACAGTATTTTTATACCAAGTGGCCTTCTAGTAGTGGATCAGACACACCTACCATATTTTCCG
>CM034701.1:191911783-191939235 GCA_020142125.1 Phrynosoma platyrhinos | reverse complement strand
CCCTTTCCCAGGGTTTAAAAACCGTCTTATACGCCGGAAAATACGGTAGTTCTGAAAATGAGTTGTTTGATGCATCTGTGTTGTTTAAGCTCTGATGTGGGTCATAAGGGTACTTTTTAAAAAAAAAATAGATATAACAGAAAAACATAGTTAGCTACACGAATTAAACCAGTATTGATAGTCACCTTTGGTCCAAAACAGACTGCAAAAATAATCCAGTTTGAGACCGCCTTAACTGCCCTAGCTCTGTGCTAGAGAATCTGGGAACTGTAGTTTTGTGAGACATTTAGCCTTCTCTGTCAGAGAGCTCTCATGCCACAATAAATTATAATTCCCAGGATTCCCTAGCACTGAACCAGGGCAGTTAAAGTGGTCTCAAACTGGATTATTGCTGCAGTGTGTTTTGGACCCTTGTGAGTTTGCCTTTTTGCATAGAATCATACATGAACAAATGATTAACCAAAGGAAATTAAAAGGAAAATGACAAGACAAACAACAAGGAAGCAGCAGAGGACCTCCCAAAAATGTTTTATTTTTACTTGTTTTGTCTTCAGCACTCCCAAATGGGAGTGGCTTTGTAGAAAATTTTTGGGGTTGGAATCAGAATAGTTTGAATTTTTTACAACCCAGTGTTGTTGTTTGACTACCACAATAAAACAGAGCTTTTATAATTTCCTTCTACAGGAAATTACTGCCCATTCAAATTAATTTGGCACATTACTTAAATGAAATCTGCCTCCTGCATGTAGTAGAAGCACCACTTTTGCAATATGGCTAGAAAATAATTTGCTAAATTAGCACTCTCTAGTGGAGCATGTACTTTTGATTTTAATCAAGTGTAATTAAGGTATTCTGTTTCATATGTCACAGGAGTAACGGGGGAGGGGGGTAATTCTTTTAACCCTTTGAACAATTATGATTTTTGTGTTCAAACCAAGTATCTTTAAAAGTACCTAAAGAATATTATCATAATGACTTTTATCTGTTTGTCACTTTTCTAAGGTGAAACCATACTAAAAGCAGTTTACAGCAGTTTTGAAAAAAATTGACATAAGCTATAACATTTCCAAATAATTCAATTAGTACAAGTTAAATTTTAGTTGCATAAACAAGATAAACAGCTCGGAGTGATAACTGTAAAATGAAATAATATATAAATGTCTAATGAAGAGAAATATCCAAAACAAGAGATTTAATTCAAATAGCAGTAAAATAATAAATGATGTCATGGCTACAAGTGCTAAAGTTGTCGTATTTTGCCAGCAACAGATGCCTTTATAGGTAGAATCAATTTGGATTCTAGACAGGTGGACAAGGCATGCAATGGCCATGTGAAACTGCATCTTTATCTGACATATTGTATGTCTGCTGTAGTTCCTACTTTGAGATGTCATGTGGCCAACTTCGGACACCACCTGAATGCACTGACTTAAGTCAGTTATCAGGCCAGGAAGGATCTTCTGCTATTGATATCGGATGCTGTTGCACTAGAGGAACCTAATTAAAACAGGTTGAGAGAATAGCAGAGCAAGGAGAAAGAAGATATGCCTACAGAGGCATCTGCAGAGTAGAAGACAAGAAAATAAAATACATGAAGATGGCTTTGTTTGCAGCACACAGTGAGTAGAATTTTGAACATTAGTACTAAATGTCATTTTCTGTCTACAGAGAACATCCAGGATGAGTTAGCCCCACTACTGCTCAGACAAGGCAAGGGATCATATGACTTAAGAGCCTTGCCTTGCCTTGCCCTTGCTTCTTCTCCTCCTGAAATTTGCCTATTTTAATCCTTAAGAGTTCTTTTAGCTTTGCCTTTTCTAACTTTCTGTTTATCTTTTCATCCGTCTTCCTGCACATCATGTTCTCTCTGTCATATTTCACTCCATTCCCCTCCACCTGCATCACCGTCAAGTTTCCCTTTGTCCTGTTTTCCCCACCTCCACAATTTTCTCTCCTGATTTTCCGCATCTGACTCGTTGCTTGTTGATGGGGGAGGTTGCGACCAAGTATCTCTGTATGTGGCAGAGGACAAAGCCTCCCCAAAGTCCCATGTGGTGTGTTCACTTGGTGGGACAAACCCACACAACTCCAACTATCCTCCCATATGAGCTCACGGAGGCCCATCTCTCCAGAGATAACTGGAATGTCCATTTCCACTTTCGTTGAGCCAGTCTTGACATCCACATTGGCAGTAGGTGCAGCTTCTCCTTTGGCTCAAGGAGCAGGATCTCCTGCAGTCACATTTGACATCTTTGGCTGAACCTCAGTGGGCAGACCCTGAATCCAGACGAATGGAGCCTTGATCCAAATGTATTCCAACAACTTCAAAATTGCTTTGGAAATCACCATGAACTTTGCTTTGGAAAGCTTCAAGTAGCTTTTTTACAACCAACAAAAAACAAAGTCAGACAGGTTCTTTACCAGGTTTCTGCCCTCATTAGTGGAAGACACCCTGGGGTCTTGGTGGCCTCACAGCCTTCTTTATGCCTTCCTTGAATTCTTCTAATCACCCAAGTTCTGAGGAAGGTGGGGAAGGAGAGGGCTTCATTGGTCAAAGGGCCTGTGGCTCTCAGAGATTCTCCATCTAGCAGTGGATTCCTTCCTTGCCTCCCTCATCTGTCTCAAGGCCCAGTGTACCACCCAGATCCTGCATGGCCACACCTAATCATTTGGCTTCTGAAAAGAGAAGTTATGTGGAGCTACATTACTCTGAGAGCACTGTCAATGCACTTTTGGTGTCCACACAATTCTGCAATGCAAATTTATGAGACCACATGGAAGTCATTTCTGCACTGGTGCAGAAAGAATCTTCACAATTCATCAAAACTACCCCCAAGTCAAATTTTTGTGCTAGCACCTTGTTTTTAACTTTTGCAAATTTTGTACTAAGGTGGTGGTGTGTGTGCACACATGTCCAAGTGAAAAAAAGTGAGGAGTGAGTGGTCCATTTATTGTCCTCAGATCTCTTTTCCATTCTTTACTGGCTAGTCTAATCTGCAGCTCAGATTTTCAGAGAGCTAAATTCTGCTTGTGTCTGTATTATTAAAAAATAAAATAAAATCTTAAAGTTATACTATTCCTGACCTAGCCACCACAAGTATACTTGTACCATTTTGAAATGCATTTATCTGATTTCCAAAAAAAGATTTTTTTTATTTATTCATCACTATATTTCAGAATAATTTACCGTAAACTGTTTTGGTGTGGTCTCCTTTCCTCCTCCTCCTCTTCCTCCATGTTTATTGTGGTTCCATGAGGACAACTTAATGTTTTTGCTTGCATGCCTAGTTTGATGGAAGCAAACAACAAAGCTTCTGGGTTGTAACAATAGTTATATTGGATCATCACAATATCAAAGTGTGTGACTGTAAACAGTGCAAGCAGAAAAGTGTTAACATTTGTTCATTGAACACAGACAAAGCAAACTGATGCCATTCAAGGTAACTAGTTTGCTATTGATTAATTAGTGTGATCTAGAGCTTATATTTTTGGTAGACAAAAATAGGACAGTGAACACATCAGAAGCATAATAGCAGTGCGGGGTTTAATACAGAAGCAAATGACATGATTCACTTCATAAATTCTGTCATGGATTTGAAAACAAAGCAACAAGATGAAGTTCTTCAGCTATACTAAACACCGTCTTGTTGATGCCTGTGGAATGGAGCTCCTTCCCACACTGCCTATGAGGCACAGCCTGCCAAGGCTTGGGGGTGGATGTGGGGCCAGGAGAAGCAGTGGTAACCTTGGAGTACTGGGAGGGATTTTCAGGTGTTGCATAATGAGAAAATACTCAAGAGATTTGGGGCAAGAAGACTGGGGAGAGATCTAAATATTGCCTCTCTCCCTGTGCTGGTTGGATTCACTTGTTGGGCTGTATGCAACACAATTTTATAATGGTTGCCAGGAGGAAAGAGTGGCCTGAGTTTCTTTGGGTCTTTTTTTTTTTTCTGGAGGTTGTAGCCTACTCAAATTCTTTGGGTCAGAGTCAAAGTCAAGGTATTCTTTATTGAATAAGTCCTCCAGACCATTTCAAAATGGCAAAAGTAAGCAAACAGCTAAAATAATAAAATACAGTGGGACCTTGGTATCTGTGGGGGATCCGTTCCAGACCTCCCCCCATGGATACCAATATCTGCAGATGCTCAAGTTCCATTGTCCCCAATGGCGATGCATGCACATGGCCACGCCGCCATTCGGGACAATGGGACTTCAGGTTAACCCCCATTGTCCCAAATGGCAGCATGTGCATATGGCCGCGCCACCATTAGGGACAGCAGGACTATAGGTGCAATCCCGTTGTCCCTAATGGCAGTGCGGCCGCATGCATGCGTTGCCTCTGGGGACAGTGGGGTCTGTCCTTAATGGTGGCACGGTCATGTCCACGTGCTGCCATTGGGGACAATGTGGGCTTGTCGTCTGCAGATGCTTCAATCCACAGATGGCGAGTCCGCGGATACCAAGGTCCCACTGTACTAGAAATTACAGTATATACAATTAAAACAAATAATCATAAAGACGGTCAGAGGTAAAAATTAAAGAGTTTCTTGGGCCCAGTGCCAATATTGGGAGGAAAGTGGGAGAAACCAGTCTTTTCTAGGCATCTGCAAAGGGAACTTCTAGCACCTTTGAAACTGTCTTTGTAAAGCAAGTTGTAGCATAAGCTTCCGTAGACTTGGTCTACTTCCTCAGATGCAAGTCTACAACTTCTTTTGCACAGTTAAGTCTCAAAGGTGTTTCAAGTTCCTTTTGCATACTGATATTCCAGACTAATATGGATATGTCTCTGAAGTTCATTCCATAGTCATGGTAACTGGCATATGAGGCAAGAGGCAAGATTGACATCAACTAAAGGGGGAGAGGTAAAGTAGGCCTACGTTGTATTGTTAGTCTTCACTTACTTGTTCTGTGTCTTCAAGTCATTCCAACTTATGGTGATTCCAAGATGACTCGTATCATGGAGTTTTGTTGGTAAGCTTTTTCATAGGAGGTTTCCCATTGATATCCATTGAGGCTGAGAGACTGTGACTTGCACAAGGGCTCTCAGTAGGTTGGTTTCATGGCCAAGCTAGAAGTTGAACTGTAGTCTCCAGAGTCATAGTCTAATACTTAAACCACTATGCTGTACTGGATAATGACAGCAGGATAAATGAATGATTTGGTTTTACCTATGTGTTGACTTGTCATTCAACACTCCATCCAATAGGTCTATTCTGAGTTAGTTAGTTAGTTTTGTTAGTGAGTTAGTGAGTTAGTTAGTTAGTTTCGTTTTAATATGTAAGCCGCCCTGATTGGGTACCCATTGGGCGGGGTATAAATAAAATTTATTATTATTATTATTATTATTAGTTAGTTAGCTGACGTTAACTAACAGGATTCTGACCTATGGGTGCTACCAGACACAAAGTGTCTTATCAGTCCAAAATAATGTTGGAGCTATTTTGTCTTTCTCTCATGCAGTAGTAGGAAAAAAAGATGGAAGAAATGGTGAGATGCCTTTGGAGGGTTACAAGGCCCTCCCATTCAGTTGTGTAATTCTCCCATTCCCAATCAAAGTCTGTGAATTGCACAGAAGGAGCCTCATCTGGAAACACTTGATTTTGAATGTTGCTTTCACTGCTAGTGCTAAGGAATTCTTGTGGTCCAAAGCTGAGTGATTTGAGGCAATTGGAGCTGCAGGTACTCAACCTTTCCAAAGCCAGTGTTAGCAGGAACTTGAACATCAGGCTCTTCTAATCCCGGTGTTTTTTACCTGCCTAGTTGCAGTATGATGAAATGTTGGGAATGCCTATTGTGATAGTGGATCCAGTCCTTCAGTAGGATAGAAAAGATGTAACAACCTGGTGCATGACCTATGTATTTATATAAGGCTTCATCTGGAAAGTGCAGAAGTAGTGGTCTTATTATCATGCTAGGAATGACAAAAAATTGCCTTTCTGAAGCTTGTAGTAGCTCAGTTACTATCCTCACAGTCAAATCTGTGAATTCACCATCCTGTGCTGAAGTTAAAAGCAATCAGTTAGAAGCAATGTTGTGACCTAGAACAAATTACCTGTGGAGCAAGGGGACGATAGCTTAACAAATTTAATTTCAGATATAACGTACCAAGTGGGAATTAAGGTACTTTCTATCTCTGCATATGTATTGCATTGTATTGTATTGGTTCATTTATATCCTTTTCCCCAAAGCTGAGACTCAAGACTGCTTACAAGATTTATGTGTGTGTGTGTGTGTGTGTGTGTGTGTGTGTGTGTGTATACACACATAGAAGCCTGTTTCATATTGACTCTCTGCTAACTCATAAGGTTTCTCTTTTTGCACTGGCAGCAATGAAGATTCGGGCTAGATATATTGCTGATGTTGCTGTTGATTGTTCTGGGGATGCTAATTTAATTACAGTTGTATTGTCTATATTTTACCAAATTGAATTTTAAATTTTTTACATGAAAGATTATTATGTAATTTATTTTATATTGTACTTTTATTATGCTGTCCCTACATGTTGTGTTGTATTTTAACACTTTGTATGAAAATGGCCTTTGTTCTAAGCATTAATAAATGATTGATTGACACATGTAGAGCCAGTGCAGCATAGTAGTAGTTTGAACATTGGACTAAGATTCTGGAGAACAAGGTTCAAATCCCCACTCAGCCATGGAAATCCACTGGATGATCTTGGGCAAGTCACACTCTTTCAGCCTCAGAAGAAGGCAAAGGTAACTCCCCTCTAAACAAATCTTGCCAAGGAAATCCTGTGATGGGTTTGCATTTGGGTTTCCATATGTTGGAAGGCATACAACAACAACATGTACACATGACACACATGCACATATAATTAAAAATACATGTAAGCAGAAATATAAAACTTATGATTGAAATGCAATTGAACTGTCTGTAGGATTAGACCAATTTAAAACATATTGATTACTTGTTGTGACAACTAATATATCTTAATTACTTTGTCAGTTATTTTTAAGGGCATTTTCAGAGGCATTTTGACTGGAATTTTTCTATATTCATCTCTTATTAACCCTGAGGTGTTTTTTAGTATATTATTATTATTATTATTATTATTATTATTATTATTGTAGTTTTAATGCTGTTAGCCACCCCGATTGCACTGCAGAGAGGTGGGATAAAAAAATTAATTTATTATTATTATTATTATTATTATTATTATTATTATTATTATCCATGTACATTTAGAACAGAATAAAACATTTAGAACCACTTACTTCAGTAATATGAAATACTAAAATGCATTACTAGAATACAGTAGTAAAATACAATTCTAAAAATTAAATAGTAAAACACAAGAGTAAACTACAATGCAAAAAGCTTTTACACACAAATACAAATTACAGAATAAAACAGATAATCAGTTATAATAATAAAAAAGCATTAATCTGAGATTCCAAAAGTTCTAGGGGAAAAAAAAGGTTAAATTTGAATTTAAAAATGATGAGAGAAGGAGCAGCCCTCAAGTTTACAGGAAGGTAATTCCAAGAAAAAATGTGATGTTAATAATAACAGACTACTTGGTAGGTGGTAGTTGATAGATGCACATTTTGCAATGAGTTCCCTAACAGATTACTTATACAATAACAGCAGCATCCCAAACTCTGGTCCTGAAGGAATGCCAAAAACAGCCGGCAGGCTGAATGAAATTGGTCATCCATCCCACAATGAAAAAGAAGACGTGGTGGCAAAAGGGGAGACCTCTTGCTGAGATTGGTGGTGATGGTTGTAGGATCATGAAACTCACTGCTGACCTTGAGCCAGTCACCCTCTCTCAGTAGGAACTACCTCTTAGGGTTGTTGTGAGGATAAAAGTGTGGAGAAAGGAGGCGTGTATGCTCTGGTTTGAGCACTGGACTATGACTGGAGACCAGGGTTCAAATCCCTGCTCGGCCATGGAAACCCATTGAGAGACCTGGGGCAAGTCACATTCTCTCACTCAGAGGAAGGCAAAGGCAAAGCCCCGTGAAAAAACTTGCCAAGAAAACCCCATGATAGGTTCGCCTTATGGCCGCCATAAATTGAGAATGACTTTAAGGCACACAACAAGAAATGATCTCTTAAGCTGCCAGGAAGAAAGGCAGGGTATAATTGTTGCTGAAAACATACTTGGAATGGTCTAGCTCAAGTAAAAAGCTGTTCATCCCTATTGTTTTCAGTGTAGACGTACACATAGATGAGCCGTATGTCACAGCCACAAACGGTATTGGCATCCTTGTGGCAATCCATCCACCAGTCATACTTAGCCGTACTTAGTAGAGGCCATTAGGGAGTGGGTGACCTTGCCCTGTGTCCCCAACAACTGCTAGCAAGGGACAGGAGTTTCACTTTTTAATGGCCTTGGTTCACCCAATGAACACTCATAAAATATTATAGCTGAAAGCAGGGAAATGACCATAGGGGTGGCCAGGAAGCATAACCCAGGCCTTTACAGTTTGGGTGGTTAAGCTTTCCAATTGAAATAAATGCAGTTTCAACGTGGGCCTAATTTGGCAAGCTCGGGTCTTCTATTTAGAGTTATCCTCTATGACAAGGTCTGTCTTTCCCTTGAGGGTAAATCAAAAACAGCAATAATAACAAATACCAACCCCATCATTCCAGAAAAGATTTATATCTGGAGAGATGGGTGAGGAGGAATAAGTGTTGCATTGTATCAGGGCCTCTTAGTGTCAAAAGGAACCTTGGATGAGAATGAAAGGATTGTTAAGGACAGAAAAGAAGTTATTACTGACTGCCCTTTGAAACTCCACCTGCTAGCGTCACTGTCAATCCTCTGGCTGTTTGTGCGTGTCTTCAGCTATAAGTACAGTGATCGGTTTCATTGTAGGTTACTAAGCAGCTCAGCAGGAAAGAGACAAAGTCAACATTACTGGTAAGCTTTGTCTTAAACATCATATGATGCCACTTGTACAGCTCCAGTGTTGCAAAGTATTTTCAATTTTTGTTCAGTTTGGGTATGAGTTGTTTTGTTTAATTTGAAAAATCAAAAGAGTAAAGTTTTGAACATACAGAACAGTGCTGTGAGGATGGTATTAGGGTTGCTTTGGTACACAGATTAAGCCCACAGTGCCCATAGCCTTTGTGATTTGTTGTTGTTTGAAAATAATGAATAATCAGTTTGTGTGATTGATTAGAGTTTGTGTGCTATTTCCCATACAGTCTCCTGGGCTCTCCAGTATGTGGAAGCTGGTCATCTTGGTTCAATGTGCTGCATTGATTTTAAGAGGGTTGGGACAAGGAACTCCATTAAGGCCTGAGGAGACATGGAAACCTCTGGACAACCCCAGAAACAGGGATCTGGTAAGTTAAAACTTTTGAACAATACATGTGATTCATGTGCTGCTTGTGAACAAAAGCATCAAGCCAATGTTAAAGGTCTTCTTTTGTCCATTTCAAATTCACCTGTACAGCAAAGCGTAGCTACATCAATGCTCAAAACACAAGTGCAGTGTACATTTTAAATTGATGGGTCACATTTTAATATATCTTGTTTATCTTTAATCAGTGCTTGCCATCAGTTCCTAAAGAGTTGATGATGAACTGAAGTTAATTTTTCAGCATATTAAATGCTGAATAGTTCAGTCAATATCCTTTCTGGAGAAAGAACAAAAAAACATTCTCAGTAAGTTGCTACTTCGAATATGATTCTTATGGACTTGTGGTTCTTATAGGTTAGTAAATTAGAAGTATTAGGAATGCAGTAGTCAGCTTGCAATGATATTTTATTTGACTTCTGCCCAAACAGTTTTTTAAAAAAGGCTTCAAAAGGTTACACCTACAATTAATGCCTGACTACTAACCCACACACCGATTCAGTGTATGTGTGTGGGATCTAATTTGCTTTGTTTAGAACAGTTTCTGGAAGTAATGGGTCAAATTGTATAAGCATTATAGACAGAAGTATTGATAGGGTGTTGGAGAATTTTATTTGTTAAAAAGAGAAATTGTATGGATGTTACTACGTAAGCATTCACATGTTGATCTATTCATAGATATATCCGCGTGTGAGGTTCATGTCTTGTGTGTTTTTATGGTTCCATGTTTATTGCAGTAGTTATAATCTGTGAAATTTCTCTTATAATTAGAGCTACTGAGGTACAGAATATTATTATCAAACAACACTGAGCATTAAAAAAAAAGAGAGAGAGAGAATAGTTATTGGAAGATGTCTATTTTGAAATGTGATTTTTCATCCAGTTTTTCAGAACTCTCATGGCTTATTTTTCTGGGAAAGACTTTAATCTCAGAAAGTTTGCAGATGATTTCTCAGTTAATGATAAACCAAGACCAGTCGCTTTCTATTCGGATCCTGTTGCTTCAGCGTTTGCAGATTTTGAAGAAAAGAAAAGCTCACTTACACATCTCAAAGGCTGAAAGATGTTGATCAAGGTAAATGAGAGAGCACCTCATTCTGATCCTTCACCCCCTACTAGTCAATTAAATCTGACTAAATTCCTAAACAAAATGTAGAAAATCCACATAACTATGTGATACATTAATTGAAATGTCTGATACATTTAAATATCTCCATACAGGTTTAGCTTCTATAAAACTGTTGACCTGCAAAAAGAAAAAAAGAATATAATTGTACCAAAGCAACTTATTTTGCACAAGCAATTGTTGTGGTGTGATATTTATGTTCAAGGTTACTAGTAATGGGTAGATCCTGCCCTTGTGTTTGAGTTGGAAGGAATTGCTTAAACCAAATTCACTTGGAAAGCATTAGCTTACATGAACTGAACCACATCAGTTTAAAGTCTAGCAACTTGTCACAGGCAAATCTGTATCCTTTGTGTATGATGCATTTCCTTCTTTTTGTAATATGTAACTGGTTACCCTTTCTGGCGGTGACTCTCCAAATTACAGAGCCAGCAGTTGCATTATTCTTGAAGATAAATGTAGTCACTGGAAAGGAAGCACTGACATGTGATTATTATTGGTTTTGTTGTTGTTTTAATTACAGATTAAGAAAAGGGAGGTCTAAGATGGGAAGGATGCATGATCCTTCCCTCAGTTACTTCTCAGGAAAGCAGGTGGAAAGAATCACAAACAGCTCTAGAATTGTCCACTGTGTCTGCAGGTCAAAACACACTGCAGAAATAATCCAGTTTGAGACTGCTTTAATTGCCGTGGCTCAGTGCTAGGGAATCCTGGGAATTGTAGTTTGTTGTGGCGTCAGAGCTCTCTGATAGAGAAGACTAAATGTCTCACAAGACTACAGTTCCCATAATTTCCTAGCATTGAGCCAGGGCAATTAAAGTAGTCTCAAACTGGATTATTTCTGCAGTGTGTTTTGGCTCTGCCTCAAATACTATGGGATTAACAGAAGTAAATTTCTGTAGGCCAAATATGTAATAGGAATGCATCTAGCAAAGGTCCCAGGGATTAAATCCAAAGTCAAGTCGAAGGCTTTAATGGCCAGCATCCATAGTTTTTCGTGGGTTTTTTGGGCTGTGTGGCTATGTTCTAGAAGAGTTTTTTTTCTGACATTTTGCCAGCATCTGTGGCTGACGAAACGTCAGAAAGAAACTCCCCTAGAACATGACCACACAACCCTAAAAACCCACAAAAATTCAAAATAGTTTGTCACTGTGAATGTGCAGGTAGTCAGTCCAGCAAAATTATCTGGAGTAACTTTCAAATATTAGACCTTCCAATGCTTTTGCCAAGCATACAAAGGCAAAGATCCAGTGGTGCATTTCCATACCCAAGGCAAGTGGAACTGGGACTTTCTTATCTGTCTCCCACTGCAGTCCCCAGTGGCAGAAGAAACTTTCTCCAGATGGTTTCCAAGTCCTCTATAGCAAGTTTTTAGGGTGCATGGAAGGACTTGCAGGAGGGAGGGATGAGAGTTGTTTCTGGTGGAAGCAACAGAAACTGTCAGAAGTAAACCACCAGATCCTGGCTCAGGTCATGTAGGCTGAAACAGGATGTAAACCAAAATACAATGTAGCATAAGAGCAGCAAAAAATGCTCTCATTTAATCTACTTTCCCCTTTGTTTTTACAGGTTTTGCTTGCCAGATTATTTGGAAGCATCAACGGAGAAGTGTTTTTAAATGACTTGACAGGTTACTGTTTTTCTTGAAGGTCAGATACTGCATATAGAAATGTAAAAACCAGTTTATTTATTTTGTTTGTATTTGTTTAAATGTAAATTATAAATTAAAACTACAACCATCAGGCTCCTCTAGAGGACAGCAGATAATAACCATGAGTTATTACACCATAAGATTCAGAAAATTATTAACTGAAAGTAAAAAGAACTTTTTTCATAATATCTATTTACCTTGCAATTCTGATTTCTTTTTTAAAAATAAAGTTGATAATCAAACATATTTATGGCCAAACTGTACAGTTAAATAATTCCTTGAAATTAAAAATTGAGCCAGCTACTTTAAAGAAAATGTTGAGACATTTAATTGGTCACAAATTTACAAGCACAAAACACAGGCATTATATTCAGTTTCTACAGCTGTCAGAGATTACATATTATTTTTATTTGCTGATGTCGTCATTACATTATGAATTATTGAAATACAGGTCACATTTCAGCATCAAAAATATACTCAAACCACACTCATGGCCAACAGAATGATAGAAAGAAAATCATGGCGTACAGAGTGACACTCTAAAAGAAGCCTTTTCTAGGACTCAGAAAATGATTTACTTTGAAGAAGAATGAATGACACAATTAAGTAGTGGAATGATGGACTTAGACCCCCATCCTACTTCATGTAGACAAAGCAGATGTTAAGAAGAATGCATATTCTCAATGATTAACCCATTATTTTTACCATGGGGAGGGAATAATGTAGCTTTCCAGAGTAGTTATAATGCAGCTACTCACAGCATCCCATACTATGCTGGCTAGGGAAGCTGTGAGTTACAGTCCAACAGCATCCAGAGGACTACAATATTCCCACATGTGTCTTAGTAATTTTTGCCTCAAAAATCAGATTTGCAAATTAAGTCCATGTTTACCTTCAAGTACCAGTCACACACACACAAATAACATACTAAATGTAATATAGGTGAGGAAATTAAGATGCTATTACAAGCAAATGTCTTTCACTACTTGAAGGAGCACCAAATGTGTATGTGTAAACACACACACACATATCCGTATACACACACACACACACACACACACATATATGCTAAATATGTTTAGTTTGATCCTCACAAGGGTATGTGGAACATTTCTTCCTACACCAGAAGTCCTGGATATCAAACCATCATATGTACTTGGCTTAACAGTGCAATTTGAACCCCCTTGGATGGCCATTTTTGGGGTTACAGGAGACAGAATGAAGCTAAAGTGCTTCTCTAAATATTGGGGAATTACACCCTTGCTATGTTTGCAGGAAACCCCACAAGTGTGAATCATCTACTGGGCATCCAATTGGCATTTGTTGTTGTTTTGCGTGCCTTCAAGTCACTTCTGATTTGTGGCAACCCTAAGACCAACCTATCACAGGACTTTCTTGGCAGAGTTTGTTCAGGCACAGGGGTTGCCATTGCATTCCTCTTGAGGCTGAGAGTGTGTGACTTACCCAAGGTCACCCAGTGGGTTTCCATGGCTGAGTGGGGATTCAAACCCTGGTCTCCCAGTGTCCTAGTTCAACACTCAAACCTCTCCACCACACTGGCTCTCATTCACCTGGCATGGCTGAGCCCTTTGGTTACATGAGACTGGAGTTTACTAGGTAACTTTCCACTGGTTCCAAAAGGGGAAGGGGCCTTTCCAGAAGGCAAGGCCCTGCCACACTCAAAGCCCCCACTCCCGGCACTGGGTGTGAACTGGTCAGCCTTTGGACTGGGGTGGCAATCCCAGTTAGAGAATTGCTCTGTGGTTGATTCATCACAGAAAAAGGAGGCTTTTATGAGGGACAGACGTTTCAGTTTGAACAGGTTGGCTGTTTTCACCTAGTTCACATTTCACTCTAAACCCAGTTATTTCAGAAGTGTATTACAGCTGAAGCAAACAACATTCTGGTGTATTCTTTTTAAAAAATCTGATTAAAAGTTTAAGTACTGGTTTTCAATCCTCTTTGTCTTACATAGATTATATTTTTCTCTAGATACTAATGCAATTACACTAGACTCTTTTGATGAATTTGCTTCCTTTGCTGAAAGTAACTGCACTACACTGCACTGCACTGCACCATTACAGCGCTTTGTGGTGGTTGTTAACTGCCCTCGAATTGATCTCGACTCATGGCGACCCTATGGATGAGACATCTCCAAGATCCCCTGTCTTCCAGTGCTCTCCTTAGGTCCTACAAACTCACACATGTGACCTCCTTAATAGAGTCCATCCATCTGGCATGTGGCCTTGCTCTCTTTCTACTTCCCTCCACTTTTCCTAGCATCATTGTCTTTTCCAGTGAGTCCTGCCTTCTCACGATGTGTCCAAAGTAGGACAGCCTCAACTTAATCATCTTGGCTTCTATTATTCCACTTTTTACTCTTCTGCCTGCCTCCTGTGGCATTCTGGGGTTTGTAGTTTGGTGATGCCCAAGAGCTCTCTGGTTGAGAATTCTAAATGCTTCTCCGTAAACTACAAATCCCAGGATTCCACAGGAGGCAAGACTGCACCAAAACTGTTTTGGTGCAGTCAAAGCTCCTACTGCAACTTCTTTGTCATGATCTCAAAGGTGCTGCAACCCATCGCATAGTATACTGTAATTGTGAGATGATACGTCATCTAAAACCAAGAGAAATTCATCATCATCTCAGTGTTTCAAGGAAGTGGGTGACACCGGTTCTGGGTGACCAGGTGTCAATAAAGGAGGACAAGGCATTAAGAAATGTAGGGCACTCAAGAAAAAAAATGTAGGGCATGACTAAGGTCTTGTACAGACTGCAAGAAATAATGCAGCTTGAGGCCACTTTAACTGTCCTGGCTCAGTGCTAGGGAATGATGGGAACTGTAGTTTATTGTGGCACCAGAGCTCTCTGACAGAGGAGGCTCAATGTCCCAGAAAAAAACCCTACAATTCCCATGATTCCCTAGCACTGAGCCAGGACAGTTAAAATCGTCTCAAGATGGATTATTTCTGGCAGTCTGTACAGGCCCTAAATAAAATCTAAAAACACTATTATAAATCCATGCTTCTCAATCAGGCTCAAAATGGAGGGCACTTTGGGATCCCTCTTGGGCAGAAGGCTGAAATGGAGGACCAACTCTGGCCACCTTCCCTCACTTTCTCCCTCTCCTACAGCCAGTCCCCTTAACCCTAGGCCACAACAAAGCCCTTGCGCATGTGCAGACCAGCAGCGCATCCCCGCCCCCGCCTGTTCGGTCGGACCGCTCTAAGTGCCGGACCGTTGGTCCGTCGCAAAAGTGTGTCCCCCTTGCCTCCCGAGTAACCGTGTGCAGAATTAGTCCGGGGCTTTTTTATTCCGCCGAGGGCAAAATGTCGGGCTTCAGTCCCGAGCTCATCGACTACTTGGAAGGGAAAATCTCCTTTGAGGAGTTCGAGCGACGCCGGGAGGAGCGGAAAAGCCGCGAGAGGAAGGTGAGGAGGCCCCGCCATTGGCTCTCCCGCCCTTATTTCTTCTTCCTTCTTCTCCTCTCTCTTTCTCCTTCCCTCCGGTGGAGACCGTCCTTCCTCCCCGCCCTTTTCAGCCAGAGTTAGCACTTAAATTGTCCGCATAAAGAGCTAAGAGGTGGGGGGACTCATAATAGAGAAGTTAGGCTGCATCCGCACTGCATAAATAATCCACTTTGACGCCGCTTTAACTGCCTTGGCTCAGTGCTATGGACTCCTGGGAATTGTAGTTTGTTGTGGAGCCAGAGCTCTCTGACAGAGAAGGCTAAATGTCTCCCAAAACTACAATTCCTAGAATTCCATTGCATTGAGCCAGGGCAGTTAAAGCGGTCTCAAACTGGATTATTTCTGCAGTGTGGATGTAGTAGCCCTCGAAGTCATAATAATAACCTCTGAGTTTATTTTCAGTCCCAAGACTGAGCTCATGGTTCTTCCATACATAAAAATCCATTCCTGGCTTCCCACAGACAGACACGCCTTTCCCTCCCTTTATCAGCTTAGTTTTAGAGGGAGAGAATTGTATGCCTTCGCGTTGTTTCAAACTTATGGCGAGCCTACCCTGGGGTTTTCTTGGGAAGATTTGTTCAGAGGAAGTTTGCCATTGCCTTCCCCAGAGGCTGAGAGAGTGTGACTCGCCCAGGGTCACCCAGTGGGTTTCATGGCCAAGCTGGGAACTGAACCCTGATCTCCAGAGTCATAGGGCCTTTGCAGACTGCCAGAAATAGTGCACATTAAATTGAGGCACTGCCCTGGCTCAGTACTAGGGAATCATGGGAACTGTAATTTATTGTGGCACCAGAGCTCTCTGACAGAGAAGGCTCAATGTCTCAGAAAAAAACACAATTCCCATGATTCCCTAGCACTGAGCCAGGGCAGTGCCTCAATTTAATGTGCACTATTTCTGGCAGTCTCCAAAGGCCTATAGTCCAACACTCAAACCACTAGGCCATGTCTGGTGGAGATGTAAATATGCAAAGATATATTGGAGAAAGATTCACAGTATAATGACAAATATTCTAAAAGTAGATGAGGGTACAGATCTGAAAGTGTATTTATTAAGCATATTGTTAAATGAGAAGTTGGAAGAAAAATGCAGTAAATAAATATTTTACATAACAACTGCTGCCAGAGCATTGTATGCATCTAAATGGAAGGATAAAGAATCCTGGGATATAAATGCTTGCTTATTGAAACTATAAAATTTTATGGAAACAGACAAACTGACAGAGAGCTCTAAGAAAGAATGGGAACTTCTGATATGCTGTTTAAAAGATGAATGGGGGCACAAACTTTGTTACAGGTTTGGAATAAAATGTTTGGTGAAAGATAAGTGGGAAATTTGAGAAAAACTGAATCAGATTATTGGTTTACAATTATGTGGTCAATTTTTTTTAGATTTCTGGAGTAGTGATATTATATTTAAATAACAAAAGAAGTGAAGATTAAATAGGAAGGATTTTGTTATGTTAGAATTTTTTTCTGTTTTCTTAGGGTGTTTTCTGTTGTGTTTGTGAATTTAATGTCTGTTTATGTTTATTGTTGTTTTTGTATTTTAAACACACACACACCCCAGCCTTGGTAGTGGTGATAGGAAATTGATGGGGAATGAACAGAGTGGAGGGTGAGGACACAAAATGTCAATCTCTGATGTTGTAGAGCAGAACCGATATGGCCGCCTTGATCCTGTATATGTCTTCTCTGGAGTAAATTGCATGGAGTCAGATGAGGCCTGTTTTTCTGTTAGTGTGCAAAGGTTTGTTGCCTCATAACGCAATACTCCTGGAAATGCCTACTCGAACATAAGACCAGTGGGTTTTACACCTAGGTAAGTGGGTATACTGAGACCCAGCAAGGCATAGTGGTTTGAGTGTTGGACTGTGACACTGGAGATGAGGGTTTGATTCTCAGCTCAGCCATGAAACCCACTGGGTGACTGGGTAAGTCACACTCTCCCAGCCTCCACAGGGGAAGGCAATGGCAAACCTCCTCTAGCCAAGAAAACCCCGTGATAGGTTTGGCTGAGGGTTGCCGAAAGTCGGAAACAACTTGGAGGCACACAACGAGTGGGTAAAAGAGCAAAGGGATGTTTGAGACTAGCTGTGTGAAGATGTAGCATCAGCTTTCACACGCTTGGTCTACTTTCTCAGATGTATGGTGTTCTCTCCATGCATCTGAGGAAGCAGACCAAGGCTGCATCCACTATGCAGAAATAATCCAGTTTGAGACCACTTTAATTGCCATGGCTCTGTGCTGTGGAATTCTGGGCATTGTTTGTTGTGGCACCAGAGCTCTCTCCCAGAGAGGGCTAAATGTTTCACAAAACTACTGTTCCCAGAATTCCATAGCATTGAGCCATGGCAGTTTAAGTGGTCTCAAACTGGATTATTTCTGCATTGCAGATGCAGCCCAAGTCTGTGAAAGCTTGTGCTACAACTTTTAGCTCAGCTAGGGCCTCTACAGATGGGCCCTTTGGGCATCCTGGAGGCAGGGATGGGGAGGGGCAGCTGCACGCTGGCCACCTCAACCCCTCCCCAAAGGCGTCCTGATGCCACGTGCCGTTATGCATGGTTAGGATGTCCTTCTGGCGCAGCGTTTTGATGTGCTGCGCCAGAAAGAGTGCCAAAGATCCGCATGGCGGCTCTTAAAGCGGCCTTTTGCCGGTTCTGAAAGGAGTGGCATTTTCCCACGCCTTTCCGGGCTGGCAAAAGGGAGGATCGAGGCCGTGCTGTCCGGCAGCCTCAGCCTCGATCCTCTGCTTCCCAGGGCGGCCCAGGGCCACCTGTCTGCATCCCCGCTTAGTCTCAAAGGTGCTATAAAGTCCTTTTGCATACTGATATTCCAGACCAACACAGCTGTGTCTCTGGATTTTACCCCATGAGTGTAAGAGTGTAGCCTAAATCTTCCTTTTTCTTTCACACATCCCTTGGAACCAGGGAAGTTCTGTGGGGATACTAAGGAGTCTCTGTATCCTTGCAAAACTACACCTCCTACAGCTGGGGTATATTAGAGAACATCATAATGGTAAATCAGATTAAGCCAAGTGCATTTTTTGTAATACTTCAGAATGGTCCACACCACAGATGGATTGTTGTACTCTGGGATAATGAATTCCTCAGCTTTTCTACTCTCAAGAACTAAGTGGTTTCAGAGCCCACTTCATCTCTGGATGCATGTATTAAAAGCAGCAGCACACTCATTCACAACTGAGCGCTGAGTGGCTTGCTCATAATGTCCTTCATATAATCCACCTTTCTACTCCCAGCTATTCAGTTTAATATGAATTACTGCATTAAAGATAATGATACCTATATTTATATGGTGGTAACCAAAGTGATTGCTAGTGTTCTGCTCCTCCCCCATGTGCCCTTTTCTTAGGAAAAGAAGTTGGGAAACTTTGAAAACAACATAGTTTATTATATTCTTTGTATAAGATTCAATGCACAGCTAATGAACTATCCAAGCAAGAGCAGCTTCATTTATATACCGCTTCATACTGTGCTATGGAATGTCTAAGCAGTTTACAACTGTAAGCTCATTGCCCCCCATCAGCTGGGTACTCATTTTAACGACCTCGGAAGGATGCAGGCCTGAGTCTAGCCTGAGCCTTGGCTAGTATTGAACTCGCAACCTTGTGGTCTATGAGTGAGTGGCTGCAGTACAGGCATTTTACCACTGCGCCACCAGGGCTCTTTTTAGTAGAAGAGGATGAGCTCATGGTCATTTCCTTTATTAGCATTCAGTAGATAAAATTCAAATCCAACCACAACAACCCCAGACTAATTTGTCACCTTGTTTTTGGTTTTAAATCTTAGCATTTTATTACAGTTAAATGATAAGTAAAAACATGGGCAGTATGGTTTAAAAACACAATCTCAATACACTGACCACACTGTCTAGAGCAGGGGTCGACAACTTTTGTTGCCAGGGGGCTGGGAGGGGGGGAAATGGCGCTGGGGCCGGCCTGGTGTGCGCGCTTGCTCCCGTATGTGCGCATGCGCATGGCACCGTTGTGCGTTCCAAAATGGAGCCCCCCACGCGCACACATGCGCATGACACGAAGTGCTGTTTGGGAAGGGCATTGGGAGTTCCAAAAATGCACGCGCAACACAGAGTGCCATTTGGGAAGGCCCAATGATGTCGTCGCTGTGTGAATTTGCACGGCGCCGTCGGCGTTGGGCCTTCCAAAATGGTGCCCGCCGCTGTGCGCATGTGCAAGAGAGCGCTGGTGCCATTTTGGCATCCAAAATGATGCCCGTGCTTGCGCATGCATGCGCATGGTGGTGGGCGCCATTTTGGAATGCCCAACGCCGTTGGACGTTCCAAAATGGTGCCTGCCACCGTGCGCAAGCGTGGGCGCCATTTTGGACGTCAAAATGGCGCCTGTGCGTCAGCGGCAGCGGCAGGACCAGCCACGGGCCCATCCCAAGGCCTTCGCGGGCCGCACTCGGTCCACGGGCTGTAGGTTGCTGACCCCTGGTCTAGAGGGTGTGGTGGCCTCCTAGCTTTGGGGAGAGGGTATCCAGTTTTGGGATCAGGTACAATATCTCTCTTTTCCATGTAATATTTCAGCAATATCTTTCCTCACTGTTGCATTCCAAGGATGGCATTTTGGTGCAGTGTCTGCTACTAATAATGGAGTGAATGAGGGGAAACAAATTGAAGCTTGATCTAAAGAAGACAGGTCATTCAAAAGGTAGATCAGGAAATGAGGATTTAGCCTGTGCTGAATGGGGTTACACTCCCCCGAAGATCCAGGTTTGCAATTCATGTGTACTGGATAAAGCCCTGAACCTGAATATTCATGTTTCTTCAGCAGCCAGGAGTGCATTTGCATAGTTAAAACAAACGTGCCAACTGTGCCAATTCCTTAGGACAGTAATGGCAAACCTTTTAGGAGCTGAGTGTCCAAACTAAAAGGCCTTACTGCACTGGGTGTTACCCAATGCCCAGGGCGGGACTTGTGCCCTCTGGGGTGGGGTGGGACTGCCAGGGTGGAACTTCTTCCTCCCACCCTCCCGAGACAGCTGAAGGCCAGGAAGGGTTGGGAAGGAGGAGGAAGCTTCACACACCTTATCCTCCTCCTCCCCTCCCTCCACGTGCTGGGGACATGGCTTCGCATGCCATCTCTGGCATGTTTTCCATAGATTTGCCATCATAGCCTTAGGACATCTTGCCTTGGCCATGGTAATTCATACCTTAATTATAACTTATTTGGATTACGTAACAGTCTGTGGAGCTGCTTTTGGAAACTGTTCAGAAACTGTGGCAGATCCAAAATAACTGTGACCAGACCTTTGTTGAGATGGTTACAGGGAGCCTATAATAATAATAATAATAATAATAATAATAATAATAATAATAATAATAATAATATAAAGAGTCATTTACCTCCATGGCTTTTGGATGCTTTAACATGATTATTGGTTAAAGTACTGTTTACAAGACTTCCACAAACATAGTCACAGAAGGAAGAGTGGTGCAAACATTACCAAACTCTGTACCTATATATGGACATTTTTCTTTTATAGATATGCACATAAATCATAGATATAAAAAGCATTATGGTTGTCAGTAAGTTAGAAAGTATTTTTTTGCTGCTGCGATAATGTACCTATATTGTTAAAATGTTTGTTGTACTTAGTTAAAAATGTTATAGTTTGTCATAATCACAGTTCTGCATTCTTTATTCTTTAGTAGGCTCATGATAATTTGTCATAAAAGTATTTAATGTTCCAACATAATGTTACTTGATTGCTCTTCATATTACAATGATTAAATTCAGGATATTCCTGTATTTGTTTGTGCTAGTGAAGGCAGGCTCACAAATACTAAGGAGACAAATCTCAAAAATCTCCAAGATGCAAGAACTGGTAATTATGGTAAATATGGCTGGGAGACTAAGGGCTTCTGCAGACCAACGAAAAGTGGCGGCATCGGGGTGGAGTGGGGGCATGGCAACCGCATGCCATATGCCCCAATTCTGCGCTGACTCCGCTCCAATGCCGGCGTCATGCCACCCACCCAACCAGATGGCAAGCGGCAAAAGGGTGTTTGTTCAACACAGCGTTTAGATGCACTGTGCTGAAGAACCGCTGAAAAGCTGCTGCCATGGCAGCGGCAAGGGTAGCTTTTTGCCATTTCACTCCTTTTTGGGCCAGTAAAGCGCCAGATCGGAGCTGTGGCATGCGGTTGATGGAGCCCCAATCTGGCAAGCAAGGGGTTGTCTGTTTAGCCCCAAACTCTGCTAAGATAGGCTCTCCAACAAATTCCTTATGTGCCCTGCAGATCATTTCTCCTTTCAAAACTTTAAGGGAGATAAGGGGATCAGCAATCCTGGATTTGATCCTAACCAACAAGGAGGAGTTGGTCACTGGAATCAAAGCAGTTTGTACTTTAGAGGGGAGTGACCATGTAATACTAGGATCTGTGATTGTGGAACAGGACAAAGAAAAGTGTAGTCAAACATGAATCTTGGATTTCAGGAAAGCTGATTTTGTTAAGGTCTGGGAAATACCGTATTTTCCGGTGTATAAGACGACCCGGCGTATAAGACGACCCCCCATTTCCCCCAGTCAAAATATAGAGTTTTAGCACCTCTATCCTCCTTATCCTTATACCCAGCGTATAAGACAACCCCCCCCCACTTTAACCACAGATTTTTCAGGTTAAAAAGTAGTCTTATACGCAGGAAAATAAGGTACTGAGTAGAATCCTATGGCTAGAGATGCTAAAGAAAATACAGTTGCCCCTCCTTTTTCATGGGGATCCATTCTGGACACCCCACCCCCCGAAATGAAAAACCACGGATATTCAAGCCCCATTGGCTTGAATGGGGATCCAATGGGGATCGCCCCTCATTGAATAATCAAGACTGTAGACTTCAAGTCTGCTAAAATGGAGGGGCGACTTTCTTGGGTGAGATTTCATGGAAAAGTTGCTACAACCTCAGCCACAAACAATTCCATGGAAAAAGAAAAATAGGTAACATCTAAAAAAGCCAATGTATAAACTTGTGAATGAAGTACAAAGGAAAAAAAGCACATATAAAGAATGGAAGGAAGGATGAATCACTAAGGAAAAATACAGATGTGTAGCCCAGTAGCCCAAGCTTTCAGGAATAGTGTAAGGAAAGCTAATGCTTCAAATGAGCTGAGTCTGTTTAGAAAAGGAGGAAACAAGAAGAAGGGAGAGAGAATGACCATGACCAAGGAAATAGAGGGACTGCTGCTCAGCAAGGACATTAAATGCTAACAGATCACAACAAAAAAGGCAGAACTGCTGAAGTGTTCTCCCATAAAGAGGACTGTGTGCTTCCATGCATTAGCGGAGACCTTGGCAAAGAATCTGGATTGCAAATCAGTTCCTAATTGATAGTCAGAAATCACCTAGTTAACGTAAATGAGTTCAAATTTGCATCCCAAAGTTACTCTAGAACCACTTGCCATCATTTTGGAAAAGTCTTGGAGAAAAGGTGAGGTGCCAGAGGACTAGAGACGAACAAACATTGTCTCTTTCTTTAAAAAAAAAAAAAAGGCAAAAAAGAAGATCCATGATACTACAGGCCAATCAGCCTACCCTCAACACCAGGAAAAATATTAGAACAGATACAGGAGTGTTATCTGCAAGTATTTTGATGATAATGCAGTGATCAGCAGGAACTGGCATGAGTTTGTCAAGAACAAATCCTGCCAAAGTAATCTGATTTCTTTTTTCTTTTTTTACTGGTCACAAGTTTAATAGATGGTGGGAATGCTGTGGATGCCATTTATCTGGATTTCAGCAAAGCTTTTGATAAGGTTACCCATAATATTTTTATTAGCAAACTGTTTAAATATGGAATAAACAGCAACACCATCAGATGGATCCATAATTGGTTGGAAAACAGTGCTCAAAGAGTTGTCATCAGTGCTAAGTTTCAGAATGGAAGGAGGTTTCGAGTGGAGTGCCTTAGGGTGATGTCCTAGTGCCATTACTCTTTTGTCAATGATGTAGATAAGGGGTAGAGGGAATACTTATCAGGTTTGCAGATGATGCAAAACTAGGAGGGATGGTCAACACATTGGAAGGTTGGAACAGAATTCAGAGGACCTTGATAAATTAGAAGACTGAGCAGAAATTAATAAAATGAAATTCAGTAGAAACAAATGCAAAATTCTACATTTAGGGGACAAAAATAAAATGTATAGGATGGGGGAATAGGTGGCTTACAGTACTAAATGTAAAAAGGACCTTGGGATTATTGTTGATTATAAATGGAATATGAGCTAGCAGTGTGATACTCAAAGAAGGCAAATGCTATTTTAGCATGAATTAATAGAAGCATAGTTTCCAAGTTGACGGAAGTAATAGCCCAACTATATTCTGTGTTGTCATGTCTCATCTGGAGTACTGTGGTTCTCCTCATTTTAAGAAGCATATAAACAAGTTGCAGCAGGTTTGGAAAAGTCCAACAAGGATGCTAAGAAGTATGGAGAACAAAACATGTGAGGAAAGGTTGAAGGAGCTGGGCATGTTCAGCTGGGTGAAGAGAAGGCTGAGGGGTGACATGATTGCACTCTTTAAATACCTCAAGGGTTGCCACTGAGAGGAGGGGGGGAAGGCTTGTCCTCTGCTGCTCAGTAGGTGCGACCAGGTCTAATAGTTTGAAATTGCAGGAGATTAGATTTTGGTTGAACATTAGAAGGAACTTCTTGACAGAAAGAGCAGTTTGGCAATGGAACCAATTGCCTAGAGAGATAGTGGGGTCTCCTTTTCTGGATATCTTTTAAAAATGCCTGGATAGCTACATACTGGGGATGCTTTAGCTGGAGATCCTGCGTTGAGCAGGGGGTTGGACGATAGCCTATGAGTCCCCCTCCATCTCTGTGATTCTGTGAGGGAGCTTCTTTGACAGTGGCCTCACAGTTGTGGAACATATCTCAGCCCTCTCAAGCTAGAAATGGGAAAGTGAGAAAGGCAAATCACCACTGCTTCCCACTTCCTCAGGAAGGGACACTGCATAGTTTTCCAGAGTTAATACCAACCCTGCAATAGGTTGGTATTAAATCACCAGCACCATCCATTCTGCCAAACTTAATCTGAGTCAGACCTACATAGGTGTGGCTTTGTCACTAGCCTTGAAACCAGAGATAACACAAGTGGGAAACAAAGCCTATCTGGGGCCTTTATACTGAAAGAATGGCACCCTTTCCATGGTCACAGAGAATGTAATACAGAGGTCGGCATACCTTTTGGGGGTGGGGCCGGTTCCGCTGTCCCCCGATCGTTGGCAGGCTGAAGGGGTGAAAATGGTGGCGGAGGTGCAGGCGCGCACGCACTCGCTCACGCATACACACTACTTTCGCTGTCTTGCGCATGGAACGCAAAATGGCGCCCCGCATCACGCGCATGCGCAGAAGCGGCAGGACCAGCCACGGGCCAGTTACAAGGCCTCGACGGGCTGGGTTTGGGCCGCGGGCCGTAGTTTGCCGACCACTGATGTAATGCTACTAATAAGCAGAATTTCTTCTCCAAATATGTTGCCAATTGTGGTGTATCTGGCCCTGTCAGTAAGGCCTTTGGAAGAGCTCTTAAAAAGCAATTGTTTTCTCTGGGGCCTGTCCTATTCCTAAAATTAGTTTATATGGGCCTCTGAATTGAAATGGTTTTTGCTACGGTTGTCTGAATTTAGTCTTGAATGTTATCCTTTATCAAAAAGCATATTTTAAAGCTTGAGTTGGCTGTGTTGTTTTATTGTGTTTATAGTACATTTTTGAAACTGCCTTGGGACAGTGTCTCCCTTAATGGTGATACCAATATCTTATATTATTCTACTATTTGAAATGGAAACAATATCAAGACAAAGCTAGAAAGGAGGGGAAATATCTGTCCTATAATTCTTGGATGTAATAGATTAGAGACTCTTTTTCATATTTGTAAAAGAACAGCTTTTTCCAGTGCTAGCAGTTTAAATCTTAGATCAGGATCAGACAAAGTGCAGCTCTCCAGATATTGTCAGACTGTAAGTCCCATGATACATCACCATGGGCTCTGCTGTCTACGGCTGATGGAAATTGCAGCCCAGCAACATCTGGAGGGCCATAATTGGCCCATCCCTGCCTAATATAAACTACTTTTAACTAAGTTTAAATAAGAGTTTGTGGATAAATTGTAAACTTTAGGGTGTAAGTTTAACATTATCTGGAGGTCAGCTCCATAGCTCAGTAAGAAAAATGGTTTTGGAACTAATACCAGATGAACTGTTAACACTGTAACATACATCTTTTCTCTATGTTTTCCTCTTTTTTACAGGATAAGGAAAATGCCCTTGCTGATGAAAACATAGAGGATCCTGATGCTCCTTCTACATCTGGACAAGGGACATCCGCTGGACTTCAGGCTCACGCTGAAGCTGAAGGTACACTGCTTCATTGCTTCTGTTTCACCAAAAGAACACTGACATGTTCTACCCATGTGAGTTATGTGCCAACTTTCTTGGAAAAAGAAATATTCCATAATCTCATGATCATCCATGTAATGCCTGCATTACTAATGTGGACGAAGGATTATAGCTCAATAGTAGAGCATATACTTTCTGTGCAAAATGTTCCAGGTTCAGTCCTCAACATTTCCCAAGTATGGCTGATAGAGATTGAAGGGCTGTCATCATTCCCTTTAGATCAAAGATGGGGAATCTGTAGTCTTTCAGATGATATTGGATTTCATTTCCTATCAGGCCTTGCCAGTCTGGGCAGATGTGCCGAATGGTGAGAATAATAATTCTTCAGCATTTGGAAGACCACAGGTTTTTGGTCACTGAGATGATTCTAAGCTGGATAAACCAATTATCTAATTGCATGGTGCATTTTCCTATAATTCTCAGTTCCATAATTTCCAGTACTTCCAGTACTTTCAGTACAATTTCGCTCTGCTCCCTATGAGCATTACTCTGTCTCATTTATAATCCAAAATCTATAAAAGACTTTCAACAAACCCATTTGCTGAGAGGCAAAGAGGGCTGTGGAAAGGCATTGTTGCAACTTCAGCAGGGCCCTGGTGGCGCAGTGGCTAAATGCCTGTACTGTAGCCACTTACTCACAAACCACAAGGTTGTGAGTTCAGTACCAGCCAGGAGCTCAGGCTTGACTCAGTCTTGCTTCTTCCGAGGTTGCTAAAATGAGTACTTAGCTTGTTGGGGGCAATTAGCTTACACTTTGTAAAATGCTTAAGGAGTGCTTAAGTGCACTGATAAGCAGTATAGCAATGTACTTACTATTGCTATATAGCAGTGTCTAGGGCCGTGTTGGCAAACCCATGACATGTGTGCCATTTGTGGCATGCGGCCCAGTCTGTGAGGGCACGGCAGCCACCGGTGGGGTCCGGGGGCGCACCACTCCAGCTCTTTGTTGCAGCCTGGTTCGCCCCGGGACAACCGGCTGTGGCAAGGAGGGGTTGGGAGGCACACACTGCTGTCTGGCTCTTTGCAGCGGCCCAATCCCTCGTCTTCCCACCCACTGGTCAAGACCACGCACGTTTTGTTTGGTTTCGCTTGCCAGCCAGGGCTGACTGGGAGCAAAGAGGGAGGCGAAGGGAGAGGAAAAGAACGAGGGAAGGAGGGGGTCCTCCTCCCCTTCTTTCTGCTCCTGGCTTCCTCCTTCCCGCCCTTCTGGAACAACGGGGACCGTTTTTGGGATGGGTCCCTCTTTGGAGAGAACTGAGGAACCCACTGGCCACTGCTCAGGAGGCTTTTCTGATGAAAAATACAGCTGAGTACATAATAAAGTGAGAACCAGCATGGTTTAATGGTTTGAATATTGAACTTTGACTTTGAATGTTGGACTATCTCTCTAACGTTAAAATGGCTTGTTGGCTTGCAATATATTTATAGAACTGAGCAAGA
>CM034701.1:191901141-191911683 GCA_020142125.1 Phrynosoma platyrhinos | reverse complement strand
GGGGGGGCATTCAACATTTGCACTGTGTCCTTAAGCAGCCAACTGTCAAAAACAGTTGCTGTCCTTCACCCCTCTCAGAAACAAACACGCCCTGAGCTCTGGGTGCAAGGCTTATCTGCTGCTGCTGCTACTGCTGATCCAAAGGAAACAGGAGCTGTCCAGCAGGGATGATTCCAAAAGGTCCCCCATTTTGAGCGTGCCTGAGAAGCATAGATTTATATCCTGATAGATGTTTTTAGCTCAGGGTTACCAGACTTGATCCTCCTCCTTTTCAGGACCTGTCCTCCATTTCAACCTCCTGTCCAGGAGGGATTCCAAAAGGTCCTCCATTTTGAGCAGGGCTGAGAAGGATGGATTTTATATTTATATGAGTGGCTTTTTTGTTTTGTTTTTGTTTTGAGCTTTTATTTGGTCAGGTCCTCCATTTTTTCCTGTGTGTTTCCTCCCAGAAGTCCCACCCCTGGCACCCAGTGACACCTGCCACTGAGTTTGGGCACACGGTCTCTAGGGTGTCACAGTCCCACCACTTTCTGGTGGGCCTGTTTTTCAACTACTTGATTGACTTCATATAGATAAAGAAGACATTACTTGTGCTCTTGTAATTAGAAAATGATCTATAGGATTAGATGGTTTGGAAAATGAGCCACAAGAAATACTGGTATGTAGAGTTACATAAAGTAAATCTGGAAGATAATTGTGAGCCAAATGGAAGTTATGAAACCTCTGTTGTTTCATCTTACATTTTTCTTATGCTCACATAAATATTTTCACTTGGTCCATCAATCCCATTCTAGGTATACTGACAGTGGCTTAGGCTATATAACCAAAAGCATGGATACTTATTTTTAGAGCATACAGTTGCCTCATAACTGCTACCGTTGTGTACGTGTGTGTGCCTTCAAGTCGCCTGTTGACTTATAATGACCTCATGAATTTCATGGGGTTTTCTTAGGCGAGGAATACTCAGAGGTGGTTTTGCCAGTTCTTCCTCTGAAATACAGCCTACAGCACCTGGTTTCAATTGGGTGGTCTCCAATGGTCTCCAGTGTTCTTCCATCCAAGTACTTACCAGGGTTGACCCTGTTTAACTTCCAAGATCAGGTGGAATCTGGTGCCTCTGTACTCTGGGATTCTCCCAATTTCAGAAACTTTCTGTAGTAGCTGAAATTATGAAATTGAGAGGACCCATTCCCAAGCAGCTTCTGGTCTAGCCAGTTTTTCTTTTCATTGCAGTTTTTTTTTATATAAATGAGAAAATATTCTTAAGTAGGGCACATTACTAAAATAATTAGATGGTATTACACTGCTTCCTCTCTTATTTAAAGGACCACATATGCAGAAATGTGAATAATTGTCCACCTTTTCAAAATGTATTTCCAAAGTGGTTTCAGAAATAGTCCATACTACTGAGAGATGGGAGGAAGTATGTTCACCTAACAATAGCTGCGATCCAATAGAGGCTTATGATAATTACACAAACATTTATTCCAGCAGTGCTTAGCATGTTATTGTCCTCTAGCTCTAGCTTTTCCAGAATAAGAATTTGAAATCCTGGAACAGTTTAGTGATGATGGGGGAAAAGGAAGTATACGACAGACAGAGATGTCTCTATACAGAGACACCTCCAGTTTCACAGACTTGGTGTCCACGTCCCTCACCCGTTACGGGCAGCAAACAGAGGGGGACAAAATGGGGTGTGTACCCATGGGTGCGCACTGCCATTCAAGCCTATGGGGCTTTAATATTTGTGGTTTTCTGTTTTCTTGGGGGGGGGTTCCGAAATGGATCCCCCACGAAAACAGAGGGGCAACTGTACTTGCCATCTATAACTCTCTGAAAAGCTGGAATCTGTATGCAGCCTTAGAATGACTATGGAAAAGTGTCAGGTGTGTTTTCTTGTAACAAGGACAAACTACAATACTGGGATTTCTGTGTACTCCTATACTAATGAAATTCAAATAATTTCTGGAATGGGGCTGTAGGAAGAAAATTCACAATGTCATTTTCTTTTTTTAATTAAATTTTAATTAAGTATAAGTATATTTGGGCCTGTTATGTTGGCCAGAGCATACTACCAATGAATATGGGCTACAGTACATTCATTTTGTTAAGCTTCATATTTTTAAATCATATGGTTCAAATTATCAGGTTGCAAAGCTTGTATCACCAGACATGATGATCCCAGGAACTATCTCCTGTTCATTCCAGGGCTTGAAGAAATTAATTTTTTTAATGTCCCCCCTCCCCCCAAAAAGCAGGGCCAGTGAACATCACTGCTTGGGTTTTCATAGGAAATTATAGTCCCAAGAAGTACGGTAACTTTCCCAATCTTTGACTCACTTGCCTGATGTTCAAGCAACCTGTTACAGAGCTAGGCTATGACTGATTAATTCAGTTCTGCCTTAATACTACTGCCCTTTCTAAGTCTTGCTGTAAATGAACTGAGAAGCGTGGATGTATGGATGGTACAAGTTTATTGATAGTTAATATGAATCTAGTAGGCATAGAACTTTAAAATCCAGCAGTCACAAGGACAGAGACTGCTTTGCCTTAGGGTGTTCTTTTACCACTATAGGAAAGCTATTGGAAGTTGAAAAGAAAGCAGCACGAGGGTAGGCTTTCCTTTCATGATCATGGTCCTGAGGCGAGACTCAAAGAAATGGGAAGAGAGGGATGCTACCTTGTTCATTCTGGAAGTGGTGCTAAATACAGGTATTTAGAGAAGGGACAGAAAACCTGTGCCCCTCTATATGTTGTTTGACTGGAGCTCCCATCATCCTTCACTGTTGCCTGTTGGTGAAGGCTAATTAGAGTTGCATTATTTCTGTTGATGTGATGCATGTTCAACTAGACTTAAATCCTAATTCTGTCCATTAAGTACGGTATGTATGCATAAGATAACTGCTATTGAGTGTTTATGATCCTAGCCTCAGTGCTAGGATAGATTATTAAAAACAATGCAGTGAATTAATATTATTTTCTTTCTTGTTTCTATGAAGTCTGTAATTTCAGAAACTTTGCTGATTCCTCCATTTCTTCTAGCACTGATTAATTAGAATGCTTTGTAACCTTTCTCTTTCAGCAGAAGAAACATCAGATGGGGTCAGTAAGTCTGTCCATCGTGTCTTTGCTTCCATGATGGGAGAAAATAAAGAGGAGGAGGAGGAGGAGGAAGAGGAGGAGGAGGAGGAAGAGCAAGAGGAGGAGGCAATCTCTGCACAGCCTACAGCAGGAGATGTTTTTGCCCTGGAGATGGTGCTTAATAGAGAGACCAAGAAAATGATGAAGGCATGTATTTCCATATTTAAGCATTTCCTTGGGCAGGATCCCACCTCGATCCGCAGGGAGAGGCAGGAAATATAAATACATTTTTTATTATTTATTATTATTTGCTTGTTGATAAGAGATGATTAAGAGATGCGTTCTTGGAGCACAGCACTGAGAACAAACATGAAGCCTGCCAAAAACTTCTACACCTGGTTTCTAACAGGCATGCTGTGAATATTTCTGTGGGCCTGGGGCATGCATGGCTTAGTTTTATCCCATAGAAATGGGTGGGTGAAATGGGAGGCTGATGGGGACAGTCTTGAGCTACAAGTCCCTTTGGCCTTCCCTTCTGGAAAGCCACTTTACATCACGATATAGTGTCTGAAGATGCTCTGTCATGCTTGTGCCATGTAGACAGTGAATGCAGTTGCTATAAAGTTTGAAGAGAGACTGTAAGGATGATTGGGATCTCAGTCACCACAACTAAATTTCAGTAGTAGTAGTGTAGCCCACAGCAGGTTGGGGTGGTCCAGTGCAGCCTCCCCCTTCCTCCAACACAAAGAATTTGCTATCCCTGCATTAGTTGTTGCACATGACTAGAACTTGATTGGGACAGTAGTATGCAATATTAATTTCCTGCATTTACAGTTTGAATGTAAGTGTAAATTGGAATTGACTGAGAGCAACTGGTTTCGCTTCTCCCTTCCTCCTGTCCAAGAAGCAGAGAGGAGGAGTAAAGTCAGGAAGGGAATTCTTCACAATTGCCAATCAATTATTGCAAATAGTAGGGATTCTCTTCACTATAGTCCCTGAGGTGGGGCTTAGAGATGGAGGCAGGACTGGCTTGAAGAGAATGGGGAATCTTCACAGGCCAGATGAGACCTGCAAGCCACAGGTTTCTCTCTCCTGATATAAAATAAAATTTATTGCATTAAAATGCTCTTTGCCTATTTCTTAGGAAAAACGACCACGCAGTAAATTGCCTCGTGCCTTGAGAGGCCTCATGGGTGAAGCTAACATTAGGTTTGCTCGTGGTGAACATGAAGATGCCATTCTGATGTGCATGGAAATCATAAGACAAGGTAACTGATGTATATATGTGTGAGTATCCATTGGTTGGGTTCCCAAAAGTAGTTTGGCTGCAATCTTTGTATTAAAAATGTTAAGGGCCATTGGAATGAATTGATTCCCTTTGGTTTGAAGGAATCTTAGAATGATCTATGATGATTCCATAGGACTCTAGCAAAGCAAAGCAGCTTCATTTATATACTGCTTCATATCGCGCTATGGGATGTCTAAGCGGTTTAACAACTGTAAGCTCATTGCCCCCCAACAGTTGGGTACTCATTTTAGCGACCTCGGAAGGATGCAGGCCTGAGTCAAGCCTGAGCCCTCGCTAGTATTGAGCTTGCAACCTTGTGGTCTATGAGTGAGTGGCTGCAGTACAGGCATTTAACCACTGCGCCACCAGGGCTCTATGATGAAATGTTAGCCCCAGGCATTTAAAGCTTTAAACTTGCTCCAAGAGACATCTGTACTCCATCTACAATGATGGTAGTTATGCTGAAAGAGATTTTAGACTTGGCAACATTTACTTTGAGATAATTCTAGAACAGTACATGGAGTATTTACCAATTAGGTGTTTAAGCCCTAGTCTTGTTTTGGAGAGGATCACAGTATTGTTAGCATAGAGCAGAACTGGGACTCCTATTACCTAGTCTGGGCAGATGAGCATTATAGCCCATCAGCTCAGTCTCAGGATCATTCAGTTTAAGGTTAAACAGGGTTGGTGAAAGGATAAAATCTTGTTTCACTCCTCTTGACATGGGAATGCTTTTGGAGAGTTGTCCCTGGGCACCCACCCTTAGTGTTAGATGACTCTTGTTATAGAGAGTTTTGATTAGGGCAAGAGGTCTGATATTGGTAATTATAGACTCCAATTTGACTCCCATCTTAAGCCTTTTATACTAAGATACCAACACAATTGATTCAAATCCCAAAAACGTCTTGCTTCTGTTTCCTGTAGCTCCTCTGGCTTATGAGCCATTTTCAACTCTTGCCATGATTTATGAAGACCAAGGAGATATGGAGAAATCTTTGCAGTTTGAACTGATCGCTGCTCACTTAAACCCCAGTGACACAGAAGAGTGGGTGAGGCTTGCTGAAATGTCTCTTGAGCAGGACAATATTAAACAGGCTATCTTCTGCTATGCAAAAGGTAAAGTAGATGGGATTTACCTTGTATACATTTTAACAGCCTTAGCCTGCCTAATATCTATTGATGGTTTTGCACCAAGTGCTACTGTATCAGATTTATTGTCATAATTTTTATTTTAGCTGTGTCATAGAAAATGATACCACATGTTAATAAACTGGAATATGCGCAACCCTGCTGCCTATACATGTAGCTCCCCTGATACTTCTTGTGCGTCACGGCTCAATCAGGCGGAAACCTCTGATTGCTACTTGGAAGAAGCTGGGATCTGTAATAATATCTTGGTAACTATAGTTTCCCAGTTCAAATGAAAGAGGAAGTTGTGGTAAACTGTAGGCTTCTTGGCACATCAAGGTGTGCTGCAAAGGAGCAGTATATGTGAACGCAAGGCTTGTTGATATCTCAGCTTTTGATTACACTGCATAGTTGGTATTTCAGCTTTTTATTAAGCTCAGATACAATTGTCTAAATGTGACTGTTGTGTGTTATATGCAGATTAGTTTAAAGGTAAGTTTGTTTAGCTAAGCATTTAGTCTAGTTTGTTAAAGATTTCCATCATTGTGTAATATATAACCTGTTGTTGATTCATGATATCAGATTTATGTAAAGGACTGCAGGTAATAATGGGACAGTATGAAAAACATGTGGTTGAATCTAGGATCTGTCTTCCCTGAGTGGAAGGGCTCTGCTGAGTTTTCAGAAATACCCCATTTTTCCCACACCACAACTGATCACATTCAGTAGGGTTTCCTAGCAGTGTCTGTGTGTTTGTGTGTATTTTTGCAGGGGTGTGAGTTGGCTGGAGGAGCTGCCAAGAGGAAAAGGACCAAGGAAATCTGCTTCAGCCAACTCAGCTTCATGTGCCTAAATTTACATCCTACTCACATTGTATAAATGCTTTAAAAAAATTATTGGTAAGCAGTCTTATGTTCTCATAGGTGCTTTTTCTCCAAATTATTGAAATGAAAATCTATGGGAGAAAGATGGGAGAAACAGTGATGCAGAGATAGGCAGTAACTTCTAGCATAAAACACTGGAACATGAGGATTGCCTGATATGATCAAAACAATCTCTACCATATCCAGCATTTTATCTCTTCCTGGCAAAATCAAAGCAGTTCTCCTGTATTAATACTATAAACATATTACAACAATAACAAATATTATAATACCTGTTCTTTGTTTGTTTGTTTGTTTGTAGCTCTGAAATATGATCCTACTAATGTACGCTACTTGTGGGAAAGATCAAGTCTCTATGAACAGTTAGGAGAGCATAAACTGGCAATGGATGGCTACAGGCGCATTTTGAATCTTCTGACCCCTTTTGATGGAGAGCGCTTTATGCATCTGGCCAGAGATATGGCAAAGTAAGCACTGGAGCTAGCACTTTTAAAAAAAAAAGTCAAGGTGAAATGTAGCATACCTCACCACTGTCTTTCCAAAATGTGTGTGTTTCTCACCACCAATAAGAAATACATTTAAAGCAGTTGTACAAGTTTAAACATATTAACTTGATGTTACAATGATAGTAGGTTGGTAGCAGATGAAAAAGCATGGCACCAGTGTCTGGGATTGCAAGAAAAATAGAAGGCCTATGTGGATCAGACCAGAAGATTAGCCTATACAGTGTACTGTCACCCATGTTGCGAGGTGGGGGCATATGCCAGTGGTGAGTGTTGCTTGTAAACTGCCCCTGTTGTGATTGCCCAGATTCATTCAGTCTCACATCGCACACATTCCCACTTCTCCACTGGAATAAAGCCTTCTAAAGGCCACCATTAATTCCAAAGGTGACCTTATTTTAAGTGTTGTTGCCGCTCATGAGGGATGATTTTTTGAATGTTTGCAGTATTACAGATGAGAGGATTAGCTCTTCCATCTCCAACATTGATACACACACACACATACAGACAAAAGCCCCCTCCACACATAATGCAATTTGGCTCTGAAAAGCTTCACTTAGGACAGAAAAGAGGAAGCAAAATTTGTCATCTCTGACTGGCAGTTAGGCCAGAAGGAAAGTGGAATGAGAGTCTCCCATGGTCAGTATCCACTTCATTGGCCAGAGATTCCCCATCCCATTTTTTACTGAGCCTATCCTACCACTGGGCTTCCACACTTTTCTCTCCCTTCTCTTTCCCTGGTGTGTCTGCAAGGAATTGAGAAGTTTTCATATCAGTTTTTTTATTAGCTATAGTTTGCTATATAGTTTGTTGTGTTACTGCCTATCCAGAGTGTACTCATTTCCTTTACTGTTGATTAATTGTTTATCTGTATTTACTTATGCTCCTGTTACTGCTGTTTCTGCAGGAGTTACTATGAAGCCAGCGATATCTCTGCTGCTATTGAGATAATGGAAGAAGCCTTTAGTAAACATCAGAGTCTCGTATCAATGGAAGATGTTAATATTGCTGCTGAACTGTATATTTCTAACAAACAATATGATAAAGCATTGGCAGTAAGTAGATTAATTTTCTATAGAAGTTAGCCATTTTAAACACATTAGGAAAGCCTGAATATGTGTGTGTGTTATGTATATGCATGTATGTATTGTATACTCCCCATCCAGGATAGTCTGGAGCAATATATTTTAAAAAGTAATACAACATGGTCAAATTAAACTTTGAAATCATATGTCCTTGTACTGGTTTGACCCCTGACCATTCAAACCAGCTGTATAAGCTTTCCCTAGTTTTAGGTCTCCTGTGGTGCTGGACTACAGTACCAGTGATCTTCACTACCGGCCATATTGTCTATTGGAAGTTACAATCTATTGGTTATTAGTCCTTGCAGCCTCAGTGCCAGAGTCAACCCTCACAACTCTTTGCTGTTTTAAATAAAGCCTGCTTAGCTGTGCTGCAGCAGCAGCAGCTTCATTTATATACCGCTTCATATCATGCTATGGGATGTCTCAGCGGTTTACAACTGTAAGCTCATTGCCCCCCAACAGCTGGGTATTCATTTTAGCGACCTCGGAAGGATGCAGGCCTGAGTCTAGCCTGAGCCCTGGCTAGTGTTGAACTCGCAACCTTGTGGTCTGTGAGTGAGTGGCTGCAGTACAGGCATTTAACCACTGCGCCACCAGGGCTGTAGCCATGTTGAAAGCATGTGTGGGTGGGGAAGGATGAGCAAGGGAGTGCTATGTGGGAATCAAGGTCCTGTAGCTGTCTGACACAGTGTGGAGAAGAACGTTGGTCGGTGGGAGGGAGAAGTGTTCAAGATCTGACAGTGATTTGCTTCTGTGCTGATCCTGAGTTTCAGTAAACTTTTTGGAGTTTATCACCTTGCCTTTGCTCCTGCAATAGATGTAACTTTAAGAAGGTGGCTCGTATCGCATTTCCCTGTCACTGGAAGTATGCAGCCTGTATACAATCAAGGTCTCTGCTGCAGCTTTTCAAGAATGGGAAAATCCCTTTCTTGAAAAGATGTTTGAGAAGCCTGGGTTGCATACAGTCTGCGTACTGCCCAGAGACAGAGAAATGTGATAAGATCCACCTTTTTCAAGTTACGTCCTGTGTCTATTATGGGAGCAAAGGCAATGCGATAAACTCCTTTCTGGTGTCATCCATGAAGTGTGTTCTTTGAGTTAGTTAGAGAAACAGGGCATTACACTCAGGTTGGGAAATGCTGACTAAATGACTAGCTTCTTCAATGGTTGTGGATAGCCCTCCAGCTTTAACAGTTTTCAGGGTTGAGGGAAGTGAACCAAGTACGTGGTTGCTTAGAATGCTTATCTTTGTGCTTTCACAAAGTAGTGTATTTTTGGTTGAGTTCTGGAAAGGTTGCTTTCTTTTTATTTTGTCCTTGGGCCCAAAGTGAGACAAGTTTGGAAGTTCAAAGGAGCAAGTGGGTCTCCTCCTTAGCAACTGTGTTGCTTCTTAAATCTCTGGTAATGGGAGGGAGTTGAGAGGAATTGCAGGAATCTAATATTCCCCTTGAACTTTTCTTGATGTGTGGCACTTCCACATAACAATCTTCCATTTATACATTGTGAGTTAGTACAGTCCTCTAATGGAACAGAACCATTTGCTTCCTTGAACAGCTGAATTTCTTCTTAGTTTTACTTGAAGCTATTATTTTCTTATGATGTCCTTTTACACTGGGCTTATTTCATTTTCTTAAGTCAAGAATCGTTTCTATTTTTAGGTTATTACAGATTTTTCAGGAATTGTACTTGAGAAGAAAGAGACAGAAATAAATTCTTCAGAAGAGGATAAAGGTACTTGAGGTTTTATATGTCATTGCATTAAGCTTTCCCTGTCAATAGTGCATGATCCTCTGAAGCATTTTGGATCTTTTGCTTCTACTTAATGACATATCATTAAATTCCCCTTGGCATTGTGCCTGTTCACATTTGCCTTATTTTTAAGAATGGTTTTGCCCTTGAAAAAATTAAGAAAAATGGCAGTTCATTTGTCCTTTTGTGTATGGTGCAAGAGGCCAATTTGGGAGCCCCCCTCCCCAAAAAAAAACCACCACAAAACCCAAGGAAGATTTGGACTGCACCTCTAATCTAGACAAAACACTCTTGAGAAAAGAAAAGAGGAGCAGAATTACAGTTTAATTCCTTTAATTATGCTGTCTGGGGAGCACCCATGTAGGGTAGTGGCATCTACTGGACTTTTACAGTACCTGCAGTAAAGGGACTTGCTGGGGATAGTGGTGTGTATGTGTGTGAGTATCTTTTAATGTGCCTTACCTGCCTTTATGTAGCTTTCTCTCTGAAATTCAGTATTCTTTAGTTTGCAGTCTTGAGCTGTAATTGACTCTGTCATGCTCCAAAATAGGCTTAACTGTTTAATAGAAATATAGAAAGAGGACCTGATTGAAAGAACCTAAGAAAAGGCCTGCTAGATCAGACCTAAGGGATCATTTAGTCCAAAGGCTCATATAGGCCAGTCAACTATGTGCCTATGGAAAGCCCACAGGCAAAAAGTGGGCACAACCACCCCTCCAAATTGTGTTCTCAAGCAGCTGATGAACAGTATTGCCTTTGATACTGCAGGTAAAATATAGGGCCTAAGCAGACTGCCAGAAATGGTGCACATTAAATTGAGGCAC
>CM034701.1:191868734-191894184 GCA_020142125.1 Phrynosoma platyrhinos | reverse complement strand
GACTCAATTTGCACTATTTCTAGCAGTCTGCAAAGGCCCTGAGTGTCCTTGGAAAGGAAGATGGTTGCTGTCTTCTTGTGAGAACCATTATAGTACTATAACTCAAATTTCAAAGCCTGCTAAAAAGCTGACAGGACTTTGTTGCCTCTCTTTTCAGAGTGCTTAAAAGCACTGGGCTACATTGACCGTGCTGCTGAGAGCTATGCCAAAGTAGTTGACCTGGCCCCCTTGCACCTGGATGCACGCATCTCCCTCTCAACCCTCCAGCAGCAGTTGGGCCGGCCCGAGAAAGCCCTGGAGGCGCTTGAGCCCATGTATGACCCAGATACATTGGCACAGGATGCCAACGCGGCTCAACAAGTAAGAATTTCCCTCTGGTAACATGAACTGGATTCTGGAGTCAAGCACAGGAATTGCTTTGAGGATGGGATCTCAGTGTTAGATGGAGTGGAAGAAGGAGCTCTTGGGGACTGTCTGGGAGGGTAGAGGAGGCATGGAGTTCTTCAATGCAGGATACCTTTTCTATTTGAGGGTCACATTTCCTTAGGCATCCCATGTCTGGGACTACATGCTCATAATGAGTGAGGCCAGAGTGAAGAATGAGAGAGGATATTAATTTTAAATATTTATTTGGATTATTCTCATGCCTTTTTCCCAGTATGGGACCTAAAAGTGGCTGTCAGTACAAATTAAAACAAAATTTAGCTAAAGCAATATATAGTACAAGTGTTTTAATAATCTAACTGAAACATTAATCTAAAACAGTTAAAAACATATGTAAACATGATAACAAGACAACAAATTAAGAGCCTCCATAAATTAAAAAGGTCTTTAGCTTCCAGTGGAAGGAAAGCAGAAAAGATGTCAGTTGAGTCTCCGGTGGGAGGGAGTTCCAAAGCCTAGAAACAGCCATCAAGAAGGTCCAAAACACACTGCAGAAATAATCCAGTTTAATTTAAATGCCCTGGCTCAATGCTGGGGAATTGTGGGAACTGTAGTTTTGTGAGATATTTAGCCTTCTCTGTCAGGGAATTCTGGTGCCATTTCCAGGATTCCCCAGCACTGAGCCAGGGCAGTTAAAGTGGTCTCAAACTGGATTATTTCTGCAATGTTTTGGACTGAAGGCTCTCTCTTCTATCCTTACCTATTGAAACTGCAAGGGTGGTGGGACTGAGAGAACCTGCCCCCTTCAAAAAAAGACTTTAAGATTTAGGCAGGCTCATAACAGGAGATATGGGATGTTAGATATTACCACCACCACCCCGGGTCCCCCCCCCCCATTTGACACTCTGCATGCCTTCTGCTCTGGTTTATCATGTCAAATGCTGCCTTCAGACATTGGTTTGTTGGGAAGGCCATATACCAGAAGCACATTTTTGGACATAGTTGAAAGATTTTGCTTCGTTGATAGTTTCTGAATAGTTTCTGTTTAGTTTATTCATCATAAGGAGCCATTGGGCAGTGTGCACAAGAAGGCTGTTTGTGGCAGACTTCTCAGCAATTCTGGTTTATCATTACATCTGAATGTGATGTGGAAACACTTGACTCACAGGAAATCATAAGCTTTGTCATTTATGTTCACCTTTTTATGAGCATTTAAATTACTGAAATGTACAATGTTTTTCAACTTTTTCTGATAATATGAATAAATAAAATGTATTATCTCAGTGAACTTTTTAGCGCAAAGACTTATCTCCTCCCCTCCTGCCTCCCAAATCATAATGGGATTGTTTCTACCATTTCTTTTGTTGTCAGTCTGTTAAAGTTTGTGAAGTACAATTAAATGCAGGATGAGACTGTTCCAATTGTCTTCTTTCAACATTTAGGAATTAAAATTGCTGCTTCATCGTTCGACGTTGTTATACTCTCAAGGCAACATGTATGGGTATGCTGATTCTTTGCTGACCATGTTAGCCATGCTCCTAAAGGTAGGTGAATTCTTCTACATGTACCATCACATTTCACATTGGGTTTAAAGCTCATACTAAGTGGAAAATAACTGTTAGTCTCTATCAGTATACAAAGGGATCTTGTAGCAGCTTGAGAGGGGAGTTGATATAAGATCCCTTTGTAAAGGTAAATAAGAATGTAACGCATGTCTCCTTACACTTACAGACATTTTGACTTTCCTGAAATATATTAACCTTTGGCCTGCTGGAGGCAATGTTGTAGTGTTAAGTGTTGGAGTGCAGGCACTAATCATTACAGTTCCTATAACCATGTGTCCAAAGAGAATCCAACAGCTGTATCAAATCTGGTAGAGCAGCACAAGCAATTTCCATCTTCACTAAGGGCAGGTCTTTTGCAAAGCTAACAGGTCTTAATCACCCCTTTCAGCTCAATCCACCCTAGAATACTTTGCACTACAACGTGGATTATTCATAGCAATTTATCACTTCTTGGAAAATCCATTGCTCCCTTCCCAGCTACTGTGAGGATTGCAGGGAGGAACAGGGAAGCCTGAGTGCTGAGCAGAAAGGCCAGGTGTGAAGATCCTGTGATCCATCACACCATTGGGCAGATGCTGGAGGCAGTAGCACCATGGAGACTGGCAGTGCAAACCTTCAGCATTACCTGGCAAGTTTTATCAGGATCAGTCACTTCTTGACTGAGTTTGGATTTCTGCCTCAGTTTGAGAAGGTGACTGATTGTATCTAACCCTGGGATTGAGTGTCCCATGGCATCCCTTTCTTCAAATGTGTTTAAAGTCTGAAGCTTTGGATCTTTTGTGACTGCCTTCCAGGTTGCCATGAACCGGGCTCAAGTGTGTTTAATATCCAGTTCAAAGTCTGGAGAAAGGCATCTCTATCTTATTAAAGTGTCGAGGGACAAAATCTCTGACAATGATGATCAAGAAACGACAAACTGTGATGCAAAAGGTAATGAAGTATGTGTGTGGTGGTTGTGTTGCAGCCACAAAGTGGGGTAGAGGGTTGGTTGTCTTTTTGTATTCTTCCTTTGTATTCTTCCTTTGTATTTTTCCTTTGTGCCTAAGTCAGGAGTGGGCAGACACCAGGCTTGTTGATTTTACTTTGTGGTATATTAGAACCCCAGGAGTCACCAGCCAGAGCCAAGTGGAAAAGGCACACAGTTACCATCATAGAGCAAGGTGCTGCTTGGGACATTCTGACCTTAAGGAATTATTTTTGGTGCCACAGATGAAGTGAGCTCACTGGCCTTTCACACAAAGGGTTATTCCAGGTTAGCTGGACCTTTATTCATTTTGGCAGCTTAATTTTTGGAGAATGGGGTTTAGTCATTTTGTTGTTGCTGCTATGGAACAATTGAAAGTCAGAAATCCTTGCTGACCCAATGCAACAGATTCTGATCCCACCAAACTGGTGTAGGCGGACAATCCAACCGCTCTAATGTGCGAAATTAAGACTATTTGTACCTTACAGTATTATGATTGTGTGTTATCTTTGGGAGTTTTGCAATGCCATACATCTTATCTGGATAACTTCTGTTGAAATTAGGAACCTTGTCAGATGCATATGGAGTCAGCATGGCATAGTGATTTGAGTGTCAGACTATGATTCTGCAGACCTGGGCTCAAATCTCTGTTCAGCTATGGAAGCCCATTGGGTGACCTTGGGCAAGTCACACACTCTTAACCTCAGAAAATACCAAGATAGGGTTGCCAGATTTCGGAAATAAGTTGAAGGCACACAACAACAATAAAGGCATCTTCCTACTCTTTAAGGTGCAGCATAGTAAATCTTCTGACAATACTTAAGTGGGTTTGCTTGGTGGCAGCCCTCAAGTTATAGAAACAATTGCTTACTTTAATTGGCTTTGGGAACTTGATCTTTGTTAAGTAGGCTTCGAAGTTAGTTTTTACTGGTGGCAGTTTTCATTCATGCAAGTAAATAATAGGTGGTATTCATTTCTTTGGTTGCTTCCCACATCTCTGACATATTTTTTGTTTTTAAAATGGTACTTTAGTATATTTTTGTTCTCCACATTGTTATCTGCAAAAATGACCTAGAAACATGCTAAATAAAACAATATGTTGTCTTATGGTTCCGTTCTAGCAATATTTGTGGTCCTTACAAGTGTGCTGACAAAAGATGACTGGTGGAACCTCCTGTTGAAGGCAATCTACGCTTTGTGTGATCTTTCACGATATAAAGAGGCAGAGCTCCTGGTAGACTCCTCACTGGAATACTACTCCTTTTACGATGATAGGCAGAAGCGTAAAGAATTGGAGTACTTTGGTCTTTCTGCTGCAATTCTGGACAAGAATTTTAGGAAAGCTTACAATTATATCAGGTGAGTTCTCTGGGTGCAATGGTAATAATCTAAATCATACTGAAAGGTTTGCTGCTACATAGTTTGTTTCTGTTGCAAACAGTTTCCCTCCTCCCTTCTGAAACATATTGATAGACTATGGGCCTTTGCAGACTGCCAGAAATAGTGCACATTAAATTGAGGCACTGCCCTGGCTCAGTGCTAGGGAGTCATGGGAATTTTATTTTTTTCTGGGACATTGAGCCTTCTCTGTCAGAGAGCTCTTGTGTCATAATAAACAGCAGTTCCCATGATTCCCTAGCACTGAGTCAGGGCAGTTAAAGTGGACTCAATTTGCACTATTTCTATCAGAGAGCTCTGGTGCCACAATAAATTACAGTTCCCATGACTCCCTAGCACTGAGCCAGGGCCGTGCCTCAATTTAATGTGCACTATTTCTGGCAGTCTGCAAAGGCCCTATAACTGAAAAGAGATTCTTTAATGATTTTACTACCATGGTCTTCTCTACAAGTTTCTTGTGATGTATATGATAGCTGGTTGCAGGATATCTTTTTTGGCACTGAAAACATGGGGAATTTTTGGCAGAAAAAGTCCCATCTGTTTTTCTCCCCAGAATGATTCCTCTGCAGCACTTTGGGAATTTGGATTATCAGAAGGAAAGTGCAAAATTCTTGCTCTGTCTATTATTCTTCCTTTTTTCAGCATGGAAACAAATAATTACAAATATTCTTCTCACCTCAATTGTGCTTCTCTACCCACTTCTTGTTGTTGTTGTGTGCCTTCAAATCATTTCCGCCTTACAGCAACCCTAAGAGGTCACAGGGTTTTCTAGGGCTGAGTGTGTGTGACTTGTCCAAGGTCTCCTAGTAGTTTTCCTAGTAGCTGGAAATCCAGTTCTCAAACCACCACACCACACTGGCTCTCCTCTTCTCACTTACTTAGGAGTAAATCAATGGATTTACTATGTCTCACTAGTGGACATTAATTGAATTTAATTGTAAAGCTTTTCTTTGTTAGGCAACATTAGACCAAGGCAATGAGGGGTAATGGGATGAAGACAACCTTAGAATAATTGGATTGCACACTTGTATGGTGAGCAAATAACCATAGCCTCCATACCTGAAATTACTGGGCTGGTGATGAGATTTTTGTGCTGAAAAACTAGACAGGAAACCCTTTCTTCCTAAAGGGAATGTGATGGTGATTTCCAGCTGTGTTGTTTGGAGGATTATAACCCTATAAAACCTGTATCATATATTACGTGATGTGTATGGCAGATGCTTCTTCAGCACACAGAATGAATCACCTGTCTGTCAATGCCTGAATCAAGGCACTGAACACCTTCACTGCACATAGCATCATGGGTCCTTGCTTCTTCCACAGGATAATGGTCATGGAGCATGTCAATAAGCCTCAGCTGTGGAATATGTTCAATCAAATCACCATGCACTCACAAGATGTTCGGCACCATCGCTTCTGCCTTCGGTTAATGCTGAAGAACCCAGACAACCATGCGCTCTGCGTTTTGAATGGCCACAATGCCTTTGTGTCCGGTAGTTTCAAGCATGCTCTTGGTAGGTTCATCCCTAGTATTTATTAATCATCACCAGTGCAACTTCTTACAGTGTTTTATGTTCAGTTTCTCTCATCCTGCTCAACGCTTCTCACACTTCAATATGGATATGTGGATAGACAGATAACCGCTTTCAATAACAGAGGACCACAACTCTCAGAATCCTAAACCCAGTGTGGCCAATAAGATCACCACATTACAATTCTGGAAGCTGTAGTGCAAAAGAATTACTTTTCTAAGTTCTGTGTAACACAGGCTATGGTGCTGCTGGATAATGAGGTTAATGGCCTTAAAGGGGCCCTCCTAGATAACCATTTGTATGATATCATTTGTGAAGAAAACAGAGAACATTTCTCCCCCCAGTTGCTATTCCATGTTTAAGGCTGCTTCTGCATTCCTGATAGAATAAAGCAGGAAAAATAAACAAGACTTTTGCTGATCTCTCTCTCTCTCTCTCATACACATACACACACAAAATAGGTTGAGTTCCTGTTGCACTTAAACTTATTTAAGACATGACAATGTCATGTCTGCACAAATAAAATGGAATTTGTTTTTGTGAAGAGATTTATTTGGGAATAGGCATACTTTTGTTTCTCCATGCTGTTGCCCTCAGATGTGATAGCCTAAAGTTTTCTTTATTCCACTCCACTTCACATGGCCAGTGGTCACCCTGGCTGACCATGATGGGAGTTGTCCTCAACATATAAGGCCAAGGAAGGCTGAATATGCTATTTAAAAAAAAAGTCACACCACAGTAAATTTCACCATCAAAACAAAAAGGAGGATGTTGTTGCTTATTCTCAGTAACTCAAAGCTGTACATACAGGGGCTTAGGTAATGCTTAGTAGAATTGATATATAGATGTAAGATATTTCTGTGTGTATGTTTTAAATGTGTTGGAGTGCTTATGTTTTAAGAAATAAAATCCTGAGTTATTTCTCTGTTTGTTTTCTTGTAGGGCAGTATGTACAAGCTTTCCGTACTAACCCTGATGAGCCCCTCTATAGTCTCTGCATCGGCTTGACATTCATCCATATGGCATCTCAGAAGTATGTGTTAAAACGGCATGCACTTATAGTGCAGGTGAGTTGTCAGGCTCCTATTTGCATTTAACATGCTCTCATCTTCAATCAGAATTCAGCCTTTCTGAGGCCCAAAACAGACGGGCCAAAAGGAGCGGCTTCTGGCTGCTTTGGGAGGGTGTGCTGATGGTACACGCCTCCTGAGCGGTGTGAAGCTACAAGAGCTGGCCCAAAAAGGAGTGTAAAAAAACCCCTCCTGCCAGTGGCCCATTGAGAGCGGTCCCTGTGGTCGCCTCAGTCACAGGCCAACTGGGGTCTGATCACCCCTGGAGTGGGCAGAGGCCGGTCCTAGCTAACCGTCTGCTTACCCTTGAGTTGGAAGGGTTAGGGTGCCTCTTTCTGTTACTTTCTTTGCTAATATTTGATGAAGAATTATGTTGCACCCTTGAAGTTGTTAGCGATCATGTTATGACTTCAATGGAGGTTTTTAAAAATATCCATATCTATTATCTTAGGATGACTAATCCGTGTATAATCACCTTGCTGTGGAAAATATGTGGCATGAGTACATGAAATTGTGTAACAGGTTAGATCACGTAATAGACAGATAATCTGTGACATTTATTTTTTGTTCTTATTGTCATTTTTATGGAAGACAGAACCAACCAGAATGTTGTTTTTTTTTGGTTTGTTTTGTTTTGCATTTTAGCACGCAGATATTAGCTGCCAGTGGCCTCTTGTTAATGTAGAAATTGCCTTGGAAGTATTAGTAAAACACTAACAGAGACGTTTGCTTTTTCTTATCGATGTCATAGATTTTATCCTGCCTTGTAGTTAATATCAAAGCACCTCCCCCCATTTTTTTGTTTTTTGTTGTGCTGCATTTGAGAAGTTCATAAGCACTCAAGATGCAAGAAGAGGCTGTAATTCTTTCCTTGCTGCCTTGCAAGGAAATTCCAGAGAATGCAATGGCATTTACTTCTGAGTAAACATAGATAGGGTTGTTTGAACAAAACCTGTTAGTGAATTATGATGGCCTAGGTCAGACAAACATCATTGCAACTAATTTTTATCTACTGACAGCACAACCAAAATCTCCCCAAATCCACAGCAGCCCCCTGAACCTGGCCATTTCCTATTTGATAGAGAGCAGGAGGAGCAGCAAACAGTACAGTCATATCATTCACAGAGCAATGAGGTCCCTGCATATGTCTGTTGCTGTGTGTCCAACTATGGGAAAATAGCTGGACATTTGTTCAATGCTGTTCCGCTCTCTGCTGAACAGAAAATGGCTGAGTTTGGAGTAGGTGGGATTGCAGCCGAGTATAGCTGAGTGTTTTGGGGTGGTAGTGGATGGGAGACTATTGTTGCTACATCTCGTGGCTACAATATGTAGGACTGTGTCCTTGGTTTGATAAACACATCTCTTCAATATGGCAGTAGAAAACCAAGATAGTGTTGCCATTATTTGTTCAAATTTTGAAAAGTACTTTTTAAAACACACACACACACCACTTAAAAATCCTGTTAATAGCAAGTGGAGACAAATGAACATATGTTTAACGCTCTCCCATTCCAATGGATGAGTCTGAAACTATACCGGGGTCCCTAAACTACTGCCCACGGACCGGACGTGGCCTGTCGAGGCCTTCTTACTGGACCACAGCCGATCCTGCTGCTGGCGATGCCGCCGCTTGACGCTCCTCGACGTCAGGCGCCATTTTGTCTTCCAAAATGGCACCTGGCATCACGTGTGCATACGCACTACTCAGGCATCATTTTGTCTTCCAAAATGGTGCCCAGAGTCGTGTGCATGTGCGTGCGACGCCAGGCGCATGCGCACAACTGAGCACCATTTTGGAACACAAAATGGCGCCCAAGTAGTGCGCATGCACACACGCGCATGTGTGCATGTGCCTCCGGCCCCCCAGAGATCTGGGGGCCAGCGAACCAGCCCCCAGATCAAAAAGTTTGGGGACTCCTGCCAATTAATCTACATTATTTGGATGTATAGCCTACTCATAGAAAATAGCTCATAGAACAAATCCATAAAGTGTTACATATATTGAGTTAAAATTGTCCCATACTGCCTTCACTTTGGCTACTAAAACGTAGATCAAAAAAAGACCTTGCAGGTAGCGGCAGATATTGCTGTGCAAGTCTGTTCTGCTGCCCATTTCCTTAATGTCTGTCTTTCTCATGATTGCTGTAGGTTAATCCAAGGTTGTTTCTTCCATTAGTCCTTACATTTGGAGATAACCATCTTGCTGAAATTACTATGATGAATTCTACTTTGGGTGTACTACTTTTACTCTCTGGGCAGAATAAGTGCTATTCATAAAACTGTAGTAGTGGGGACTAAGATAGTGAGGCACTATTAAGCTCCTTTTGTTAGAGTGGTATGCTGAGAAATACAGAGGAAATGCAATGTGAAAAGGAGAAGGCTTTCAGTTATTCTTCTGTCATTAATTATATTATTCCCTATCAGAAAAAAAATTAGATTACTTCCTGTATTGCTCTTTTGCTTAATTTTTCAGAAGGAATTGGGGCTACAGGTGGAAAATCTGTTAAGATTTAGATTGCAAGAAAAGAAATAATCTGTATCTTTGAAAGGGACCTAATAAGAAAAGAAGATAGATATCTTCTATCTGCAAGCTTGAGTTAATCATTCCCATGCTTCTAAGCCCATGTCATCCCTTCAAATAGTTGTCATCTACCATTTTTGTTACCATTTGACCAGGTTCAATTTTGAGACTGGAAAAAAAAAATAATGGAAGACTAAAAATATCCTTTTTTCCAGTGCTGGTATTATTACATGACCTGGTCTGAGAGATAGGCTGGCTCTGAAAATCCTTCCCACTACCAAGTATTGAATCTTTTAACTTAAAAACATAATCCAACAGTCAAATCATTGCATTAGGAGCTGCCTTTTTGAAATCCAGTTTTTAATGGTCTTTCTTTATTCAAAGCTGATGCAAAGAGGGTTTTTTGGACTTAATGAGGGAGCAAAAATGACTCTCCATTTGGTCGTATAACCTCTGACTCTTCAGTGTCTCTCCTTCTTCTGTACACAGGGTTTCTCATTCCTTCAGAGGTACCTGAGCCTCCGTGGTTGTTGTCAAGAATCTTTCTACAACTTAGGTCGCGCCCTTCATCAACTAGGATTGGTACATTTGGCTATTCACTACTACCAAAAGGCACTGGAACTTCCACCATGGATCCTGGAGGTACTCTGGAAATCCCACATCCTCAAAAAAAAACCACTTTCATTGTTTAATACACATACACTTACTGCAATGTTTAATGTGCCTCCTCCTTTCTCTGACCATGTGCCCAGCAACTAATGCACAGAATGTAGACATTGGAAATGGAGCAGGGGTTCCCAAACTTTTTGACTCATGGAGCCCTTATTTCTATGGCAGAGCCCCTAAAAAGCCTACCTTATGTCTTAATGGTGTAGGAGGTTATATAAGAATATATTCTTATTATTTTAATTTCATTCAATTTTTCTTGAATTTCTTTCATTTTCCAGGAGCGGCTGCGGAGCACTTGGGAAGTGCACGCAGAGCCCTAAGGGCTCCTCGGAGCACAGGTTGAGAATCCTTGTTCTAGAAGTTGAGTGTTTAGGAGTTTTTAGACATTTATGAATTTTAAAAACAAAAATAAGAGTCCTGGGATACTTTTATAACAGCATATAGCAGGGGTTGGCATACCTTTTTGTCTTGGGGACGTTTCTGCTGTCCCCCAATCGTCGGCGGGCTGAAGGGGGGGGAAATGGCGCCAGAGGCACTCACGCACGCGTGCATGTGTGTGCATGCACACTACTCCCCGCGACCGTGCGCATGCGGTCGTGGTGCGCGGTGTCATTTTGCATTCCAAAATGGCATTGCTGTTGTGCGCATGCGTGCGCGAGCACGGGCGCCATTTTGGAAAGCAAAATGGCACCCCGCGTGGTGCATGCATGGCAGTGGGAGCGCAGCGGCAGCAGGACCGGTCACGGGCCAGTTCCAAGGCCTCAACGGGCCGGGTTCAGCCCACAGGCCGTAGTTTGCCGACCGCTGGCATATAGTATTTGTGGGCTGCAGCCTACTTTATCAGATGTCTGGAGTATTGTCCAGAATTTCAGATAGATTAACAGTACACACAATTAGTATGTGTAGGTAGGCTGGAGAAAGGGAGTTCAGAAGAAAAACAAACTTGTTTTTGGAAAATCAATTTTAAAGTGTATCTTAAGTTTGGCAGATTTTTCAGGAGTTTCTTTGCTGAAAATCAGGATAGCAGGATAACATAAAAACCACTCCGTGAAGCTTTCAATGTACATATACTTAATGCACACATGCTTTTTGAGGCTATGCCATTAGACCTTAGGAACTGTTTTGAACAGAGTTGCTTCCACTGGATTGTGTCCAGTTGAACTGACATGCTAAGACAGGGGTAGGCAACCTTTCCCCTTTAAGGGCCGAGGGACTTCAGCTCCCAGAAGCCTCAGCCATGTTGGCCAGTAGCTCCTGGGATTCTGGGAGCTGAAGTCCCTCGGCCCTTAAAGGGGAAAGGTTGCCTACCCCTGTGCTAAGATATCAAACCTACCTAGCAAAACTTCACATTGTGTTGACTCTAGTTAGACTTCCCCCAGTACTTCCTTCACCTGCAGATCGGTTCTAGTGAACGTTAACTGGGAACTGGCTTTCAGATATGAAGCCTGCTTCGTAAGAACATGGCCTCTTTAAACATTTTGTAAGATCTTGCTCCACTACTGGATTTCAGGAATAGTTGACCCTCCACATTCATGGGTTTCAGATTTGCGGTTTTGACTGTTTGCAACTTTGTAGATACTGCTTAACAAGGTCAACCTCTTCACCCCTCCCTCTTCTTCACCTTTCCTCCCAGCCAGCCAAAACCAACACTGTATATTCCCCTCCTTTGCTAAACTTTGCATCCTCCTCATTTCCAAAGACCTTCCCTTTGAATTCAGTGTTTGCAGCCATCCGCAGGTGGATCCAACTTCTCTCCCCTCCTCAATCTCCCCCTCTCTCCTGGCCAGACAAAAGCAACACCGAATCTTCCCTTTGTGGTGATAGCTGCAAGCATTGGATTCAGACTGGAGTTTGGAAATGAGAATGCAAAATTTGTTGAAGTGAGGAAGATACGGTGTTGCTTTTGTTTGGGCGGCAGAGAGGGGGAAGAGGAGGAGAGAAAGGTGGAGCCTCTGCAGTGCTAACATCAGATTGAAAGTGGGGAAGCTATGTGTTGCAAGGTTGCAAAGAGAGTTACAGGCGGTGCGCTTAGTGAGAGAGGACTCTTTATCATTCATGTTGGGGGGGAGGGCTAACATAGTCACTTTTTCCACTTTTGCAGAGGTCCTTGGCCCCTAACCCACATGAGTATGGAGGAGTGACTGTATTAGTAATGAGGCGGTGTTTACAAATGACAGTTTTGCTGCCTTGTTATTAAATGGTTCAGTGAATTATATTAGATTGTTGGTAGCTGGTTTATTTTCCATCTTTTTTTCCTTAAAAAAGACACTGTATAATTGTGTAAGGATTATTCCTCCTCCATTTTGGAGGAAATGGCTCCTGAAAACCCAGGGGGAAGAAATAATGAACAAAGCCAAGTTCCATTATGCAGGATAAAACTTGCAAGCAGTAATGTCAGGTGTAAAATGATGGCCTTGAATGTTGACTTGTGTGCCATGTTAGACATGCTGAGACAGATGAACTGCCTTTCTCTCCCAAATTAGGGAATAGAAGATGACCAGACGGACTTAAGAAGAGATATTGCCTTCAATTTGTCACTCATCTATCAGAGCAGTGGAAATATCAGAATGGCTCGGCACCTGCTTTATACTTATGGAGCTGTGTAATGAGAGAGCGAGCCATCATTGAAGCCCAACAAGCAAGAAGGCAATAAGCTTGATAAGGATGGATAGCTTTCATTGCTTTCAAGGGATGGGGACTGAGCAAGTATGAGGATGTTGCCTCCTGCTTTCAGAGGCATGGAAACTATGAAAGACAGATGGGGGAAGTGCCAAAGTAGAGCTTTGGGAACATATTTGTTGTGACTACTGGCATTGTACCAATTGGTGCTCAAGTATTTCTCTTCTCTGTTCAGTGTAAAGCAGTAAAGTAGACCAGATAAACTTTATTCAGTGAAGTTTACTGAGGACATTCCTGGTATGGATTGAGCAGATCTGACCTGTGACAACCCATTTGGAAATGCTGCACTGCAGATCACTAAAGCCATATAAATGAGCTAAATAATTCACAAGGACCATTTGAAATTATTTAAGCATGATACAGCTTGGAAATTATACTTAAAAGTACCGTGAAAGCAGAAGCTACTTTATAACTTCAGCGGTGTTGGTGCAAATGGTTGCTTTCCAGAATGTTGAACTTATATCCTGCTTTGGAGGAAGAGCATCAGTTGGAATCCTACAGAAATGCCAATTCACTTTTTCTATGTGCATTTTTCTACTTCATAACTAGATAAAAGAGAGCATCTGTTATTGGATATTGTAGCAATAAATTAAAACTGTAAACTGTTCTTAGGGTCATCATAACATTTTCTCTCCTCTGAATGATATGGATAGAATCAAGACGCTCTCTTGGTCAAATTCAGCCCATGCTGGTTCATGTTCACCATCAAAAAAGATGTATAACAAAAGGACCAAAGCCCAGCCCAATTACCCTCCAAAATAGAACTTTCTGTAATAAAAGCACACACTGATTTCACTGGGATTTACAAACAGATAAATTTGCATAAAACTACAGCCTTAATCTGTCATGACACAAACTCTTTAGTTACATGCTACCTGACTGTGTGTGATTTGTTCCAAGACTTGTGGCCGAATGAAGTTGTTTTACAGGTTACATGTTAATTCATATACAGCTGGGGCTATGTATTTTTCCTGCATTGTTGCTTAAGAGAGAGGGCAGATGTACAGAATAGTAACTGCAAAAACACAAACTGCAGACATAAAAAAGTGTAAGTTTTAATTCTTAAATAAATACACCTACCAACAAATATACATCAGATTTACATAGTATATTCTGGTAGTTTAGGAAAGACAGCAAAATTACAAGATGTTCTTGGTCATGATTTATGATGAAACACAATTACTAAATGCTCTTGGATACCCTGGACCAATCCCAATAAGGCTTCTTTGTGGAGATCAGCTGTGTGAATTTTTCATCAGCAATATCAGTGTAAAAATGATTCTAAAATACAGTATCCAAATGTCTTATGTATAAATATGTCATCAATGGTATAATGGCTTATTTTCTCACCTTAATCCTTCATTTTTTTTTTAACCTGATAATGAGCAAGTTAGAGCAACGCATCCACAAATATAGTGACCTGCAAGAATGAGGGAGGAGGCAGGAAAGAGAGGAGCTCAGCTCAAAAGTGACTCAGTTATATTTTAGTGTCTGAGTCGAACATTTTGAGCAGGTACTACACATTCCCTTAGCGCTACAAGCAGTTGCTCAAAACTACTCTGCACTGTAGGTATCATAAACCATGCTGAATATGCTACCCATATGTGCAAAGAGGAACATCTTAAGAAACTTTGGGTTTCAACTACAAGATGAACCTGATTAAGATTTGAGTGAAGTTGGTTCTAAAGCCCCAGGGCTTTTACCCTATGTCCACTGCAAACAGGTCAAACCCAATTCAGTACATCAGTGTGTTTCATCCTATGTGTCTAAAAACTTTTACTCTGGAGGAGGCTTTGGCACTGGGCCACACACAAATAACTTCAATAAAATGAAAATTTACCTGCTTGCAAAGTTCCTTGGAGGCATTTTAATAATTATTTGTTGAGGCTTGTACTTACGTAGGTGTGATTCAGAGGTTTCCTGGCTGTTGGTCAGTTTCTGTGTATGCATTTTAAGAAACATTCTTCTTCATTAATATAGGGGGTACTTAGTTCACAAAGGGCTTTTGCTGGTAAGTAACTTCAGTGAGTCTGTGGCACTCACACTTGGAAAAGGTCCAGCTTTAGGTTTCCTCTGGCAACGTATGGTAGATCTTGGCCTGAAAAGTGACGTTTACAGCCACAGAAGCACTTCACAGATCCTGGAACCTTCTGCACAAGATGTTCATGGATGATTTAACTCGTTTAGATATTTCTTGGAAATAAACTTCAAATGGTTCTTTGTTTCCCAGCGCTTCAGGCATACCTGGCTAGGGAGCCTCACTGGCTTTTTCTGTGGAGGAAGGATGTTTCATCAGAACTCTGAGAAGACACCTCAAAAAATAAAAACACTGAACTTTTAAATTTATGTTGATTTAACAATAACAAATCAATAGAAATTGATACAACCAAAAGAAGAAGAAAGGGAAGAAAAATGGAAGGGGGAAAAGCAACACTTTCAACCAAGCAGCACAAACATTGTTTTAAGTTTAGTTCTATCCTGCTGTCCCTTTAATTGGTGGTGGTTGTTGTGTGCCTTCAAGTAGTTTCCAAACTAAGGTGACCCTCTCACAGGATTTTCGTGGCAGGCTTTTTATAGAAGGGGTTTGCCATTGCATTGAGGCTGAGAAAGTGTGACTTGCCCAAGGTCATCCATATCTGAGAAGGGATTCAAACCCTGGTCTCCAGAGTTGTAGTCCAACACTCAAACCACTTCACTCATAGTGTTTCAGCCACATTGGGGTGAAACAGACCACCTCAAAGCAGCGGTGTGATGCTGCCCCTAAGAAAGCTGGGTGGACACCACAGTTACTGCACACCGTGGTCTCACTCCAGCTTTTTTCCAGCAAAAAAAGAAGTGGTAAAAAGAAGGCATCTTTTCCACTGCCACCGCTGTGGCTTTTCAGTGCTCCTATGGCATATAAATGGCTGTTAGAGAGCTACAACGCTGCCTGCCGTGTGGTCATCTAAACGATGCACCCAAGCCGCCGAGAAGGCAGCGCAAAGGGGCAGTCTGTTTCATCCCGTTGTCTCAGTAATCCCTACAACTGGTTGGGGGATGTGTAACCCTGCGAATGTTGCTTTCCTTCAGAGCATGTATGTAGTCAGCTATTAGTGAAAAGATGAGAAGCACTCTTCTTGTAAATGTTCCAGTCTGTCCTAAATAAATAAATAAATAAATAAACGCACACCCCTTAAACCTAAAAGGGCTTTTGTAGTACAGCTGTATGGTTGCCTGCAATCATCTACATAGCAAGTAGCACTAACAATTAATAGGTATTCAAGTCAATCTACTCCTATTCTCAAAAGCAGTATGCATATAGGACCAGCCCCACTAGCAGTTCTATGCCAAGACAACTATTTAGGCCAGGGAAGGTATTCCTCTACTCACCTCCTCCTCACAGCTGTGTTCAGCAGCATTGTTCTGTTGTTTGTTTTTTTCCAGCTCACGTTGCAGACTATCAAACTTTGATTTGAACCAGTGGTGAGCTTCCTCCAAATTAGCAGTTATCTGGAAGAGGGAAGGCAAGGTCAGAAGCAAAGTACTATTAACTACTGTAACTGTATGTGAGGGCACGCAAAATGTAGCTTATGTAAAGCTCAGTAAAGTTCAGCTAATAGATTTTAAGGAAGGAGAAGGGAGAGCTGTTGATTAGAAGTCTCTTCCAGTCAGCAAATGGCAGAAAAGGGATCAAACTATTTTGGCCATCAAGATGCAATATAATAAGTCATGTTGGGATACAATATCAGTTTTGTACTGTATTGACATGATACAATATCCTAGCTTTAGGGTGGGGTTTGTATGTGTGTGTGTGTGTTTTACTGAATCTGACTGGCATGTTAATACAAGTGATTTTATAAAGTCACAAAGCAGAATCAAATTTCAGTTGATTATTGCATTACTTTTAATGTACTTAGCAAACAGCAAGATCTGAATAAAACAGGTCAAGCCTATTTCTATAATTTCCATAGGACTAAAAGCTTCACCAAACTAAGGAGCCCAAAGACACATAACAAATTCCTCAGCCCTAGGTTCTTTCTTCCTCTACTTCTGAACCTACCTGTTCTGACTCAATACTGGCTGCTTTCAGCTTCTGTTCAGTATGCTCTTTGCATTTCTTCAAATGGTTGACTGTGTCTTCCAGAGCCTAAATGTATCAAAAAGTGCAACTCAGTAAAATCAGTTGTTGTTCTCATATGTTTTCAACACTAATTAAGAGTCTAGATCAGCGTGGTAAAGGCCACTCAATTCTATGGCTCTCGTTTGGTATGTACCAAGCAAGAGGACAAGGGAAGAAGACTTTTTCTAATAAGAGACTCGAGCGGCTACCACCCCAGACAGAGCTTCAAGATGCTCTGCAGCCATATATCTCATTTCTTTTATTTCTAAGATTAGTAAGACTGGACTTGAGGCAACTGAAAATAAAATTATATAAAATTTAATAAAACACATGTAATCAAAATATAAAATATTGAAATATGACAATTAAAAATACACCACTAAAAACCCCATCCACCCAGTTAAGAGCTCCTATATGAACCCACCTTAACAGCTAAAGAACTAAAATGCCTTTGCCTGCTGATAGAGAAGAAAGTCCAGCTGAGAGTCCCAGAGTCTATGGAGAGCCACCGAGAAAGCCCTCTTTCACATCACCAGATGTGTCTCTGAGGGTGGTGGGATGAAGAATAAGGCCTCCCCTCCCCTTCTGAAAACCCAGACAGCCTTGTATAAGAGAACATCGTTCTGTACATAGCCCTGACTAACTTATAAAGAGCTTTATTTGTCATGATCAACCCTCTGAATTGTGCCCAGCGACAGACTGCAGCCATTGCAACTGCTGAAACAAGGAACCCCATCCTTCCTGGTGAGTCATTTAGTCCAGGATTTTACATATACAAAGTTTCTGAACTTTTCAACAGCAAACCCACACTGACACACAGGCCTTCATTTCAATAGGCAGAGACCTCTTTACCTGGCACTCTTCTTCAAGCTGTTTCCGTCGTTTTCGCTCTAGTTCCAACTGGCTTTCCAGGTTTCTCTTCTCTGCTGCCATTGCTTGTTGATTTTTGGCCAATTGTTGCATTTCAGTTTGCAAGCTTGTTAATTCAGTGATAAATTGTTTGATACTGAGGGACTAGATATGAGAAGAATCAGATCTCATGACCACATAATGTTTTAATCTAGGCTTAACTCCTAGCACACTATGGGAAGGGAGTCTACCTGCTCATGGTTTTTCTTCTGGTACTGCTCCTTCAGCTCTTCCATTTGCCTCAATTCCGACTCAATCTCCTGAAAATGATTCAAAACAGTGATATGAAAGTGTCTAAAGAAAATGTTCTTCCCTGTCAGAATGCATACTGGCATTGTTCAGGCAGCATGTGGCTGTGTTTCGGCAGCTTATGACATCCTTTTAGGACAGCTGAGGTGAGTTGCATGCGCAGGAGGAGGAGGAAGCAAGGATACTGTACCAGGCCCTTATAGGATCCTAGCCATTCATTTTGGCTTTCTCCTGTTCAATTTTAGATTGTCAAAGCTAGGCTGCCTTTTTTAAACTGTGAATTGTGAAAACCCTGTCTGAGAAATAGAGAGAATGCCTTTAACAACTGTACACCCTGAGGCTTTTAGTAGGGAAACTTTCCCCATTGTAGTGCTGTTGGGATAGGCAATCAGTAGGGCCTTCCCTTGAAGATCTTGGAGCTTAGGCAGACTCTTTTAGGGAGGTGCAGATATAGGGTTTTATAGGTCATAGCCAGCATTTCTCTTGGTCCAACCATTTCCCAGCTAGCGGATACAAGGAAGAGGGCCTTCTCACTGGGTGCTCCCATACTTTGGAAATCTCTCCCTAGCAAGGTGAGGACAATTCCTTCTTTGCTGCAAGTGAAAACCTTCCTACTCCAACAACCTTTCAGAAAGTGACTTCAATAGGCTTTTAATGGTATGTTCTTTTGTTGTTTTTATATCTTGTTTTTAAAATACATTTTAATGTAATAAAATATAGACTCCTTAATTTTTTAAATAAATAACAGCTGGCATGTTTTTCAACAGTTATGAGATTGTAAATTGGATTTATGGCCTCATTAATTGCTGGGAATTCACATATGCAGTCACTAATATCTGAACATGATCCCAAAAATCTACCTTCTCAGCCTGATAGCACTCCAATCAAAGCGTTTCCGAAACACTGTAGACCAAGGCGTTGGAAAATGACACAAGGCACGCTGAGACAAAAAGCAATGGCAGGACCCCGAGGTGTGTCTCTAGCTGTTTGTTCTTGACAAGCCCCTCTACCAGGCTAAGAAGATAGGTTTTGGGGTGTGTGGCATCATCAGACCCAACTATTACGGCAGATCTCTGTCTCTGCAGTCACATCTTATGATGCAGGATCTTGGCCAACAATGTATTATTACTTGATGTTTTTGTATGTTTTGAATTTGTTCTGGTTTTAAAGCCACTTTAAGCCCCAATATCAGGAAAAGGTGGGATATAAATATCATCATCACAAGCAGTGGCAATAGCAGCAGCAGGGTAGAATTCAAGGGCTAGATTTGGCAACCTCATTGCAATTTCACCCTCTTTTCCTACTACATCACAATGATTCCTGAGAAGCAACACTGAGAGAGAAGTAGGAGTTAATGGTTGTTTCTGGCAATAGGATTAATGCGAAGTTAAGTTCAATGCCTAATTCCCTCAAAACAGAGCAATTTTTAAAATAAGCAGCGATTGGTCTTTCTTAGACCCATGTCTGCTGAAGGGAAGATGTATACTTTTTGCCTTATTTAAAAAAAAAAAACAGGGTTGAAGAAAGCTAGTACAGTCTTTCCAACTGACTATGATACACTGGCTTTGTAGCTTCTCTTCCTGCAAGTGTGAAAGAGACTGAAAAGACTGCTGCTATGAGACAACACAATAGCCACAATTACATAATAAGCATGACATAGCATGACACTGGGGGTCAGCGTGGTGTAGTGGTTTGACCATTGGACTATGACTCTGGAGACCAGGGTTTGAATCCCTGCTCAGTCATGGAAACCTACTGAGTTACCTTGGGCAAGTCACATTCTCTCAACCTCAGAGGACTGCAAAGGCAAACACCACTCTGAAGAAACTTGCTGAGAAAACACCATGATAGGATCACCTTGTCGTTGTTATGTGCCTTCAAGCCATTTCCAACTTATGCCAACCATTATGGCGATCCACAGGGTTTTCTGGGGCTGGGAACGTGTGACTTGCTGAATGGGGGAATCAAAACTTGATCTCCAGAGTCCAACTCCTACACTCAAACCACTACACCACATTGGCTCTCAGGGTTGCCATAAATCAGAAACAACTTGAAGGCACACAACAATAACAAGATACTATAGTGTAATCCATATCAATAAAAAGCTGAAGGTATTTTGCAGTTACCGCAGAAATGCAGCTAGGAATATCTTACTCTAGGCCAGAATGAACAAATCTCTCAAAATATTTGAGCAACCAATTGTTCCTTCCTAAATTTTGGTGTATGTCTTCCAACTAATAGGTGCAGGGTATGTTTTCTAAAATGAGACCAAAAGAAAAAAAATGCACATGGTCCAAGACATCAACTCACCTTCATTCTCTCCATATTTTGAGCACTGTGAGTCTTGGAGTTGAAGTACTGTGTGATCAATGTTTTCTGTCTCTTCACCTTCTCCTTCTGACTAGCCAGGGCCGACTCCAGCTCCATCACTTTTGTTCGTAGTTCCCTGTTACAGCGTGACATTTCTCCAGATTTAGAGCAGGCCTCTTCAAGGGCTTTCTTCAGCTACAGGGTATCAAGAAATGGTCAATTCCTGTTCATTTCAAACAACAGAGTGATTGAATGCCAGTGCCGATAGATTATTTTGCTCTTATCAACACAAGAGCTTTCCAAATTTTGGTAACCTATTTTTAAGGCAACTTCTCTGGATTATTCAGCTGGAGTTCCGATTCTTCCTTACAGTACAAGAGATTCCTAGTTCAAATCCCAAACAAGTTCTGCCCATGAGAGATAGGGCCTATAACTCAGTGGTTGCAGACATTGTTTGCATGCAGAAGGTCCAAATTCCTATCATTTTCCATTACACAAAAAAGGAATGGGAGGAGGTAGATCTCCAGTGTAAATTGGATCCATCTTACTGCCAATCTAACATTTTATTACCAACCAAAGCTGTCCAGAAAGGCCCATTTAAGTGTGAAAGCTGTCCTGCTCCCCTTTCCTCACCTCAGTTGATTCCTTGTGGGCTGCTTTCATTGTGACTTCCCGCTCAATCTGAAACTGTTTCTTCAGTGTCTCAAGGCGATCTGTGTACAGCTTTGCCTCCATCTTGGTTTCCTCAATCAGCTGGTCCCTTTCAGGTAGGCAGAGGGGGGAAAATGACAGATTGGATTTACCATGAAGATTCATTCAGAGATGGCTGGAGGAGCAATCCACTACTACTGGGTTTTCCTCATGCCAACTGGACCTTCAGGAGTTCTACATTCTTTTTCGGTTCTCTTCTGTTGAATTCCTGCCCTCCTCAGCCAGTTTATTTGTAAAGCCATAGCGATATTGTAACCCTATCTAACCAATTTAATTAATTTGGTGTGTGTGTGTGTATTGGTCCTCCAGTCATCTCTGAATGAATCTTCATGGTAAGTCCAATCTGTCATTCACAAGATGGCTGGAGGAGAAATCCACTACTACTGGGATATACCCAAGCCCTTTGATTCTGAGTGGGATTAATTTTTTGAAAGGACAAACTGCAGCTTTTGCTAAATGCCTTATGAATGTTGATGGTTCTCTCCATCCAGCAGCCTCACATACTTCAGGTAATGATCCGGACACAGAATATGCTGATGCAGTGGCCACTGACCTTGTTGAATGTGGTCAGACATGACCTGGTTTTGGTTTTTAATCCCAGTCATAGCAAAGGAAAATACATTAATCCATCTCCCAATAACTGTTCTAGAGGTTTTTTGACCTATATAACTAGTGATTCTGTTTTTCTAAAATATCTCATTTTTATATATACTTTCATAGCTCATCTAACATCCAAGGTATGCCATCTCCTCCAGATGTTGTGGATTAGGGCAAAAGTTTGAAAGATATAACGCCTCTGATATCATCCAATGGCTTGGACATTTTGGCAAAAATGTTGGATCCAATGTTAATACTAATGTGTCTTTCTCAATTCTACAATAATTTGAGTTTATGGATAATGCCAACAATTCCGATATTCTCCTTGGTGACACTATGGCAATCAGAAAAGCGACCTTGTAAGTTAGCATTCTTAGTGTGGCCTTGGAGAAAGGTTAAAAAGTATCTTGGGGCCTTTGCAGACTGCCAGAAATAGTGCAAATTGAGTCCACTTTAACTGCCCTGACTTAGGCCTAAGCAGACTGCCAGAAATAGTGCACATTAAATTGAGGCACTGCCCTGGCTCGGTGCTAGGGAATCATGGGAACTGTAATTTATTGTGGCACCTGAGCTCTCTGACAAAGAAGGCTCAATGTCCCAGAAAAAAATGCAGTTCCCATGATTCCCTGGCACTGAGCCAGGGCTGTGCCTCAATTTAATGTGCACTATTTCTGGCAGTCTGCTTAGGCCTTTAGTGCTAGAGAATCATGGGAACTGTATTTTATTGTGGCACCAGAGCTCTCTGACAGAGAAGGCTCCATGTCTCAGAAAAAAATACAGTTCCCATGATTCCCTAGCATTGAGCCAGGACAGTTAAAGTGGACTCAATTTGCACTATTTCTAGCAGCCTGCAAAGGTTCTTAGTTAACCTGTTGAGTACCAGATTTAAATCCCACGAAGGAAATCTATGTCTGGTAGGGAAGGATTTCAAAGTCCCCATAAGAAACGTTTATATGCCATTGACCTGATAGGGGAATATCCTCAAATTCTAGAAATGTAGACAATGCTGATACCTGTCTCTTTAATGTGTTAGGTTTTAAACCCTTTCTTAAACTGTCCTGTAGGAATTACAACATGTGTTTAATTCCACCTCCACATATCGTACATCTTTGTCTAAACACCATGGATCAAATCTTTTCCAGGTTCTAGCATATATTGATGTTGTGGATTCTCTGTGATGACATTATCGTTTCTACTACCTCTCTGGAATATCCTTGTTGCCTTAATTTTTGGCAGTCCATCTCCAAGCTGTCAAATTGAGCCAACCTTGATCCAGATGTATAATTGGCCTTTGGCTTAAAAGATCCATTCTGTGCGGCAGTCTGTACGGAGAAACTGCCGACATCTGAAGAAGTCGAGACCTCCATGGCAAATAAGGTGCTATTATTACAACTGTTGCTCCTTGCTGCTGTATTTTGTTTAGGACCCTCGGAATTATTGGAATGGGTAGGAATGCATAATGACACCCCTTGGGCCATTTTATCAGTAAAGCATTGTTTGCTTCTGCATCCTTGCTCCCATCTAAGAAATAAAACCGTGGTAGTTTTGCATTCTTTGCAGTTGCAAAAAGATCCATTGTAAATGGGCCCCACTTCTCCTGAAGTTTGTGAAATACTTCTGGATACAGTTCCCATTTGCCTGGATGTAATTTGTTTCTGCTTAAATAATCTGCTTTTATATTGCATGCTTCTTTCAAATAAACCGCTGTCAGTGATTTCAGATATTTCTCTGCTCTGTTCAACAGTGGATTTGATTCCTTCACCAATGACTTTGAATGGAGCCCGCCTTCTTTCATTATATATATGCTCTCACTGTCATGCTGCCTGTCCTTACTTGTACATGACGTCCTTGAACATGCCTCATAAATGTGACTAGAGCCAGCCTGACTGCTTTTAATTCTAAGCAATTGATGTTATGAGTCTTGTCTATGAGCATCCATTTTCCTTGTGCTGTCATTTGCTTCAAATGGGCTCCCCATCCAGACTTGCATCCGTCGTTACCTGTATATATTATGGTGTCTTTAACAACACTCCTTATGATGTTGTCCCCAAGGAGACAACATGAAAGATATCTAAGTTCCCATTACTTCTGCCAGCTTCATTAATTGTATTTTGTCTCTGTGTAGTATAGACATTATCATTTTTCTTAATTTTTGTTTTCTTTCTTTTAATAACATGATGTATCCTGTTTTGGTATTTATCACTGCTCCCAAATGTATCAAAGAAGTAGCTGGTATTAACTGACTCTTTTTGTAATTGATGAGGAAGCCATGTTTCTCTAGTATGTGAATTGTATATTTGAGATCTTGTTGTAGCTGAGCCTTTGTCCTTGCCTTCAATAAGATATCGTCCAAGTATGGAAATAAATTGACTTTTCTTCTTCTCAGGTACGCTGTTACAGGTATCAAGACCTTTGTAAAGACTCTTGGAGCTGATGCCAACCTGAATGGAAGAGCTTTGAATTGAAAATGGTGTCTCTGGTATTGAAATTGTAGATATTTTTTTGTCTGACGGATCCATGGGCACATGAAGGGAAGCTTCTTTCAAGTCTATCGGTGCCATCCAATCTTCTAGTCCACATTTTCTCGTATTGTGTTCAACTTTTCCATTTTGAATCTGTAATATTTTACATATGTATTTAGATAGTTCAACTTCAGAACAGTACAGTATTTCCCATTTGGCTTTGACACAGTGAAGAATGTTGAGTAAACTCCTGAACCATATTGAGTTACGGGTACTTCTTGTATTGCATTGGTTTTTAATCAATATTGAATTTCTTTTACTACTGTGCTGTATTTCAATTTCTGTTTTGATGCCAGTGAGGTTACACATCTGGTTATCAGTGACCTTTTGAATATTATTTTGTAACCATGAGTCATTGTTTGAAGAACCCATTGATTGGATGTTATGTTGTGCCACAAGTCTCCGTATAACAGAAGACGTCCTCCCACCAGTACTAATGAATTGTCAATATTGTTGTTTTCCTCTTTTCTGAGATTGTCCTCCACTTCTATTTTGTTCTTGTCTGTAAAAGTAGGATTGTCTTCCATTTGTTTCTCTTGTTCTGGTCCACTGCCTCTGCCATCTGTTTCCATTATATTTTTCTGTGGCCCTAGGCCAGAGGTAGGCAACCTTTCCCTTTTAAGGGCCGAGGGACTTCAGCTCCCAGAAGCCTCAGCCATGTTGGCCAATAGTCCCATGTTGGCCAATAGCTCCTGGGATTCTGGGAGCTGAAGTCCCTCGGCCCTTAGCCTACCCCTTCCTTCATCATCTCTTTTCATCCATCGCCTCTTTGGTTTCCCTGTCTATCTAACTAATTTTAAAGGCTTTTTGATGATGGTGATCCTGTGACCGACTGGTATGCAGGATAAATAAAACTGGCTGAGGAGGGCACAAGTTCAATGGAAGACAACTGAAAAAGAATGTAGAACTCCTGCAGACCTGGTTGCCACGAGCAAAACCTAGTAGTAGTGGATTGCTCCTCCAGCCATCTTGTGAAAGACATTTCAATTCTTTTTTTCTTTCTCACTTTGGACAGAAGAGAGCACAGTCCCAAAACAGGCAAAGGGAAGCTTCTAAAATGTATGTTGTATTTTCTTTCCTTTGCATTGTATTCTGCCACTGGAACTCAGAGTTCCACAGCCAAAAGTAAGTCCAGATCAGCTTTGCTCTTTTTTGGCCCTGTTATGCCAAGTATTTGGTTCACTACAAAGACAAGATTGAGGGCACATACAAAATCCTGCTCTTGGCTTCCGGGTTGGGATGGTGGACCGGTGAGACGTGTTCGAAGCTGT
>CM034701.1:191846179-191866979 GCA_020142125.1 Phrynosoma platyrhinos | reverse complement strand
AAGGTCGCTAAAATGAGTACCCAACTGTTAGGGGGCAATGAGCTTACAATTGGTATATAAATGAAGTGGTATATAAATAAAGCTGCTTTCCTTTAATATTGATGTAACGTGATCACTCCTGGGTGTCCCAGTAATCAATTTGGCTACCATGTTTTGTACTAGCTGAAGTTTCCAAACTTGGTACAGAGGCAGCCCAATGTAGAGCGCATTGCAGAAATTCAGCCATGAGGCCACCAGTGCGTGCTCTACCATTCTTGGGACCTCCAGTTCTAGGTAGGGGTGCAGCTGGCATATCAGCTGAAGCTGACAGTAAGCACTCTCAGCTGTTATCTGTTTGAGCTGTCATTTGGAGTGATGGATCCAGAAGCACTCCCAAGCTGCTAACACAGTCTTTTAGGGAGAGTGCAACCCACCCAAAACTAGATGACCCACCTCCAGACCCAGGTTAGGACCTTTGACAGTAAACACCTCTGTCTTGTCTGGATTCAGTTTCAATTTGATTTTCCTCATCCAGCCCATTACCTCCTCCAGGCATTCATTTAAAAGAAACATACTATCCTTAGCTGAGGCTGTTTTTTGAAGGCATGGATAAATATATTTGGGTGTCATCAGCATACTGATAGCACTCTGCCTCATGCCTCTGGATTATCTCTCCCAGTCGTTTTATGTAGATATTAAATAGCACTGGGGATAGAATGGCACATTGTGGTACACCATGTAACAGCTCCTTTTTTGAGGAGCAGCTATCCCCAAGCATCATCATCTGGAACCTGCCAGAGAGACAGGACTGGAACTACTGAACCCAAGTACCTCCAATTCCCAAATCCCCCAGACATTCCAGAATGATACCACAGTTGATGTATCAAGGATGCTAAATTATCAGAGCAGCCACCTACCCTGAACGTACAGGCATTTAGTCTGTTACCTTTCCTACAAGATGTTTGACTTTACCTTTATAGTGTGCTGAGAGTCCAAGACAAGTTTGTTATGGCAGTGTTCCAACTCTGCTTCTAACTTCTGGATTCTTTGCTGGCTCTGGATCCTGCACTCATAATCAGAGGGAGAATAAAAACAGAATGCTGGGAGAATTTACCATCAAACAGGTTAAACTAAAAGCAGATTAATTTCAGTCCATTCTTGAAGCATACACAATTAATGGCACACCTAAAATATTTTAATTAAAATATATATAACTGAGTAAGTATTCACACATGCTCTTCAAAACAATTACTTCTGCCCCCCCCCCCCATATTAGTTATTCCTGATTTGTCAGTGGCATCAGTACCACTTGTGTTTGAGGCACTTGTCCCATTCTCTCCTGCAAAGATTTTTCAGAAATCCTTTCTAGGTCACTTGTTCTCTCTCTCTGGTCATCCCTCCTCAAACAATGACTGATCATTTTAATAAAATATAGGAAAAGTTGAGTACTGTAAAACTTTACAGATTTCAACACAGAGTTCCAAGCATGTGTTTACATGTCTCTTGTTGAAATCAAGTGTTTGCTATTGACTAGATTGTGTTTAACAGTAGCAACACCTAATTCTCTTTTAGCTCTTTCCCAGGGAAAGTACTATGCTCTTGGTATAATTCACTATACCTAGGACCTGCCTTCAATGGAGAGAAAGGCCCTATTCATGAAAAGTACCTCCATACTGTCTTGGAAGATCCATCCCTGCACCCCAAAAAATTGGCACCACAGCTCACAGTGCTCAGCAGGGAGTCTGCTCCTTTGTGTACCATTTTCAAGGAATCAGAGGGGCTGAAGTGTGGAGGATGTGAGGGGGATCCAACCCTACGTAATTCATCTGCTAAATATGCTCAAATTTATGATAAAGCATGTGCCAATTAAATCTTCACTGCATGGTTCCACTGAGTACCTGGAACTGCCATACCAAGTATACAGATGAAAGTCCAATTACCTATCTTTCTTCAGGCCAGCAATCTCAGAATCTTTGTGCCTCAGTTCAGTTTGCATCTTCTTCAGAGCAATCTGCATTTTATTATGAGAAGCCAACACATTCTCTAGCATATTTGTCATTTTGACATTATCGTCCTTTGATTCTTCCAGTTTGCGGCGTAGGTTGCCTACCTAAAGAACCAGGCATGGTCAAAGAACAATAAGGCGACCAGATAAGAATTCAAGAATTCATGTACATAATATCAATCTGTACTAAGCCAAAGCTCAGTGCCAGACCACAGATTGTGCATGCAGAAGGTCTTAAGTTTTAGGTCCCAGCATCTCCACTAGTAGTGGAGGTTCTCCAATAGCAGGCCTAGCAAAGACTTTGGACTGCTGTTGCTGCTACTACCAGATAGAAAAGACTGCATTAGATGGATCAATGGCTGAACATGTTATTAGCAGCTTTATGCTAAGCAAACAATCCCTTTACACTAAGCTCTGTGAAACCTATCTTGGTCTCCTTCAGCTCTGAACAATGATAATTTAACATTTAGGTAATGCTGATTCTGTTCTGCAGAGAGGATAATCTAACCAAGGTGTTATCTTCTGTGAAAATGGAAAAACATCTTTGGTTTGATTTTCTTAGAACTGAGTTACAAAAGACAGGTCTAGTGTCTATGCTAGTTGTTCAGAGATAATATTCTTCGTTTTTAATGAACTAAACCAGGGGTAGACAACCTTTCCCCTTTAAGGGCCGAGGGACTTCAGCTCCCAGAAGCCTCAGCCATGTTGGCCAATAGTCCCATGTTGGCCAATAGCTCCTGGGATTCTGGGAGCTGAAGTCCCTCGGCCCTTAAAGGGGAAAGGTTGCCTATCCCTGAACTAAACCAACGAATTAAAGTGGGATGGGGACATTATTCTATTGAGGATCATTTACAGATTCACAGATCAAGATTTCTTACAACAGGGATGTTGAGATATGGTGTGAGAAACATGCTAATGACACTGCAAGGATGGCAAGCAGCAGCTGTAAATACAGTGCCTCTTGGAGTTGAGGGCTGGCATCTTGTTACTAGGCATAGGCAGCTACCCTACCCCTGCATATGTCTATTATTATTATATTTAGCCACTATGGAGGCTAGTATTCCCTTTATCCCTCCACAACAACCAAAGGCTCTCCTAGCCGGGTACTCTGTTCATGAGCAGGTAAGGGGAAGTGGGCGGGGAGGCGGAGTGGCTCTGGTTCACAATAATAACTGTACCTTGATCAGGATACCTGTCCGGAACACAGTCTGCTTCGAATGTATGTACCTGAGCCTGAGGACCAGGGATAGTTTGGGGATTCTGCTAGCATACTGACCACCCCGTTGTCTAGCAGACTCTCTAACCGAGCTGACACAGCTGGTCTCAGAGTTGCTGTTGGAGTCGTCCAGGCTTTTAGTTCTGGGCGACTTCAACATCCCACTCGAGACCAGCTTAACGGGTGTGGCTTGGGAGTTCATGGATTCCATGACAAACATGGGCCTATCCCAATTGGTCGTCGGGCCCACTCATTGTGTGGGTCATACCCTTGATGCGGTCTTCAGTACGAAACAGGAATATCCATGGGCAGAGGTTATTAAAACCACTGCAGTCATGGACAGATCATTTCCTGATCAAAGCGGAACTACCAACCACTATCCATCCCACCAGAGGTGGGGGACCTATTAGAATGGTCTGCCCTCAAAGACTAATAGAACCGATTGGATTCCAGAAAGCCTTAAAGGGTTTAATGGTTGGTAATGCCGGTGATTCTGTCGAAGCTTTGTTTAATACATGGAATACCAATTTGGCCAAGGCTATCAACACAATCGCTCCCAAGTATCCTTTCCAACTCACTTCTAACTGTAGGCCTTGGTATAAGGAAGAGCTTACGAAAATGAAATGGGTTGGACAATGACTGGAGTACACCTGGCAGAAAACTTGACTCTTATCTGACAAGACTCGTCATAGGAATTTCCTTGATTCCTATCGAGAGGCAATACATGCAACGCAGAGATCTTTCTGCTCTGCACATATTGTGTCTGCAGAGTCCTGTCCAGCGGAGTTGTTTAGAGTGGTAGGGAAGCTGTTGCGGGTTTCACTAGTGCAGAACCCACTACTTAACCTGACAACGGCCGGCTGTAACACATTTAACAACTTCTTTGCAGATAAAATCTCTCAGATAAGAGCCGACTTGGATGCCAGTATTACAACAGAATCAAGTGATGAGGTGTCCAGCAACTCCGTCACTGACATTGTAGTGGATCAGTTTCAATCTGTGAGTACCGATCACGTGGACGAGCTCCTTGGTAGTGAGGAAAACAACCTGCCCTCTCGAACCTTGCCCACCATGGCTGGCTGTCTGGGGGGGAGGATGCATTGAGGATGTACCTTAGGGACATTGTCAATGCATCGCTCAGGGAAGGTTATATTCTACCTTGTCTGAAGGAAATGGCGGTCAGGCCGCTTCTGAAAAAACCTTCCCTGGAGCCCAGATATGAATAGCTATAGGCCAGTCTCATTACTACCTTTTTTAAGCAAAGTGATCGAGAGGGCAGTTGCTCTTCAATTCCAAGCTGTCTCAATTATCTAGATCCATTTCAAACTGGCTTTAGGACATGATTTGGAGTGGAGACTGCCATGGTTGCTTTGGCTGATGACCTCCATCTGAGCATCGACAGGGATAGTGTGAACCTGTTGGTGCTACTGGACCTCTCAGCGGCTTTTGATACAATAGATCATACCATCCTTCTGGACCGCCTGGGAGAGCTAGGAATTGGAGGCACTGCATTGCAATGGTTCCGTTCCTTCCTCTCGGGCAGATCCCAGAGGGTGAGGCTCGGGGACAATTGCTCTACAAGAAAAGAGCTAAATTGTGATGTCCCTCAAGGTGCCATCCAGTCCCCGATGCTATTCAATATATACATGAAGCCGCTGGGAGAGATCATCCGGAGACATGTACGCTGATGACACCCAGATATAATTTCTCCATGTCTCGATCATCGGCTTTGACTTCAGATGGTGTCTCTCCTCTCAATGACTGTCTTAAGGCAGTAATGGACTAGATGAGGAAAAACAAATTGAGACTAAATCCAGAAAAACAGAGGTGTTTGCAGTAATGGCCCCAAAACTAGGTACTGGGATACAACCTCCAGTCCTAGATGGGGTCACACTCTCCGTTAAGGACTGTGCTTGCAGTTTGGGGGTCCTCTTGGACCTGTTGCTCCAGATGACTAATCAGGTAAATGCGATGGTCAGGACTGCCTGTTATCAGCTTCGGCTGATACGCCAGCTGCACCCTTTCCTGGAAGTAAGAGACCTGGAAACTGGGATCCACGCACTAACCTCTCGTCTCGATTTTTGTAAAGCACTCTACATAGGGCTACCCTCGTGCTTGGTCTGGAAACTTCAATTAGTACAGAATATGGCAGCCAGATTGGTCTCGGGAACATCGAGGAGAGACCACATAACACCTGTCTTGAAGGCTCTTCACTGGCTGCCTATTCGTTTCTGGGCTCAGTACAAGATGTTGGTTATTACCTTTAAAGTCCTAAATGGCTTGGGTCCATCCTATCTTTGGGACCGCCTCCTTCCATACAATCCACCCTGCACACTCAGGTCCTCTGGGAGGAATTTACTACAACCTATAAAAACTAGGCTGTCTGTTACCTCCCAGAGGGCCTTCTCAGCTACCGCTCCCAGACTATGGAATGGCCTGCCAGACGAGATCTGTCAGATTACCAGTTTAAACAGCTTTTAAAAAGCTGTGAAGACGGATCTCTTCTGGTAGGCCTTTCCTGACTAGATTTCCCGACCTAAGAGTTAGTCTTACTCTTTTTCCCTACTCTTGGTTCTTTTTAATGTATTTATTTTAAATATGTTTTTAAACTTGTAATATTGTTTAATACTTTTTTAGGGGTGTGGGGGGGTTGAGGTTGTTCGGGATGGGATGGGGACTGTATTGATGTAAAATCTTAATGTTGTAAGCTACCCCGATTGCTCCACAGAGGGGCGGGGTATAAATAATTTATTATTATTATTATTATTATTATTATTAAAGCCCCTGCTCCAGACTTATGAAAAAGAGCCACTGAAGCCTCCCCACCAATGGCCAAGTGTGTCTATAGGGGAGGAGGGGTGTCTGACTATGCTCCTATAACCAGATGTGAAATATCAGCTGTTGAGACCTCCAGAGGACCTCAGTTAGCCTGAGAGAATAATTGCTTCATGACTAACTACTGAGACAAAGCCAGATGCTTCTGTGATTCTCCTCCCTGCTCTCCTCTAGGCACAAATGGCAGTGCAGGAGGGGCAGTTCCAGGGGTTGATAGATGACTCAGTATGATGTAGTTCACCAAGCAAAACTATTACACTATGCTGAGCTTTGCAAGAGTGCTGCCTATGTCTGTAGCTCCATAGTGAACACATGCTTTCCAAGCGAAGATTGTATATTCAGTTCTTGGCATTTCCAGGGAAAGACCGCAGCCTGAAACCCTACAGGGCCAACCAGTATTGATAATATTGAGCTGTGCATAAGGTAATTTTGTAACTTCCCAATGACTGCATGACATAGTTGGCATTTTTCACTCAGAACCATGCCAAGGGAGGGGGCAAAGGGCTATTTCAACTGCCACTGTTGAAACCAATGGCAGTAAGATGATAGGCAGATAACACACCATTACCAAAGTCTTTATAGCTAAACACACTTAATCAATCAGATATTTTTCTCCTTCCCATTGACTTGGTATGTGTAATTTTATTTATTTTTCTGAATAAAAACTATTCTATCTCATGTGACTTCCTGGCAATCTCATAGTGCAGCACCCAAAAAGAAGAAATAGTCTTTGCTTTAACCACTGTAACAGGACTGCATGCCCTCCGCTTATTTTTTGTGATCCAGTTTATTACACGAAAAAGTGACAAAACTGCCTGATTATCACCAAAAGAAGACAGCAACTCTTGTTACCTTGTGTTTCTCTCTCTCTTCAGTGGCACTTATTTGCCCTTTGAGCTTCTGGTTCTCTCTTAATGCTTCATCACAGGTTTTGACTGTCACAGAATAATCTTGTTCTCTGGAGGCAAGGGCCGACTGTGACTTTTATGAAACACAGAGAAGGGAAAATTATTGTTCCAAATGCCAGGAACTGGTTTCAAGGGTAGAGAAAAGACATTTTACCATGGCGATCATTCATATATCTTCTAGGCAGGTAAATATAAGATAGATGGAACACATTTAACTCTATTATCTTCCACATCTACCCCTGAGATTATGCTAGGTGGTAGGTTTGGCAACCTACAGTACTTCTAGCATAATCGCAGAGGTAGATGTGGAAGATATGCTATTTAATTGTGTTTCAGTGACTTAATCTTTGTTCATGGCCCCAAAGCTGAATGAGATAAAACTATTTTTCTTTCTTTCTGGGATTTATATCCCACCTTTCCCTCAAAAAGGGATTCAAGGCAGCTTTCAATAATTTAAAAAGAAAATTAAAACACTGATTACTAAAGTTAAAAAATAATTAACTTCAGTTGGCCCTCTGTTTTCGTGGGGGATACGTTCTGGACCCTCCCCCCAAAATGGAGATTCATGAATATTCAAGCCCTATAGGCTTGAATGGGGCACACTCCCTCTGTGAATATATAAAACCACAGACATGAAATCCACGAGAATGGAGGGGTGACTGTATTACTAATATTAAACATAAATTAAAATCAGCATAGTTTAAAACAGTAAAAACTTGTATTCTTAAGCTTAGGAATAAACATTAGAAACTGAACAACTTCTGTCTAATCTCAACAGAAAATTAAAATAGGGTTAAAGAAAATAAAATATCAGTCAATTGACAAATCATTTTATTTATATCTCATCTTTTCCTCAGAAGTAAAAATGGAACAACTGGGGGCATGCTTCCACATTAAAAAATAAAGAAAATAAAATGAAATCAGTTTTTCTTATAGTGAGGTCCAGAGTGCATCACATCCTGAACTGTTATCAACATCAAAGTTTTGGAATGGGTGTCTTTCTTTATCACATACACGTTGTGGGTGCATGACAGTGATAAGAGACATTGAGAGGCGCGTAAGTGAGAGAAACATGCAGATAAACAGGAACATATGGGGTAGCAATTGAATCTGCTTTCAAGCAAGCACTCTAGAGGTTTCCTGCCATTGTTTGTTTTTCATTCCTCCCTTCTCATTCCATGTTCCAATTCAGCTACCAGACTTGCACAAGTTTCATTTTCTCCGTGGGCAACATTACAACTTTGCACTCACCCTCTGGAGCTCTCTTCCCTCACTAGCTACATCCCATGCGGTTTGTAACCATTTGGGGCCAGGTATATCCATTTCACTCTCTAGTATTCCCTCTGTGGTCTTAATAGCCGGAGAGGCTTTGCAACTATCACCACAGTCAGAGGCAGACTCCCTTGCAGGTAGATCTGTCATGAAGCGAACTCTGCGTGTTGTGGAATACTGACTACAAGCTTGTTCACCAAGTCCCACATTGCCATTAATGTCACAGGCCAGGCACGACGGAAAATCGTCACTGGGTTTCTGTTGCCAGCAACTTTCAAAAGACTTCCTTTTTTTAAGAGGCATTTTTGCTACAGGGTTTGCTGTTTGAGAAGGAAAAATGAAAGACTTGGAAAAAGCTCAGGAAGATTAAAAAACAGTGCTCCAGAGGTCTATTAACTTAAGGATCAGCAAGAGCTCCATTTGAATGTACTGACTCTTAACCCTTCCATATCTGTTGTTTTAGAAAATTGATATAGGTCAATGAGGGAGTCCAAAGGAAGCCATTTTATACAGGATTTGCCTGCCCCCAAGATGGCAGTTGAAAAGTTAAATGCTCAACAGCCCCTCTTATGAGAGATGAATCAATATGAGTTCTCTCTGAGGTCACAGGAACAATGAGTCATTACTGTGCTCCATTTGTGATGTCATGAGGTCTTCCTCTTATGTCATAGCATGACATGAAGAGTGGAATAGTTCACCAATCCAGTCTTCAGAATTCAGACTAGATGGGTGAATTGTACAGAATGGTGGATAATTCACAAATTCACTTCTGATTCTGCCACTAACCTCCTGCACGATCATTGTGCCTGACATGTTCTGCATAATGTTTTGATCTGGATTCTCTGGTAGAACACTTGGCTCCTTTACCAACTTTTAGGTCATATGGAAAGCAAAAGAAGGGCCTTACCCTACAGTCACTCTATAACCCTCACAAACATACTACTGAGCAAAGGTTGGACAGCTGCACTGGGTCTGAGAAGGGCTATTTTTCAAATTGGCCAAGGGTCTGATTGGCTCCTTAATTTTTTAAAAAGTGTTTGCTCAATGAAGATGACATTAAATTCATTACGTTTATTATAAAATCACTATAACACAACATTAATTTCATTCATTAAAATGTTGAATTATATTTGAGATTTTAAATGTATTTTTACAAGATAAGGGAGAGCAGCATTCAAGAGGCAGCAGTAGATCAAGCAGCTGAACATACTGGGAATGTATACGATCAACATTTCCCTGACCATGTTGGAGGGGCTGACTAGGGAACTGTCTGTCCTACTGAGAAGATCCAGCAAGCAGCCAGTTCTTCACAGAGTCTGGCAATGGCAGTATGTCTTCCTTTGTCTTTCAAGGATAAAGAAGGGAGGGAAGGAGGGTGGCAAGGGAGGGTGACTTAAGATTTAGAATGGGAGAAAAGAGGGAGCAAGCAACTGGAGCTTCCCTGTTATGGATGCCACAGAAAATCAGAGGTAAACCATGGCAGCAGTTTTGGTGGAAAAAAAAACAATATTTAAACTGGGGTTGGGACAGGACTGGAGTCACAAAACAGGACTTGGAAGCTTCATGCACACCACAGGTTTCCCCACTGTCACTTTCCTATACATGTAGCACTCTTAACATTGTTAATATTTGCTTTTCCTAACATTTACTCTGTGTGTTTATATGTATGCAAATATCCCTACAGAGAGAATGAATGGAGAAAGGCTATATAAATGTAAGAGAGAAAGCGGAAATGAGAAAATTTAAGCCTTAGTGTATGTTTTATAAATGACGTGGAAGGATGGGAGGAAGGAGATGGGATCTGCATCACCTGTTTTTGCAAACCTAACAACCAAAACACCCCAAACCGGCATGAGTTGTAGGTTGTGCTTATTTTCTTCAATATGTAGACTGCCTTCATCCTGAAGTGCTAGCTCTTGGGTGGCCTGAGCCAGGTGCCACCCTCAGTTAATTTCATCCATTTTGAATAATAAATTATAAAATTACTTAAAACAGTAAGTAAGTGTTATTTACTTCTCTTGCTGCTAGTACAATTCTCTTGAAATGGTTCCACAGCAGGTGTGGAGGGAACCTGGATAACCAACCCCTCATGCCCCATAGACCTCAAGGAGTGAGAGTACTTTGTATTCAATGGATGCCCAAGATATTCTAGCTCCCATGACAATTTTAGGGAAGTAAGCTTCCATGATGGTGTTGAAGACCAGAAATGAGGGGATGGAAGACTTAACTCCCCCTCTCAGCTCAGCAGGGTAGAAATATCTTGGGCTGAGAGAAATGCTATGGCAAAGAAGGGCAAAGGAAAGAAAATCTGTCTCTCTGAGTTTTGTCCCTTCTCATTGATTTCTTTTAGAGATCCACACTATTATTAACCCAGAAAAAGTATATTATTCACTCCCTGAATCTTCTCTATTTCTCTGAGGCTTAAGTGAAAAACACTGAAAGAGGGTCAGACAGTATCACAAGATGTATTCTGAAAGCCAGCTGCAAAAAGAATAGCTTATTAATGAAACTAAAAAAAAACCCGCCTGCCCCAGACACTACACTTTCACAGCAGCACCAAGGTGGCTTCAGGATGTCAGAATGTGATCTACCCTGTCACCACTTTTCACTCTGACAGGTATATAGAATAAGAATAAATATTACCCATTCCCAACTTTATTCCAGTCCCAAACATGAAGCATTTTAAGTTTGCAAAAAAGCTATTTCGTTGCTTACATACCTGTTTCAGTTGTGCTTCTAACCTCTGTGCATTAATTCTGACGGAGCCAAGTTCTGCATTAATCTGAAACGTACAAGAATAAAGAGGTGAAAGTAACTGGTTTTTCTGTATTTCAAGAAACAGTCAGCTTCCATATACCACCTCTTCCAGAGATATATTCCATGTATCAGTTGATGTATGGAATCTGAATGGTTGCCCAGAAATGCTAGAAAATGGACAAGCAACACCTGACAAAAATTCATAAATCTTAATCAAAACGTCTACAACCTGTTTTTATCTATTTATACTTCCAAACTGAATGGAAACTAAAATACTGTAATATAGGTAAGCTTCATGTAACTATGCATCATATATTCCAAGTGCAAAATCTGAATTTTGTGCTATAGAATTTAAAATCTTTTTAAAGAACTGCTGGTGTATGTTGTGGACCTTCACTCTCTTATTTCAGGCCTGACACAAAATGCTCCTCAGAGAATCAAACTCTGGAACAACCAGTACTTCTTGTTTTCAGCAGAAGCTCTCCAGGCAAAATGCTGACTGGCTGCCATTCTGACAGACACATAACTACTCCCATCTCCTTGTCCAGATCAGTGTCTAAAGTTTAAAAAAAAGACAACCCCTAATCATAAGCGGCAAAGGATTTAGAGGAAAGTGTCTGTGTCAACAGAAGAGCAAAACAGAAATTATTCTGCAGCAGAAACTGAAACTCAAAGCATCCTGGTTTCTGTAATGAGACAAAATTTCTATAGACCTGTTCTGCTGGATGCAATTCCATGCCTCCTCAAGACTTTGTTTGGTATTGAAAACTGACACATTAGTTATAAGTTTTATCAGTAAAATATAGTGGGCCCAATGTACCAGCAGGCTACCAATCCACAGATTTGTGTGCTTATTGATTGCCATAGCCCATTTTATTCAATGGCAGTGTGTACATACTGGATGCACTGGTGTGAACGCATGCATGTCACCGCCACTGAATAAAATGGAGTGCAACCATCCATGGCTTTTTCCATCTACAGGTCCCCCAGTATCAAATCCCTACGGATGTCAAGGAACCACTGCATGTTACAGCACGTGGTGTACAGCAAACAATCATCACACTTCTTCAGCTAACGGGTGCAACATTCCCACACAGGAGTGGTAAAATTAGGTCCCTAAACATCTAATTCAAACTAGACTATCCCATGGCCGGCTAAACAGGGTCTCTGAATTGGGGTGCACTCTGCCTACCCCCCCAGGTGAGACTTGTGGAAGATAGAAGCCCAAGAGTTATATAGGACAGAAGGAGACAAAGGAAATCAAAGTGTAAGTATAAGAACTATAAAGTATAAAAATAAGCAAGTTTACCTCCACCCACCCTGTTACCAACCTGGAGCTGCCAAGTTAAGCAAAGGTATCTGGCAAAGCTACTTGATAAAAATCAACCCTTTCTGTGACAATGAGCAGCTATTAACATATGACAACAATGCTAGTAAAGACTTCAAAATCCATCTGCCTGCATACTCATTTCAAGACACCATCCATCATCTATATTTTTGGAGTACCTGATTATATTTCATCTCCAGGGCAGTATTCTGCTGACGAAGCTGATTATTTTCTAAATGTACATCTGTAAGAGACTGCACTTCTTCTTCTAGTTGTTGCACTCTTATCTGGGGAAATAAAAGATAAGTTATTTCTTCACTTTTTGAAATGTGTGGTTGTGATCTGAAAACAGTATCAGGATTTGCCAAAAGCAGAAATTATGAATGCTCAGCTCGAGAAAAACAAAGTGTCTAAAGCACGAGACGATAGCGATCCATTTACTGTAATCTAAAGTTTATCTAGCATTGCCGTATGTAAAATTCAGCATCAGTTGTTGTGCTGTTTAAATATTACATACATTCCAAATACTTTCTAATTTACAAGTAAATTAGGGAATTTACTTCCAAGGACTGGGACTGCCAGCACAGTCTGGTACTAGGGATGTTATTCTTCATAGATGGGTGGAATCTCACTATCATTACCACTTACAAGCATATATTTTACCCACCCAGAATTTGCAAAAAGGTAGCTCAAGCCTAGTGTTGAGGTCAGATTGAATTAAAAGTAAATTTCAGGTTCACTTCAAAAGCTGCAACAGTGCCATGGAAAGCATTTCTTCTGCAACAGCAGATCAGCAACTACACGGACTGGGACAGGGAGCTCCTATAGCATAATTGGCTCCAAACTAAGGAGGCACTTTTGCAGTCTCAGATCTTAATTCTCCCAGCATACACACTGATACAGCTCTTTCAAGCAATACGGTAGTATCAGACTGCATCTTGTCTCCAGGAACCCAAGGGAAAGGCAATTATGAAATATATCCATGTCAATACATGTGCTTTTAAAATATCAAGCTCTAAATGCATTGAGCATTATGAAATTGAAAAGTTCATTTTCCATGGAACTTTAAAAAAAAACACCATCTTGCAATAATGCTAAGATACCTCAGAGGCACACTCTCCCATCACCTGCATGAATAGCTTTTTATTTATGCATATGCATTGATTAATGGTCTCTCTACCAAATGGGTCTCAAAAGCAAATCATACTATGATACAAGACCCAGGAAAACCAAAATAACACAGTAAAATGTCCCTTAATAAAAAAAAATTGCACACAACTTTATCTATCTTTCAAGAAAAGATAATGCAAATGCCTCTCAAGCACTCAAGGATCAAAATATCACCTCCATGATGTTTTGATTTATGCCACTTTGGTTCTCTCTTTTAAACCATTCTAGGCTGGGAGACAGGAAGTCAGAAGGAGTCTTGCCTCACAAAGTTTAGTTACCTGAAGTTTTCCTTTGTCATATGCTAGCTTGTTTTTGTTGTCTGTCAGCTCTTCTACAACCTGCTTTACTTGTTGCTGGGCATGCTAAGAAAACAAAAGCAGAGATCATACCATCTCTCTGACACACACATATATTCACACCCCCTCCCCAAAGCATTCTTAACTTTTCCCCACCCAAGCCTAATATTGTCCTCTTTTCATTTTTTTTCTACCACCTTTTAAGCACACTGCTCTCCTATTCATAATACAGTGGGTCCTCTACATTCGCTGGGTTTAGGGGCACAGGATTCCTATGAAAGTGGAAAAACCACAAATTAAAAAAAATCCTGTTATTTAACCTGAGAGAATACCTCTCTAAGAATCGCTAGGTCCTCTGGTGCAATTCTATGGTCCACACCCACCAAAGGTTGATCACAGAATCATTCAAGTGCCTAGAGAAGTGTTTTCTTTAGGAATCTCTACGTCCTCCAGTATGACTCTATGGTCAACTTCCAGTAGTGACTCTCGAAGATTTAAGAGATTACTAGAGAGAACCTATTAATCAAATCCGTAAATAATCAAATTTGCAAATGTGGAGGGTCGAGTGTATACTCTTTGCCACCTGCACTCCTGCTATCTGACAAATAAGAGAAGAGTCTGAGGCCATGACATGTAATAGTAGCCACACGTTTGCAAAGTCAGTCCCTTTTTCCTTTGACTAAGGAAACCACTTAAAGTAATTTAAAATAATTGAACATTTGTGTGGTTAACAAAGGCCATATTAAGTACTGCTCTTGAAATGTTTGAAGCCTATACTGTTGGAAGAGGTGGAAAAGGTCAGATTTTCACTGGGGTTGACCATACTAGTGATGGCAAATGAAACAAGTCGGCTAGAATACTTCTAGCAAAAAATACACTGAATCCACATATCCTCAGTAAAGATTCTTTTGTCAAAGGAACTACAGAATGCTAAACATTCTGGCTCATTATTGCTTATTATTCCTTCCATTTATACACTACTTTAAGGAAAAAGAAGGAGGAACTTAACAGATTATGTGTTACCTACTTGTTGATATTCCAAAGCAGCTTCTCGCTCCATTAATTTCTTGTTTTCTTCTTCTACTGTCTTCAGTGTCTCTTTCAGAGGACCAATTTCCAACTTTTTTTTAAAAGAAAGAAATATAATTTCACTTGTGCTGGTGGACTACACAGTGAAGAAATATTCACTGTTTATAGATCTGCACTCAGCTGCAGAGGAAACTGGAAAACTGGTGGCACAAAGCAGTTCAGTAGTATTTAATCCAGTCCAGGTTTGTTGCAGGTTTGTGATCACCATGCCCATACATGAAATACATGTTATTATTTTTAAACACATATTTAGATGAAATGTTTAATTTTATTTATATCATTCATATAAAAATCCATTTCTTTTCTGCCTTATATTCAAAGAGCTTAGGCCAGAGTACAGTCATCACCTAATTTATTGCTTTCAGTGGTGGGACAAAGAGAATGAAAAACATTCAGAATCTAGAATGATAAATAGGTATGGTAGACTGGTCTCTATGCAAATCCGCAAACAATATGTAGCTCCTGAATTATCTTGCTGGATAGCTACTGGATGTCCTCAAACAATAAGTTATGACCATGGTGAAAGCAGAACCCAGGTAGAATGAATTAGGCCGTGGTGTACAAAACAGGTGGATGATATCGTCAGTCAAAGGAAGCCACTTTCTAAGTTTATTTCCACCTTTTCTGGAGTTTACAAAGCTATATAGAGGTCCAGAAGCAGCCCATTAGATTTCAAGTCCAGACCCCTTCATTGTGACCCTGTTAATTACAAGGGCATCATTCATTCTTAGAATGTATAAATGATAGAAAAAATAGCCTCATCAGCATTTGTATGTACAACATCATACCTTGTTTTCCTCTAGTTCTGCTTCCAGTCTTTTGTTGTCTTGCATTATTTGATATATTGTTTTCTGCATCTGTAAGCAAGAGTTAAAAATAGTTTATAATCTCATCAAGAGAAGATCTAAGCTGTTTTACATTATCTCCTGAGTGATATGAGCTAAATATATCAGACCAATAAGTAACAGCTTCTAATTCTAGCTGTGCCTGCACCAACACGCCTTGCCACTTTTCATTTCTCCCCCTTGTTCCAATGCTAATCTTCATATGTATTTCATATGCAGCTGTATTTCCTTCCTTACAGAATTGTCCTCTCCCTCCCTCCCTCCCTGTCTCTCTCTCTCTCACACACACACTTTCCTCCATAACATAATCCTGATTTGGTGACAGTCAGAATTTTAACTTGGGTCCCCCCATCTCAAGTAAACAAAAAAAAAAAAAAAAAAAAAAAAAAAAAAAAGACAGTGAGAGCAATAGAGAGAAGTCCATCTAATTGTTCAAAAGAGAATGTGAGCTCAATATATGTAATGGATATATACAGGTTGTGTCTTCCTTATTCGAAATGCTCGGAACCAGAAATATTTTGGGGTTTTTTTTTTTTGGATTTTGGAATATTTGCATATACAGTTGCCCCTCCATTTTTGCAGGGGATCCATTCTGGACCCCCGCCAAAAATGGAAAACCACAAATACTCAAGCCCCATAGGCTTGAATCATGGCCCTCTCCGTTTGCTGCCCACGAATGGGCGAGGGACGCATACTTCAAGTCCGTGAAAACAGAAGGGTGACTGTACATGATGAGATATCTTATAGATGGGACCCAAGTCTGAGCATGGAATTCATTTATATTTTCTATACACCTTATATGCATAGCCCGAGGGTAATTCTATACACAAAATTTTAAATAATTTTGTGCCTGAAATAAAGATTGTGTACACTGAACCATCAGAAAGCAAAGGTGTCACTATCTCAGCCACACTTGTGGACAATTTTGGAACATTTTGGATTTTGGAATTCCAGATAAGGGAGACTCAACCTGTATATAGTTACCTCAATATAGATCAATAAAGATATTTGCTCAATACTGTATATATTAACTTTAACCAAAACCAGATTTTAAAAAGAAAGATAATGAACACATAATGTGGGAGGATACGTTAATGACCAAGAAAAGGACAATAGTGTACATTAAGTACAAGATTTGAATTTTTAACAGCCTATGTACATTTCCCACCTTAAAGAAATTAACACTGAGGTCAGTATCCTATTTTTAGTTCCTACTTGAGTAGACCCACTTAATGAATTGTTCAGTGTTGAGTTAATATTAACATAAATCCCATTGATTCAATGGGTCTACTCTAGTTATGACAGGATTTAATCCTGAATCCACAATGATCAACTGCAGTTCAACTGAGGAATCATGCCATTTCAGAGTACCAGTGTTGAAAAATAGAAAGTAAACAATAGGAATTGTTCTAATAAATATATAATGTTCCTTATGAAAGTGTTAAGAAAACACTGATTTGAATACAACTGCTAACGCCAACTAGAGCAGACCCAGTGAAATAGTTGCTAAGTCAGCACTCATGTAAATCCCACTGAATCACTGGGGCTACTCTATTCTAATTGGGACCAGCAATTGGATTTAGGCCAAACTCTTCAAATTAAGAACACAGAAAATATCTACTGTACCTCTTCCTCTAGGATTCCTTTCTCCTTCAGCAGAGTGTCTCTCTCCTGTAGAACAGTTTCCAGTTCACTTCGTATTGTAGCAACTGTAGACTCCAGGAGTCCTGTAGACTCCAGGGTGGCTGTGGTCTCCTCAACTTTGCAAGCTTTCTGCTTGCAGTTAGCATGCTCATATTGCAAGGCTTCGCTGTATAGGAAACACAAATGCATTGCAGGTTTATTATCTGTTGCAGTCTTCAAAACAGCAGGTGGCCTACTATGCCAAACAGTGGATATGTACTACTGAATGAGACTCCATACTTTTAAAAAGATTCATCTACAGCAGAGGTAGGCAACCTTTCCCCTTTAAGGGCCGAGGGACTTCAGCTCCCAGAAGCCTCAGCCATGTTGGCCAATAGTCCCATGTTGGCCAATAGCTCCTGGGATTCTGGGAGCTGAAGTCCCTCGGCCCTTAAAGGGGAAAGGTTGCCTACCCCTGATTTACAGCATCTTATTAGCTTAACTTTTTTCAAAAAAAGGCCAGAAGGGAGCAGAATAGAAAAGGAAGCAGATCACATGTAAGAACAAACAGCACAAGCATCAACTGTTTCTCTCACATCTCTCTCTGGAGCTGAGTTTTTTCATTCTGCACAGTCTTCAGCTCTTCCATAATGCTAGCCCGAGCAGCATCCAAAATTAGATCTTGTTCTTGCAGTTTCTGATTAATTTTCTCCTGTTCTACCTAAAAGAAAAAAACAAGAATGTATAGTTATATGCTCTGCCATGAAACATAATTACTTCTCACTGAACACAAAAATCTTCTGCTGGCTAAATGGCTAGGGTCTGCTCAAAACATGATGAGTCTTCACACAATCACAATCATACACACACACAAAAAAAAAAAATGGAAGAGAAGATTTCCAGGGGTATTCAATTACTTCTCTCTCCATTATTTTAACTACATTGGACAGTTAGGTCCTAAAAACAAATGGATAACAAGGGCAAGACTGTAATCTCACAGTACATCAAGCTAGAATATGTTTTAAAAAGCAGTCTTGTAAAGTAGATCAGACTGACCAGTCTTAGGCCACCCAATAAAATTAATGATTCAGTGAGGACTAAAAACTGGATCTCCCAAGTTCCTGTTCAACACTTTAAATACTACACCATCCTTGTTCCTCTTTCATCCTTACTGGCTTTCAATGATAAACCACACTGTGAGGGCACTTGTCATGCCTTCTTCGATTCCAATATCAAATTATCGTGGACCTATTTGATGCAGAAGGAGCTCCAGGACATGGAACAGAACAACTCTGCAGAATATCAGTGGCCACACAAATGTATAACGTTTTTCATGCCATCCACCATACAAACAGACCAACAGATGCATTTCTGTGAGTAATAGCTTACATAAATGTAGAATAAAATGAAAACCACACCTTAAGAACAGCCTGATGCTGCGTGATCAGTTGAGCATTCTCCATGGTAACACTCTGAAGGGCACCACTCAGTTCTGTACATTGTTGGGTCAACTGCTCATTAAGCATCTAAGAAAAAAAATGAGAGCCTTTCTATAGCAGTAGTAGTACATTTCCGGTGTGTGTGTGTGTGTGGGGGGGAGCATAGAAGGCTTTACCCCTCTCTCAACTTACATACCTAGTGCTAATACCTGACAGCTTTATCCTGAAAATGAAAGTATCCACTTTGCTATTTTTGCATATTTTGAGATGCTGGGTGAGAGGAGATGGCAATTAAATGGAAACAGGTGGCAGGCATTCAAAACAGCTATTCAGTGGTTCCTAGCATCTTTCTGTTGGTGGAGTCGGGGGCGAATCTCCTATTGCTGACTTAAAAGCTTTTAGGAGGTCACTGAGAACAATGGGCAGGGTCTGATAGGACACTGGGAAGAGACTTCAGTGGATGGGGTACAGTACCCTGCCACCTCCGTGGCAATTCCCTGTGGCAAAATAACAGAGCTGGCTGGGGATTTTGGGAGCTGTAGTAAATAAAAAACAACTTCCCCATAATCTGCCCTGCTCCATACCTACTACATCACCAGATTTCCAATACTAAACCTTTTTAGAAAATCTTTCCAGATTATTTTAAAACTTGGTTCTTGAAAGCAAAACAAATTGACACAAACAAAATTTCTCCAGCGCTTGTAAAATAATGTAGCCTCTCTCTTCTATGTAATTTTGAACCACGACCTTAAAACAGCTACCTTATTTTCCTGCATATAAGACTACTTTTTAACCTGCAAAATCTGTGGTTAAAGTGGGGGGTCGTCTTATGCGCCGGGTATAAGGATAGGGAGGATGGAGGTGCTAAAACTCTATATTTTGACTGGGAAAATGGGGGGTCGTCTTATGCGCGGGTCGTCTTGTACGCCGGAAAATACGGTATTTCCATTACTTGTATTTTTTCTGCCACCTCTCGCAAAGTGGTTATTTCTGTTTGCAGCCGTGCATTCTCTTCATGGGCTTTGCTCAAAGACACCTGTGCAATCTAGAAGAAAAGAAAAGAATTTATCTCTGGGAAAACATTTAAAGTGCACAAATCAGTTCATGCTATCAAACCAGATTCACCAATGAGTCTATTTTCTTGTCTTGTTTTTTATGTAATGGGGAAGGTCAATTAAAACTAGTCTATCTCTTGAATTACTAGCCAAAAGACTTCACTTCCATGAACTATAGAGAAAAACAAAACATACTGGGGGAAGAGGTTAGCCCAATGCCTGAGTTCTCTTTCATACTTACTTTACCTTCTTCATTGAGCCTGGAAATGGTAACCTCTTGGGATTCTAGAACAGATTGCAATTAAAATAGTTGTGAAATTCTGTAGTTATTAATTAAAGCATTAAACATGTATACATTTTTTTAAAAAGAAAGAAAAAATACTAGATACAAAATGCTACTGAAGAATTTGTCACTGTATGCTGCTTTTCTCTAGCATATCTTTTATGAGGGACTCAGCAACTGTCAACTACTGTCAGAACTATGCCTGTGTACCATATGTTCTGCCAGGTTATGGTTGGTTAGGTAGTATGGTGGGGATGATGGTTGGGATAGTGATGGGTTTAGGCTGGTAGTTACTAGTATAGGCTTTAGGCATAACGGGCTGTGAGTAGCTTGGGGGGATGGAAGGTGATGAGGCTGAGGTTGTTTTGGGAAAATGGGCCTTCTGAAATGCATGACTGGTGAGAGGAGGTTGGTACTGCTGGGAGTCAGCTAGGTCTGGGATAGGAGGGGTGTATTGCTGATAAGGTGGAGGCTGGTAGGATGGTGTAATGGCTAGCTATGGGAATTGTAGGTGGGTGCTAGTTTTCACGCCATGAAAGGAGGGGTGGAGCAATTAGTTAGTGGGGTTTAATTAGGTGTTTGCTGGAAGGAGGGTTAGTTCTGGCTTAAACGTAATCTGGTGGATTTCTGTCTTTGTGTTCTTCAATAAACTTTTAATTGCAACAATTGACTGGTTTACTGGCTACACAGAGAGCTGAGTC
>CM034701.1:191801881-191813875 GCA_020142125.1 Phrynosoma platyrhinos | reverse complement strand
GAATATAACATATAGGATATAAGATACAATGTAGGAAGCTATGTGTTTTAGAATGTGTGGATATGTGTGTTACTGGGGAAAAAGAGACGAGCTAATGCTGAACAAATAGTGACTACTCAAAGGTGCATAAAGAGATGAGAATGTCTGCATTTCTATCAGCACTGATATATGAACAGATTTGATGGATAATAACCTTCCTAACAGGTATAGTGGCTGATGTAATCTAATGGAAGGCAGACAAAAGCCAAGATCCAGCTCTACATGGTTTGTTGATATTATCTCCAACAAGACCCAGGGGGAACATCATATTTAAAATCTGTTTTGATTGGATAATATAAACAAGGCACTGTCTCTGCATTTATTTTGATAGGACAGCTGATAGTTGGACAGAGGCTGGGGAGAGAATAAAAGGAGCTGAGAGGAGATAGCAATCAGATTGCTCTGGCAGTCTCTATTATATGAAGTATCCTCCAAGCTATGCTTGGAGATAAACTGCCCAGACATGCTGATAGCGATTGTTGGTAAAATAAATATCCGGGCTATGTTAAACAGATGTATGTCTCATTATGATGGAAATAGATGCCTGTGAAGATGTAACATATGCTGTTAGGTTTAACAGTTCTCAAGGATATTAACCTTGAATGCCCATGAAGTCACAGATGCCTGTTTAGAGATGTACAGTTCTTCAACAGATGAGATGGTATTTTCTAATAAATAAGGGGCTGAGCAAGATTTTTTAAAATAATAATTCTATTTTATGTGATAATTATAGCAAAGCTTATGAAAGACATGCAGAGAGAGAGAGAGAGATTCTGTCCTTATAATGTTGTAAGAATTTACTTACCATATACTGTAATGTAATGAATGTACAATGCCTTGCATGCAATGTAATGACTCTGATGTACTGTGATGAAAGCAAGTGCCCAGACATTTACATGTCTGTGTTTCTCCCTAAAGGGAATGTATATGTTTGTATATCTAAGAGTATATATAATAAATAGTCTAAAATTTTACCAGTGAAACTGCTCATTTGCCCAGAGATTCTAAGACTTAACCCTGTTAAGTGGAGCATTGATGGTAATTCTTCCTGTCTGGTTTTCACCATCACCATGAGTTGGATGCCTGGGGGCCAGAAAGTAATAATGGGACTCTAGGCGGACTCCAGATTAGCTGACAAGTAGCAAAGGATGCTCAATGCCTTAGTCTAAAGAGATGGGGTGGAGGACGATACCTCTTTCAGTATTCTTGTTCTAATTTTAATGTACACTAGTTAGCCAGCATGATGTAGCATGTACATGCTGGACTAGGAATACAGGAGATTGTGGTTTGAATCCCTGCTTGTCCATGAAAACTAATAGGTAACCCTGGCCAAGTTACATTCTCTCAGCCTCAGGGGATGACAATGGCACACCTCCTCTGGCTAAATCTCACCAAGAAAAACCCACGATAGGTTCATCCTAGGGTTGCCATAAATTAGAAATGGTTTTAAGGCATGCACAAGTATGTGCTAGTAGGATATGACAGGCCAACCCTGTTGTATCCTGCCTCAGAACCAGCCCATTCCTGCTCTTGGCACTTACTTGGTTCAGTGCAATGACAGATGAGAGTTCAGATGCCCAGCTATCACTATGACATGGAGCTGGTGTCGCCTTATACACCACTACCACTGCTGTTCTCTGTGAAGCCCCCCACCACAACCCATAAGGGTGCAAAAGGGGCACCTGGCCTCACCAAGCATTTCCTTGCAACATGGCAGACTGTGATTGTGGCCATCATGGAGAATGGTACCACCACCAGCAGGTAAAGGGATACATGGGAAACTCTGCCACAAACAGCTATTAAAAAATAAGGCTAAGGGACATTTGGGCTGGGGTTGGGATACACCCAGCAAAATTGCATTGCCCACCTGTTCCCAGTCTGGGGTTATTGCGGTGTGTCATTGAAATAGGACAACACCAGGCTAGGGGGAGACACAGGCCTTTTGGCCCATAATACAGGCCCTTAAAGATACAACATTTGAAAGAGATAATTAAGAACAATGAGAAGATAAAGACAACATTCTATAAATATTATTCCCCTTTGTTCAGAAAGCAACAAATTTCAGTTGCGAAAGTAGATAGAGGAATACCTAGGAAAACAAAACCTGCCATTGATTACAGATTTGCAGACTGAAGTTGAATGCTCCTATTGTTGCAGATAAGATTTTTGAAACAATTAAAAAAGATTATGGTAAGAATAGGGCCTGGTCCAGATGACTTTCAAGCCATATATTATAAATACTTTGAGGAGGTGCTCTCATTGACTCTACAACAGTCTATGGATTTGATCCTGCAGACTGGACAGAAACATGGCAAACTGCAAACATAACCTTAATGCTGAAAGAGTGTCAAGATTTGAAGATGACTAATAATTATAGGTCTCTCTTTTTGTAATCTTCACTATGATTTTAACACAGATTGAATACGATCTTATAGGACTTTGTACATAGTAATCAGTGTGGCTTTTTACCAAAGAGACTTTTGCATAATAATACGAGATGCACAATGGATATTTTTGACTATTTGGAAAGGCATAATGAAAATCAGGTGGTTTTGATATTTTTGGATGCTGAAAAAGCTTTTAACAATTGAACTGGGTTTTCCAATTTGGATTTTAGAAAAGATGGTCTTTGGAAAGAATTTTATTACATGGACAGAGGTGGTATATAACACTGAAAAAACACAAATTTTGGTCAATGGGGAGTTAACCAGATTATGTAACAAACAAAAAGGTGCAAGGCAAGGCTGACCATTATGTTCTCTGTTGTTTATTTTGGTCTTGAAAATTTTAAATAAGGCTATAAGATGAGAGGAGAGAAACTTTTAAATTAAAGGGATTTGCAGATGACTTAATGATTGCATTGCAAAATCCTTTGGCAAGTGTTGAAGAATGTGACAAATAAGAATCGCCTTTGGAGGCCTGATTGGCACCAATATTGCAGCTATTTAGGCACAAAGTAAAAATATGCTTGTTTATGAAAGTATTTTGGGCCTAACTGATTTTACAAAATCCCTCTCATGCATGTTTTCATTTATTTTAAACAATGTTAACCTTTTAGATGTCTTGTGATTTGCAAATTGTTTAATATATTTTCAGCCTTTAATAACAATTTTAATTATTCACATGAGCTTAAATTTGTGAGGCTGGTTTTATTGTATGCCACCTTGGGATCTTTAGGTAAAGGACAAGATATAAATATTTCAATAAATCAATGTACACTCACATACACATATACTAGAAAACTTAATTATGCATCTCAAGGGAGATCTTTTTTTTCAAAAGGGCACACATTTCCCTTCAAGGAGAATGGGGAAAAAAACCATCCCCCCAATATTTATTACAGGGCAAAATGAAAATTATGACTGCCTCTGTGGAGTAGTCCTTGGGCTGTTGAACTACAACTGAAGAGATTGAGTTTTAAGTCCACACTTGAAGCTCTGTGAATTATTTCAAACCAGAACAGGTGCATGCTGTCAGGACAGCCATGTGAACAGGTGCACACTGTCAGGACAGAACAGGCCGGTCCTTTAGGCCAGTCTGCAAAGCCCCTTATAAAAGTAAAAACAATGGGAAAGGAAAGAATAAGGGTGCATCTACACCAGGGGTAGGCAACCTTTTTGAGCCGGGGGCCAGTCCCGCGAAGTCCTGTCCGCTGCTGGGCCGAGGGGGGGGGATGGCAGTGCGCGTGCATGCGCACCCCCCACCATGCACGACGCCGCTGCCGCCTCTGCGCGTGCTGCCACAACCATTTTGAAGATCAAAATGGCGGCCGCGGTGCGCATGGCTTCATGGCTGCCAAAACATGTGGCGGCGGTGGCGCGTGGTGGCGGTGGCCTTCCGCCTGGGCCGGTAAGTACGGGGACCTGGGCCTTAACCGGCCGGCTGGCCATAGGTTGCCGGTCCCTGATCTACACTGTAGGAAAAATTAAGTGTGACACCACTTTAACTCAAATGAAATCCTGGGATTTGTAGTTTTAAAAGGCCTTTACCCTTCTCTGCCACAGAGTGCTGCTACCTCACAAAATGACAAATCCCAGAATTTTGTAGGGTGGAGCCATGGCAGTTAAAAAGGTGTCAAACTGAATAATTTCAACAGTGCAGATTCACCCTTAGTCAGGATATGTAAGAAACAGAAAGAGGGCCTCTTTTTCTCAAAGACAAATATATTTCATAACATCACAAAATACCACCAATTAGTTTTTAAAGGTTACTCTGAGGTTTTCCTTCATAGGTCATAAAATATAGGAAGCAATGGGTTTTTTGTGTCTCTCTGTATATGTTTTGAACTATAAACCATATGAGATGATCTTAAGCAAAACAGGCAGATCAGGGAATTCCAATTTCCTTAATGTGGGATCCCTACATTTTTATTATGTAGCCTGTTCTTAATTAATCTACAATCAGTTGTAGGTGATCTCTGAGAACCAGCATGGTGTAGTGATTTGAGTTCTGGACTAGGACTCTGGTTACAATCCTTTCTTGGCCACTGGGTAGCCTTGGGCATAACACATACTCTCAAGCCTCAAAGGAAGGCAATGTAAAAGCCGTCTGAACAAATCTTACCAAGGACGTTATCACACGGGGGCAAATCTGCTGGTTAATCCACACAAATCCCAAACAGAAACTGGATTTGTGCCCCATGTTTTCACACGACGTCGCACAGAAACTGGACAGAAAGTGGACAGAAACTTGTGTTAACCGAGATCTTTTGAAATTCGGTTGTTTGGAGGAAATGCAAATGCGAAATTAAGGTAATGTGAAAAGCAAATGCGAATTTGGGAGCATTTCCCTGCTTTTCCCATTGTTCCAGCGAGCATTCCTCTATCTGCGCATGTGCAAGAAGCTCATTTTTAGTACATTTACGGGCTTTTCTCACTTGTGTGTGAACATTAAATGCGCTTACTGTAAATTCGCAATTAAGGTAATTACGTGTGAAAGCCATTTGCGGAATCAAGGTTTATTTTCGGTTTATTTTCGGAATGCCTCATTTCCACTTTGTTTTCGTTTTCTGGCCCACGTGTGATAACGTCCCAAGAAAACCCCATGATAGGGTTGCCTTAGGATTGCCATAAGTTGGAAATGACTAGAAGGCCCATAACAACATAGCATCAAATAGGTGATATCAAACCAAGGGTACTCGGACAAAAAACCAACCATGTATTTTAATACATAGCAGGGATTTAGTGCCACCACTGTGGGACTGTGGAATGCTCTGCCACCAGAAGCTAGGTTGGTCCCTTCCCTGTAGTCTTTTCATTGGCAGGCAAGGATCTTTTTATTTCAGTAGACATTTTGTGATCTACTAGAGGCTTTTAATGATATGTATGTCCTGTACTTTGTATTCTTATTATGCTTTTTATTGCTTTTATAAATTAATAGTATTGTAATGGGCATGCTCACTTAATTTTTTAAAACCGTTCTTATTAACAACTTTTATTATGTTATATGAAAGCAAAAAGCAATTTCACACCATTCTTTTCTTGTTCTTTTATGTTGTATTGATTGCTGGCTGGGGAAGGGGCCAAAGAGGAAGGAGTGGTGGTCATTTTTATTTCATCTAATGTTTTAAGATGTAATGTTAAAGTTGATTTTTTTAAAATAATCAGCTTTTTAGCTGCATTTTGTTTTACTTTGTGCTGTTAAGTTTCCTTGGGTCCCATGTGGCAGAGGGGTGGGATATTAAATAAATAGACAGATAACAGGTAGATTTAAGATGCTGTTGGAGTATGAAGGAAATGTAGAAAGACATTCTGCTCTTATCACCACCAAAAGGCAGAATCCAGAGAGGAGATTTCTAGTCTTCTGTGCAATTAATTATATGTACCAAAAGAGAGCAACTGGTAGCTTTCCAGATTTTGTGGGATTGCAGCTCCCATTATTCTGCATAGTCAATAGGAAATAGGGCTGTAAGAGGGAAAACTGGAGACAGTTCTTTTACCTTTAATGGTTGTGCAGAAAGAGAGAATTTCAGCATGTGTTGCTTGTTACATAACCAGGCAACAAGGAACACCTACTAAAATTCCTTCTTCTACACTACAGTTAAAAGCACAGAAGCCCTCTCCAATTTTCCTTCTGGAAACCCTAAGGGGAGAGATAAAGGGAGTTGTAGATCAGCATGATATAGAGGTTGCCCACCTCTGCTGTAGAGGAACCTCTTTATATCTTGACTTTAAATTAATTCTATACTCATACAGGACATCTGGTTCCTTTTAAACACATTCTGAGGTTGGAAATCCAGGAACAGCACTGGAGTTAAAGTTCTTGTAAGAAAGGGGACAGATGTTTCCATTATTTTATAATGCCCCCTGGGATTGTGAGAGGTCAGAGAGCTGTGATAATAATCTGGGATGGAGCACAGGTCCCCATTAATATAACAGGGGACTGGGACAAAAGCTCCTTGATCCTTCTTGAGACATCAGACCTCGAGACCTTTGGGAGATGAACATAGCTTTCATATTCTCTGGACAAAAATATATAATATAATATGCCATCTGCTCAAAAATCGTCAAAGAGATCCACTGCTCCAAGGTTATCTTACAAAGCAGCCGTTCCAGTGCTATGTGAGTGGTGTATTTCAAGTAAATAAATAATAGTTTTATTAATTACTTAACTAAATTAAATTAAATAACTCATATAGCAATGAATTAATTTAATTAATTAAATAATTTAAAATACCATTAAATAACTAATATAGTAAGATAACTTTGGAGCAGTGAGTTTCCTTAAATATTTTAATTAATTCATTAATTCATTAAATGAATGAAGTCTGGAGCTGCTGTTTAATGCATTTAGACCTGACATAGATGGCTGAACAGAGTAGGATTTAATCATAACAGTATATCTGTGTGGTATCCATTATGGTTTACAGAGCAGTGATGGTGAAACTTTTAGGGGCCAAGTGCCCAACCTAAAAGGCGTTCCGGCACCGGGTGTTACCCAGTGCCAGGGGTAGGATGTTTGCTCTCCAGGGGCAGGACTTCTGCCCTCTGGGGGTGGGACTTCCAGGATGGGACTTCAGAGGTAGCTGAAGGCTGGGGAGGTTTGGGAAGGAGCAGTAACAAATACATGCCTCCTCCTCCTCCTCCTCCTCCTCGCCCTCTGTGTGCCAGGGAAAATGGCTTCACATGCCATCTCTGGCACGCGTGCCATAATTTTGCCATCATGGTTATAGAGCTTGGAAGTTACTTTATTTGAACTACAACTCCCAGAATCCACAGGCAGTAGCTATTATTGGTTGTGGGTTTCTGGGAGTGTAGTCTTAAAAAAAAGTAACGTTTCCAAGCTGTTCACATTTATGAAAGGATTGGTAATCCAGACTAGGAGGAAAATATGATCCTTAAAGAGAATAGAATTTTTCCTTCTTTTCTTAAGCTTCTTTTCTGAAGCATCCATCAGGTAGCAAAGGAATGAGATTTATGCTGCTTAAAGTTCGCCATAAACACCTTCCAAATTAAAAGTGACTTCACAGTGTTTCATGGCAGTTTATTCTACTAATCTAGGTCTTTCATCCTCTTTGGCTCTGTGCGGGGTACTCACAGATGGGATTTGGGTGATTTATGGAAATTGTTTGTAATCACTTCCCTTAAAGAAAATATTAGAGCTGGGTGGCTGAGGGCACTCCCATAGCTAGGAGCAGGGAGGATGTATTCTCTATTGGAGGATCCAGTCCTGAATTTTGCGCAAAAACAACATGTAGGAAACCCTTGTGTTGACATGATGCTCTTTTTGTATTGCAGAGAAAGGGCTGGGGAGTGATGGTGGTGATAGTAGCTTGTGATAATAACTCACCTGCCTGATGGTTTCTTAAACCACTTAAAGGACTTGAAGAACATTCATTCTTTTGTTTGTGGCATTTTTAAAATTGTCTGCTGTGTTCTGAAATATATTTTAAAAACAATTTAAGCACAATGACATCCAGAGTTTAGAAAAAATACTTTTTTGGACAACAACTTTCTGGATTCCACAGCCATAATAACTAATAGAAGATTCTGGGAGTAGACCTGCAGGCTGACAGATTCTGGGAGCTGTTTTCCAAAATAAATAAATAATGTTTTCAGGTTCAGATAAAATAAGAATACTGTTAGACGTCCATGTTTCTAACTTGTAACTTTATCATTTGTAGCCATAGGCCTTCCCCAATTTAGGGCATAAAAATAAAATACATAAAATGATACAAAGTACAAAGTTAGCTTAAGGTGTCATTTATATCCATCCAGCAGCAGTCATACATCCTAAAATTAATAGAAATAAACTTTGCAATAAAGCTTTCCCGTCTTGTACAAAAGACAAACAAAAAAGCTTGAAAAGGCAAAAAACCATTTGTTTTATTCTGCTAATATTTTTTAATGCTTGATTCTTTCTTTTCTAGCAGCCAGAGCAAAATATCACTGCCTCATTGTTGCTGCGGCTGTTGTGTGCCTTCAAGTAATTTCTGATTTATGGGAACAAATATGGTGCCAATCTGTGGCACATTTAGAGAAAACTCTGCTGTTCATCCACATCAGATAGCTTATGTAACATTGGCATAGAGTGTTTCCAGACAAAAAGTTTTTATCATGCTGTCACCCTCTTTTGTAAATAGAAGCCTTCCCATTGCGTCTTTCATTTTTTTCTTACCAGGAGGAAAGGGGAGGAAAGACAGAACAGCTGTTCAATGATTGTTAGCAGGGGGCAGCTGTTTGGTCAGAGATATCTTCAGGGCCTTTACAGACTGCCAGAAATAGTGCAACTTGAAGCTACTTTAACTGTCCTGGCTCAGGGCTAAGGAATCATGGGAACTGTAGTTTATTGTGGCACCAGAACTCTCTGACAGAGAAGGCTCAATGTCCCAGAAAAAAAATACAATTCCCATGATTCCCTAATACTGAGCCAGGATAGTTAAAGTGGCCTCAAGCTGCACTATTTCTGCAGTTTGTAAAGGCCCTTCAGTCTCAAAACTGACAGCAAAGGGGTAGTTCTTATAATACCACACCCTCCAGCATTTCACAGATGAAAATCAGGACTTGTGTTCCCAAGCAACATCAGAGTGTGGTCAAGGTGGCAAGTTATCAGTGAGGAATGTCAGACAAGCTAGGAGAGGCCGTGGCAGCTTGCTTTTGCCTGAGCTTCTTGCAATGGGCAAAATTTTGCACCCTCCTTTCCTCTCCTCCTCAGTGAGTTAATAGAGTGCAAACTACCTTTGCACTTTGAACTCAGGAGATTATTGCATGCCTTAAGTAATACTCGTTCCCTCTCCCAAATTTAACTGTAATTCGCACAGCAGCCGTGTTTTGTCACATGGCTTTTGCAGCAGAATCCAACTTCAGAGTAGATCCCACTCCAACGCACATTTGAAAATGTGTTCCAGCAGCCATTTTTCCAAGTCGGAAGGCTCTGACTTGGAAAAAGGGCCACTGGAGCGCATTTCCCAATTGCACTGGAGCGATAAAACATGTGCGATAGAGCACGGCTGCAGCGCAAATTAGTGTTACATTCAGGAGAGGTTAGGAGTATTATTTAAGGCATGCAATGACTTCCTCAGTTTGCAGCATCTGAAGTAAGCTGAGGACAAAGGTAGGGAAATGGGTGGAGAGAGAAAGAGGGTCCTTTTAAAAATAGATGAAAAAGTGAGACAGCAGATAATTAACTGGGACTGTCCCTGCAAGAATGGGACAATTGAAAGGTGTGTAATTCCTCAAACAATGCCAAAATTCTGAAGTTAAAATCTTTCTTGTGGGAAGGACCAGTTCCAAATCTAGAAGATGACATCCACTGAAGGCAGAAGATGACATCTGTGTTGCTCTCTGATACAAATCTGTCTTGGAAGCAGAAAAGGTGGTTTATGGACAAATTAATGTGGAAAGGTTTCTTATCCCATGTTTACAGCTACGCTTCCATTGATATATCCAGCATGTGCATGCACAAAATACAAACCAGCAATCGGGATAAGCCCATTACACTCAGGACCTTATCCCACGGGGCCAAAAGCAGCAAGAATCCACTAAGAATCAGGCGCTATAGCGCTATACATTCCCGGGTGATCACATGACGTCGCTCAGAATCGGCTAAGAATCAGGCGCTATAGCGCTATAGTTTTCCGGGTGATCACACGACGTCGCTCAGAATCCGCTAAGAATCAGGCGCTATAGCGCTATAGTTTTCCAGGTGATTACACGACGTCGCTCAGAATCCAACAAGAAACCGCTCGGAATGCAGCATCATTCGGGTTCTTTTGAATGTCGGTTTCAGCGGGCATTGCAATAGCGCTAGCTTATCCATAGCGCTATTATAGCGCTAGCGCCATATTTATACTAGCGCTATAGTACTGCAATGATGCTCATATTGCTTTCTTGCCACTTTTGAGAGCAGCGTGGGATAAGGTCCATAGTGTTTCCAAGTAAATCTCTATCATAATTCACCTCCTGGTCCTGGATGATTCAGAGGAATCGGAGGAGGAGGCAGTTCACCAGGAATCTGCTGCTCCTGATAATGAAGATCTCTCTGAGTTCCAGGAACTAGGGGTTGATGCATTAGCGGTCCCTGCTCCCCAACAGGAGCTGGTAGAGGCTGAAGTCTCTGAAGACATGCCTCTATCTTTGCGGAGTGATAAATGCTGATCCCAGTGGCTATTTTTAATGGGGGTGTAAATTGTCTCGTTTATATTGCTGTAAGGGTTTTTATGTATTTGATTTATATGTAAGCCGCCTTGATGGCCAAGGCTAAAGGCGGGAAATAAATAAATAAATAAATAAATATTATTATTAATGGGAGACACTGATTGATTAGACATCTGGTGTTGTTGAGGGAGCTACCCATAAATTTCCCAGCAGCTCCCAGTGTCTTTGTGGTTCACAGGTATCTTATGTGGGTGATTGACTGTACTCTGGCATTATGTTTCCTTGATCTTGGATTAGTTTGGCTTTGATGGCTTTGTTTACTCCTTGCTGGCTTGTGATATCTGGACTGATGACTTGTTATAATAGAGATTATCACACCAGGGCCTGTTCAGCAATAATCGTGGTAATGAAAGCTAATGCAACAGTAGCACTATAGCACTTGATATTTTCGCACAGTCATCCAATCACGTGATTTTTGTGACATCACCATATAATATTGTGATCGCGTTTCTCACACATCCATGAATGAATTGTTAGTACATTGGAATTGATTGTTTCGTGCATGTGCCATTTTCACACTGCGCCGCATGTTTTGAAATCATGTTTCCAGAATAAAAGACAACAAAATTACTTCACCACATTATTTTAATCCAATGCAAACAAAATTGTGCCCTATACATCAGAAGAAGACTGAAATCCACTGCAAAACTGATCCTGGCAAGGAGAATGGATTGCCTCCACCACAATGCATTTTGGGTATCCCTTGTTGGTTCTGCAATAGTGCAAATGAAGTGTGAATAGCTTTCACACTCTCACAATCACACTTCATTTGCACTATTGAAAAGCCATTCATGGGATTTCCTTATGTGCTGTTTGTTGCTGGAGCATTTCTGGTTCTTCCCAGGATAAGTCCTGGATGAGTACGACATCATCTGGAAATCTTTCACACAACTGTGTGATTTAGCTGGGATTATTCCTTTTTCTTCCCCTACCCCCCATCTGATAATTTCCAATGATTCCTGAACAGGCTGATGACCACCCTTTTGTTTCACCTCTCAATCTTGTTGTATAATCTCTGACTGATCTGGAGTGAATTGACTGCTTGACCATTCTTGCATTATAACCTCCAATATCTATGGGATTGCACTGTACCTCTCATAATAACTTGCCTGTAATCAACTGTTTTATTTTAAAATAAATAAATAAATAAAAATCACAGTAGGCAGGGGAACTTCTATAGGATAAAAAAGTGAGTGCAGTTGAGGCATGTTGAAAGGAATTGGTCTCATTTTGAAATAATAATAATAATAATAAATTTTATTTGTACCCCGCCCTCTGATACATCAATCTAGGCGGCTTA
>CM034701.1:191784932-191801781 GCA_020142125.1 Phrynosoma platyrhinos | reverse complement strand
TGGTTTCGGGGCCGAGACCATGAGCACCTCCATCTTGTCTGGATTCAAATCAAGAAACATCATTGTGGGAGTGATTTCTATTGATGGTTTCATGCAATTATTTGTACCAAATAATTGTACCAATTATTTGTACCAAAACTTAAGAGAGAGTTTCATCTAAATCAGGTTATTTCTGCCTCAACCAGATGCAGTGTGGTTATCATAATAAAGTTGATACATGCCCCCCCCTCCAGCATTTAACAGAGAGCTGTGTGACTAATTCGGTTGGACTCAGGTGTGTTGAGAGCGTGCCAGAATTACACGGAGGAGCTGAAGCTCCATTACGTGGAGTTGCTGAAGCTGGATCCTCACCCTTAAAACAAACAAACAAACAGAACTGTAACTGTAGCAGCAGAGCAGAAAGCTGTGATTTGTTATCAGCAAGGGCAGGGTGGGTTTTGAAAGCAACAACAACTTTGGACCTTCTATTGCAGGACTGGGCAATGTGCAGCACATGGGCTGCATGTGGCTCCCAACCTCCCCTTTTTCCCAGCTCTTTAATGCTCTCCACAATTCCCAGACCCATCCTACAAATTGACATCACAGTTTGCTACTGACATTCAGAGGCAAATCACTAAATAAAGTGCAGTCAATGAAGAAAGTCGTGGTATTGATTATCTAATTAACTAGCAGCAATGTGATATTTAGTTTCTTATTAAAGTCATTTTAAGTATGTTTATATTTGTATGTAAACACACAAACAATTAACCAAGAATTATTTAGAAGGATTTTCTTTGTCATCAGCGACTACAGGAGAACTTTACTTATTCATAGGGAAATTTAAATAAAAAAATATAAACAGAATATTTATCTATTTTTTTTGTCTCTATATATTATTTTGAAAGTCAGCTGAGTTCTGTTCCTTTGGTTATTCTCTTTGAGTGTACAGCCCTTGACCATACTTTTTTATTATTAAAATTGATATTTTCATGTCAGAAGGATACAGCTCTTCTGTGGGGCCAAAGACAGCACTCTCTCTCTCTCTCTCTCTCTCTCTATATATATATATATGTGTGTGTGTGTGTGTGTGAGAGAGAGAGAGAGAGAGAGAGAGAGAGAGACTAGGAGCTGGCTTTTGATCAAGAAAAAATTGTGAGGGAAAGAGTGAAACACTGTGTTAGGTGTTGTTATTTCTTTGTTATGTTGAAGATGTGAAATTAGTTTAAATTTCAAGGAGCCCCCGTGACAGGACAGGACAGTTCTGGGCTAAGGCCTTAAGTGTGCCCTCTCTTGAGTGCCCTGATCTCCCTTGCAACTGCTGAATCTCCATTCCCACCAATTTCCTCACCAAATTCCTTGCTAGCTGTCAGGAAGAGTGGTTCAGCTGAGGATCTCAGGGAGTAGTAGTGGTGGTCAAGAATATTTTCCCAGGGTGAACAACCCTTCATCCAACATCACATGTGGCATCCTTTGGGGCCAAAAAGGCTGTGCATTTCTGCTTGAGTATAGTGGTTTGAGTATTGGACAAGGATTCTGGAAGACCAGGGTTCAAATTCCTATTTATTCACGTAGTGGTATACCTGGTATATTTGACACCTGGTGCAGATCATTTTTAAATATCCCCTCTCCTTTCTTCAGCAGACTTTTCTGGGTCTGGCAGACTGCTGACTGGGCAGGAAAGGGGAGAGATTTGCTTTTCTGCCTGACCAGCAGACCAGGAAGGCAGCCCCTTCCCACCAGCAGCCCTAGTGGCACTGGGCTGCTGCTGTCACCCTGAAGCCTTTCTGAGTCTGGCAAAGCTGCTGGCCAGTTGAGAAAGGAGGGCAATTTGCTTTCCTGCTTTGCCAGCAGAGCCAACAGACCTAGAAGCCAGCCACTTCCCACCATCACACCAGATGGCATCCCCCTCTGAGGTGTCACTTCATGCAGTCCACACCCCAGCATGCCTTAGTGATACCCCTACATCCATGGAAACCCACTGGGTAACAATGGGTGGGTCACACTCTCTGTCTCACAGGAAGGCAATGACAAACCCATTTTGAACAAATATTGCTGAGAAGAAGATAAGTTTGCCTTGTTGTTGTGTGCCTTCAAGTCATTTCTGACTTATGGCAATCCTAAGGTAACCTGATCATAGGGTTTTCCTGGAAAGATTTCTTCAGAGGAGGTTTGCCATTGCTTTCCCTTGAGGCTGAGAGCATGTGACTTACTCAAGGTCACCTGTGGTTTTTGTGGCTGAGCTAGGAACTGAACTCTGGTCTTCAGAGTCGTAGTCCAACACTCAAACCACTATGCCACAAAGGCTCCAAGTTTGCCTTAGGGTTACCATAAACCAGAAATGACTTGAAGGTACATGGCAGTAACAATCCCTGTTTGATGGCCTAGTGCCGTGATGGCGAACCTATGGAACGCATGCCAGAGATGGCACGCAAAGTCATTTCCCCTGGCATGCAGAAAGCGGGGAGGAGAAGGAAGAGGCTGTCCTAGGCCTTCAGCTGCCTCTCTGGAGGCAGCTGAAGTCTGGGGATGGTGCGGGAGATCTTCCTCCCTCACACACCCCAGGGTCTTCAGCTGTCTCTCAGAGGCAGGTGAAGACCCAGGAGGCCGGGGGAAAGAAGTCCCACCTCAGAAGTCTCACCCCCAGAGGGTGGAAGTCCCGCTCCTGGCAACAGGTAACACCCAGTGCTGGAGGGCATTCTTACCTTAGCATCCAATTTTCCCCTGTGTGATAAACTCCTGATTGAAGCTAAGCTAGCTGAGCAACTAGACAGCAACCATTTTTGCTCAACCAGCTAGTAAAAACTCCATTGTGTTAGACCAGCTGGCTCTTAAATGGCTCTAGATGGGCTAATTATTGGCCATAAAAGCCATTAATATTTCAAATATTTCAGGACCAAATGGCACATCTCTTGGAGCTAATCCAACTGTTGTGGTGTTGTGCCCATACTTGTTATTTGTAAATAAAATTGCTTTTATAAAATGGCCATATCCAGTAGACCAGAGGTGAGCAAAGTACAAACTGCAGGCCTCATGAGTCCCCCAGAACTGTTTTTATGGCCCCTCAGGGATCGAATTTGTTTTTGTTCCGGAATGCCCCAAATGCACTCTGGGGGTGTGGATGATATTTCCCCTACATCTGGAGACCTTCTGCGTCCCCTTAGGGATTAAAACAATTTTTTTTTTTGCATATTAAGATATTTTTTGGCCCTTAAATGCTAACAAATGTCCACTGAAGATGTGGTGTGCATTTCCACCACATTTTGCAGTGCACTGGATCAATTTAGGCTCAAGAGAAGCCTCTTTTTTGGGGGGGGGGAACCCAACACATGGTAAATTGCCCCTATAACATCTACAGGCATTGAGAAGCAAAACCTTTATTTAGTTTGTATTTTTTTAAATGTGAAAGCAGGTGCAGTCTCCCAAGGTCTCCCAGGGGGCTATTGAGGCTCCCTAGCCTTCCACAGCTGCCCACCACTGCAATAGACTTACTTCAAGAAAATAAAACTCTTCTGGACTTTTGACTGCATGAGGGACTCGGTTGCAGAGGGCATAACACCCACACTTGCATGTTTTTTATTTGCTGCCTTAGGCACCAAGTGCAGAAAGACAAAATAATAAATAATATGTGTTATTTTTCAGCCCTCAGCTCTAGGGCTGCAATTCATTTCTTTAGAAGACAAGCCATGTAATCACAAATCACTGGTTGCATAATGTGCCATTTGGTCCTGAGTACCTTGAATGCATAAAAGTGGTTGTGTGTGAGAGAAGTGATGAAAGGATTCCTGAAATTCACTGCATAAGCTTTGTGCTTCTCTTTGCACGTGTAGCATTCCCATTTGGGAAAATATTGAGTTCTTGATTTTGCGCCACTCATTAAGTGTTGAAAGTGCCAAGCAGCTTTTTTCCCCCATTTATAGGACTCAGCCTTATGTGACCGACATCTGTGCCCCTCATCAGCTGTTCAGCAGTTATCAGAGTTATAAGCACCGATGAAAGGAATTAAGGACTGACTGCTGGCAAGGCTGATCATCACCATCTCAGTGAAGCAACAGCTGACTAGTGAGTGAGTTGCAAAGTTTCTTTTCTATTTATTGTATTTGTATCCTGCCTTTCCTTCAGTGAACTCAATGCATTCTTCATGGCTCTCTCTCCCTGTATCTTGATGGCAACCATGTAAGGTAGGTCAGGAGAAAAGAAAAGAGAGAGAGAGATAGAGAGAGAGAGGTTAGATCAAGGCCACTTAGGCTGCATCTGCACTGCAGAAATAATCCAGTTTGACACCACTTTACCTACCCTGGCTCACTGCTATGGAATCATAGGAACTGTAGCTCTGTGAGACATTTAGCCTTCTCTGTCAGAGAGCTCTGGTGCCACAACAAACTACAATCCCAGGTTTCCATAGCACTGAGCCAGGGCAGTGTCAATACCATTAATAGAGTTAAAAACAATAGAGTGTTTTTAATTGTACCATTCTTTTAAATTGTAAGACAATCTGAGTCCCAATTTTGGAGGAAAAGCAGGATATAAATAGTTATAATAACAACAAGAAAAATAACGATTGTATTATTTCTGTAGTAGCAGATGCAGTCTCAAGTGTATGTCATAGTTCAGTGGGGACTAGAGCCTGGAAATCCCAAATCCCAGTCCAATACTGGCCCCATTCACATAACGTAAATAGTAGTATATATACTACTATACAATATACCAGTAGTATATTGTGCTTTAACTGCCATGGCAATGTCCAATGGAATTCTGGGACTGGCAGTGTAAGGAGGGGCCTTCAGAATTCTTAGCCAAAATGCTCTTCTGTCCCAGGATCCCCTAGGATGTTGCCTTGACAATTAAACTGGAATGTACCACTATAGTTATATAGCGTGAATGGGCCCACTCTGCCACCACAGAGGGCATCCTACATGCATTGGATGGTGCTGTAATTTATATTGTCCACTGTGTGCATTATATACAGTTAGCAGTTTTATGGTTTATACAGTTACTGAAGCACAACTTTAAAATCTTGTGAAAATGCCACTGGTGCATCCACTTTTTTCAGAAATACCGGTACATGAAATACACGAAAAAGTGTCAAAGAAAGATACGAATACATGTATATTAAAACAAGTAAAGTAAAGTAACTAAAATAGATGTTAGTCTTGTGGAAGAGAAGTTACATGCTTTTGGAGGGTGGAACAGAGCCAATGAAGTCATTTTGTTGGCTAAGGCAAAATACAAGATGGTACCCTCACTCACCACCCACCTCCCTGTGTGTAAAAGCTAACTGGACTTGCAGTATTCTCCTTCAACATTGGCAATGAGACAATGTCCTCTGTTACAACTAAGGAGACCAGGACAGTACCATCCATGACACACTGGATATACACATAACACTCTTCTTCGTGAGCAGGGATAAGATGGGTAAACTGTCAGGGGTCTTCCATTGCTACCCCAGAGTGGTCTCCCTCTGCCTAATGGTATTGCTGGTCCTGGATTGGAATATCTCTCATGTAGGACCTCATTTCAGCCCTAGCAAAGCAGTTCTCTCCTTGCTTCTTTTTCCAACAACTTCTGCCTGATAGCACTGGAACGGCAATTATTCACATACTTTTAGATTTGTAAAGCACTGTAAAGCCAGTCATTGCTCTCCTTTTTTTGTCTTTCTGCCATTTATTCCTCCTCTCCACCACAAGTTACCTCAGAGTATCCCCTGATTCTGGGCCAGAGACACTTTAGAGCTATGATAATTTCTGAGAGGAAAATAATGCTTATCCAGTCAGATAGTCCACACCAGCCCAGACCATCCTATTTTACCCATTTGTTGCCATGTGCCTTCAAGTAAATTCTGACTTATGGTGACCTTAAGATGAAGCTATTACGGGGTTTTCTTGGCAAGTTTGTTCAGAGGGTTTTTTGCTATTTCCTTCCTCTGAGACTGAGAGAGTGTGACTTGCCCAAGGACACCTAGTGAGTTTCTATGGCTGAGCAGGGATTTGAACCTGTCTTCCAATGTCCTAGTCCAACACTCAAACCACTACACCATGTTGGCTCCCATTCTACCCATTTACATCTCTTTAATTTGGATGCAGGCAAATGGCCAGGCACAAAGGGTGATGCTTATGGGATTTCCTGCTGCATGTGCCAAAAGAACGGCTTTAAGTACTATGCTTGATTTGGGTGGGCGCAGCTGCGTTTTAGTGTTCTACCAAAGGCAGCAAAATGTCTTGGGTGAGCCCTGATGATTGTTCCTCATATTTATATTTATTTATTACTCAGACGTATTCGACTCCAGAGGAAGGAAAAGGCAATATGTGAACAGATCCCCCAGCTGCAACTAAGGCACTACCCTTGCTGGGCTATTCATTTCCCTTTCCTTCCTCTAATTTGTTTGAGTTCTCTTGGGTCTGCTACAGTCAGAGTATTTTTTGGAGGTTTTTAAACAGAGGTTGGATGGCCATCTATCTTTCGGAGGTGCTTTGATTGTGTCTTCCTGCATGGCCTTGAGGTCTCTTCCAACTCTATGATTCTATAATCTGCTTAATGACACAATAGTGACGGAGGAGCTTATTGCATCACTTTTAAAACTGTCTTACCTCTCCTGGCTTAAATTTTAATTCGGGCAGCATCCTGATGTCATTGCAAGGATTTTGCCACCAAATCCACTGTCTGGGTCCATGCTGGGTCCACCCTCGCACCCAGGAGCACTCTGGCAGCCATTTTCTTAAGCTCTAAAACTCCCGATTTTGAAAAGAGGTGCCTTAAGCATCCCTGGGAGTGGGGATGGGCCCGGGATGGATCCAGGTGGAGGATTCGTTGGCAAAATCCTTGCGATAACATCAGGATGCCACCTGAATTAAAATTTAAGCCGGGAGAAGTAAGGCGGTTTTAAAAGAAATGCAATAAGCTCCTAAATCATGCACTTTGTACAAAGGGACTGCCATTTTTTCTTTAACTTCTTAATCATGTGCCTCTAAGAATAATTTGTCAGATTGAAATGAATTATGTTAACCCAGACCTTGGAAAACTTATATTTTAGGCTACAGCTCTGAGAAAGGCTCCAAATCTGGCGTAGTGGGAAGTGTGCCAGCTAATCAAGACAGGATTCTCTCATCACAAACCACTATTCTGACCACTTCTGACTTGGTGATGCAAAGCCATAGTAGTGGTAGAACAGTGTTGTGTAAATGCCTCACAGTGTCATTCCCCCTACCCCACCCCCAGTATGAGTACAAAATAGCAATACCACTGCACTGGTGTAAGAAGGCTTTTGTGCCTGATTTCATGTCACCCTTGAGACAGAATCAAAGCATGCAGCTAAGCTATTTTGTTTACTGTAACTGAGCTTTTGCTGGCATTGGAGTGGCAGTTGTTAAAAAGAACCCTTCTTCTCTCTGCAGGGCCTAGAAACCTATGCCATGGGATCTAAGGTTTTATGACCCTTCTGCTCACAGTACAGCAGAAGGAGGCCATTGAGCATGATTTGGAACTGGAAGGATTATTCACTTCCTGCAGGTGAGATTTCTATTATGGGTCTAGTCACAGCATGGCATGCATGCCTTTTAACATTACATGGATTTTCACAATATCCATTCTCCCAAATTGTAAAAGCGATTTTAGACTTGGTCACTTCTAGTTCTGCAATGTACTAAACATATAAGCTTATCGCACGGCACTTACAAGAACGGGAATGGAAAGGAACAGAACGGAAAGGGGCAAAAACACATTTTACTGGATGGGAGAATGCCACTGATGCCGCCCAAGATGTTTCCCAGCTGTTCCTGGCAGCTGATTTTTGAAGGACGATTTTGAACCATCCTTCAAAAATCAGCTGCCAGGGACAGCTGGGGAACCCCTTGGGGACTCTCGGCGGCATCGGTGGCATTCTCCCATCCAGTAAAATGTGTTTTTGCCCCTTTCCGTTTAATTCCGTTCCTTTCCGTTCCCGTTCCTTAAGTGCCGTGCGATAAGCTTAATTCATTCTGTGCTCCATCACCTAAATATAAGTACTGTTTGAAGTGCTTTTCATCATCTACTAGAAATACATACACAGTATGTATTTATTATTATTATCGAGCATAGAGACTTTGCTAATTTAGCAGGCAAAAGGGTCACAGATCACACTGTTACGTATGCTGCACTAAGGCCAACCATTAAAATGCAGCACTATCTTTATTAGTTGTGACTGAAAGCTAAAAGCTAATTACAAACAGCAGCTGATATGACTGACAGGCAAATTCTGGTCAATTATGAATGGTCCGATAGATAGATAGATCAGTGGAGAAGACATATGGCCTGGTCCATTTCTTGGACAAATGAAACAACTGTGCTACATTTTGTCAAAGCAATTATTAATACAGTTTAGAACACTGGGAAGAAATGGGTGAGAAGAAGGCAAGTTGGCCAGGTTTTGGTAAAAAAGCAGTGATAATGTTGTAATAACATACCCTCTAACATTTAACAGATGAAAACTGGAATACGTGTAGCCAAGCAACATCAGTGTGTGGACAAGATAGCAAAAATTATTAGTGAGAATGAACAAACAAGTTAGAAGAAGGTGCAGCAGTCTGCTTTTGCCTGACCCTCCTGGGAAGGGCAAGGTTCTTCCCACTGAATTAATCAAATGCCAACTCCTTTTGCAATTTGAACTCAGTTTGTAGCAGTTGAAGTAAACTGTGGACAAAGGGGGAAAGTGAAAAGTGGAGACAGAAACCAGGGCATTTTAAAAGCAGCAGGAAAAAAATTAGACAAGAGAGTATTAATGAGGACCATCCCTCCCAAACTGGGAGAGTTGAAAGATATGTAATAAAAATCAAACTACAGTCGCCCCTCTGTTTTCGCAGGGGATCTGTTCCAGACCCTCCCTATAAAAACAGAAAATCGCAAATATTCAAGCCCCATTGGCTTGAATTGTCGTGTGCTCTTGCATGTGGCCCCGTGTGTGCGCCATGGGTGCATGCTCCATTTTGTCCCTTGATGTTTGCCGTTCGCAAAAGACTGAGGGATGTGAATGGCAAGACTACAAATGCCAAGAGACAAGTGTAATATGTAATAACAATTTTGCTGCTCCCCATTTTATCCCCACAAAACCAGTATTTTTTAAACACTTTTTTCAAGTGTGGTGGGTTATGTAGAGAGATAAGTGACTAACCCAAGGGCATCCAGGAGGCCTTGTAGGTGAGTTTAGATTTGAACCTCCCTATCTCCATATCCCTAGCCTGACATCCTAAACTACATGATACTTCTTTCCCTCACACCCAACATTCAGTCCACTCTGCCTCACTGACTTTCTGTTGAAATAGGTACAGGTAAGTCAAGCAGGGTTTGATCCAAAATGATCTCTATTGAACATAAGAGTCCTCTCTCTGGTTAAAGTCACAGGGAAGGCTATTTAGTTCTTCATCCTTTGTCCAACAAATATGGCTGGATCAAGAAATTTTGCTCCTTGAGCTGAGGAACACATGGCACCTGTGTACAAGACCTAACTGTATTGTAACTGTGTAGAAGAGCTAACTGTATTGGAAACACGTGGGGCCTTTACAGACTGCCAGAAATAATGCAGCTTGAGTCCACTTTAATTGCCCTGGCTCAGTGCTAAGGAATCATGGGAGCTGTAGTTTATTGTGGTACCAGAGCTCTCTGACAGAGAAGCCTCAATGTCCCAGAAAAAAATACAATTCTCATGCTTCCCTAGCACTGACCCAAGACAGTTAAAGTGGCCTCAAGCTGCATTATTTCTGGCAGTCTGTAAAGGCCCTCAGTCACTTTCTCAGCCAGTGGTTGTGAGCTAGCATTTTCCAGGGCAGCTTAAGGTAGCAGACTTAGCTTAAGAAGCATAGGACAAGTTAGTAGAAATGTAACTTGGCTATGGTGTTTTGGAAGTTTAATATAGTTTGAGTTAAAGGGTTTCAGTTGGGGGTGTGTGTATGTATGTGGTAACTGCCTTTGAGTTGACTTTGATTCATGGCAACACCATTGATGAGACACCTCCAAGACCCTCTGTCCTCAACCACTCTGCACAGTTCCTTTAGGTTCATGTCCATAGCCAATGAGTCTATCTATCTGGAATGTCGTCTTCCCCCTTTCCTTCTGCCTTCTACCTTACCAAGCATTATTGTCTTTTCTAGTGAGTCATGTCTTCTCATGATGTGGTCAAAGTATGACAGCCTCAATAGTCTTCTTGGCTTCTAGGGAGAATTTAGGCTTGATCTGTGATCTATTTGTTTGTCTTTTTGGCCATCCACAGTATCCTCAGCACTCTTCTCACGCATCACATCTCAAATGAGCTGATTTTCTTTCTGCCAGCTCTCTTCACTGTCCAGCTCTCACATCTATACATGGTGGAGGGAAATATGATGTTTTGGATGATTCTTACCTTAGTGTTTTGTGTTATATCTTTGTTTTTTATTATCTTGTCTAGTTCTTTCATAGCTGGCCTTCCCAGTCCTTTTCTCTTTCTGCTTTCTTGACTGCAATCTCTGTTCTGATCAATGATTGTTCCATGGTATGGGAGGCCATGTATGTAGTGATTATTCTCTGTGTGTATTTTATGTTTGGGGGCATTATTTGTGTGCGTGTGTGTCAATGTCTGTGTCCCTGTTTTATTTTATTAATATTGTTTTATGTATTCAAATGTATGTGTTTAGTAAAAAATTTAAAAAAGAAAAAGCACAAGGCAAGTTACATGGCACACAGTTCTCCCCTCCCACCAGCTTGTGCTACTTCCCAGCCTCTGCACCCAACTCTGCCTAGTGATACAGCTGACCCTCCCACTGATGGTATGCTGGATTCTCTTAAAAGCTTACAAATAGATAATGATTGCCATCCCAAGGATTAGTCACTTGCTACATAGTCATATTGCCTGGAGTCACTGTTCTACAGATGAAAGACAAATGATGATTGGTTACACATATTTGCACCATTAATTTGTTTCCATAAAAATATAATGGGAAGCTTTTTTGAGATTGCCTCCCCTTGGTCCAGTGATTCCTGGGTGGGATGTGCATAGTATGTACATAACAACTGCAACACACTAAGCTCTCTTACTTGCCACCTGAGAAAGAGCAGTATGGTTTCCTGGCAGAGAAGGTTCCAACTGATCACTTAAAAGTAGCATGTTGGAAGGGACACTTTTTCCTAAATTGATTTTCATGCATGCTAACTTTAGATTCACTCCAAAGTGGTGGTGGTGGGGAGGATACTGTGTGTATCTCTGCCACCTGACACCCTTGCAATTAGTATATATTGGGAGAAAAGTTTCTAATCAGTCTTAAGTTGTGTGGACTGGAATCTTTCCTCTCAAAAGCCCAGGGCAATGAAGGATAGAGCAAAAGGCTGGAGTGTCTACAGTGAGAGAAGGAACAAGCATGCTAGCACACAAACATCTAACAAACTTTTTAGGGGGACTATTTGCTGCTCTGTAGCTGCATCTGCTCTGCAGAAATAATGCGGTTTCACACTGCTTTAACTACCATGACTTAATGCTATTACTATGTGGGATTTGTAGTTTTGTGGGATACTTAGCCTTTTCTGTCAGAGAGCTCTGGTGCCACAACAAACTACAAATTCCAGGATTCCAAAGGACGAAACCATGGCAGTTAAAGTAGTGTCAAACTGCATTATTTCTGCAGTGCAAATGCAGCCTGTGTTTGCAATACCAAAATACTTTGTATTATGGTAAGGATCATTCACAACAATGTACCGTTGCTGAGAAAATTTGTCCTTTCACCTCAATTACCAATTGCTAGTGAGTATTGTGTCTATATTCAGAGGGATCAAAGACGCCGAATGGAGGGGGAATGGCATAATCCCTGTTAATCAAACAGTCTGAATGTTTTCATCCTCTGATCCCTGACTCTGCTATGTTGCTGAACAAAAGCTCTTCAGAGTTAGGACACAATAGGGGTATCTTGGCAATGCTATTGTTTTCATTTGAAACATACTCTTCATCTATTTTCTTAACTTATGTGGCGAATTTAGAGTAATGATTTTGAGATATGGTAGCATTGCCTTTGTGTGTTTCTTGCAGTGTGGATGGCACCAACTGGTCTCAGAACATATCCTGGGAAAAAACAGCTAGTTCAGACTAGCTGTTGTCTCTGTGGTTGAACAGTCTTGTTGCTGAATGGTTTGCCTCTTACTTTGGATCAGTTAAACATCAGCTGTGTGTATTTAGCCATAGGATCTACTTGGCAGACTCAAAAACAACATCTACAGTGGGGTATGAATCAACATTTGATATTCCATTACTGTGCCACTATATATCAAACTATATCAATTCTCTTACAGAACAGGTGGCAGCATCTGATTTGAATGTACTTCAGTAATAGCATTTAGTTCATTGAAAAACACACACATAAAACTAGAAACAGCTTAAAGGGATTTAATCCTAAAAGCTTAACTTCTGGCAGTGGTCCTTTTAATATGGTACTGGATCCCACTGTAATGGGAGGGAAAATCTACTCTAGCACAGAGATTAATGTTTTGCCATCGTTTTCATTAACTAAAAATACTAGAGCTCCCTTCCTTGCTCTACTACTGATTGTTTTTTTTTTAACTGCGGACTTTATCACACAGGGGAAATCTATAGTTTATCCCATACAAATCCCGAAAAAAAAGTGTAATTACGTGCAATGATTTCACATGATGTCACACAAAAACTACTATTAAAGTGGTCAGAAAGTGGTGTTATCCCAGATCTTTTTACTTTCGGGATTTTAGTGAAAATGTATTTTCGATATTACTGTAATTGCGCATTTACTCTAGTGTGAAAGTCAAATTTGGTTTATTCACACAATAACTCTTTCACTTCCTGTTTTGCTTGGGTGACCAACTTGCCAGGCAGACATGATCCTCTCTGCTTTCTCTTTCTGTGCGTGTGCAAGTATACCATTTCTAGTACATTTACAGATTTCTTTCACTTCTGTATGAAATGTAAAAACACATTTTTATTGCTTTTTGCATTATTTTGCATTCTAATTACGTGTGAATTTCATTTGCATGATCAAGCTCTATTTTCGCTTTATTTTTGGGATGGTTTATTTGCACTTTATTATCTTTTTAAAGACAAAACTGGCCCCCATGTGATAAAGTCCTACGTGTTACTATGCCCTGACCCACTCTTATCTCTGTGATGAAACCCCATGGTTTAAAGATGGTCAGGGACAATTCTGTCCTGACATGACCTGATTTACCTCCTTGACTTTGATCAATGCTCATGATCAGTGGTCCCAAACCTTTTCAGGCTACTGCCCCCTGCAACAAACCTAGCATCCCTCAATGCCTGTTTCTTGATATTAGGTCTCCTGTCTGTGCATCTGTCTCAGCAGTTTGTGATATCTATCTCAACTGCACCCAGCTCACCACCACCTCCTCTTTTACCTCAACCTTGCATGTGTGAATACAGCAGTAGCAGTGTTGGAAGAGGCCCAAACCTGCTCCTCTGTCTTGCCTGCACCAGCTTCACAGCAAAAGGAAGACCAGCTGGCTGACTGCTTGGTTGCTGCTCCCAGGGTGACTGGGTGCAAAAGGAGCACTGATCGAGCAACTGGTTGAGTGGCAACCATGGTGTCAATCAAGCAGAAACCAAGAAGCCTCTCACTTGCATTGGCCTTTACTTCAAGGCTGGTGCATGTGAGAAGCTTCTCAGTCACTGCTCAACCGGCAGCTTGGTTGCTGCTTCCTTTGCACTCAGTCACCCTGGGAGCAGCAATTGAGCAGCTGGCTGAGCAGCAACCAAGAAGCCTCTTGCCTGTGCTGGCCTTGAAGCAAAGGTTGGGACATGTGAGAAACTTCCTTGGTCACTGCTTGACTGACTGGTCAGTTGCTGATCCCAACGTGCAAAAGGAGAAGCTTCTCCCTGGTGTGGAAGGACTCTCAATCCTTCACCAGGGCAAAGAGGAATGCAGCTGGCTTCAAACTTTTCTCCCAAGAGAGGAAGAACTCTCAATTGGAGAGAGGTTAAGAACTGACCTAGGACACTTCACCACCTTCCCCAGAGCTATGCCTTTCCTACACAGCTTCATGTAATTTCCCTCCACCCAACCACAAGCATTGTTTCTTGTTCTGCCTCTTCTCTCAGCATGTCTGATGAAAGAAAGCAGGAGCAACAGTGCAGCTCCAACCTGCCAGCCAAGTCACAACAAAACTTTGGATCATGGGCTGAGGTTCCATGAGGGTGGACTTCTAGCAAGAGATGGGCTGCATCTCACACCAGTTGCCAATAATCTCAAACATTTGATCAGGAGGGCTTTAAACTGAGTCATGTTGGGGAGGGAGATAGTATCTTGGAAAGTATCTTGGAAGGTAATTGTTTCCTTCCTGTTTAATTTTTACCCAGATGCTTTCCACTTGATTTCCACGATTTAAGTCCTGGATCTCTTCACAGGTGTAAACATCCCTGACATATAATGCTATTCCTCCTCCTTTCCTGTTTGGCCTATTTCTCTTAAAAAGGTTATACTCCTCTATTCCTACATTCCAGTCATGAAACTCATCCCACCAGGTTTTAGTGATGCCTATTATATCGTATTTGCTTTGTTATGCTAGGAGTTCTAGTTCATCTTGTTTATTTCCCATGCTCTGTGCATTAGTGTAGAGACATCTAAGAGCCTGTGTCCTCCTCACTTGCTGCTTGTGTGAAGTTTTTTGCCTCTCACTGTTGGGTCCTTGCATCATTTGCCTTGTTCTCTCTATAACACTTTGACTATTATCTCCAGCCCATGATGTATTCCTGCCTTTCAAGATACCTTCCAAAATATTGGGCCTGTACAGACTGCCAGAAATAATCCAGCTTGAGACCACTTTAACTGTCCTGGCTCAAAGCTAGGGAATCATGGGAACTGTAGTTTATTGTGGCACCAGAGCTCTCTGACAGAGAAGGCTCAATGTCTCAGAAAAAAAATATATAATTCCCATGATTCCCTAGCATTGAGTCAGGACAGTTAAAGTTGTCTCAAAATGGATTATTTCTGGCAGTCTGTACAGGCCCATTGTCTCCCTCCCCAACATGACTCAGTTTAAAGCCCTCCTGGTCAAATGTTTGAGACTAGTGGCAAAAATGTTTCTGCCAACTGGTGTGAGATGCAGCCCATCTCTTACTAGAAGTTTACTACCTTTCCCCTTGTGTTTTTCTTGTGTTCTTTGGGAAAGATGTATATATTGTCAATAAGCATAATCACACAATAACACCATGAAGAGGGTCAGGAATGAACTGACTTCACCCTGATACATAACTAATATTTATAAATATTTGTATTTATATTGAGCATGTGGAAAAATGAAAGGGAACTAATTAATGAAATAATTATTTTTCAGTTGGTTCTATGTTGCAGCCTTACTTAAGGCTTGAGTGGAGTTAATATCTGATGTCCTAAACTAGAGGTGGGCAATTTGTGAGTTCGATTATGACTCTGGAGATCAAATTTCAAGCCCCTACTCAGTCATAAAAACCCACCAGGTGACCCTGGGTAGTACATTCCCTCAGCCTTAAAGGAGGGCAATGGCAAACCCCCTTTGAAGGAATCTTGCCAAGAAAATCCTGTGGTAGGTTGGTCTTAGCATTGCCATAAGTTAAAAATGACAAAAAGGCACACAAAGATGTTGAACTATACTCTGATCAATCTTAGTCAACACAACCAACAATGAGGACAGTAGTGGCCTGTGGTCTCCATATCAGAAGGGCAGTGAATCAACTCCAGAATAACTTTAAATGCGTTATTTAAGATGCTGGCCCTATCATCCAGAAATGTAGACTTGAGTCAGTTGATTCATACTCAAGTCACTTCAGTGACTTAACTTGGACTCAACTCAGCAATAAAAAATATAGTAACTTAACTTAACTTGACTCATAACTTATATATTTTCAGTGACTGACTTGCTGGTATCATTCACTTTAAGCAGCAAGTAAGACCTGCCCCCAGAGCAATGGGCTTGAAGTGGAAAGATCCGTTCAAAGCTTTTCAAAAGCTTTAGAAGGCTCCACTGAAATACGGCTGGGAAGGCTGCCAAGTTGATTTCAACTCCCGCCTCAAGCCCATTGCCTAACACATTTGATGTTCCCCCTCTGAGGAATACACTCCACCTATTTTTTTTTTCTCTGTTAAAACTTTGTTCCCAGGCTGGAACTAGCATTGAGACATAAAGGTAGAGACTTGAGAGACTTGACTTCAGACTTGGAGTAAAATATTTAAATACATTACTGCTGTCCCCAAAATGGATTCCACGGCTTGGATAACTGGTTTAAGATCAGGATTAAAATCTGAAGCAGATTTACCACTTCACTGATGTGGAAGCTAGCAACTGCCACCAAGTGAGGAAGTGTGAGAGATGCAATCCAACAACATTTGTATGGTCCCAATTTATCCATCCCTGTTCTATACTACTACACAGTCATTTATTGAAGTGTCCCAAATTCTCCTCTCAGAAATTGATATTGGCAGGATTGGGATGAAACACTGCTTCACAGAAGTGAGGACAGATCTGAGTAGGCAACTATGGAAGGCTAGGGGGCTGCATGGGTTCCTCAGGATACTTTGGTGAGCTGCACTGCTCACTGCAAAAGGAATAAAAACAACAAAAAAAGATGTATTGCCCCAAAGCACCTTCAGTGAGGCATTTTCACAATTTTTGGGTCTTCCTGGATGATTTCAGGCCTCCAAGTGTGGTGGAAATGGTTCCACACCCCCAGGGGCATTTGGGAATGTGTGTGTGTGTGTATTTATTGTATTTTTTGTTCTGTGGGGACCACAAAACCAGGCATGGGAGTGCACTTTGCCCATGGCTGTTCTAGACAAGTCCTACCTGTTAAAATGCATTGTGCAGTCATTTTGTCTTTTCCCCCTTAGTGGATTTTTTGTGGTAAGAAAAAGACAGAAGGAGAAGC
>CM034701.1:191768783-191781432 GCA_020142125.1 Phrynosoma platyrhinos | reverse complement strand
CCTCCTCCTCCTCAGCATCCTTGGAGCCAGAGAGCTGCTGTTGGCGCATGGAGGGAAGAGGGCAAGGCAGGCAGGAATACCTTCTCCAACCAGGAGCCCAGGGGCTGGGAAATCCCGCCCTGCCAGCCTCTCAGCTGCGGTGACATCTGCCTTTCCTGCCACCCAGGACTGAGTCTCCAAGAAGGCACCTCTGGGGGTGAGTGAAGGAGGGGGACCCTGCTGCTGGGGTCTTTCAGCTGGGCAGGAGAAGATGGCCAGGTTGTTGGGGGTGGGGGGGGTGGAGGCGGTGGTGTTTGGTTTTGCCTGGTCTCTCTGCTCCTGACAGCAGGGGAAGGGATGGAGGGAAGGAAGAAACAGCTGCTTGGTTTGTGGTGTGGGTTGCTGGCATGGTGGTGGTGAGGAGTGCCTCCGCCCTCCTCCTTTCTTCCCTACAGACAGCATCCTTGTCAGAATAAGAAGAAAAACACATCATCTCTAAGGCTGAAATAAATCATATGTGTGTGTGTGTATATATATATATAGGTAGTGGTGGGAGGAAATATAGGGTGGCTTTCTTATGTCATTTCCGTAGGGGCCGCCTAAGTCTTAGCAGCATCCTTTCTTTGGAAGATGGGGAAATGTTGTGGAAGGGATGAAATGCCTCCATGACATGGAGTCTCTCCAGCCCCTCTGCAGACTGCAGCCTTGTATGTTTATGTTTCCTGTGTGAGGTGGAATGGGAGAAGTGTCAAACCCTGCCATTCCCTTAATGGTTTCCTCTCCAGAATTCATTTTGTGTGCATATTTACACCCATGATCATACACACACTAGGGGTGGTTGGTTACGCAAAGATTTCCCTTCTTGGAGGCCAGTCTTGTTAGCTTCCCTGGGACCTACAGTTATGCTGTGGACACTGCAGCCAGCTAATAAAATTCTTCTTCAGGTCGGCACTTCAAATAATCTCTGACCGAATCAATGGAAATGTTTGGCATTCCAGGTTTCCTGTGGTGGGCAGTCAAATTCAGAAGAAATCCACAGGAAAAGAGAGGCAGTTCAAGGGTGCATGATGTCAGTGGCTTTGTTTATAGTACTTTGGCATGTTCTGTTGCATATACACACACCAGTCGCAGGCAGTCCTTCAGCAGCTTATCCTTTTTGTTTAGATCAATGGTCTTTGTTGCTTTGCTGGGCGTTAGAATACAAACAGCCAGATGTCTGGATCCGACCATGTATTATACAGAGGCTTGGCTTAATGCAAGCTGCCCGTGGAACCATATGAATAGGTTGCTAACATTTTTAGGTAGTTCTTTTGAGTCTTGGATTGATTTTATTTCACTTCTCCTGAAGATATTACTTTCTTGGTGTGTGACTGATTTTTTTCAGCCTCTTCTGGGAAAAAATGTGCTGAAAAGCAGGAAGCATTAACAACAAAATCGACAAAGAAGGACTTTTCTTCAGGAAGGTTAATGGTGTCACCAACACTTCATTTTGGATAGAATGGTAGTAGTTATGTAACTTGGGTGCTATCAATAGGCTGTGTGTGACCATTAGAAGTATACAGTTTGTTTCTCTATTGAAAAGTAGATTCTCCCCCCTTGTAGACCGTTCATAAGATACTAAGCTTTTGTGCCAACAAACATTCTTATTAAACTATCAGTGCATAATTTCCTTCTGTACAAAATATAAAAGGAACAGGCCCTATTAACTTGGCTCTATTTAAATCCATATACAAAGTAACTTGTTTGGAGATATTCCTCCCCCCCCCCATTTATTGTTAACCTTTCAATGGTAGTAATAAACACTGTACAAATTTCAATAAATGTTTATTCTTCTGATATGTTTTATAAAGGAAAAGGAAGAAGGAAAAATATCCTAAAATAATAATGACAAAATTTCCCTGGTGCCAAGTGGCACCAAATGCTTACACAAACATTTGTCAAGTGCATTTATTGATTACTTTTAGGGGTGAGGAGGTACTTCTTAAATCTGAGAATCAAAATGTTAATGTGATGGAAATTGATAAGGGTTTTCTTGTTGACCTCTAAGATGATCTCTTGTTTCATCCAATACACTTAGCAAATTGCTTCTTTCGAAGCAGAGAAAAAGAGAGCAACCTGCCAAAATCAGAGATTATTCCCCTATTTCGTATTTTGGTAAACCACTGACCTAACTGTAAATCAGACCCTATGATGTAATTCAGGGGTAGGCAACCTTTCCCCTTTAAGGGCCGAGGGACTTCAGCTCCCAGAATCCCAGGAGCTATTGGCCAACATGGGCCTATTGGCCAACATGACTGAGGCTTCTGGGAGCTGAAGTCCCTCGGTCCTTAAAGGGGAAAGGTTGCCTACCCCTGATGTAATTTCTCTAGTTGGGGAAATATCTCAGTCATTTTCACTCTTACTTTTTTGTAATTAACTTCCAGTCCAACTGCTTCTTTTTAGATTAATTCAGATGCACTTTTTCTCTCTCCATATCATTTTGTCCTAGTCTGTCATAGGATGCATCTACGCTGTAGAAATAATGCAGTTTGACACCACTTTAACTGCCATGGTTCCATCCTCTTGAATCCTGTAGCTTTGTGAGGCACCAGCACTCTTTGGCAGAGAAGGCTAAAGACCTTGCAAAATTACAAACCCCAGGATTCTACAGGATGCAGTTACAGCACTTAAAGTAGTGTCAAATTGCATTATTTCTACAGTGGACAGCCACCCTTAGAGTTGCCTTGCTTGCATTATTCATTGGAAAAACTTCTCCTGCCCAATGGCACCTAATGTCTCCTCTGTCAGTGTTAGGGTAAATCCATGCCATGCTTTAATCCAGGCCTAAAAGGAGTCCTCTACAGTACTGAAACCTATTCCTAAGCAGGTTCAGTACCTTGGACAAGTCTGTTGAAGCTACCTAAAACTTGGAATAGATTCACTGCCCTAAGGATACAGGGACCAACATCCATCACTGCCCTTACCTTGATATCACTGTAATGTGATGTATATGTTAAAGGATGTACCAAAGGAGATGTTGTTGTTGTGTACTTTCAAGTTGTTTATGGTGATCCTAAGATGAATGGGGTTTTCTTGACAAGATTTGTTCAGAGGAGGTTTACCTTTGACTTCCTTTGAGACTGAGAAAGTGTGACTTGTCCAAGGTGCATGGCTGAGTGGGGATTTGAACCCTGGTCTCCAAAGTCATAGAACAGTGCTTAAACCATTACACCACACCACACAGGCTCTGACCAAAGTGGATTACGAGGATTTTAATCATTCCCCCTCCCCACTTATATCAACTCATGCTACTGTATCGGGGGTAACAATCATATGTCCTTCTAGATATTGTTAGACAACTCCCATCAGACCTAGGCCAAGATCCCGTTTAAGTGTTGATGAGATGGGATTATACACCAGACTGCCTTAGTTGGGCGTCCACTGACACTGGCTCACAATCCCTCTTGAAGTTCCCAGGGCATGTAAAGGTACCAGGAGAGGCACAGGAAAGTGCTGTTTATTCCTTTTTTTCAGGCTTGTTGACTGCAGCCAGATGCTGCCTGTGAGCACCCTGTACCCCAGCCACAGACTAGCTTTTGGGAAGAAAGTGAGCCCTAGTGCCTTGTGTGGGGTAGTCATTATATAAGGAGGAGGTACTAGATATCTCCTCTTGAAATGGCTGGTGGCACAACAACAGATGCATTATGCTCAGGATTCAGTCTGTAGCTAGAACAACTCATAGTGAGGAATGTTGGAACTGTAGTGCAATGACATTTGGAGAGTTATCTGTTTCCTATCCTTGTCCTATATGGTGATAAATGTGGATGGAACATATTTATATGGAACTCCAGGGGCTTCTACACATAACCATCGGACCCATTCACACAGCACAGTTATAGCACTTTGAATCCTGTGGAGTCCTGGAGTCTGTAGTTTGGCTAGAGGCACTAGACTCGAGAAACTCTGTCTGAGAATCCTAAATGTCTCTCCTTGAAATACAAAACCCAGGATTCTGCAGGATATTGCCATGGCAGCTAAAGTGGAATCATTGTACTACAATTGTGTAGTGTGAAAGGACTTGAGTTTGTGTGCTACACCTGTCAACTCCTAGCTGCTTTCATCACTGCTGTCTTATCCCTGCCCAGATATCGAGTGGTGGAAATTTGTTCCCACCAAGTCTTAAGCTGTACTTTTCTGAATCAACCTCTAGTTTAATAAAGTTCCAGGGCCTATGGACACACCTGTCAAATATAATTAACTCCTATCTCTCTTTAAATTGATGCTCTTACTTGATGCTTTTGTGAAATAGCACAGAAAATGTTGAGTCAGCCAATTTGTATGTCAGTTTTTTAAAAAGCCTTGCTTGGATCCTGAATGAACAACCAAATAGTCCTGCACTGAATGGAGGGAGGGAGGGGTGCCAATGAAAGAGGCTTAGGCAGAAGCATAGCTGGCTAGCACAGATATAAGCTCCTTCCTCAAGGTGTTGGCATGGCATTCAGTTGGACCTTAACTTTGCATTTGCTCCACTTCCCTGATGCTTGCCCGTGAAATATCTCCACCTGGGACTATCAGAGCTAGGTGGGAAATGGCTTCCCAATGTTATCATGATGATGACCAAACTTGGTATATGACTGGGTATTGGGTTTTATTATATGGATTGTAGGTTTTTATTATTGTCATGGTTTTATATATTGTATTTTTGTGCATTGTTTTATATTTTTGCTGTAATCTCGCCTCAATCCGCAGGGAGAGGCGGGAAAATATAAATAAAAACTATTATTATTATTATTATTATTATCAAAGTGTCTGCTGTCAACAATGTGCAGTGTTGCCAACCTGCTACACCTAATTGCCATTATAGTTATTTGTAAGTCACTTCAAAGCTTTCTGGTACTATCCTATGACTGTAAGTCCCACTGAACTGAATCAACATAGCTCTAAGTAGGTATAGGATGGTAGCTTAAATCTGTTGTTGTTGTTTTTAAGAAGACTCAGATTTATGGTGACTTGATCAAAGGGTTCTTTAAAAACCAAGATTTAGTCAAAGAAAGCTTGCCATAGCCTTCTTTTGAGATTGAGAGAATATGTCTAGCCCAAGGTCACTCAATGGGTTCCCATGGTTGAGTGGGGATTTGAATCCTAATGTCTCAGAGTCCTAGTCCAACACTCAACCACTGTACCACATTGGCTAAGGGCCTTTGCAGACTGCCAGAAATAGTGCACATTAAATTGAGGCACTGCCCTGGCTCAGTGCTAGGGAGTCATGGGAATTGTATTTTTTTCTGAGACATTGAGCCTTCTCTGTCAGAGAGCTCTGGTGCCACAATAAAACTACAGTTCCCATGATTCCCTAGCACTGAGCCAGGGCAGTGCCTCAATTTAATATGCACTATTTCTGGCAGTCTGCAAAGGCCCTATCATAGCTTAAATCCACAATCCTCCTTAAAAGACTCATTGCAGAGAAAAATAATCCTTGATAAAAATCACTCAGAGTTCATCCTAGAATGGAATCTTGTTTTGCTATTTTGTAAAAGGTCCTGCTGTTAGCAGTTAAGATAAAATGCTATGTAGATTGCCACACTATCCCTCTATGTCTAATAAAATAAAATAAATAAAAATTAAAACTTTTATTTATATCCCACTTTTGTAAAAACAATCAAAGCAGCGTACAACAATTTAAAATAATACAAAATATATGCAATATCCCCTTCCCCTTCCCCTTAAAAGAAAATTAAACAGTACTCAGATTAAAATTACAAACATTAAAAACAAAACAATAATACTACAATATTACAATAACAGTGGGCAGAATCATCACAATACCATGATGAGGAATCTGTGGCCCATTCTTGGATTCCAGTTACTATCACCATCAGCCTGAATTAGTGATAACTAACTCATCAACATGTGCAGGACCACAGATTCCCATTGCTGGCTCTTAACAAAACCTCAGATCCTGTGTTTAAAAAGCCATACACATACACTAATCCACATGGTAGCTGGACAGATCGTGAGTATCATTAGCTTTCCCAGAACAAAAATGCTGCTGAAAATGGAGTGAGGAGGAGAGGCCATAATGCAGTCAGAGCACAGAGCACATGCTCTATCTACCTGCTCTGCAGGTAGAAGATTTAACCCCTGAAGCCTGCTCCAGATAATAGGAGAACTGCCTGGCCAGGTAGACAGTGCATGTATAAGTGGTCCAATGTTTTGATCTGATGTAGCACAGCTTCATTTGTTCATTCATCTTCGTGTACCTCACTTTCATTACAGTTTGCTGAAGGTGGGAAACGGCAGCAATCTCTCTCTCTCTCTCTCTCTCTCTCTCTCTGTCCTTCCATCCCCAGCATGTGAATAAATCCTTGCCTCTTTCCCAAGACTTATACATGGCCCAGAGGTCTTGTGAATGTGGGGGGATGAGGAAGGGTTATCGGTCAGCACAAATGAAGTCTTGCTGGTAAACTATGCTATGTCTTATATCATGTATTAAATTAGGTCATTCTATTTAACTGTTCCTGTCTTTGAGGTCCATAGCAATGAAACATTTCTTAACTAAGGTTAATAAATTAATCAGAATTAACATTTAGACAGAATTAGCTATGTAATATTAGCAGTCACATGGATTCAGAAGGTGTCCCTGGAAAAAAGTGACTGTTACTTCAAGCTATCTTGAATGTACAAAGAACTTAATCAACAAAGGATTAGAAGCAGTTAATGTATGGTGAAATTATTGATAAGTGTAGCTGGAAAACTCTGAGGTGGCACTTCCCCCTCTGTCAGACAGAGACACAAACAGAGAAATGTGGACATGTAATCCAGTAAGGCTTCTTTAGCCTTGACCAAACTAGGCATAAAGTCACACATGTTGTCTAAAAATAATATTTTAACTTGTTTTAACGTGACTGTCTAACTGAACTGACAATTTCTCTAAAGGTGAACTTAAATATGAAAAATCCTATCCTTTGAATGGACTTGGCTACAACAAATACTCTTTGCTCTCTCTTTGTATGTATCAGGGGTTGTCCGCATTGTAGAAATAGTCCAGTTTGACACCACTTTAATTGCTGTGTTTCTATGGTATGGAATTCTGGGAACTGTAGTTTTGTGAGACTTTTAGCCTTCGCTGTCAGAGAGCTTTGGTGCCACAATAAACTTCCCAGAATTCCATAGCATTGAGCCATATCAGTTAAAGTGGTGTCAAACTGGATTATTTCTGCAATGCAGATGCAGCTCGAGATGTCCTCCATCTTCTACTAGTTTTGTCTTGATAAAGGATCTGTACTAAAGAGCTTCCCCTGACATATATACAGAGATAGAGAGAGAGAGATAGAGAGAGAGAGAGAGAGAGATGCCCATGATGCCTTTTAAGAAACCTATTGACTACTGACAGTGGCTGCCCGCCAGGCAATAAGATGCCTTGCCAGCCACTCTGAAGTGCAGAACAAATTTCAGGCTACTTGTTTAGTGAGATTTAGATTCTGATAGTGATTAAAACAAAGACAGTAAACCAGTGTTCTTTTATGGCAAAACCATGGCACAACTGCTTTGTGAGGTAGGCCAGTTGAGTACTTATGTGTCATTAGGGAGATTTATGTCATCACCTCTCTTTTTGCTCCAGCTCTGGCTAGGGAGGAAAGCCATTACCTCTATACAGGAGAGGTTAGGATCAGCTAGAGCTGGCCCCAGGGCCAGACTTGCCATTTGGCAAAGCAAGGTAGCTCTCTCAGGTGGCAGAAGTTGGGAACAGCAATTCTAGTTTCCCAGCTCTTCTTCCTGGGTCTCCTGGCTATTCCTTTCCAGAGGATGCCCCTTGGAGGACAGAGGAATGCTTGCCCTCCTCAATCATGGTGAAAGACTTTTAAATGTAAATGTTGAGGTAGGGTTCAGTTGGTTGCTCAGGTGGCTTCTGGACATGGAGTAGAGGGCACCACCTTGTCTTTTGCCTCAGAGACAAGAAAATTTTGTCAGATTCTCATGACCACCACCACCCCGACAAATGTAGGTAAAGTTATTGCAAGCAGTTGGGTGTGTGTGAGAAGTGATATTCTCCTTTAACTTGTCAGAGACTCCTCCAAGCTCAGGTCCAAAGTCATGGGAAAAGAGTCATTTCAAGAAAGAAATAAAGGAATGAGGAGAAACAGACAAGTGTTTTGAAAAAGAATTAAAACAAATATTATGCTTAATTCTTGGGATGCGGAAATGCTAATACACAATGATTGTCTAGGTAAAATTGATGCAAAGCATCATTGGATGGAAAGAGGTCTCATGGCTGAAAAAGGAACATAGGGCATATTATTTCTTTTTATGGTAGTTGGCCAGGAAGATAGGCTTCCCAGGCAGACCCAATCCAGTGACCAGCATGTAGCCAAGAAGATTCTCTTCTCACCTTTTGCTTCTAGGAGAGAGGCTAGAAAGGTGTTAATTAAAAAGGAGATGGCTCTGGATTTCTCTAATAGACTAAATACTTCTGATGTGATGCAGTTTGGGTGGGCCATATGGACACCAGCTATCACAGCCAAGGAGGCTGTAGAATTTAAAGGGACAGATATTTGGAAAGCAGAACCAAATTATAATCTACTATACTGGATGTTGTGATTCTTTATAAGATCCATTAAGTCACAAATGTTGTCTAAAAATAACATAATAACATAACATAATAACATAATAACACAATAACAATATAAGCATATTATGTCTATAACTAACTAAATAAAATCCATGGGTCCAACCAGGGATGCTCTCTGAATCCAGAGGTTAGGCAACAAGAAGTATCATCCTATGCATATTTGCTGTTGATGGTTGTTGTTGCTGTTGTTGTGTGTCTTCAAGTTGTTTCCAACTTATGGTGACCTTAAGGCAACCACAGGGTTTTCTTGGCAAGATTTGTTCAGACGGACTTGTCTTTACCTCATTCATTCTGAGGCTGAGAGAGTATGACTTGCCTAATTACCTGGTACTAAATCCCCAAGGGATTTGTTCCAAAGTATTGTGCACTTTTATTTGAAGATTATGCTGCTATTCCTTTTAATGAAATTATGTTTAGGTATGCAAACAATAAAATACAAACACAAACATATGTGAGGGAACTTTATTGAATTTGGACATTTTTCTTTTTCATTCCACTTGTTTGAAAGCTAAGCAAAGAATTAAGTCCTTTCTTAATTGTGGTATATAGGTATGTAGTATGTATGCATTCCTGTCTTGCTCTTTCATCCAAGATCAGGGGCCTGTCATTTTGCCCGCATGCGCAACAACACTGTGGGATTAGTTTAAATAGAGAGAGAAAAGCAATTGGCACAAAATCACTCAGTTTGTTTCATGGCTGAATAGGCAGATAAACTCTTTTGGGCATATCACCATCATAGACAACCTTGCATAATAGTGTAATTAGAAAGTAGCATCTTATGAGTAAGAAGTTCTGGTCTTTAGAACACTAGGCTGTTGCACTTGTGGCTTTTGTAATGTGCTTTCTCCTTACTCTTACACAGCAGCTCTAATTCTTCAATATATTTATTTGGGAATACATTCTGTTTGTTTCACTGGAACTTATTCTCAAATGTGCCAGACAGAAAGGAAGTCCATAAGTTATCTTTTGACCTATTTGAAGTCACAGCTCTATGGCTAATGTTTGGGAGCCTTCTTGGCACCAGCATTCTGGATGCATGGGAGAATGAATAAGATTCTTTGCCCATCTTGTCCATATGGTGTTGAATCTCAGTGGTCTTAACTGGCTAAGACAGAAATTTCAGAGTAATGAGGGATAGGAACACACTGCATCCACTTGAACTCATTGAGGTTGCTTTGCAGGGTTTTATCCTTTCATTTGGAAGATGGGTTTCATGTTGGATTTGACCACCTGTTGGATTTGACTACAGGCTTGTAGCAATGGAGGAGAATATGGAGAGTATGGAGGCCTGGCCATCCAAAATATCCCAATGACCTTATTTCCCAGAATAGGGGAAAATTAGTGTTGATACCACTGGGCTGCATTCACTCTGTTTGCTCACTTATTTATTTCCTTGTGGATGGTGCAAAGCATAGTTTATATATTTTATTTTATATATTTTATTTTATATATTTTCAGTCTGGAAAAAGCCTAATTATAGTGTTTCTCTCTGTGTGTACACACGCAAAATGTATGTTTGAAAGCATGCATGTGTATGTTGTGTGGCTTAGGAAAAGACCTTAATACATCTGGCATGCAGCACAGCCGCCTCCACTGATGGTCCCTGGAAAAGAATGTGGCCCTCTGTCCAAAATTGGTTCTCCATATCTGTTGTACCCCCAAAACAACTGTACAAACTGTGCAACTCAGTGCGTAGCATTCTACAGAGAAATTGCAATTGCCATGACTATTACCTGTGAAATCCATTACATTTTCTCAATGTACAAAATGTAGGGCATTAACTACTTGTGGAGAATGTGATATACTGTAGCTCTAATGACAAACTTAGGGCCTTTGCAGACTGCCAGAAATAGTGCACATTAAATTGAGGCACTGTCCTGGCTCAGTGCTAGGGAATCATGGGAACTGTAATTTATTGTGGCACCAGAGCTCTCTGACAGAGAAGGCTCAATGTCCCAGAAAAAAATACAATTCCCATGATTCCCTAGCACTGAGCCAGGGCAGTGCCTCAATTTAATGTGCACTATTTCTGGCAGTCTGCAAAGGCCCTTACTTGGGGCAAAATGCGCTATATTAAAGATCTTGCTTACATGAACTGCAGTGGTGTTGAAGTTGTTGTGTTGTGGCACTTTCTTGTACAGCTTGATAATCAAATTCTGTAGTCACATTGTTGTTCCTAACTGCCCTCAAGTCGACTTTGACTTGTGGCAACCCTGTCAGTGAAACATCTCCAGTACACCCTATGGTTCCTTGAATGAGTCAATCCATCTAGTATGGCAGTTTTCTTCTCTTTCTATTAACTTCCACGTTTCTTAGCCTTACTGACTTTTCTAATGAGTCATTCCTTCTCATGATGTGTCTGAAGTATGACAGTCTCATTTGGTCATCTTGGCTTCCAGTAAGATTTCAGGCCTGATCTGTTCAGAGAAATCCAAATAGCAGTTCTTTCCACTGCCAGTCCGATTTGTCTTGGAAACAGTAGCGATACTGCCAGAGAAGAAAGTGTGGCGCAAATGGTGCCAAGTGGTTTAGGAGGAAATTATGTTGTAGTAACTTCTACATTGTTGAAGGTGTTGTGAGAACTGTATGCATGTGGGGAACTTTGGAATGAGGAGATTGATCAGATGTCTCTTTGAAAACTACATTTTTTAAGCCTCCCGCCAAAGGTAGGAATTGAAATAATGATGTTGGGCTTACATCACTATTTAAGTTCAAGGTGTAGCTCTCCAAGGTTTTTTTCCCCCAACACAAAAGATTTACATAGATTTCAGTTTAATGAAAAAAGAATGGTGGATAATGGTTTCTAGACATAGCAGGGATCTGTAACATCGATCAGAAAGCAGTTTGATTTGGCAGCTCTGTACTAATTGCTTTTGACAGCTTGGGGCAGTGAATTTGGGAATATGCTGAAGAAAGAGAAAATACTGGTTCACATTTCATTTGAAGAGAACTTAACATTGTTTGGTCAAGTTTGTATTCCATTGACCCTTTGCTGGTGGCAAATAAATTATTGTTCTGGTGACCTCTATGTGTATGGACCAATAGTTGTCACCATTCCCCACTGTTATGGGCAGAAAAACTAAACGACCAACAAATAGCACAAACTGGAGTTTGGTGCTTTACCAAGGATACATTTGACCCAGATAAAAGGGCAAGACCTTTAAAAAATTAATTTGACTTAAGCAACTAAACTGGCTCAAGTGGTTAAGATACTGACTCTATTGATTGCAAGATCAGCAGGTTGGCAGTTTGAGGCCCAAGTGCTCCATGATGGAGTGAGCTCCTGTCACAAGTCGGGTGAGCTTCTGCCAACCTAGTCATTTGAAAGCATGCAAATGCAAGTAGATAAGTAGTACCACTTCGGTGGGAAGTTAAACAGTGTTCTGTGCAATCATGCTGGCTACATGATCACAGAATAGTCTCTGACAATGCTGGCTCTTTGGCTTAGTAACGGAGATGAGCACTGTCCCCTACAGTCGGACACAACTTGACAACCTTGTCAATGGGGAATACCTTTACTTTTTTAAATTAATTCAAACTTTAAACAGCTTTTAAAGTTTACTAATTGAAACTTTGAAAATCTAAGCTAGGAAGAAGAGTTTTTAAAAACATTGCCAATATATGAGCAGGTTTTTAAAAATTGACCCAAGCAAAACAGCAAGGTTCTGTAAAAATAAATTTGTTCCAAACCTCAAACCAATATTTTAAAATATAAATAAATAAAATAAAATTGTCCAAAGCCAAAAATCATGGTTTAAACACAGAAAACCTGAAGAGCAAAGCTTAAAAAAAATCAATTTGGCCCAAATAATTGGGTGTGGGCTAAAACAAACAAATAACCAAAACTGGCCCAAACCACTAAGTCCATATTTACACTGTGCAATACATAGCCAGCTCAAGCAGTCACAAGCATTTCTTTTACATTAAAAGAATACATATTGAGTGCATGCAGTCCTGAGCACGTTAAAAAAAAACCTGAAAAATTCCTGCCCATATAGATACAAAAGATAATTGTAATAATATAATAATAATAATAATAATAATAATTTTTATTTAATACCC
>CM034701.1:191744499-191763618 GCA_020142125.1 Phrynosoma platyrhinos | reverse complement strand
CGTCCTGGGCCGGAACCGGCCCGTGGGCCGTAGGTTGCTGACCCCTGGCATAGATTGAACCTGGACTTGGTGTAAGGCTTGGTGGACTGAGGGATCATTCGCATTATGTTATAAGACGGTTTGCAAACCAATTTAAAAGTGGGTCATTCACACTTGCATCTTTTTTTCCCAACCCACTGGCGCAAATCTCCCTTAACCGTTTTTTCCCCTAGAAATGGGGATTTTAGCGTGTTTTTTTAAAAAGAACTAGTCTTTTTCTACCAACCCCAAATGGGAACTTGCTGTTGATTCAATTCGGTACTGAGGAAGGGAGGGGTTAATGCACAGGGATCATGCCCACCCCGTTTCTCTCTCCCTGCCAGCCAAAGCCAGGGAGGAGGGTTCTCTTGGGAACCCCCCCCCAAACAATGTGACATAGGTGCATATCATTTGATTGACAGTTTTTTAAAAAGTGAAAACGATCAAAATGTTGGCTCCATTTTAAATTGGTACAAATGGCAATATGAACTCCAACAGGGTTAAATTACCAGAGAGAGATTCGATCAGGGTAAACGTAGTGGGAACTTTGATTCGGTATTGCATCATCGAATCTCCCCAGATCTACTTGGCACAAAAATGTGAGTGTGAATGGGGTTTGAATATGTTCCCTTATCCCTGGGAGGAATGGGAATGGGATGGAGAGGAAAAAACAAACAAAAGAGGTCATTAGAAGCAGAGGAACAGGTATCTGTGATGCGGAAAAAGAAAGTTAATGAGGTAGGGGAGATAACAGGATGAGAGCAGAACATGTGATCCCAAGCCCTTGCATTTGCTGCTAAAGAAGCTAAGCAGAGTCAGCTTTGGTTGGTACTTAGATGAGATATCACACAGGAATACCCAGTACTGTAGGTTTTATTCCAGAGGAAGGAACTGGGGGAACCACCTCTGAGGATTCCTTGCTTAAAAAAACTTAATGAAATTAATGGGGTCACCATAAATCAACAGGTGGGAACTAGCTCATTGTTTTGACTTTAAATCTTTGGATGCAGCTCTCTGCTGCTGAAGTACTTGGCAGTTGCTATATCTGACAAATATTGGATTGAAATATATTAATCAGCTTAAATGTTTTCTGTATACCTTTTTGAGTGACATCTCTGTTTATGATTAAAACACCAGTGGAACTCCCGCAAGTGAATAAAATGTAAAAGTGGTCACCTGAATCATACAGTTCAATTTAGGTCCAAAACACATTGCAGTAATAATCCAGTCCTGGCTCTATGCTAGGGAATTCTAGAAATTATAGTTTTGTGAGACATTTAGCTTTCTCTATAAGAGAGCTCTGGTGCCACAATAAACTACAATTCCCAGGATTCCCTAGCACTGAGCCAGGGCAGTTAAAGTTATCTCAAACTGGATTATTTTTGCAGTGTGTTTTGGACCTTAGTTTAATTTGTGGTGTCTAACGTATGTGTAAAGCATTGTTTGTTTTAGCTTTTACAAATAGGATTTAATGTCATTCATTTTTAGAGATATGACAAAAAGCAATTAATTAGACAACCCAGCAGATTGATTTAGATAATTTGTTTCACATTTAAATAACTGGTTTAGATTCTGTCTAAGGGTGCAAATGCTGGGAGCATTTCTCATAAGATATTGATATATTACATATTAAACAGTGTCTAGTGAGACCTAAATATTAATTTAACCTTGTAGGGACTTTTAAAATGCAAATAAAGAATATTATGTTTCTCATGAGGCTCTTTGTATGGCCTGTGGGATATGGTGGTAATTTTTTTTTTCAGATTCCAAATTTGGCATATCTAATTTCCTCCCCATTTTGTTACTGAAATATAAAATGCATAAGTTTCCATGCAAAAAACTCATCAGTTCACATTAAGGGGAAGCACCTATGAGCCACATTCCTCCAGTACTGACACACCTGCTAGCCCTGTGTCGTGGGAGCCATGGATTTGGCGTCAGTGTGAAGGAATTCCTGTGCCTGTTGAGGAGCCCTCTGCATGTAGATCAGGACACATGTAGCCTTTGTTTCACTGTAATGCACAGTGAATGGCTGAGAAGGAGCATTGCTAGCTGATATGTTGGAGTGTGTGGCTAGGGGCCAAGGAAAAGAGGGTAAGCTGGTACAAATTACTGGAGCCCAGAAGTCCAGGAGGGGACCCAGCAACGTGGCACATGTTTTGTCTTTCTCACTGCTGCTGTCATAATGCACTGGGAGAGGAGAGAAGCTGTAAGGATGGTTGTTGTGGTGATGATGATGTTGATGATGATGAAGATGATGTTTCTTTGTATCCCACCTTCCTCCCAGTGCAGGGACTCAAGGCCGATAATTAGTAGTCAAGAGGTCAAGAAGTCGAGAGTCCTCTTATCTGGGGACTGGTACCCGCAGTTTCATTAACCCATGTTGAAAAAAAAGTTCTTTCTAAACATACATATTCTAGTTCCTCCAGCACAATTCTATGGTATGCTTCTAGCACAAGTCAGCCATAGAGTCACACTGGAGAACCTAGAAATGCCTAGAGTGGTAGTCTCTCTATGAATCTCTATGGTCAACTTCCTCAGGAGGTCATTCATTTCAATAGGATTCACTGTTATTTGCAGTTTTGCGTGTCCACAATAAGTCCAGGAACATATCTCTGGCAGATACAGGGGTTGTATTGTAGTCAGTAGCTGGCCAACCAAGTAGCCAAGATAGACCGAGGGACAAGTGAAAGAGTGGTCAGGGTCCAGTTCCCTGAGTCTGGGCAGCAAGGCGCAGTCTCCCAAGTTGGCTTGGATTTCTTTTCTATGAATGGGAGATTGGTGTTGCTTCCTACAGGTGACTAGTGTTTGCTGCCTGCCTTATTTAAGCAGGCTGATTGTTCAGTGAGAATGGTTGAGGCAGTACTATTTAAGAGTGAGGATGGCTGAGGCAGCACAGGTGTGTTAACCCTCTTCCCAAACACTATTGTACTGCTCCCATCCAATCTAATCCAGGTAACATTATTTGTCAATTGTTTTGGACAGCCATTTTATGAAATCAGCATATTTTTTAAACAAAGATATATAAAATTCTGTATTTCAAAGCATGATTATTATATTTTTAGCCAGTCCACCCTTGCTGCAAGTGGCGACGAGTATGGGGTCCAAGTGAGAGAATGAAAGCTGTGAGTATGGTAAGGGATACACTTGCATGAACAAATGGAAAAAAGGGAATGAGAGTGATAGGTGGCATCAGAAAGAAGCACAAGACCTCTATCAATTCTGGCTAGAAACTGAAACCTAGAGGTAGTCAGCATACTGTGGCCTCAGCTGCCCAGAAGAAAAAGAGGAGATACTGCAATTGCAACATCTCCACCTCTACAACCTGGGCAATCAGCTCTTCCCATTCTTTGCCACCAACATTTCCCATTTGGCCTGGAGTGGAACGTAAGGAGGGGTAATCTCTGGGTGCAGATCAAGAGTGAAGTTAGGCAGGTAGTTGGGGAGGAGGGTGCTGGTTGTGGGTGGCAGTGGCTATGTTTTCTTTCCCTCCCCACAAAGTCTTAAGATATCTTGAGGGAACAAGTGAACTTCCAGTGTCCCCCCAAATTTGAGTGGGGCTCTGGGTGTGGCTTGCCAGAGTTATTCTCCTCTGGCTCACAAGGGTATTTGTGTGATCAATCCTTTGTTTACAAAGCTTCAGACTGGCAATTTTCCAGTGTTGCCCAACCTACAGGACAATTTTCTTAGCTAGATAATTTTCTTTATACAAATGTATAGGTGGGGCAGTTCTTTGCTTTTGCTTCTTCCCTATTTAGTTTCCTCCATACTGTGATGATATGGGAGATTATCACATGGCCAAATAAAGCCTCCTTTCCCTAACAAGATAAGATCTCCTTACAGGTTGCTATTGGGTGTTATTGCACACTAAAATGCTAACTCTGTCGCAGGGCAACTACAACTTGTCTCCCAGATGCACTTAGCCTGCTGATTTTCAAGAACGGGAAGCTTCTGTACTTGAAAATCAGTGGGCTAAGTTCAGCTGGGAGATGGGTTGTAGTTGCCCTGCGACAGAGTCAATGTTTCAGTGTGTAATAACATCTGATAGCAACTTGTAAGGTGACCTTGTCTCATCATTGAAAGGATGCTTTATTTGGCCGTGTGATAATCTCCCTGGTCTCTAGGCTCTTAAAAAGTCAGGGGAAAAGCCAGGAGAGATATGGCATTTTGCATGTTGTTATATTTTTAACCATATGTGCTTTTGTCATAACTTTCTCTGTTTTGCAAAGCAGTTTTGCAAAGCAGCTCACTGTTTGAGATGAGGTGTATATGATATGTATATAGATGGATGGTGTTGGAAAGACAGGATTGAAACTAGAGTACTGGTGCAGAAAGTTCAAATTAATACTCAATAGAAGAACAAATTAACCCTGTCCTAACACTACTTGGAGATGCTAGTGTCTAATGTAGTCACAGGTTGATGAAGACATGGGAGAGAGCCTTCTTGGAGACTACGCTCACACTGTGGAATATCTTCTCATGGGAACCCTTTTTGATATCTTTTCTCTGGCAGACAAAGACCTTTTTATTTGAACAAGCATTTGATCTATAACTTGGTGTGGCAGAAACACCTTTTTATGAGATGTGCTGTACCTTTATCTTATGTTTTGTATGTATTTTAAACTGTTTAAATATTTTGCCTATTTAATGTTTTTTAACTTTTGTAACACTTGTTTTAAAAGTTGCTGTTGTGTGCCTTCAAGTCATTTCTGACTTATGGCAATCCTAAGGCAAAATTATCACAAGGTTTTCTTGGCAAGATTAGTTTGGATGGGGTTTGACTTTGCCTTCCCCTGAGGCTGAGAGAATGCAACTTGCCCAAGGTCATCCAGTGGGCTTCCATGGCTGAGCTTGGATTTTAATCTTGGGTCCAAAACACAGCTAAATAATCCAGTTGGAGACCACTTTAACTGCCCTGGCTCAGTGCTAGGGAATTCTAGGATTTGTAGTTTTGTGAGACATTTAGCTCTCTCTGTCAGAGAGCTCTGGTGCCACAATAAACTACAATTCCCAGGATTCTCTAGCACTGAGCCAGGGCAGTTAAAGTGGTCTCCAACTGGATTATTTCTGTGGTGTGTCTTGGACCCATGTCTCCAGAACCATAGTCTAGTTCTCAAACCATCACACCACACTGGCTCTCCATTTTAAATGTGTGTTGCTTTAATTCTATACTGTAAGGGCCTAAGCAGACTGCCAGAAATAGTGCACATTAAATTAAGGCGCTGCCCTGGCTTAGTGCTAGGGAATAATGGGAATTGTATTTTTTTCTGAGACATTGAGCCTTCTCTGTCAGAGAGCTCTGGTGCCACAATAAATTACAGTTCCCATGATTCCCAAGCACTGAGCCAGGGCAGTGCCTCAATTTAATGTGCACTATTTCTGGCAGTCTGCTTAGGGCCTTAAGCCTCCTTGGTTCCCATAATGGTTGGGAGAAAGACAGATTATAAATAAATTAAATAAATAAACATTCTGTTAGCTTAGATACGACCTGTGAACATGGGTGTCGCTGGAAGGGTTCAGGGTGTGTGGACCATACTGGGTGACACCTCAGAAAGGGGGTGACACCTGGTCAGGCTCTTTGCCTGCTGCGGGGTGGTAGTGATGCTTTTGCCACCTGGCCGTCCCTTCTGGGTCTAATGGGACTGCTGGTTGGCTGGGAAAGAGAGATGCCAGTGGCTAAGAGAACCAGGGCCAGGGAGAGGCCTAAAAGGGGCAGGCACTGGTGGTTGTGGTGAGTTTGCAACCATACTGCTGATGCCTGCCCCTTCTTCTCTGCTGCCATGGCTCTCTTGGCTGAGGGAACCAAGGCTGAGAAGAAGGGGCTGGCACCCTTCCATTCCGACCTCTCTGCAGCCATTGCTCTCTCGTCTGAGAGAGCCAAGGCAGTGGAAAAGTCCAAATGAGAACCCCCTTCCCATCCACTCCCACTGCCTTGCTTGCCTTGCCGCCTTCCCACCCCACAGCAGCCCTTCCCGGAACTGGCCAGGTGGCAACCATGGGGCAGGTGAGTGAGGCAGTGGGAGCAGAAGAAAGGAAGGAGAGGGAGTCTGCCACTGCCCCCCCAGCAGGCCTTTCGAGGCACTTGCACCAGGTGACACCAACCCTAGTGATGCCACTATTTGTGAAGGCTTCAGAGACCTCTTCAGACACACATACAAAAGAACAGAGGTCTCAGAAGGAGGAGGAGGAGCCTGGCTCTCATGCCTTTGCTCATTTTCAATTAGAACCTCTGCTGCTCTTTTAGCCTCAGCAAGTGATTATGCGGAGTCTATGGTGGAGAAAAGACACTACAGTTTAGGATTTGGTTACAGCTGAATATCCTCCCTCCTTGATCCATGGACAGATTTCCTAGTCTCTGCTCTTTGGGTGAATGGGAGTATAAAGAATACTCACACATTTTCTTTTCTTTCGTATGAGAAAAAAAAATCGCCTGCCTGCCTCTAAATGTTTGCATTTTGGGACTTTTTAAAAATTAATTTATGCATATATATATATATTCACAGAAAATAAATGTCTTTTTGCAACATACATACATACATTTCTTCCCAAAGGTTTTTTTTAAACAAATGGATAATAATTTTTAGGACTTCTCCTTCTCCTCCTCCTTCTTCTCTTCTTCTGGACAAAAAAGTTCTAAAATGGGAGAATTCATTGAATAATGCATAAACCCTCTTGTTACTGGGCAGAAAACCTTTGAAATTCTTCATTTTTGGATGTGAATAAAAGAAAATTACTGATAAATGTCTGGAAGGTGTCCCTCTGCTAAACTTTTTCAGAAGGAAGGGAGACTAGCTCTTGCTTGTTGGATCATTTACTGGCACTTGATACTTTTGGTAGAGAATGAACAGTTGGTAGTAGTCAGTGGCATGGGAATACCATCATCTCTACAGATCATTGCAGTCAGCCCTCAGCATCCATGGATTATTTATCCATGGATTCAACCATGGATGTCTTGAAAAATCTCTCTCTTTCTCTTTTCCAAACAGCAAAGCTTGATTTTGCCAGTTTATATAAGGGACACTATTTTACTGTCCCAATGGATTTAACTGGACTTGAGCATCCACGGGTTTTGTATCCCTGGGGGATCCTGGAACCTAACGCCAGTGGATACAAGGACCTACTGTACTTTGAAACATACAAGCCTGTGTGCTTCAGGATTAGGCCTTTATTGTGTTTTTATTACCCTGCTTAACTCACAGAATTTTCCAGTGGATTCTTCTAGAATTTGAACTTCCTGATAAAATAGACTGGAGAAAAATGCAAATCATGGTCTAGACCAGGGGTAGGCAATCTTTTCTGCAAACAGAGGTTGGTGTCACCCAGTGGAGTACTTCATGGTGTCATCCCCACATTGACCTCCTCCCATACCACACCATACAGAATCCTTAATAATGTTTTTTGTACTAATATTACTCATAAATTATAATTCCCATATATCACTGAATGTAATGGCAATAGTTGTGACATAAACAACTAGCAAAATTAAAATTGTACCTTTAAATTACAATATCATACTTACAGCCTAAATGTATTTACATGTACATTGTTTCATGTGGTTACAGTGAAAATTTGGTATGATGTGATGTTTTTAAAGAAAATTTAAAAAGAATAAAAAAATACATTTATGTTTAAATTAAAATGTAATTTTTTAAAAAAAAAAAACCTGGGGCCTCTCCTTTCTCTTCCTATTGAGCCTTTAATCATTCACATCACTTTTTCAGCTTTTTAAAAGGACACAGGTGAATGCTACAGCCCATTTCTGTCCAAAGGCAGATGTTTGGGGGGCAGTGGAGTCACCCCCTTAGGGTGTCACCTGGTGCGATCCACATACCTCGCATCCCCATAGTGATGCCCCTGGTCAAAGCTATAGGTTCCCAGACAGTGAAGACAAAATCTGCCTCCATGAAAGAGATGACTCTAAATCAATGTGAAGATGACATCTCACCCCAGCCCAAGTAGTCAAAATAAGTTCTAATATATTTCCAGTTTGCCAGGGTGTGTGCAGTTCTATGGGCTATTATCTTCACATTTGATCTGAGTACCCATTTATGCACTGTTTTTGGTCTCAGTTTGTACAAGAACTTTCCCACTTAACCAATCAGAACATTACAAGTTGTGGCTCATTACTTCTCTTATCACTGTTGCTTGGAAAAAGTAAAGGCTAACAACATATACATATTATTGCATTCATGCTCTTGGCAGCTAGGCAGAAATTGCAGGCTCTTGCAGACTCACTCAACAAACCCGAACAACCACACCTGGATTAAAGGGTTTGGAGTACATTGTTAACTGAAAGCTTAGGTCAAGAGTCACATGCAATACTGGCAACTGAACCTCAAGGCAAATTTATTGAAAAATGGGTTGTCTTGATTAATTGCATTCGCTGCACAGACTTCTCTTCCAAACCTCCAAAAACCCAATAGTCATTTCTGGAGGGATGTGATGAATTGGCTTCAACTGCTCTGGATGGAGGACAAGATTTAAATATGACTGACTGTCTCTAGACATCCTGACTCTGCAGAGTTGGAAAGGTGAGGATAAACAGCACATGACTCCATTTGTTAGTTGTTTAATATAAGGTCTTTCTTTTTGGGAAGAGAGGAGCTGGGCAAGCCTGAGTAGAGCTAGGAAACCACAGCTCAGGGAATGTTACAAGGGGTGGGGCTGTGAGAGAAAGAATATAAAACTATGAGATTGCCTGTCAAATGATTAGACAATAGAGAAACAATAAAGGCTGGGAATAGATAGGGATAGTAAGTGAAAGAAGGAATTTTGGTTTGATGGGATTGAGGGTGTGGAGAGAGTGCAGGGAGAAGCGTTATTTTGCTTTAAGTAAGAGTGTATAGAGTATAGAGTACTAGATATTTAACCTATGTGTTATACATTTTGTTACTTTCTATGTCTCTGTCTGGATATATTTTCATTCAATTAATGAGGGCCATGCATTACCACACAGAACCAACTGATCAACACAGCCACTTGTCCAGTACAATGGTTGTCTTTAGGTTCAAGTACCAGATCAAGGGAGGGATCTTAAGGGTAAAAGGACCAGGTGAGTGATAGGAGAAGAGTTGAAACTACAGGACCAACTTGGAGGGGTGATCTGCCACAATTTCCCATCCCTCCATGGTATCCAGACATCATCATCTTCAGTTTGTAATCCACAAATTTCCCCTCGCCTATCTTTATTCTTCCTCTCTGCGTGTATGTGCCTTCAAATCATCTGTTGACTTGTGGCGATCCCATTAATTTTGTAGAGTTTTCTTACACAAAGAATACTCAGAGGTGGTTTTTCCAATTCCTTCCTCTGAAGTACAGCCTACAGCTCCTTGTATTCTCATCAAAGTACCGACTCATGCAGACCATGCTTAGCTTCCAAGATCAGAAAGGATTTGGTGCCTTTACGGTATTTAGTACCCATCCCCTCCCGCCCCCCAAAAAACATCAGGGAGGAAGAGAGAATAGCAATGCAATGCCTTTTGGTTGATAGCAATAAGAGTTTTCTCTTTGGAAAATACTCTTCTTCTATTGCACAGTATCAGTGAAGAAAGTTGGAATGGTCAGCATGTAGGAGCAAATAGAAAAGACATGTGAAAGAAATTCCTTGTGACCTGAGCTTTAAGATTATCAGTGGCAACTTTTCTTCCTTCTCTTCCTCCCACTTTTTTTGGTGGTTTCTGGCTATCTTAGTACTATCCTGGTAAAGAGCACGATGGGGGCTGCACAGACAAGGCCCGGCCTGGGAGCAGAGCGGAGGTGTAGAGACTGCATGCTGGCCGCCCCGACTCCACCCCATGTCGTCCTCACACCGTGAGTGCCACCGCATGGCGGGAGGTGTCAGAGTGCTCCATTGGCACAGTGTTCACACATACTGTGCCAAAGGAGCACTGAAAAATCGCCACCACCTCAGCAAGGGTGGCTTTTTGCCACTCTAAAAGGGAGTGGCATTTGACAGCTCTTTTTAGAGAGGCAAACCTCCGGATTGGGGCCATGGCATGTGGTTGCTGTGGCCCTGATCTGGCAAGGAAAAGGGCAGCGGGACACCACCCTTTAGGGGCTGTCTGTTGAGCCCCTATGTCTAGTGTTTCCTTTTTCCTGCATAAGGTCCAGGAATGCGATCAGATTGTAAGAAGCACAGCTTTAATTTGCAACACATAATACTTAGCACTTGAATTTCCAGTATTTACAGCCAGGAATTAAGAGAACATTTTATATTTGCATTTCCAGCAATTTCCAACATGGGTTGCATTGCTGTGGTGGCTTGATTCAGTTATGTTGGTTGTTCCTTTCTTCCCACACTTAGTTCTCCTCATTCTTTGTGTCTTGTATACACAAATAAGGGTTATGGGATTGCCCTTTTGTCTCTTGTGAGTACAGGAAAGGCTTTTATGGAATACTGTGTTTACTTTGTGCTCTGAAAATGGTTAAGCGTGGGCTTCTCAGCTGATCGGCTGATGTCGCATAATGGAAGGGTCTCTCTGGAACAAAAAGGGAAGAAAGAGGTACTGTAGGTATTGTAGGATTTTAGGGTCACATTAATTGGGATACTATTCACACAATTAACAACTGCATTAATGTTTTGTTTTAAAAAGAAAATAGCAATGTTGGGGCTCCAGTCCTGATTTGAAACTTGGTCTTGGAGTTTTTTCAGAGAAGTGAGGCTTTTACTTTTCTTCATCCAACTCTGTGATCTTTGTCTGGGTTACAATGACATACTTTTTATGTCTTAAAACTCCTTGTTATCCTTGAAGATAAATAAATTAGGATTGGGGGCTGGAATATGATTTGGACCTACAAATTACCTCCCTGCATGTTGAAAACTGGCATACCAGAAGCACCCTGGCTAAGCAAAATATCTCCTTGGTGTGCTGGGTTTTTTTTAGTTGCAAGGAAGTTTAAACATGTCAGATGTCGCAACATGCAAATACACTTGGCATATATAGGATAAAGCCCCAGTCCCATGGAGAGCCAAAGCAGGTACTACTTTATTGTTTTCCTGATTTACTAGAATAAGGACTGGGGTCCATTTGCATCAGAACATTTATGTGTGGAGAGGGAACTTTATCACTTTATCTCTTCCCCATTGACTCAGTTATGGGTATAGCTACTGGGGATGGGACTGGAAATAAGGTCAACATCCCCCCTGCCCCAAATAAGAATTATGCCCTGATTAAATTTTCCTGGAGTCCTCATATTTCTAGCATTGCAGTAACTTAAAATTTAAGTTGAGTGTTTATAAATACAATGTAGGAATCCAAAGAAAAGGGTCAGATAAAGTTAGTAAGAGAATGAGAATACAACAAATGTAAGAGTTCTGGGTATGAAAGATTTTCAATATTTTAATCTCTGTGTTGTTAGAAATTTGGACAAGGAAAATTTCATTTATGGATGGACAGAATTCCTATTTTGGGAGCAGTACTGTCACACCCCCCCCCCATGCCTGCACCTCTGTTCTCTATCAGTGGTGTCACTAGGGAGCTTATTTCACAGTTAATTAAATTGTCTTACTTGATCCGGTTTAAATTTTAAATCAGGCTGCATCCAGAGCCTATCACAAGGATTTAGCTTTCAAAATTGCTGCCCAGGTCCATCCCGGGCCCATCCCTGATCCCAGGGCCACTCCGGCAGCCATATTCCCAAGCCAGACAACTCCCGGCTTTGAAAAAAGCCATGCTGAGCACCCCTGGGAGTGAGAATGGACCTGGGATGGACCGGGGTGGTGATTTCAGCAGCTAAATCCTTGTAATAGGCTCCAGATGCAGCCCGATTTAAAATTTAAGCTGGATCAGGTAAGGCGATTTAATTGTGTGATAAGCTTCTAGGTTTGTCATTACCCAGTGCGGTAACTCATGGTGTCACAGCCCCCATTGACTTCTTCCCATACCACACCATAGCGAATCCTTAGTAATGTTTTTTTTTTTTTGGTACTCATGTGACTCAATCATAATTGCTTTATATCTCTGAATGTAATTGCAATAGCTATGACATAAACTAGCAAAATTAAAATTATACTGTTATCATATGCACAGCCTAAATGAATTTACAGATACATTGTTTCATGTGGTTGAAATGAAAATTTGGCAAAATGTGATTTTTTTTTTATAACAGAATAATTTTTATTTTTATTTTTTAAAAAATTAAAACTGGGGCTTTTCCTATCTCCTCCCACTAAGCCTCACCCAACTCACACCATCTGTTCAGCATTTTAAAGGGACACAGGCCTGTATCTGCCCAAAGGCTGATGTCTGAGGAGCAATAGTGTTACCCCACCGTAGGGTGTCACTTGGTGTGGTATGCACCTTCTACACCCCCTTACTGATGCTACTGTTTCCAATCTATATAAGGGCTAATGCGCCTGCCATTTTCGTTGCAAAATAGTGGCCTGATAAACTAATGAATAAATATTTTGAAAAAGAAATTGCAAGCATGGTAGGACAAATCCAGATTTGTCCATAACAGGTTGGAAAAGGGTTAGAGCCTCCCTATTGCCCAGGGCAGGATTCCATTCATAGAGGCTGTGGCTGTATTTCTTCTAAAGTAAAAGGGGGGAAGGCTCTCCTCATAGCTGCTGGTTATGTAATCACCCTGCAGCTGCTCCTCTCCAAGCACATGAAGTTCCTGAGGATTCACAGGCAATGGGGGCTTTTCTCTAAAACTCTAGAGAAAACAAAATAGCCTCTTATCCCACATTTGCCTGGAAACTCTGGAGCAGACATGGCCATGTGGCTGGAAATATGCTGCACGATAGGTTATATGATCATCACATTATCATTGTGATCTTCAGGTTGCTCCAGTCTCACCACGGTGAGTGTGGCATTATCGTCGTCACAACGGACCATGAAACTGCTGCAGCTGGATTTTCCTGCCAGTGTAGACAAGACCCTTTCCCCTCAGTATTGTAGACTTGCTGGGCCTTTGTCTTTTAAGGGCCTTCTTTGGTCACCTTTGTCTTCAAAAATGAATTAAGTGGTATGTTTTTCAGTCTCCCCAAAGAGGCTAGCCTGAGTGACTTATACCTTCTGGGATGGCTTAAGGCTAATTTTCCAGGCACTTAAAAATTGCTGTGTCAGCAGATTGAACAAAAAAAACAACAAAAAACAAAACAAAAACAAACCAGCAAATTTTTTTAACAAAGTCTGGAAACCATTTATTAATTATATTAGAAATAGATGGGGTGAATTATTGGTCTAGATTAACTTATATATGGATATTTATTAAAGGAACTCTAGTAGATTAAGGTATTATATATTATATATAAGCTAATGGGAACATTAAATGATGAAGATTATGTATATGTAGGTAATTATGAAATATTGGAAGTAACATACTTTGTGAATAGAAGTAAAAAAGCAAAGGAAATATAGGATACTATTAGTATCAACTCACTTAATAAGAGAAAAATATAATTGATATAAATTAAAAAATCAGTAGAATTATAGGAAGCTAATTTTAGTATATGTTTGTAAATGTCATTGTGATGTGTTTGTATTGTGTTTTTATGTGGTTATGTCTTTTTTATGGAATTTAATAACATTTATTTATTAAAAAATAAAAAAATGCTGTGTCAGATCTGACTTTGTTCTTTCTGCTGTCTCCTCTCCTGTAGTTCCATTTTTTCATTTAACTTTTGTTGGTCAACATATATTGCTTTATATCTAAAAGTCTAGTAGTGAGTGAGCATAAGAGAACAGAATATTTGCTGCACTGGGGTTGTTACTGTGGAAATTCATTTTGTTTGTTCTTTGTATTGTCAGAGGGTTTTTTTTAATTTCAATGGGCTTTCAATGTTGTAATGTCTAGCTTTATTGACATATCTTTAAGAACAGGAGGCAGTACAGGAATTGATCAAATAAATAATTAAGATATGAAAATTTATTGCTGCTAGTTTTACCACATACTATCTTGTACCCTTGTCTTTCTTTTGGGTTTGTCTTTTAGTGTTGCTTGTATTATGTGTTCTTTCTTGTTGCTTTCAGAAATGGATTGTTACTAGTACTTGTTTTTAAAAATGGATTATGAAATATTTACATTAAATATTCCTCTGGATACTTTTAGGGAGTACATGTATTTTGCTTGCTCTTAGCTATAGCAAAGGGCAGCATATCTTATATCCAAATAAACATTTACAGAAGATTGTATATATTCAACATTATGTTGCCAACACACATGCACACACACATAAAGAGTGGGAGTGTCAAAGGTAAGGCTGATGTTTGTGGATGGGATGGATCTTTCCCCTTCTCCATTGCAACTCTTGCCACGTGAATAAGGCTGGTGTTAATATCTTAATTATAACATCAGATCTTGCCATCATTTCCCTGCTAACAATATGAACATTTACAAATTACCATATATCCCAATATATTGCACTTCTACTTTTGTTAAATTGTATTCCTGATTAATCAAGGAATCTAGCAAGATAAGACAGGCAATAAAACATTATTCTGGCTAATGATGATGCAAAGATTGCCCAGTTATACTGTTTATTGAGTTTACTCTGTGCAGTGCAAGAATAAAATATGATGGTCCCATTTGGCAAAACCAAACCAAATGTAGATAATGAGCCCCTTTTCTTCTTGAGGAGAAGAGGAAGCTACTGACCCCCCACCCACATGTTTGCTTCATTTAGTGTGTTCAAGACCACCATTTCTTAACCTGTTCCCCCTTCCCCTCCTGATTCTTGTTCGGCTTCTAACCTGTAGACATCCCAGTCACTTGGCCAATGGGCAGGATTTTGGGGAACCATACAGTTGGCCCTCCATATTCACAGATTCTTTATTCATGGATTCAAGCATCCACAGCTTGAAAATATTTTAAGGATATATAAATTCCAAAGAGCAAACCTTAAATTTGCCATTGTATATAAGGGACACCATTGTACTATCCATTCTATTTAATAGGTCTTGAACATCCACAGACTTTGGTATCCACAAGGGCCCACTGTACTCCAATGTCATTGTGGGAACCAGAATTGACAAACACTGTTCTAGACCAAGTTGGTATTCTGTGAATGCATTGGACTACACCTCCCAGAGTTCTTGGCAACTGGCACTTTTGGCTCAGGCTGATGGGAGTCCAAAACACTGGAGAGCATTCCATTGTTCAAAGGCTATTCTTGACTATCTCCCAGAGCATTTTGGGTATATGTTTTGAAGGAAGGAAGTACAACATCAAGGCATTTCCTGTCCACAGAATGACAAATTTGATTAAACTGAAATAGGGCTTATTGCAGTTGTTAATTTTGATTGTCATGTTTTGTGAATTAAGTACAAGCCCTTAGTTTTAATTCACAAAGTAGACAGTTTCAAGATAGGGAAGAACTGTCATCATCACACACTTTTTCCTTTAAAGCTGAAAAAGTCCCCCTAACTTTTATTTTCAGTTTGATATATCTGTGCCTACCCTCTCAACGTATTAAATGCATGTGCAATACCTTTGTTGCCATCCTATCCCAAAAAAGGTTGGGTATATCCCTTTAGGTTGTTTTCATTGTGTGTTTTGTACAGTGCTGTGGTGCCAAGTTAAAAATATAATGTCTTCAGTGCAATTTAGGTTGGTGATGGTGACTAAGATAAGAACAGTTGACTCTGGTTTCCTGAGTAACCTTGAAAACACTTTGTTTTACTAGGAAGTGGAATATTAACCCTTGGCTATTATCCAGAAATGAGTCCTTAAAAGACCTGTATTTTCATTTACTTGCATATGGATGTTTGCAATCTGGTAAGCATTAATGTTGCTTGATAAATTTAAACTGACAAGACAATTTTCAGCCATACTTTTGTTGCCAGCTGCATTTTCACTTTCAGTCTTTAAAATGATTAAAGTTTAGCATTATGGATATGCTCCCCATCCCTGGATAAAGCTGTACAACATATTATAGGGACATTATAGCTTAAATTTTTATTCTTCCCAGTGCATTCGTAAACCTGATTCCACAAATGCTTAACTTTTGGATCATTACTATTTCCCACTTTTTATAGTTTTCAGATGTTTATCCTTAGACATAAAGGCAGAATTTAAGCAATTCAGTGTGTGTATATATGCCTTCAGTATTGAACTGTAAAAAGCTAGGTTATCATATTTAGGCAAACTGTATACATATAGTACAGATAATTTATTTAGGTCAAGCTAATGAGGAAATAGAAATAGTAAAAGAGTTCTCATATCTGGGATCAAACATTGATCAGAATGGGGACTGCAGCCAGGAAATCAGGAGAAGATTAAGAATGGGGAGGGTGGCTATGAAAGAACAAGAGAAGATCCTAAAATGTAAAGCAGGGACTGGCAACCTACAGCCCGGGGGCCGGTTAAGGCCCTGGGCCCCAGACTTACTGGCCCAGGCTGAAGGTTGCCGCCACTGTTCACCGCCGCGTGCCGCCGCCGCCGCTCACCGCCGTCAGAACGCATTTTCGGCCGCGCTTGCTGCGGCCACCATTTTGGAAGTCAAAATGGCAGCCGCGACACGTTTGCGCATGCGCAGTACTCTTGCGCATGCGCAAACGTGTCGTGGTCGCGATTTTGACTTCCAAAATGGCGGCCACGACATGTGCCATGGCGGCTGCGGCCGCGGTGGCAGTGTGCGCGGGGGGGTCGCGCGCAGAGGAGGAGGGTGCGCGCGCGCCGCCATTCCCCCCCCCTGTCCCAGCCGAGACCTGGGCAACGGGAGACCAGCCCAGGTCTCAAAAAGGTTGCCTGTCCCTGATGTAAAGACATACAACTCAGCACAAAAGTCACAATCATACAAGCCATTGTATTCCCTATTACCATGTATGGATGTGAGAGCTGGGCAGTCAAGAAAGAAGATAGGAAGAAAATCAATGCATTTGAGATAATGTGGTGCTGGAGAAGAGTGCTGAGGATCCCATGGACAGCCAAAAGGACAAACAAATGGGTCCTTGAGCAGATCAAGCCAGAGGTGACAAGATTTAGATTGTCGTACTTTGGACACATCATGAGAAAAGAGAATAATGTTAGGAAAGGTGGAGGAAAGTAGAAAGAGAGGAAGGCCACATGCTAAATGGATGGACTTTATTAAAGAGACCACAAATATGAGTTTGCAGGAGCTGGGCAGAGCAGTAGAGGACAGGGGGGCTGGAGATGTCTCATCCATAGGTTCGCCATGGGTCATGATTGACGTGAAGGCAGTTAACAAGCAAAGAAAAATATTTATACATTTAATCTCTTTAAAATTTGCAGGGGAAATTATGCTTTATTGTTGTTGTGCTTTCACGTAGTTTTAAATTTATGGCAACCCTAAGGGAAACCTATGATGGGATCGTCTTGGCAAAAGTTCTTCGGAGGAGGTTGACCTTTGTCTCCTGTGAGGATGAGTGAGTGTGACTGCCTAGGGTCACCCAGTGGTTTTTCAAGGCCAAGAAGGGATTTAAAACTTGGTCTCCCTGAGTCCTAGTCCCACGCTCAACTACTACACTACACTGGCTCAGAAATGATATTTTCCTCAACGCTTTACTTGGTTTAAATAGTTGAGTTTAATGTGTAACTCAGAGGTTCTAATATCAAACTATGCATACATTATTTACTATAGATATATACGTGAATCTTGTTATATATAAATATATATTTGTGACATATTGTGATATAAATATACACTCCTGATATATTTATGACACACAATTATGATACACCAATTTGAGAAGAGAAGGAGAACCATGCTAGCTGCCAGGAAGCTTAAGAGAGGAAGAAATTGCAGTTTTTTCTCTTGGGCCTCTGCTTCACCAGTGGGACTGCCTGCTCTTTGCTCTAAAGCCCTGACTGAGCAGCTACTTCCATTCAGCTCACCTGGCTTGCCTGTCTGGACTAGGATTCTTATGGGGCTTCAGCCCTTTCATAAGAGAGGGAAGACCACAGCAGCCACTAGGAAGCTGTAGAGAGGTATCCTTCTTGGGTGTCTTGCTGGGATGGGACATAAGGGATGGCTGCTGTGGTCTTCCCTTTCTTATGAAAGGGCTGAAGCCCCATAAGAATCCTAATTCAGACAGGCAAGCCAGACGAGCTAAATGGAAGTAACTGTTTTACTGTCAATCCATTCTTTCCTGGCAGGGCCAGACTTCAAGGGGATGCTGGGATATTCCTGTTTGTCACCTGGCTGCTAAGTGTAGAGTCTCTATTTTGTCCTCCGAGTCTCCCATTAAATTGGTGGGAGAAATGGTCCAGTGGTTTGGGGTTTGGTGCCACTACTATGCTGATGACATCCAACTCTATTTTTCCTTTCCACCAAAGTCCAAGGAATCTGTTTTGTCTTGCAAAAGTAATGGGCTGGATGAGGGCAAACAAATTGAAGCTAACTGCAGACAAGACAGAGGTACTCCTGATCAGTTGAAAGCCAGATCAGGGAATAGGGATTCAGCCTGCGCTGGATGGTGTTAACACCCTCTGAAGACACAATTTTGCAGTTTGGGTGTATTCCTGGACTTAGCCTTGAACTTGAAGGACCAGGTTTATGTGGTGTCCAACACTGCTTGTATACACTTAAAGCTAATGCACTAATTGTGCCTTTCCTGGAGATGTGTGATCTGGCCTTAGTGACACATGCTACAGTTACATCCTATTTGGTTTACACACTCTGTGTGGGGCTGCCTTTGAAGAGTCTTTGGAAACTTCAGTTGGTACACAGGCCTGCATCTGAAGTGTTAAGTGAGGGTGGTTACACGGACCACACTACTCCCTACTCCAGTAGTAGATCCACTGACTGCCAGTCTCTTTCTAGGCACAATTCAAAGTACTGGTTGTTGTTGTTGTTGTTATATTATGATGATGGTGATGTTATTTATATCATGCCTTCCTCCCAGTACAGGGACTCAAGGCTGCTAACAAATTAAAACAGTCTAAGTTAAAATAGTATAAGACATTAACAATACAAAGTTTAAAAAACAAACAATTCAAACAATTCATGACATTAAAATTTAAAAATTAAAACTTTAAAACAAAAGCACAAAGCATGAAATGGTTGTGCAGGGTGGAGCTTTACAGTAAGTCAGTGGGAGGGTATATAGCTGGAAAACTCCTGGCTTCAAAAAAGATGCACCGAGTGGCCCTGGGAGTGGGGATAGACCTGGGCTGCACCTGGGCTGCAATTTTGGC
>CM034701.1:191703934-191717905 GCA_020142125.1 Phrynosoma platyrhinos | reverse complement strand
GCGGCGGCGGCGGCCAGTGAGCGGGGGCCCCCGGGCCGGAACCGGCCTGCGGGCCGTAGGTTGCCGACCCCTGCTCTAGTCTGACCCCTTACAAAGCTACTTCATTTCCCCTTCAATATTTCAAGGGAAGAAACTGGCAAAACCACCTCTGAGTACTCCTTGCCTAAGAAAACCCTATCAAATTAATGGGGTCATTGTAAATCAGTAGGTGACATGAAGGTTGAGTATCCCTTATCTGGAATTTTGAGTTCAAAAATAGTCCAAAATCCAAAGTTTTCTACATGAGTGGCTGAGATAGTAACACATGTGCTTGCTGATGATTCAGTGTACACAAACTTTGTTTCATGCAAAAAAATATTTTAAAATACCCTGTGTAAATTTACCTTCAGGCTATATGCATAAGGTGTATATGAGACACAAATGAATTTCATGTTTAGACTTAGGTCCCATCCCTAAGATATCTCATTATATGTATGCAAATATTCCAAAAAACCCCCAAAAAACAACAACCCAAAATCCAAAATAATTCTGTTCCCAAGCATTTTGCATAAGCAAGACTCAACTTGTACACACACACACACACACACACACACACACACACACATTCAATAAATAAATAAAATTATTTATCATGAGAAAAGCATGTTATCTTGACATGGGGATAAATTATCGATGAGAGCCACAAATATGAGTGGAAGAAGTACAAATCTCTTACCTTTTCTTTTGCTGCTTCTGGAGAGCGTTCAGTCTACTTTTCTCATGTTGATGAGTGCTGAACCAAGGCAGGCATCTTTTGGAAACAGCATTCAAAATTCCTGCTCTGCACTCATGGCTTTCTTGGTAATTTGCCAAAAGATCACAGTATATTTGGTTCTGCACATTTCTGTCTCTAGGAACATTTTTGTATAGCATAGGTTGAAATGTCTGGCCAGTAAGCCATTTTAATCCCTGTTGAAGGCCAGCAAATCTACTCATATAAAAGTGAATTTATTTTTACCTGCAGAAGAAAATTCCCTACATGATATTCAGCCCAATTCTCAGAAGTAAAGCTGCAAAAAAATTATGACACTAGCAGGATAAAGAACTTCACTAGCACCCTTGTGTTGGTTTTAACCATTGCACAAGCAGTAAGGCAAGGTAAGGAGAGCTAGCATGGTGTAGTGGTTTGAGCATTGGACAGTGGCTCTGGAGACCAGGGTTCGAATCCTGGCTCGGCCATGTAAAACCCCACTGGGTGACCTTGGGTAACTCACACTCTCTCAGACTCAGGATGGCAAAGGAAAACCTCCTCTGAAGAAACTTGTCAAGAAAATCCCATGATAGGTTTGCCATAAGTTGGAAAAATGACTTGAAGGCACACAACAACAACATAAAGTACAGCATACAATAGGCAGCCCACATTGCAATCATCATCATCATCATCATCTTATATCTCACCTTTCTCCTATTATAGAGACTCAAGGATGTGAATAGGGACTCAAGGCGATTGCACAACTAGTTGCTTATTGGAAAACTGTACTGGATCACTCTCATGCAGTATATTTAAACTTATTTACATTAGCACAGTGGAACTTGGACTTATGTAATTGTATAATTGGATTCAGAACCAAATAACTGAACAGTTATATTCACCCTGTCATGACAATCTGCTGTCTGAGGCAGCTTTTTCAATGTCATTCAAAAATGGCAGAGACAACTCTGCTGGCTAAAATTGAAGGTTATACATTGTTCCTGCCACCTTGAGCAACAAGGGCTGCATCTGCACTGCAGAATTAATGGAGGTTGACACTGGTTTAACTGCCATGGCTATGGAATTCTGGGATGTGTAATTTTGTTAAATATTTAACCACCTATGTCAGAGAGGTTTGGTGCCACACCAAACTGCAAATCCCAGGATTCCATAGCATTGAGCCATGACAGTTGAAGCAGTGCCAGACTGCACTAATTCTGCAGTGCAGATGGAGCCTAGGTTGCCTTCATCCAAGTCATTTCTGCTATATGTGTATGTCTCCTTGAGCACATGCCATTTGATCCCCAGAGCCTCACAGGATCAATTTGACTCAGAGAGCTTTCAGGCGCTCTTCTCTCAGTCTGTTGTAATATGAGCATGGGGTCACTGCTTCTTGGGAAAACCCTGTTCTAATAATCTGGGCCACTTTGAGAGCCGTTGCTTTTGGGTGCCAAGAAAGTGGGAAACAAAGAATCACCCCTGTCGCATTCCTCCTTCCCGTTAACCCTAATTCATATAGCTGTTTAAATTATTTGTTTTACCCATTCCTTTTGCCTTATGAAGTGTGTATTCTTCCACAGCAACTCTGTTCATGAATCTTGGGGCTTAAGATCAACATTATGCCCACACTCTAGATCAGGGGTAGGCAACCTTTTTGAGCCGGGGGCCGAGTTGCTGTCCCTCAGACAATTGGGGGGGCCGAAGCACCAAAAATAAATAAATAAATTAAAATTAAAATTAAAATAAAAAAATTAAAAATTTTAAAAATATGCATGCACACTCTCTCAGCCCCAGAAAAGCCATGGCAAAACCCCTGTGGAGATTTTGCCAAGAAAAACCCCAAGAACAAGTAATAACAACAATAATCAATATCATCATGGCGGGCGGCGGTGGCAGGACCAGCCTGGGGCTGGTCCAAAGGCCTTGGGGGGCCGTATCCGGCCCCCTGGGCCTTAGGTTACCAAGATTATGCTCTAGATTATGGCTGTAGGGTCCACCCCATCCAGTGATCTATTTACAGTCACCACTGTGAGAAGAGACAGAGTTGGCAAGAAGCAGCCTTCAACTACAAAGAACGACCCCGGCATAGAAACGGCATGATTCACTGACCCAAATATAAATAAGACAAACAGGGCTGTGTTTGAAGAGGACATGTTTTCGTCACACACTGCTAAGTTTTCTTTCAAATATATTTGACACCTGAAGGTAGAATAATGCTGCACTTCATTCATGGAGAAATGTTAGTTGTCATTTGGTAACTTGTACTGAATTTTCAGTATACGTAGAACTTCATAATTTTGTATTTATCCTTAATAAGAATCCCTTGAGGCAGGTTAGTCAGTGTTTTGAGTTGAGGGGAGATACAAGATGAAGCAAAGTATTCCTGGGTCAGTTCAGTTCATAGGTGAACTGGTAGGCTAGTAGCTAGGTCTTCCCTGTAAAATATTACGATTTGTTGTACTGCTCTGTTTTATCTCCAAGGAGCTGGGGAAAAAACCCTATATTCTCCTTTATCACCAACATTTTTTTATCCTTATTGCAAGTCTTTGAATTAGTGACTGGCCCAGACTTACACAGTGCACTTCATAACTAGATAGGGATTTGAAATTGGGATCCAAAACACACTGCAGAATTAACCCAGTTTGAGACCACTTTAACTTCCCTGGCTCAATGCTAGGGAATTCTGGGAACTGTAGTTTTGTGAGACACTTAACCTTCTCTGTCAGAGAGCTCTGGTACTACAATAAACTACCATTCCCAGGATTTTCTGGCACTGAGCCAGGGCAATTAAAGCCATCTCAAAGTGGATTATTTATTCAGGATGTTTTGGACCTGGTTTCCTAGCATTTACATAGCAATAGCATTTACATTTCTGTACCACTTAATAGTGAACTCAGCACTCTCTAAGCGGTTTGCAACCTGGAAGCCACTTTCCTAGTTGCTGATCTTAAATTCTAGCTATTATAGCACACTCTTTGTAAAAGTAGTCCTTTGGCCCCATAACCCCTAACCAAATGACAATTCTAATATATGTATGTATGTATTGGGGGAATGGAATTACACCCATCTATCTATCCATGTGTAGAACCTCTTATCTATAATGTATATTTTTAGAGTGGCAGAAGTTTTATTTCTATGTAGTTTGTTCATAGAGCTCTGTGAAGAATGTATCAGTGTTGTGTTGTAATGGGAGCAGGGAGCATGAACCTTTTCCCTTATTGCCCAGGCTACCAAGCATTAACATTGGTGGAGGATTATTTTCTCATCTAAACCTAGATGAATATGGATTTAATGGTAATTTTTTCACAAACAGATTAGTCTTTTATTGTGTAGTCCAGGATGGCATCCTCATAGGTAAAGTTAATGATCAAGAGATAGGATATTCTTACTTCTATCTGACTAAGGATGTTATCACTTCGAGGCTAGAAAGTGGAATTTCAACAGGATAAAAGTGCCTTTTGTTAATACTTATCACACAACATCATGTCTGTCCTGTTGTTGCTTTACATTCAATCAGGTCCTGGAGTGCTTGTTTTCATTGACAAATAAAACCCATCAATGACTCCCAGATAGTGTGTAGAGCCAGCGTGGTGTAGCAGTTTGAATATTGAATTGCAAATCCTTGTTGAGCCATGAAACCCATTGGGTGACTCCGGGCAAGTCACACTGTCTCAGCCTCAGAGGAAGGCAATGGCAAACCTCCTCTGAACAAAACTTGCCAAGGAAACCTATCTGTGATAGGGTCGCCATAAGTAAAAAAATGACTTGAAGGCACACAATAGTAACAATGGGCCTTTACAGACTACCAGAAATAATGCAGAGAGTCATGGGGAATTGTATTTTTGCTGGGACATTGAGCCTTCTCTGGTACCACAATAAACTATAGTTCCCATGATTCCTTAGCACTGAGCCAGGACAGTTAAAGTGGCCTCAAGCTGCATTATTTCTGGCAATCTGTAAAGGTCCCATGAATCATAGAATCATAGAATCCTAGAGTTGGAAGAGACCACAAGGGCCATCCAGTCCAACCCCCTGCCATGCAGGAACTCCCAGTTAAAGCATCCCTGACAGATGGCCATCCAGCCTCTGCTTAAAGACCTCTAAATAAGGAGACTCCACCACTCTCCGAGGGAGTGTGCTCCACTGTCGGACAGCCCTTACTGTCAGGAAGTTCCTCCTAATGTTGAGGTGGAATCTCTTTTCCTGGAGCTTGCAACCATTGTTTCGGGTCCTAGTCTCTGGAGCAGCAGAAAACAACCTTGCTTCATTCTCTAAATTTGCTTCATTCTCTAAATTTTAAATACCGTATTTTCCGGCGTATAAGACGACCCACGTATAAGACGACCCCCCCATTTTCCCAGTCAAAATATAGAGTTTTAGCACCTCTATCCTCATTATCCTTATATCCGGCATATAAGACGACCCCCCCCACTTTAGCCACAGATTTTGCAGGTAAAAAAGTAGTCTTATACGCAGGAAAATAAGGTATTTAAACAAGGCTATCATATCACCTCTTAATCTTCTCTTCCCAGGCTAAACTTGAAATCATGCTGTTTTTCCAATTTGGATTGCCTTGCAACAGGTTCCTTCTGCTGCAGTTTTGCTTCTCAGACAGTCACATAGTATGTGTGGGTGTGATTCTGCTCCTCTCCTTCTCTACCCCCTTCTCTTTGCTATTTCCAAGCAGGTTGTTTTCCTTTTATTTTCTATTTCTTTTCTTTTATTTCATTGCATTAGCAATTGTGGTAAAGATAAAAATAATAAAAACAAAAAGGTATGCTGTGTAGGGCATGGGACAGGAAGGCAGAACCATGGAGGCCATGCAGAAGAGAGATTGTGTGACCATGGATCATGCTATTGGAGAGAAAAATGTGATAATACATGATGATAAACTAGTATACTTCCATTTTTAAACTAGCAGAATTGTAACAAGACAGCAGGCTGGTGTGATAAAGCCCTATGTGACAAAATGGGACATGGTGAACTTCATCAGATTGCTCAGATGCAGAGGGAAGATTTTGAGGATTAAGAATTAACAAATCTCTTTTATTACTCTTTTATTTGCCTTAAAGACAAAACTTTCTAATATCCTACCGAAATAAAATTAATGCAGCTGGCACTGTATTGCAGTGTATTATCGGTAAAACTACAGCTACTTTTACACTCTTTCATGAATTACCAGGGAGTTTAGAAGATAGATAGTAAATCTTATTAGGCAGCCTTATTAGATTTTGCTGGGAAACTTAAGATGGATTTATAGTAAATGTACTTAAAAGAGAGTGCTTGCAGTTAACAGGTAACACTCATGTATCTTAAATATGACAAAATAACAAGAATTGAAATGTTTTCTTCAGCTTGCTTTTATGGCACCACTCCCATCTTTGAAAAATCACGTCAACCAATATTCTTGCCCAGCCAATTGCTACATACTATTTTTCTATTATTTAATTTGTTGACCCTGTTCTTACATTAGATTGCTGTGCATAGCAAGTTAAGAGAATGATTCCTAGGAGCAGTCCCAATGTTATAATCCTTTTTTAAAGTTTCACAACAAATAAAAACAAAGAAAACCCTAAATGTTAATGTGAACTTGGCTTTATAGGAAGCTGAAATACATTGAAAAAACAGGAACCATTGAATATATTCAGTCCAAGCATCTTATATTGAATCTGGCACCATATTCATAGAATCCTAGAATCATAGAATCATGGAGTTGGAAGAGACCACAAGGGCCATCCAGTCCAACCCCCTGCCATGCAGGAACTCCCAATCAAAGCATCCCTGACAGATGGCCATCCAGCCTCTGCTTAAAGACCTCCAAGGAAGGAGACTCCACCACTCTCCGAGGGAGTGTGTTCCACTCTCGAACCGCCCTTACTGTCATTTGCCTGAAAGCCTGAGGGTATGGGTACAGAAACAGGACCTCACATGACTGTCAATGTTCCCACTGTCAATGTTCCAGTATCTGTCTTGACCTCTCCATGTTGAACAGAGAACTCTGAAGAGATGTTATACTTACTAGAAAACAACACAAGATTTGGGACTTTGGTTCCCCCAGCTGCAATGTCAACAAGAGCAAAACACAACGTCATGCCATCTTTCTCAGCATAAATAGGTCAGGGATTGAAGGTGGCCAGTCAGTGGCAACATAGTAGGTACAGTCAGCCTGCACATATGATCCCATTCCTTTGTCCACTTTTTGACCTCCTGTGTTCAGGCCACTGTCTGATCAGGGCTGATTAGATAGATCAGGGGTAGGCAACCTTTCCCCTTTAAAGGCAAAGGGACTTCTGCCCCCAGAAGCCTCAGCCATGTTGGCCAATAGTCCCATGTTGGCCAATAGCTCCTGGGATTCTGGGAGCTAAAGTTCCTCGGCCCTTAAAGGGGAAAGGTTGCCTACCCCTGAGACAGAGGAAAGCACATAATCACACGACAGATCCTCAGATCCTGACTAGTTTATTAGACTTTCCTGTGTCCTTTTCTTTGTAACTGCCATCAGTTGACTGCAGTAAAAATGTGGCCCTAAAACTAAATACTCAGGTAAATATTCCAGTCTGAACATTGTTCTTTTGAAGTGTGTTCTAGTAAAATAAGGGGAATTTGCAGCAAAGACAAAATGTTTAGTACAGGTTGAGTATCCCTTATTTGGAATTTCATGGAGTTTTAAAATCTAAAATCCTCCAAAATCGTCCACAAGGGTGGCTGCGATATTGATACTTTTGCTTTCTGATGGCTCAGTATACGCAAACTTTGTAAAATGCACAAAATTATTAAAAATATTATGTATACAATTGTCTTCAGGCTATAAAGTGTATCATAAATGAATTTTATATTTAGACGTGGGTCTCAGCTCCAAGATATCTCATATATATTCAAATATTCCAAAATCTGAAAAGTCCAAAACACATCTGGTCCCAAGCATTCAAGATTAGGAGTCTCAACCAGTATTGGGGTAGTTGCTGGAACCAGACAACCTTGGATCTGTGTAAGATTCCATTCATCTTAAGTCTCAAGTAGAAACACCATGCACTTCATTTTCTTAGGCACACTGCAGCTAATCTGAATATTTTTTCCTCATACTGTGCCAGTACTGTGATTTGAAGGAAACTTGAGATGTGAACATGCTTCCCATTCCTAGCAGGCTAGATGCAGGCTAGAAATCTTGGATTTTAAAGTACCGCAAGCTTTTCTAGGGATGATTTCCCATACGCGGCTTACGTTGGTGGTGCCGACATTGGTCTAGGATGCTAGTGAAAACCTAGAATGTATATTTAGTTCCGCTTCCACAAGGGCTTGCTTCATGAACAGCATCTCTACATGACACAAGTGCATTCACATTCTCATTTGTTTACTGTGGTCTTTTCATGAGGTGTGTGCTTCTTGGTTTTCCTGATAGTTTTGACTGCACATACTATATATACTTGACTATAAGTTGACCTCATATATAAGTAGAGGGCATTTTTGGGGCCAAAATTATGGATTTTGATATGACTCGTGGATAAGTTGATGATAAAACGTAGGGGTATGTAACAAAGGATGCAGTGAAAACTGCCAGAAAACTTACAAAATTTCAGCAGGCATAACTGTGTTCATACTAACGGCTTCATGGATGAGAGAATATAAAGGGGGTGTGAGTGCTTCAAGGATAGATTACACTCTTGCCTTTCACCAGCGGATGGTTCCTTTTTTTGTAACAAAGTACAGTACAGTACTTACATTGACCCGTGGATAAGTCTACTCAAGTTTTTGGAGTCAATTTTTTGATTAAAATTTCTATACTTATACATGAGTATATACAGTAGTTTTAATTTAGTGGTATAGTGGTTTGAATGTTGGACTAAGATTTAGGGTTCAAATGCCTGCACAGCCCTGGAAACCCACTGAGTGACTTTGGGCAGGCCACAGTCTCAGAGGAAGACAATAGAAAACCTCCTCTGAACAAATCTAGCTAAGAAGACCCTGTAATTGGTTTGCATTAGGTTTGTCTTGAGTCAGAAGTGACTTGAAGGTGGGCAATATATTTTTGGTGGTTGGGATCTATATTTTAACACTGCCACAGGCTTTTAAAAAATGTTAACTTTTTTTAATCATGTGAGCTGCCTTAAGGGGATTTAATGCCCTAAAAGCTATTAAACAAGTAAACAACATGAAACCTCAAGACATTTTAATGGGTGTGCTTGAATTGTCATATCTTGGTTTAATAAAAAGGGGATATGAACAGATTATTTGATTATGATGCAATCACTAGCAAAGAAACAAACCAGGATAAATGAATGAATCGGTATATTTTTGTCATAGACCAGAATGCAAACCAGGATGCCTCCCATTAAATATAGCTTGCTGTTTTGGCTAACCTGAGAAATTCTGCTTGATGGCTTCATAACTAGTCAAGGTATGAAGGCATGGTGGTTTGAAATGGCAGTTTGTTCTGCAGCTCCTTAGTTTCCCAATGCAGACAAAATTGACACCTTTAGTTAGTAGATTATCTGAACATGCGCATTTTGTTATGTGTCAAAACAATTTGAGAATTGGGACTTAACATAAAACATGTTGAATGTTTCCCAACATTTGAAGATTGTAACCTTTTGCACTGAAATAATGTTTTTATTTTGCAGAAAAAAACTTTCACTGCTCTAGAGACCTATTGTCCACTAGGTTCAAATCCATGTTCACAAACTCATTAGCTAGTCTTAAATTGTATTTTATATTTCAAAAACTGTGGCTCAGTATTGTTACTCTTGTATGCCTTCAAGTCATGTCAGTCATAGCAACCTCAAGGTGAACCTATGATGAAGTTTTCTTGGCAGAATTTGTTCAGAAGGAGATTGTCTTTGCCTTCCTCTGAGGCTGAGAGTGTGTGACTTGCCCAAGGGTTTCTGTGACCGAGCTGGTGTTCGAACTCTGGTCTCCTAGCATCCGAGTCCAACACTCAAACCACTACACCACACTGTCTCTCTGTGGCTCAATATACTGTCTTTCTAAATATGAAAATCGCTGGGCTGATTTTTTTCAAAAAACCTCCATTTGATCTAGTAAATGGAGTGGAATAAAGAGAATGATGCCGACAGAAAGCCACAGACACCACGGTGAGTGTTTTGAGTGCTCACTAGAATTTAAACAGTGTTTATGTAATTTTTTTACCCAGAATCTTTGGGTCTTTTTTCTGAATAGCAGTTGTAATCTTTGTTAGAAAAAAACCACGATACTTGGTGTTTGATAGTCTCCCTTCCATTTCTAGCTATTGCTTGTAATTTGAGGATTAAAGCATGGGTTAATTTGTGGAAGTGCCCCTTGAGCAGGCTTCCCCAGCCTAGATGCTATAACACCCATAGTGCCTAACCAATATGGCCAATGGTCGTACTGGCTAGGCATGATGGAGATTGTATTCCCAGCACATTTGTAGGCTTCTCAGTTGGGGACATCTACTTGTAAAAAGATTTGGTAGAATTGCCTGCGAAAAGATTGAAGATGGTATTTGGCAGCAACTTTGTCTTCAACACAGGCATATATTTTCTTCTGTTGTAAGTAAGATGGTACTGTGCTCTATTGAGCTACCTTAAAAACTGCAGCACACTTCTAGTTCTTCTTTATCTCTGTGTTTCACAAATATGGGTTCTTGTATCTGCACACAAACTCAGTTGAAATGCTCCAGAGCTTCTGCAGGATTGTCAGGTATTCTGTCCACTTCTAACTGTGCTTTCTTCAGCACACCAAATCTGCTAGTCCTCGGTAGTCTTTTATTGCCAGCTTTTTGTCAGATGTGATTTAATTTCACAGCTGGAGGATAGGATTTTAATGTACCTCTTTTTAAAGGTGTGTTGTAATCTTTTGGTTAAAATAGATTGATTGAAAAGGGGGGGGGAACAGGCTCTTTGTGGAATCACATCAGGGCCTTCCTTTTTGATAAGAAGTGATAGAGCTCTGGGATGAAGATTAAGTACCTCAATTTCTCTTGACTTTTGCAGGTATAGTTTCAGTTTCGCATAGAACTGCTAAAATAACATCAGCTCAGAAATGGAGCAGTCTGAATCTAGGTTATAATCCTACATATACATATATATTTGAAACTGAATTGAGATCAGTGGGATTTATATAACATAAGCATGTTCAGGACCCCGTCAATAAAATATCCAGAGTATTGCATAAATATTGCTAGAAGAACCCACACATTGCAGTTTAACAACAGAGATTAGCCTGCAGGAAACTATCTTTTATAAACATGTTTCCTTTGAGCATTGGATGCACATCTGCAGTGGGATTAGGAAATTATGAAGGATGCAGTATCTAGAACTAGGGTTGTTGTTGTTGTTGTTGTTGTGTGCCTTAAAGTAGTTTCCAATTTAAGGTGATCCTAAGGCAAACCTATCATGGGGTTTTCTTGGCAAGATCTGTTCAAAGGAGGTTTGCCATTGCTTGCCCTGAGGGTTGCCAGTTCAGAATTGTCTCGAGCCCTGAGGTCTTCAGGCCCAAACCTGAGATCTAAAAATGACCCTCTGGTTATGTAATTGAGCATTATGCATCAAGTACCAACCACAGTTGCTCACAGCTTGTCACACACGCATACAAACACACACATAGAGAGTAGGGAATTGGGGAGGGAGACATAATTTCCTATTTGAACATTAAGACAGAAATTTTAGCTAAAGGGACTATTCTCAAATCAAGGTAAAATGAAAAGAATATTTCTTCTCACTTACTTATGCAGCCAGGATAAGGAATAATTCATATAGCCTACCTGCTTCCAGTGGCGACACTAGGAGGTGCGAGGGTTGTGGACTACACCAGGTGATACCCTAAGACGGGGTGACACCACTACTCCTCAAACATCTGCCTTTGGGCAGAAACAAGCTGTGGCGTTCGCCTGTGTCTGATTAAAATGATGATGAGATTGTGTGAGTGGGAAGAAGCTCAGTGGGAGGAGAAAGGAGAGGCTTCAGATTTTTTTTTTAAAAAAATTCAAATTTCAAATTTCAAAAAAATAATTTTAATTTTAAAAAATTACCGTATTTCTTATTTTTACATTTTCTTTAAAAACATCACATTTTACCAAATTTTCACTTTAAGCGCATGAAACTATGTATACGTAAACACATTTAGGCCATGCATCTGATATTGTAATTTAAAAGTATAATTTTAATTGTGCTAGTTGTTTATGTCACATCTATTACCATCACATTTAGTGATATATGGGAATTACAATTTATGAGTTAATATTACTACAAAAAATATTACTGTGGATTCTGTATGGTGTGGTATAGGAGGAGGTCAATGGGGGGTGGTGACACCATGAGTAACCGCACCAGGTTACACCAATCATAGTGACACCACTATGTATTCAAAGCAGAGTGCAGAACGAGCTCTGATGCTACAATTACTGGGAAGAAAAGAGGAATCTAACGAAATAAAAACATAGACTTCCCTGCTCAGTCTTTGCAAATTATAGCAACACATCAATTAAACCTGGCATATCATAGCAAGCTTCTGCTGTACTTGGTGAACTAGAAATTTGTATACAACCCTTTCCTCTTACTTGGAGCTGAGTCCCCCAAAACTGGAGAATTTGTAACCCCATCTCTTAATTAGAGATGACCCATGGAAATGGGACTTGATAGACACCTAATGTACAGATTAGAAGCTAGGTTATTCATTGGTTTATACACTTTCTAGCACAGTTCTTAGTTTGTGAAGTCGTAGGCTTTCATGGCCGGCATCCATATTTTTTTGTGGGTTTTTCGGGCTGTGTGGCCATGTTCTAAAAGAGTTTCTTTCTGACGTTTCGCCAGCATCTGTGGCTGGCGAAACGTCAGAAAGAAACTCTTCTAGAACATAGCCACACAGCCCGAAAAACTCACAAAAAACTATAGTTCTTAGTTTATTATATATTGAGAAGGGAAAAATACCTATTTAAAACATGCATTTAGACAGTTATTTGAATATTCATATAGATTTCTTTCTGTACACAGTTCATAGATGACTACAGAAACAAGAAGGAACACTTGCAAACATGATAGACTGCTGAAAGCTTGATTGACCCATCCCTATTTCACATTGCCTCTTTTTGTTGGTTAATAATTGTTATCTTTCTTGGTGGTAATTTGTAGTACAGTGAGCCCTCCACATTTGCAACTTTGACTTTTGCAGATTTGATTATTCACAGATTGGATTAATATGTTCTCTTTGGGAATCTCTACTTCCTCCTGCATGGCTCTGTGGTCAATGTTCATCAGAAGTTGCTCTGGAGGTCCTAGAGAGAACACATCTCCAGGCATTTGTAAATCATCCAGTGCAATTTTCTGGTCACCTTTTGGCACGTGTTGACCATAGAGTTGTGCTGGATGATCTGGAGATTCCTAGAGAGATGTTCTCTCAGGTAAAAAATAAATAAATAGTGGTTTTTAAAATTTACCCCCCCACACACTTTTACAGGGGTCCTGCGCCCCTAACCCCTGCAAATAGAGAGACCAATGAAGTTTGGTGATATTGTGTTTCTGCTTTATTCTGAACTGCCTCAACAGTCAAAAGTCCATACAGAAATGTAAAGGATCCACAGGGAATGGATGCTGACATGCATCCTAATACATTCTTCAGTGTGGATGTTACTGTGCATCTACCCTTTTGGGCTACGGGTTATGTGCAGAGTGAAAGCTGCTGCTGCACTTTACCCTTTATAACAGTTGGTGTGTGCATTATTTATTTTAAAGAAAATGTGCTACACATGATTAGATTACTTGTCTTATGGCTATGTAACAAACAGAGCTAGTGTCAATCTACTGGTTTTAGTACAGCATGTTTTAATATATTACAGTTGTTAAAAAAAAGGTCATGCCCAAAATAATTGTGGTCTGCTTTTGCTTTGAGATAATCACTCTTAGCTGTTAATTATAGTTGAAAATTAGAAGTAGTTGTAATAAGTCAGTATGTGTAGTGGTTAGAGATTTGGACTGGAATTCAGAAATCCAATTTCTAGTCCCTAATGAACCAAAAAAACTGACTATATATCCATTCTTTCTCAGCTTAAAATAGTTCACAAGATTGTGACAATGAAGTGAGGAGGAGGAGAGCAATGCATACAGCCTTGAATTCATTGGAGGAAAAGTGAGATATAAATTTAAGAAATAAACAATTGTATGGAGAAAAATGCTACAGTAAATAAATAACACAAGAGAAGATACTCAGGCTCTGGAAGGGTCACGGTGGAGCAGGGGTAGGCAACTTTTTTGAGCCGGGGGCCGGGTTGCTGT